>JAVHNO010000267.1:1104358-2304358 GCA_031439595.1 Pterocarpus santalinus | reverse complement strand
AAAGACTGACCACAGTCTCTGAAGTCAGGAGTTTTCTGGGCTTAGCTGGATATTACAGGCGATTCGTTAAGGATTTTTCTCGAATAGCCTTGCCCTTAACCAAACTAACTAGAAAGAATGTCCCGTTTGAGTGGACACTGGAGTGCGAACAGAGTTTTCATGAATTGAAGAGGAGATTGACCACGACGCCAGTGTTAGCGTTACCAGACCCTTATGGACCATTTGAGGTCTATTGTGATGTTCCCAACAAGGGTTAGGGTGCGTGTTAATGCAAACCGAAAAGGTGGTCGCGTATGCCTCCAGGCAATTGAAGCCACACAAAAGGAACTACCCGACTCACAACCTCGAATTAGCAGTAGTAGTATTTGCTTTGAAGATATGGAGACATCACCTGTATGGAGTGAAGTTCGAGGTCTTTTCTGATTATAAGAGTTTGAAGTACCTCTTAGATCAAAAGGAATTAAACATGAGGCAGCGGAGATGGATGGAACTCCTTAAAGACTACGAATTTGAATTGAAATACCACCCGGGTAAGGCAAACATCGTGGCAGATGCGTTGAGCAGGAAATCATTGACTGTCGCTTGGATGATGATTAAAGAGACGGAGCTTATTGAAAGTTTTCGAAATCTTAATTTGGGAATTCTTACAACTCCCAAGACCCTTCAGTTGCACCAAATTAAGATAACCAGTAGCTTTAAGGACCAGATTCGGCAAACATAGCAGCAGGATACTAACTTTTAGCATACAATTGGTTAAGTGCAATCAGGGAAATTGATGGGTTTTCCCCAAGATAAAGAGGGCATCTGACGGTGCCACGACAGAGTATGTGTTCTTGAAAGGAACGATCTCCGAAAAAGAATCTTAGAATAAGCACATAGAGGCGAATTCGACATACATCCTGGCATAACCAAGATGTATCAAGACCTCAAGAAAATGTTTTGGTGGCCGGGCATGAAGTCAGATGTAGCAAGCTTCGTGGGCAAGTGCTTGATTTGTCAGAAGGTGAAAGCGGAACATCATAAGCCTTCTGGGATGTTACAACCCTTGGAAATCCCTAAGTGGAAATGGGAGAGTATCTCCATGGATTTTATAATGGGGTTGCCAAGGACATCAACAAAATATGATGCTATATAGGTCATTATGGACAGATTAACCAAGTCTGCTCATTTCCTGCCCGTTCGAGCAAATTATCCACTGGAAAGACTAGCTCAACTATACATTCAAGAGATTATAAGGTTGCATGAGACCCCTTCAACTATTGTCTCTGATCGAGACCCAAGGTTTACCTCACGATTTTGGGGAGCTTTATAGAAGGCATTCGGTGCAAAGCTGTGTTTAAGCACTGCATATCATCCACAAACAGATGGTGAAACAGAAAGGACGATTCAAACCTTGGAGGATATGCTATGAGCTTATATACTGGAGCAACGCGAAAATTGGGATCGATACTTACCACTGGCCGAGTTCGCATACAACAATAGCTATCACGCTAGCATCGGCATGGCTCCTTACGAAGTATTGTACAGACGAAAGTGCCAATCTCCCTTGTGCTGGTATGAGACAGGAGAATCAGCTCTATTGGGGCCTGATTTAGTCGAGTAGACCACCGAGCAGATCAAGAAAATACGGAGCAAGATGCTTGTCACTTAAAGCTGCCAGAAGAGTTACTCAGATACCAGAAGGAAACCTCTGGAATTTCAGGAAGGAGACCACATATTTCTGAAGGTTACTCCTACAATAGGGATTGGTAGAGCAATCAAAGTCAGGAAACTAAATCCTCGCTTTATTGGTCCCTTTCAAATCCTGAAGCGAATCGGATTAGTTGCATGCCGAGTCGCCTTGCCTCCACATCTATCAAACCTCCATGATGTTTTTCATGTCTCTCAACTCAAAAAGTATCAACCTGACCCTACGCACTTCCTCGAACCCGAATCAATACAGTTAAAAGAGAACCTGACCTTTTGCGTACAAGCAGCATAGATTGTAGACAGAAGTACTAGACAACTCCAGAATAAGACCGTGCAGCTAGTAAAGGTAGCATAGGGAAAAGAAGATGTAGAGGACTACACTTTGGAGCTGGAATCTGATATGAGAAAAGAGTACCCTAAACTATTCTCAGGTACTAAATTTTGAGGACAAAATTTTTTTTTAGGGAGGGTGGTAATGTAACATCCACCGTTTTTCGCCTAATTATTTAGTTTTATTGAATAATTGAGAATAATCAAGATTCGGTTAAACAATTATTTAGACTCAATTGCCAATCAATTGGCAATTGATTGGCCAATTGATTGGCAATTGATTAGCGTATAGGAGATTTCATAAAATTTTATTGAAAACCGATTTACTGGTTTAAAGGAAATCGGTAACATTACGGTATTTTAAACTATCAGAACCGGACCAATAGAATTGCAAGCTTTAAACCCTATTTTTAGTGGCTGATAACTCAGCCACTTATCACCTAAAGGTGGTGCAACAAAGGCCACCAAAACATGAAGAAGCTTGGCTGAATTTCAGCCAAGCATTCTAAGCTAATCAAATTCAAGAAAAAGCCACCTAAACACCACTACATGCAATCAGATTTTTCTACTCCTTTACCACACATTTTGACCCCTTTGTTTGTGCCACTTTTTTCCTCTCATTCAGCTCTCTTTCTCTCTTCTTCATACACAAAACTCCAGCCAACATCAAGCCAATTCAAGCTTTGCTCATCCAAGCCTTCAAAATCCAGCAAAATCACTTGGAACAAAGGTAGGAGTTTAATACTTGCATCAAATCTGTGGACTTGGCTAGCTGGGCTTGGATTATTTTCACCTTCTTTGATGTGTTAAATGAATGTTTATGATGATATGTAATTGGTTTTGGGCTGTTTGTTTGATTAAAATCGAAGTAGAAGCAAGAAAGAATGAAAATAGGAAGAGTTGATGGGTTAGAGAACCAAAAACCCTTGGCAGTCCTACGGCATGAAACTAACATTGTTAGAAAGCTTACACATAGGAGAATGTCCCATAAAAATTCCAGAATTAGATAAGGTCCCAATTGCTCCCAGTGATCCAAGAAAGTTGCCTTATGTCCAAACCGGGCTAGAACAGGGCAATGTAGGGAGGCCAGAATTCGGGGCTTGTAACTCGAGCCCTACTAAGCCAAATGGAATGGAACTTTCTGTAAATGAAACTTTACCTTATTAGCTTTAATATGGTACCAATTTCGTATAATTTGACTTAGTTTTCAATTTTTAGTGGATTTTTACTTTTAGTTGCCTGATTCTGGCCATCCATTGGGCAGGCCAAGATAAAATCTAGATATCTTGAGTTGTGGATATCAAAATTAGATGGGACAAAAGAGGTTAGAAACTAGACACATAAGGCTACAATATATCCAAAAATTAGGTTTAAATGAGTTAAATTGAAATAATGGTGGGATATACCATAACCGGGCAAAATAAGGCAGAATAAGCTAAAAGCCCTATTGATGCTTTGTTGAAACTAATGAATGAATCTATGAATGTATATGCATAATTGCTACTCTATACTGAAATTGCAAATGGTGTAAATGTACTAGTTGGCTAGCACTATTCATAGGGAAGCGGACATGTTCCGTTTTGCTGCCAAAATTCCGGTAGAACCCATGCACAAGTTATGAGTTACATGTTAATGTATGTGTATTTTAAGAAAGCTAAGAAGGTTATGAAGAAGAATTATGTTACTATGAAAGTTCCATGCTACTTGGGCCAGTCTCGGATAAGAAGTTAAGGGGAATAGATCGGTGGGAAGGTCGGGGAAAGCAAACCCGACATTCCTGTATAGGAATGAGCTCGATCTTGAAAAGCAGACTATTACCCAGGAGTCTAAATGGCCAAGAACTCCCAGGGGAACAAGAGATGGAAAATGATGAAAAGTAATTGAAAATGCTTATGAAGAAAGATTCATGCTTAAGTCTGCATGATTACATGACTGCATGGTTACATGAAATCATTGTGCCAATATGTTTACAGTTGTCTATTATGTTTGCTTACTGCTATATATTTATTTATGCTATTTATTATTCTATATATCATTATTAGTAATCTATTTTGTTTATCATGCCATATAAAGTAAAGTTGAACTTTGCCTCGGACCAAACATTTTCTTGAACTCATTTGAATGAATATTTCAGTTTGAACACATGTTTTTATAATTAAATAAAATCCGAGGCAACTGAGAATGTATGCGACGTTAGCTAACCATTATACATAGACCTTATTGCGAGTTTCTTGAAATTCTTACCCCATTTTGTACCTTCCACATCATTCTCAGATGTTGGCAATGGACTCCACGGCTACCCTCTTCATTGAGATCCCAGCTCTACAGCTTCACCATGATCCAGAGTTGGATTCCTTGTATATAGCCGATTCGTGTAACTTCCGTCTCTACCTCTTCAGCAACAGGAACTTTGATGTCCCTTTACACCACCCTATTTTCGACCCTGCCACTCCTTATATCGCTGTCCGGCTGCACATGGCGCACCCACCTCCAGCCCCTCCTACACCGCAAAGACAGTAGCACTGCCACTGCTACCTTTGAGTCACCACCGCAGGCAGTCCTAGATATCCCACTGAGTTCAGAGAGTGACCCCTCTGAGGCCACCGGCTCATCACCCTCTTCCTCCTCGGGACCCAGCGTAGACTACTCACCGGCCGAGCCTGGCATGGCTAACGGCTATCTGACATAGTAGCTTAGCGGCAGGAGATGTTGTACGGTATGACCCTCTTTTGGACAGCGCGTAGCTCTGGGTCATAGACTTGATAGTAGGACTAGCAGTAGGTTATGCAATGTCCTCTGTGGACCATAGGGTGTTTTAACTGATACGGGCATTATTGTCTTTTTGATATACCAGCCCACTTATGTATTCTACTTTGAAACTTTGTAGATAAACTGAAGTAGTGGCTTCTGATATATACATGTATTTGTCCATATAAAGTAACGCTATCGTACTATTCTTATTTTTGGTGATATTTTGTTAAATTCGTTTTTCGCTTTTAGTATAACAGCGCGCCGTTATGTCTGTTTAAAAAAAAAAAGATATATATATATATATATGATGATGATGATGACGATGACAGTTTAAAGAAGGACGAATCAGGAAAGGTAAACAGAGTGTTAGTAGGGTGTTACACAATAGATGAATTTAAGAATCACAAGTATACTATTGATCCTTTTACTACTTCCTTTTTTTTTTTTTGCAGTGACTGAATTCTGTAGGGCCTACATCAATAATTCGGATCTACGAGAGCTCTCTTTGCTAGGGCGTCCCTCGTTAGATCAGTGAATTACCAAGTCCTTATCCGCTACCTTGGCGGGGCCCAAGGTATTCCCATAACAGGCACCAAGTCCTTGTCCGCTAACTTGGCGAGGCCCAAGGAACCGTTTCAAATCCACTGCCAGACTTAGTGATCACCGAGTCTTGATCCGCTAACAAGGCGGAGCCCAAGGTGTCACTTAGTGAAATGCATGGCTTGTCCACTACACGGTGGGGCCCACACACTCACTTATTCATTGAATCATATATAACAGCCAGACATAAGTGCACATATGTAATTTCCATTCAAATGGTGCATAGTTTCATTTCTATCACAGAGTGCACATAGCACAAACTATTTTGAGCATATTTCAGTGCACACATAAAACTTATAATTGCACCAAAAGCGCATAATATCTTAGTGGATATGCATGATATTGTGCATACATAATTCATGGTAAGAAATTCTCATAATCTTGATCATAAATAGCAAAAAGGAGCTTGATCATAGATTACACATAAGCTTGTATTATAACACTTCATTCACAGAAGTTCAAAGTGCATAAGGACATACAAGATTCACATACATATTCATGCATAAATTTCAAAATCTACATATATAAATGATCATATTCATATGCCAATCAAAGACTTCACAAATACTTCAAGGACTAGTTTAAATCCTTGTTTTTAAACCAAAGTTTAGAAAACCTCTTCAAGCAAGGAGTTAGATAGTTCATGTGACATTTCTAATGGGACCCTTAAATTAAATCTTTATGTTTAAGGTTATTTAATGTGATTAATAGTGTGATTTAATCCATAGTCCATCGTCATAGTACAATGTTCCATAGTTCAAGGTTCATGGTTCGTGTTCAAGTATAGGTACTCCATGCATAGGTAGGACCCAAAGAGGTCTCAATTAAGTATCATATAAGTCTCATAGTCCCGTAGAAATTTAAATGAGTTCATCTAAACTCCAATCACATAGGTCAAGGTCATAAACTCCAAGCAAAGGTAGTGATTCATTTTATTAAGTTTTAAGTGGCTTTTAGTGCCTTATTGGTCCCGAAAAGAAACTATCACATAACTACCCTAATTCAATCATGCTCAAAGGTTTGAAAACACTTCAATGTAACAAACTAATTAAAATAACTTACTTATAGAGAGGTAATGCATGGCCAAAATATACATGAGGCCAAAAACAAAGCATTTGATTCAAAACTTCTCATGCTTTTGAACAATCCTTAACTAAGTGAAATTACATGATTTAAAGCATCAAATGAAGTTTATAAAACATTAAATCAAGAGAAATAGAAATGATGAACATGCTGTCCAAAACAGGGCAGAAAATAAAATCTAACTTTTACTTAGAAAACCAACTCAAAACACAAGAAACTTATCATACAATTACTTAATATGATCACATAGATTCTCTAACATCAATACAACATTTAAGGGCTGAAAAACACTTTCAAAAACCTGCTTGAACTGCACAGCCAATGGGGTGCAGAATTTTGAGCTCAAACATTTTCAAGATCATCAAGTTATTTAGGTAGAAAAATAGCTTGTAATCTTACATACACTAAATCAAAATTTATTCCAGTGAAAACTCATTAATCAAGAGATAAAATCAACCATTTAGATGCTTTAGATACATGATATAAATTAACTTAAACTGCTGCCCAAAACAGGGCAGCCTATAAAACCCATTGAAACACAAACTTTCATGCACCAAAGTCATGTAAAATTAGCACATAAGCACATATAATTAAACTGTAGATTATGTGACACCAATATGACAAATTTTCTCACTTAAATCATTCAAGAAACATGTTGGAACATTAGGCACAGGACAGAACAGCCCAACTCTTTCACGTATAGCATGCATAACCCCTACAAAACATCACCAAAATCATGTATTTTCATGTTCTTATGCTTCACAAACAAAGGGATACATATCTATATGGATCCAACACTTAAATTTCATCAAAATACAACTCGTAACATCTCAAGAACATAACTTATAGTGGCTGCCCTGTACATGGCCGAGATTGAGTTTTGTGACAAGTTATGATTATTTAGCTTCTAAACTTCAAAGCAAAGCACACAAGGCTTCTACACATAAAAATACAACATCTAAGGCATCAAACCAACACTTCAATATCATAAAATAGATGAGAAAGAATGAGAATATATTCTGCCCAAAACAGGACAGCAACATCTTCAAATGAAATCACAAGTTGCATGAAAACACAAGTAAACATCATTAGAAACACAAATCCTTTAAAAAATTCATCATAAACCCAAACAATCATTAACTATTAGAAGGTCAAAATAACATCATATATTCTGAAATTAAACACCCAAAGTTTCAAATAACATCAAAAGTTAGCAATAAACTCATGCATGAACCTAAAAGAGTGAAAGAAAAACCCTACTTGAGTTAGCTCTTGAAAACTCCAACTGCACCAAGTGTTGGGCAGCAGCTAACCACGTGGTTCTTGCTTCTTTTTGAGGGCTTGAATGTGCGTTTCAATGACAAAGATTGATGGTGTATGAGGGTAGTTGGAAAGGGTGAAGATTTGGGAGTGTTTTGAAGGTGTTTTTGTGAAGAACTTGAGAGAAAATGGAGGAGGAAGGGGGAGAGGAAGGCTGCACATTTTGGATGTGGTTGGGGCTGAGGTGAAGGTTTCTAAAGTATGTGTAGGTCTGGTGGGGTGAGTCTTTTTATAGAAAAATGGTGGTTTTAGTTAGTCTTAATCATTTAATTAGTTATTGACTTAATTAGGTAGTTTTGTTAGTTAATTAAGACATCAATGGTTAATTATTCTAACCACCACAACAAACTTATTTAGACATGATATAATACTCATATTATATGGTGATTAAGGTTTAAGAAAAGATTAAAATAGTTTAACCCCTAATTAGTGCATAATTAGTGTTTTTGCTAAAAACTAGTTTTTGCAATTCAAGCTTTAATTAGTAAAATACTTAGCAAATAATTAAATTTATTTAATATACCATTAAATCCATGTTTAATTATGTGTTAGATGATACTCAGAATTTTTGTATAACTTTTACTATTTTTAGTGAATTTTAGCCTTAAATATGCCTATTTTGGGTCAATTAGCCTAATTAATTATCCAATAATTAAATGAAAAAAATCTCTGCTGATCCATGTTAAGTGCTGCGCCTATGTATCAGATTTTGGGTGACAAAATCTGTTATAACATGGTTAAGTCAAAAAGGTTATGTAAATAAGTAAAAGTAATTTAATGAATTGTTGACTATTTGATGTCTTGGTCAGAATTTTGCTAATCCTTGTTCACATTTTGTTTGAAACTAATTCTAGGGGCTGGAGGACTTTGGGGGCGTCCTAAGGCTGAAGGTTAGGCTTAGTTGATTTTTTTATTCAATTTATTTCATGATTTATGACTTATTTTAGGCCATTTTGATGTAATTAAGTATAACTAAGCCCAAAATAAATTCAAAAATTGTTTGGACCAAGGCTTCAGCTGCCAAGGCCCAATTTGAGGCCCATTCACGTGGTCCTTCAAGCCCAAGCCTGGAACTTTAGTGATTCTTTGCCGTATTGCAAGTTAAAGTGGTCTTATATGGTTTTCGGTGCCCATTTTGTATCCCGGTAAGGTTATTTTTGTGTAATTATATAAATATTACTCAAAATTATTAAAATTTGATATTTATCTTCAAAATTATGTTAAAAATGTATTGTAATATTTTTGAGAATTTTTCAGGGCCTTCTGGGTAGTTTTTGGCCTTCTGTAAGCCCTTTAGTGTTTTCTGTCTGTTTCTTATTGGAGTTTTCTCTGTATTTTTTGTTTGTTTTATAACTAATGGCATTTTTATAATTTTGACCAAGTCCTAGGGCATCCCATGTCATTTCATATTTGGATACCTCTGTGGCTCAGTAGGCTAAGTCTCATGTTTCTACTGTTCCGCTATGTGGTTCTACTCCATTTGAAACCCTATTCTACTAATTCTTCAGATACGGGGAACAAAATGTCATTTTCTAAAGTCTTAGGATAAATATGGAATTATCACCTGGGATCAAAGTGTAATTACAAAAATTTCTGGGCAAAACTATCAATAACCACAAGTTTACACTATAGGGACATTTTCATCTTTTCCTAATTTTTAGTATATAGTAGTGCAGTAATTTTAATAGCAGTGTCACACTACCCTATAGTTTTAAGTGTAAGGATCGTCATGGCATAGTGCTACCAGAGAAATTCTCATGCTGCCTAAGTGAAATAATTCAAAATTCCTATTACGCTATATTAAAGAAAAATGGGGATGTTACACTCGAGTCATGGAGTTATATTAAAAGGTTGTCACTATGCTAAGAAATTTTTAAAATATGGAAAATATAATACATAGCCCTTCAACTACTCACTTTGTTACTGACTAATAATCTTTGATACATAGAGAATAAAATAATTACACTTTTAAAGAAATTGTAACTGACATAGTACACAGCGTCTACATCCGACTAGTCGTTAGCTAGCTTCAATAGTTTCTTGGTCTGGTTTACGCCCGATCCTTGCTTAATGAAAGGCTGAGCACTCCACTTCGCACTTGGTTTCTAACTTGGGTACTGGAATGTTTACGGAAAAGAAAAATATAAAAGCAGGCCGTGAGAACCTAAGGTTCTCAGTAGGTAAACTCAAACCAATCTTATAGCGTCATCATAAATACTCCAGCTGCTTCGGTTTATTATGAAAATATAAGCACATATAAACAAAGAGTGGTTCAATTTTTAGTTGAAAACACCTTACTCGAAGTGGGATATGTTTTAACAGCCACTTGCCATTTCATATGACAAACATAGAAATATGAATAGTATAATATGCTTCAACAAGAATCATAAAAGCATTATGACTTTATGGGATAATTGAAGATGCACATAAGGATGCTTGTACTTGTCTGTATGCAAGTGCACTTGACTTAATTTATATCTTTATTTGACTTGCAACTTGATCTTGCTCTTTGCTGTACTTGGTCCCCTAGAGGTGAATGGCCTCTTTCACCCCTGGGTAATAGCCTGCTTTTCAGGTCCGAGCTCGTACCTATACATGAGTGATGGGTTAACTTTCCCCAACCCTCACACCGGTCTATTCCCCTTAAATCTGGTCGAGGGCTGGCCCAAGTCTTAGACAATACCACTTTGGCCCATGCTAGCTAGGTCTATGCCATGCCTCACGTGGTAGCTTGGTACATCCCGCTTGCAAGTTCTTATTATCTTTTCCTTTCTATATCTTATCATGCATGCGGATACTTTGTGCATTCATGGATATGTCTCATACCTTATTTATCATATCATATTCTAATTATGCTTGCATGCACGATGTACATGAACATGACATGTAAATGTAAATATATTCAAAGCATAATCACCCATAGCATAAGTTCTCATAAATTCCTGCCGAAAATTCGGCGGCATAACAGATCGAGTTTGCTTCCCCATGAATAGTGCTAGACAACCAATACAATCTTTCAAACTTGCAATTCAATATGGATCGGCAAATAGATACATATATTCATAGCACGATTCAAGCATCAATAGAGTTTTTGGTTTATTCTCCCCTGTCCTGCCTAAGTTTGGTATACTCCACTGTTATTTCAATTCAACTCATTTAAATCTAATTTTTGATATGTCATAGCCTCATGTATCTAGTTCCTAATCCTTTTGGTCCCATCTCATTTTGATTTGTATAACTCAAGATATAAGTATTTTCCCTCAAGCTGTCCTGTTCTTAGCCAGAATTGTGCTCTTATAAGTGAAAATTCACTAAAAATAGAAACCTAGGTGGAATCATTGTAAATTTATATCAAATGAAAGCTAACAGAACAAGCTTTTAAATGAATTAAGTTTCATATCATTTGGATGAGTATATTTTGAGTTAAACTTGACCCTACTGGACTACACTATCTCAGCCTGGTTTAAACTTAAGTCAACTTCATTGGTGTGCTGGGAACAGATGGCAATGAATCTGATTCTGAAATTTTAATGGGATGTTGCCTTACATGTTATCTTTCAAAAAACCTTTGGTTTACTCAATTTGGAGTTGTGTAGGGCGAGTTATACCCTTCTTAACTCATACTGCCCGGATAAGAATCTAGATTTCTAGATTAAACTTCAAAAATCCATAACTAATTCTATACTAATCCAATGACCTTATATTTTATATGTATTGAAAGCTCTGAATGTCTAGTTTCATATAAAAATAGATTCACTAACTTTATATGGCTTTAGGCAGAGCCGTACACTTTGCTAGTACGAATGCTGTAGGGTTTTCTCACAAAACCAGATTCTGCTTAGCTCCTTTTTGAGTTTTTGATAAATTCCTCAACTTAAACCAAGTTTCCTCACCTCAAAATACTAGAAGAACATCAAAGCACCATCATACAAGTATGGCATAAGAGGAACATAGCAGCCACATAGACACATGATACATCAAACAATTAAGGATTTGAGCTACCTTCCTTGAAATCCTTGAAACTATGGAAGCAAGGAGGCCAAGAACCAACTCCTAGCCTTCTTCCTTCATCATGGCAGCAGCTCATATGAATGTGGGGAGGCTCTATTTGACGCTTAATCATGAAATTGTTAGAGGGATTTTGTAGAGAAGGACGTGAGGATCAATTTTCATAAAAGGAGCAAGAGGATTTGAGATCAAGAGGGCATCCAATCTTGAGCTTGAAGTTCTTGATCATGGAGGTAAGGAAAGAAAGGAAGAAGAAGGAGAAGAGATGGAAAGAGGCTGAAACATGGTGGAGGGCGCAAAAATAAAAGGAGATGGGTGAGATTTTTCTAAGCATTATGACATAGATAAGGGTGACTTTAGATATTTGGCTTTAGTGGTCATGATTTGGCCAAATCTCCCCATCATATGGCTGCATATGGCGCCATCTATGGTGGTGGAGGTGGCTGAATTTCAGCCATTCAACCTAAGGTTATCAGTGTAAAATTCTACTGATTTGGCTCTGGCAGTTTAGAACACCTAATATTTACCGATTTCCTTCAAACCGGTAAAACGTTACTTAATAGTTTTGTAAAATATCTACATGTTCATTTTAATTTATCTTAAGCCTAATCTCTCTAACTATTATCTAATTAGCTCTTGATTAATATTTAATTAACTTCTAATTGCCTTTACGTAACTATTGAAACCGAATAAGTGATCTAACGGCATAAATTAGACATTTTCATAAATTTCGGAGCCTTTTTGTTTCCTATTTTATGTAACTAATGGCATTTTAGTAATTTTGAGCAAGTCCAGGGGCACCCCACGTAATTTAACACAAGACTGCCTCCATGGCCCAATCGGTAGTGACTTAAACTTCTACGGCTTTGCCACATGATTCTACTCCGCTTAAAACCCCATTCTGCAAATTCTACAGATGTGGGGACATAAAAGTCATTTTATAAAAAGTTCTAGGGTTATTGTGAAAATAATTCTTTAGGGTCAAAATATAATTTCCAAAAATCTTGGGCATTTCTATAATTAATAAAAGTTTATAGGGGCACTTTTGTAATTTCTTAATTTTTTAACGTATGACAGTGCCATATTTTCAATAGCAGTGTTACACTACCCTATAATTCCAAGTGTGAGGATCGTCATGGCATAGCGCTGCCTGAGAAATTCTCACACTGCCTAAAGAAAATAATTCAAAGTTTCCATTACGTTTTGTTTATTAAAATGGGGATGTTACATGCTGGTTGTTCAATTGTGGATATATAGTCGCCATTTTCTATTATCTCCCACATATCCAAACTTGTGGACTCAATGAAGAGTCTCATTCTATCCTTCTAGTAAGGATAGTCTTTGCCATTAAAGTATGGGGGACGATTAATAAAGTGACCTTCTGCAACATGATTTGTTTATTGTGCCATTTGATGGGTCTTTATCCTCTATAGCCGTTAGGAAGCTCAACCACAAAGTTAGGCTATGATGCTAATTTTTGGATAAGATAGCACAATAAGGGGGGGTTGAATCATGCTTTCAATGAAAAATAATATCTAAAAAACTTTGATTTAAACAAATACCTCAAGTCCAAGACTTGAATTGCAGAAGCGATTTTGTTAGTTCATAAACAATTTTGTTCTACTTTAATTAGTTATAAACCTTCTTCAGATTGAGTATACAAAGAAAAGAACTTATGTGATAAACTCAAACAGCGAGATAAGAGATGAAAGAATCACACTAGAAAATTTTATACTGGTTCAACCAACCACATGCCTACTTCTAGTCACCAACTCTTTGTTGCGATTTTATAAACTATGAGTATTCTTTATCCAAGCTTCTTATAAGTGAATAGTCTTTTCTCAAGCCTCTCCAAGGTTTCTACTAAGTAATGTTTTCCTAGCTTCTCCAAGCTCACACCAACCACTACTGGGTTTGGATACAATTTGTATAAACAATTTTTCTATTTAAACATTCACACTATCTCTCTTGGTAGAGAATAAATATTGAAGCTCTGTGTGTGTAATTTCTCTAAATTCTCAAAGAGAAAATATTATCTGCTACAAAATAGAAGAGAAGATTTTTCTTTTGAACTAAAGTTATGATGAGTAACTTTCTGGTGTTATAAAATTCAAGAAGGATGAAAAAAGAAGAAGCTATTTTTGCATAAGAAGTATTCAATCTATTTAACTATTCTTTCTTTGACTTCCAGCCTTATATAGACTTTGAAATATGACTGTTGAAGCTGGCAGGCCTTGGTCCTTGTGATTCTTTTGCTCTGCTAGTCTATGACTGGATAGAAAAGAAATAGACTTCCTTTTTTCTTATTCTTCAATGCTTACACAGAAGCAGAAAAGTAGCCATTTGTTAGTTTACCAACTATTCAAACTTGTCAGCGCTTCTTCTGCATCTTGTCAAATCACTTTTTTGACTATTTTGAATATGTCTGTCGAACATGTAGAGAAAGCTTTGAAGGTATACTACTTCATGAGAAGTATGTTTATGGAGATATCCCTTCTGGACAGTCATCTTTCTAAATGAACAGTGTTTGTTCTCAAGGCACATTCTCCCTTCTGATGTTGTAGTTTCATATTTCTGAACTTGTCTTTCTATTTCTTACACGATAGCTCAAGAAGTATACAAAGCAAATATTCCATATCAAGTATATTCAAATAAAAATCAGTGGACAACAAAGCTTTGTCGTTTCTCAAGCAATTAATGCATATGATTAAAATCTTTTATCATGAAGGAAAACATTTTAGCAATTAAATCATTCATGTACAAGAATATTAGCTGAAACTCTAATTTGCTATTCATCAAAATCTTAAAGCTCATTCTAGTTCATAACCATAGAATACCTTTTGAAGGACATTGTGTAACATCCCCCTACGAGTTCCGACTTCATTTTTCATAACTTCCGACTTCCGATTTCATATTCAGGTCAGTGGTCATTGCTTCTGACTTCGAGCTTCAAATATGGTGGATAGAATTTTTGAATTCCGACCTCATCTCTAACTCATGTACATTATTTCCAAATTCCGACCTTGTAATTGATGTTCAAGATTAACCAGAATAAACACGAGGTACGATATCCGAGTTTATATGCAAGTTCAACCAGAATGAACACGAGTTCTGACATAAGTAGTGATTTCCATATATACAAGTTCCAATCTCTGAAGCTACTTCCAAGAGCTTTTTGTTTCTATTGATGTTCCCGAGTTTGTGCTTAGGACCAACTTCCGAGATTGAATTAAGCTCCGGTATTATATAAGTTCCAATTGATTTCTGACTTCCGGGTTTGTAAATCGATCACCAGATTGATTATTGGACCGAGTTTTGGAATTTTATGCATAAGAGTTTTATGGGCTAGTTTTGAACTTTGGGACGCGGGTGATTGCATGCTATGTGGTTTCCGACTTCCGACCTTGTTTCCAAGTTTCGAATACAACAGACAAGATTCCTGATATCCGATTTCATCTGTAAATAGATTTTCACGAGTTTCGACTCTACATACAATCGATATGAGTTTCGATTTCAAATGCAATGCAAGCGAGTTCCACTTTTAGGCAACGTGGAGAATGATTTAGCCATAAAAGAGGGAGACATGGCTAAACTTCACTCATAATATTTTAGCCAATCAACACTCACAAAGCCAACTACCCCTTCAATGTTTAAATCAGACTTTTTCTCTCTTCCTTACGCCACTCTTTTCTCTGATTTTAGCTTCCTTTTCTCTTTTTTTCTCAACCAACTCTATCAAACTTTGAAGCTTTGCAAGGTTCTATCAATTCGAACTCCAAGAATTAGCAAAATCCCACTCAAAGAGGTAGGATTCACTTTCTATTCTTGATTTCTCTGAATTGTGGTTGTATGAGATTCCACTTTTCTTCAATTATTTGATGATATATTGGATGTATATGATGGATTATGGCTGGATTAATAGGAAATCTTGAGTTGGAAGCAAGGATAGCAGAAGAAAACTAGGAGAAGTGAAGGTCTGGGATGTTGTCTAAGTGAGGAGCCCACAGCAGTCTGTACGGTGGAGTGTACGGCTCCACCTATAGCTGGTCAAAATGGATGAAACTATTTTTAGATGATAGTAGACATTCAGGGCTTTCCATACATATATCGTATAAAGCCATTGGATTTGTATTGAGAGAGATATGAATTTTGGAAATTTAACCTGGATTCTAGAGGTTGATATTAGGCAGACTGGGTTGTTCAGGGCATAACTTGCTCTATACAACTCCAAATCGAGTAAAACCAATTTTGTTAGAAAGCATGCACATAGTAGAACATCCCATGAGAATTTTCGAGTTTGTTGTGGTCCCAGTTCCTCCTAGTGATTGGAAGAAATTGCCCTATATCCAAACCGAACCAAAACAGGATAGTTCAGGAAGGTCAAATTTCGGGGATTATAACTTGGGTTCTACTAAAGAAAATGAAATGGAACTTATTGCAAATGTTCTGTTAGCTTTCATAAGATACCAATTTCATATGATTTGGATGGTTTTCGATTTTTAGTGGATTTTTACTTGTAAATATGTAATTTTGGCTAGCTATAGGGCAGTCCGGGATAGAACTCGAATATCTTGAGCTATACAAGTCTAAATGAGATGAGACTAAAGAGGTTAGAAAATAGACATATAATACTCTAACATATCCAAAATTGAGATCCAGATGAGTTACATAGAAATTATGGCCTAATTTACAAAATCGGGCTGAGTGAAAGTGCTATGACAGCAACTATGCTTTAAATGCCACTAATGTCCCTATGAGATTGATGATGAATTGTGATGCTTCAAATGAACTAATGTTCCTATGAAATTGATGTAGAAATGTAAGTGAAATATTGTGAATTTTCTATAAAAATGGACTGTCTGAATACTATCACTATTCATGGGGAAGCGGACACGTTCCGTTATGCTGCCGAATTTTTGGCAGAATTATAAGCATTTATGTGTTAAGAATATGTATGTAGTACTCATGTATATAAGTTTATATGAAAGTGAATGATGAACCATATGTATGAATGCACTCAGCATGACTATGCATGATTATGTATGAGAATGCAATGATATGAATATAATGAATATGGGTCCCTTCACCTGGAGGCAGTTGCACTTTGAATCCCTCCTTGTGAAGGCAGTTAAATAACATAAGATGTGGGTCTCTTCATTGGGAGGCAATTGCACTTTGAATCCCTCCCTGTGAAGGCAGCTAAAACTATGAGATCCCTCTATCTTGGAGGCACTTGGTCAGATGAGATCCCTCTACATTGAAGGCACGTGGTCAGTTGAGATCCCTCTATTGAGGCACGTGACCAAAAGAGATCCCTTCAATTTAGAGGCACATGACCAAATGAGATCCCTCCATGAGTAGAGGCATGTGAATCCCCTTGTAGGATAGTCTATGTGACGACAGTCACAAGCTGAGCTAACGAGCTCACTCCTAGATCAGACTACCCAAGGGCAGTAAAGACTAAAGATTAAAACAAATGCAAGCACCCTAGGGATGGTGATACGTAACGCCTAGGTGTGCCAAGTAAAGAAAGATGAACAATGCTGCACTTGAGGATGGCGATATGTAACGCTCAAGTGTAGGCAGATGCAGACACCCTAGGGACAGCGATACGTAACGCCTAGGTGTGTCGAATGAAGGAAGTAAAGAAAGTAAGATCCCCATACCCACAACTCACACGAGGCATGACATGACCCAGCTGGTGTGAGTATAGGGGATTAGGGCTTGCATGAGGCATAGCATGACCCAGCTAGTGCAAGTACCAAAAGTTTATGTTTAGTGGGTAAAAAGAAAAAGACATAAGACAAAGTTAAGTTACGAAAAGAAAAGGGACTTCGGTCCAAACCCTTGAAGGGAAAAAGTGAAAAGAAGCTTATAGCATAGCCAATCATGTTTTATGTAATTATACTTGTGTCCATATATGTTATGATGTAAATGATTAGAGGATATATTAAAATTGAATCTGGTTCGGATATTCATGTTTTTGAAAACCTAAGAACTAAACCTTATGAATGCTCACCTCTTTCATAATAAACCGAAGCAGCTGGAGATAATAACAATGGCACGGTATGAAATTCATTATTGAATCCTACTGAGAATTTATAATTCTCACTATATTTTTGTTTTATCTCCAGATAGTTCAAGAAATAGTGGGAATAACCGGAGATTGCTATCATACAAGATCCGTTCAGGTAATAGTAATAACTCTTGAGTGTGGTGCTATGACTTTAGAATAGTACTGTGCTTGGTAGGGTGTTACATTAATGGTATCAAAGCAGTCCTCCCCGAACCTAAGGATTTGGACAGATTATATTTCCAGTGTACTCTGGAATCCTTAGGAAATAAGAAAATGTCATGCAATAAATCTTATTTGCTCAAATAAGATATAAGGAATTAGATATACATGACCGCCCAACTGTGAATGATACTGGTTGCTATCACACTTAACTTATTGTTGAGCCTGATCAACTCAATGTTTTGTTGCGTGTGATTAGGAACCAATGGCTTCCAGGGGGCGTGGTAAGCCACGAAATAGACCCACTCCAGAAGATCCTGCTAATTTCATGGACACAATGCGTGAAATGGCTCATGCAATATGGGAACAGGCCACTGTAGCTCATCAGATGATAAACCAGTTGGGTAGGCGACCCGAGGCTGGTTATGAAGGAAATCCACATGGCCCTGGGATGGATCTGGAGCATTTCAAGTTCGTTGAATTCAGAAAGGCAAACCCACCCAACTTTAGAGGAGCTTTCAATCCTGACAAGGCTGATGAATGGATTAAGGCGATGGAAAAGGTTTTCTCTATTTTGGATTGTACGAGTGGCCAAAAAGTGGCCTTTGCCACTTATATGCTCGAAGTAGACGCGAAATTCTGGTGGAATGGTGTGAAACGGCTATTAGAAGAGTCCCAGATAGAGATCACCTAGGTTGTGTTCAAGGACGCTTTTTACCAGAAATACTTTCCTCCATCAGTTCGGAATGCCAAGGAGTTGAAATTTATGCAACTCCGCCAGGGAAGTAGCAACATGTCAGAGTACATTGCTAAGTTTGAGGAACTATGCAAGTTTTCCACAATCTATCAACGAAATCCAAATGAGGCGTGGAAATGTGTCAAATTTAGAGGTGGATTGAGGAAAGATATGCTCGCAGCAATAGGCCCTGTGGAGATCAGGGATTTTCCTACTTTGGTGAGCAAGTGCAGACTTGTGGAAGACTATAATAAGAAATTGGAGATTACCTAGTCTGATGCTTATGGAAAGAAGCTGGCACTTGAAAACCAGGAACTTGAATATGCCTCACCACCAAAGAAGCTACGTCAATTTAATGGACGAGAGGACAAACAATTTCATGGCCCAAGTGTAGGACAAGTATGCCCTAAGTGTGGAAAGGCTCATAGAGGTAGACCTTGTTTAGCTGGACAAAATGTATGTTTCAGGTGTGGGAAGCCGGGTCACATGATTAGAGACTGCTTATATACGCATCAGCTGCCTATTCCTAAACTGCAACAACCATGATGGGCCTTCACCTTGAATGTTCAGGAGGCTATTTCCCCAAAGGAGCTGGAGTGAGGATAAGGATTCCCTTTTGCTATTAACTAATATAACTAGAATTACTGTATTTTCTTCGACTATATTTTACAACTTCAGTGTATTTATGGGTAAACTTTCTTCAAAACTCGTACGATAATGAATAGTTAGTTTCGTGACTAAATTTTGAGGACAAAATTTTTTTTAAGGAGGGTAGTAATGTAACATCCCCCCACGAGTTCCGACTTCATTTTTCATAACTTCCAACTTCCGATTTCATCTTCAGGTCAATGGTCATTACTTCCGACTTCGAGCTTCAAATATGGTGGACAAAATTTCCGAATTCCGACCTCATCTCTAACTCATGTATCGTAATTGATGTTCAAGATTAACCAGATAAACACAAGGTACGATATCCGAGTTTATATGCAAGTTCAACCAGAATGAACACGAGTTCTGACATAAGTAGTGATTTCCATATATATGAGTTCCAACCTCCGAAGCTACTTCCAAGAGCTTTTCGTTTCTATTGATATTCCCAAGTTTGTGCTTAGGGCCAACTTCTGAGATTGAAATGAGCTCTGGTATTATATAAGTTCCAATTGATTTCCGACTTCCGAGGTTGTGAATCGATTACCGAGATTGATTATTGGACCGAGTTTCGAAATTTTATGCATAAGAGTTTTATGGGCTAGTTTTCGACCTTTGAGATGCAGGTGATTGTATGCTGTGTGGTTTCCGACTTCCAACCTTGTTTCCAAGTTTTGAATACAACAGACAAGATTCCCGATATCCGATTTCATCTATAAATAGATTTTCACGAGTTCTGACTCTAAGTAAAATGGATACAAGTTCCGATTTCAAATACAATGGAAGCGAGTTCCACTTTTAGGCGACATGGAGAATGATTTAGCCACAAAAGAGGGAGACATGGCTAAACTTCACTCACAAGATTTCAGCCAATCAACACTCATAAAGCCAACTACCCCTTCAATGTTTAAATCAGACATTTTCTCTCTTCCTTACGCCACTCTCTTCTATGATTTCAGCTTTCTTTTCTCTCTTTCTCTTAACCAACTCTATGAAACTTTGAAGCTTTGCAACGTTCTATCAATTCAAAGTCCAAGACTTAGCAAAATCCCACTCAAAGAGGTAGGATTCACTTCTATTCTTGATTTCTCTAAACTGTGGTTGTATGAGATTCCACTTTTCTTCAATTATTTATGATATATTGGATGTATATGATGGATTATGGTTGGATTAATAGGAAATCTTGAGTTGGAAGTAAGGATAGAAGAAGAAAACTAGGAGAAGTGAAGGTTTGGGATGCTGTCTAAGTGAGGAGCGCATGGCAGTCCATACGGCGGAGTGTACAGCTCCACCTACAACTAGTCAAATGGATGAAACTATTTTTAGATGAAAGTAGACATTCAGGGCTTTCCATACATATATCATATAAAGCCATTGGATTTGTATTGAGAGAGATATGAATTTTGGAAATTTAACTAGATTCTAGAAGTTGATATTGGGCAGACTAGGTTGTTCAGGGCATAACTTGCTCCATACAACTCCAAATCGAGTGAAACCAATTTTGTTAGAAAGCTTACACATAGAGAATATCCATGAGAATTTTCAAGTTTGTTGTGGTCCCAGTTACTCCCAGTGATTAGAAAAAATTGCCCTATATCCAAACCGAGCCAAAACAGGATAGTTCAGGAAGTTCCAATTTCAAGGCTTCTAACTCAAGTTCTACTAAAGAAAATGAAATGGAACTTATTGTAAATGAAAGGTTGTTCTGTTAGCTTTCATAATAAAATACCAATTTCGTATGATTTGGACTGGTTTTCGATTTTTAGTGGATTTTTACTTGTAAGTAGGTAATTCTGGCTAGCTGCAGGGCAGTCCTGGATAGAACTCGAATATCTTGAGCTATACAAGTCTAAATGAGATGGAATCAAAGAGTTTAGAAAATAGACATATAATACTCTAACATATCCAAAATTGAGGTCCAGATGAGTTACATAGAAATTATGGCCTAATTTACAAAATCAGGCTGAGTGAAAGTGCTAAGATAGCAACTATGCATTAAATGCCACTAATGTCCCTATGAGATTGATGATGAATTGTGATGCTTCAAATGCACTAATGTTCCTATGAAATTGATGTTGAAATGTGAGCGAAGTATTGTGAATTTTCTGTAAAAATGGATTGTCTGAATACTATCACTATTCATGGGGAAGCGGACATGTTCCATTATGCTGCTAAATTTTTGGCAGAATTATGAGCATTTATGTGTTAAGAATATGTATGTAGTACTCATGTATGGAAGTTTATATGAAAGTGAATGATGAACCATATGTATGAATGCACTCAGCATGACTATGCATGATTATGTATGAGAATGCAATGATATGAATATGATGAATGTGGGTCCCTTCACCTGGAGGCAGTTGCACTTTGAATCCCTCCTTGTGAAGGCAATTAAATAAGATGTGGGTCCCTTCACTGGGAGGCAGTTGCACTTTGAATCCCTCCCAGTGAAGGCAGCTAAAACTATGAGATCCCTCTACCTTGGAGGCACGTGGTCAGATGAGATCCCTTTATATTGAAGGCACGTAGTCATCTGAGATCCCTCTATTAAGGCACGTGACCAAAAGAGATCCCTTCAATTTAGAGGCACATGACCAAAATGAGATCCCTCCAAGAGTAGAGGCACGTGAATCCCCTTGTGGGACAATCTGTGTGACGATGGTCACAAGCTGAGCTGACGAGCTCACTCCTAGATTAGACTACCTAAGGGCAGTAAAGACTAAAGATTAAAACATATTCAAGCACCCTTGGGTCGGTGTAACATCCACCGTTTTTTGCCTAATTATTCAGTTTTTTCGAATAATTGAGAATAATTAAAATTCGGTTAAACAATTATTTAGACTCAATTGATTATCAATTATTTGAGTTTAGATATAAGGGAATTGAGTTAAAAGTATAGGAGATTTTATAAAATTTTATTGAAAATCGATTTATCGATTTAAAGGAAATCGGTAAAATTACGGTATTTTAAATTGTCGGAACTAAACCAATAGAATTCCAATCCTTTACCCTACCTTGAGTGGCTGATAACTCAGCCACTTAGCACCAAAAGTGGTGCCACTTTGGCCACACAAAGGCAAGGAGGGCTGGCTGAATTTCAGCCTTGCAAAATCCAACCAATCACAAGCCAAGAAGCCACCTATATATATATCCTTCAATCAGATTTTTTTTGCCCTTTCCTTCACCCATTCTGATCACATTCCAACGCCACTTCCTCCTCCCCTTTCAGCTCTTTTCCTCTCTTCTTCACACACACAACTCCAGCCAACATCAAATCTTGCTCATCCAAGCTTCAAAAATCCAGCAAAATCACTTAGAACAAAGGTAGGGGTTTTATACTTGAATTAATTCTGTGGTATTGGCTGGCTAAGCTTGGATTATTTTCATCATCTTTGATATGTTAAATGAATGATTATGATGATATGTGATTGGTTTTGAAATTTGGGCGAGCAGGCGATTTAGGAAGGTTAGAATTCGGGGCTTGTAACTCGAGCCCTACTAAGTCAAATGGAATGTAACTTCTTGAAAATGAAACTTTACCCTGTTAGCTTTAATATGAGTCTAATTTCGTGTAATTTGAGTTAGTTTTCAATGTTTAGTGGATTTTTACTTTTAGTTGCCTGATTCTGGCTAGCCATTGGGCAGGCCGGGATAAAATCTAAATATCTTGAGCTATAGATATCAAAATTAGATGGGACCAAAGAGGTTAGAAACTAGACACATAAGGCTACAACATATCCAAAATTAGGTTTAAATGAGTTAAATTGAAATAAAGGTGGGATATATCATAACCGGGCAGAATAAGGCAGAATGAGCTAAAAACCCTATTGATGCCTTGTCGAAACTAATGAATGAATCTATGAATGTATATGCATAATTGCTGCTCTATATTGAAATTGCAAATTCTATAAATGTTCTGGTATGCTGGCACTATTTATGGGGAAGTGGATACGTTCCGTTATGCTGCCAAAATTTCGGTAGAACTCATGCATAAGTTATGAATTACATGTTAATGCATGTGCATTTTTAAGAAAGTTATGAAAGTTCCATGCTACTTGAGCCTGCCCCGGATAAGAAGTTAAGGGGAATAGATCGGTGGAAAGGTCGGGGAAAGTAAACCTAGCATTCCTGTATAGGAACGAGCTCGATCCTGAAAAGCAGACTATTACCCAGGAGTCTAAATGGCCAAGAACTCCCAGGGGACCAAGAGATGGAAAAATGATAGAAAGTAATGAAAAAGTTTATGAAGGAAAGTTCAAGAATGAGTTTGCATGACTATATGAATGCATGAATACATGGAATGGTTATATCAAGATGTTTACAGTTGTCTGTTATGTTTATATAATGCTGTTTATTTATTTATTTGGATTATTATTCTATGTATCGATATCAGTAATCTATTTTGTTTCTTGTGCTGTCTAATGTAAAACTGAACCTTGCCTCGGACCAAACATTTTCTTGAACTCATTTAAATGAATATTTCAGTTTGAACACATGTTTTTACAATTAAATAAAACCCGAGGCAACTGAGAATGTATGTGACGTCAGCTAACCGTTATACATAGACCCTACTAAGAATTTCTTGAAATTCTCACCCCGTTTTGTACCTTCCGCATCATTCTCAGACGTTGGCGATGGACTCCACAGCTATACTCTTCATTGAGATCCCAGCTTTACAGCTTCATCATGATCCAGAGTTAGATTCCTTGTATACAGCCGGTTCGTGTAACTTCCACCTCTACCTCTTTAGCAACAGGAACTTTGATGTTCCTTTACATCATCCTATTTTTTACCCTGCCACCCCGTACATTGCTATCCCGCTGCACATGACGCACCCACCTCCAGCTCCCCTGCACCTGCAGCACAGGTAGCTCCTGCTGATCTTGCACTGGAGTCACCTTCGCAGGTCGTTCCGGATATGCCCCTCAGTTTAGAAAGTGACCCTTCCGAGGCCACCGGCTCGTCACCCTCTTCCTCCTTAGGGCCCAGTGCAGAGTATTATTCGGCCGGTCTTGACATGGCTAACGGCTTTCTGATAGAGTAGTTCGGGCAGCAGGAGATGTTGTACAGTGTGACCCTCTTTTGGACAGCATATAGCTCTGGGTCATAGACTTGACTGTAGGACTAGCAGTAGGTTATGCAATGTTCTCTGAGGACCATAGGATGTTTTGACTGATACGGGCATTATTGTCTTTTTGGAATACTAGCCCACTTATGTCTCCTACTTTGACACTTTGTACATAAACTGAAGCAGTGGCTTTTGATATATACATATATACGCACGTATACAGTAATGTTATTGTACTATTCTTATCTTTTGTGATAGTTTATTAAATTCGTTTCACTTTTAGTATAGCAGCACGCTGTTTTGTCCATTCACAAAAAAAAAAAAAAAAACAAAAAAAGAAGATGACGATTTAAGGAAGCACAAATTGTGAAAGGTAAACAGAGTGTTAATACGGTAACACAATCTACTTGATTTCATGCTATGTCTTAAGCATAACATCAAATTAGTGGGGTGTTACAGACAGCAATACGTAACACCTAGGTGTGCCAAGTAAAGAAAGATGAACAATGCTGCAGTTGAGGACGGCAATACGTAACGCTCAAGTGTAGGCAGATGCAAACACCTTAGGGATGGCGATATGTAAAGCCAAGGTGTGTCGAATGAAGGAAGTAAAGAAAGTAAGATCCCCTCACCCACAGCTCACATGAGGCATGGCATGACCCAGCTAGTGTGAGTATAGGGGATTAGGGCTTGCATGAGGCATGGCATGACCCAGTTAGTGTAAGTACCGAAAGTTTATGTTTAGTGGATAAAAAGAAAAAGACGTAAGACAAAGTTAAGTTACGAAAAGAAAAGGGACTTCGGTCCAAACCCTTGAAGGGAAGAAGTGAAAAGAAGCTTATAGCATAGCCAATCATATTTTATGTAATTATACTTGTGCCCATGTATGTTATGATGTAAATGATTAGAGGATATGTTAAAATTAAATCTGCTTCGGATATTCATGTTTTCGAAAACCTAAGAACTAAACCTTATGAATGCTCACCTCTTTCATAATAAACCGAAGCAGCTGGAGATAATAACGATGGCATGGTATGAAATTCATTATTGAATCCTACTGAGAATTTATAATTCTCACTATATTTTCATTTTATCTCCAGATAGTTCAAGAAATAGTGGGAACAACTGGAGATTGCTATCATACAAGGTACGTTTAGGTAACAGTAACAACTCCTGAGTGTGGTGCTGTGACTTCAGAATAGTACTATACTTGGGATGGTGATATACAATGGAGCTAACATGAGGATGATTAGAAAGGGTGAAGGTTTGGTGGTGTTTTTGGAAGAAAATGGTGGAGGAAAGGGAAGGAAAAGGTTGCGGCAGTTTGGGGTTGTTTAAGGTAGTGATTGAGGCTTCTAAAGTGTGTTGGGGTTAGCCTATAGGGGTGTATTTATAGACAAAATGCTAGTTTGGTTAGTTTTTAATCATATGATTAGTATTTGACTTAATTAGGTAGTTTTGTTAGTTAATTAAACTACCAATGATTACTTAATCTAACTACCACACCAAACTGATTTAGACATGATATAATACTCATATTATATAGTGATTAAGGTTAAAGAAAGGATTAAAATGGTTTAAGACTTAATTAGTGCATAATTAGCAATTTTCCTAAAAATCAATTTAAACAATTTAAGTTTTAATTAATAAAATAATTAGCAAACAATTAAATTTATTTAATCTATCATCAAATCCATGTTTAATTATGTATTAGAAGGTATTTTGAATTTTTCTATGATTTTTAATATTTTTAGTGAATTTTAGCCTTAAATAAGCCTATTTTGGGTTAATTAACTTAATTAGTTATCTAATAATTAGAAAATAAAAATCTTATGCTAACCCATGTGCATCTTGCACTGGGTCATCAGGTTTGGGGAACAAAAATTATCAACAATTTGATTAGGGTAAAAAAGATAGGTAAAATGGTAAAAGTTAATTAATTTGAATTTGATAATGACTTGTAGTTAGTTTTTGACCAAATTGAATTCTAATACGATTCAAACTGAACTAGGGGGTTAGGGTTTACTTGGGGGCATGTGGCAGCAAGTGTCACAGCCTGCTCCAAATTACAATTTTAAAATACTTAATTACACTAAATTTGAAGTATAGTGCAACCAATGTCGTCTCCCAAGGATGTTGTTGCTATCTAGTTAAGTAACAAGGGGGTATGTGCAAACATGTAGTAAATAAGCTATAAGAGAAAATTAGATGAAAATAAAACCACTAGCTCAAAGAGTTCCTTAGGCATAAGGTGAATCAATCATTAACGCACAATATATCAAACACATGGAGTGGGGCTAATTTGAGCTATTAGAGAGACCTCTACTAACAACCCCACAAATCTACCTAGAGAACTCTAGGAATTCAACCAACACATAATTGATTAGATAATTGAGACCTCAACTGTAATTAACCTATGTTGATTTATAGCCCCAAATGTGTTAGCCTAGGTTTGAACCCAAACCCAATTCCTAATTCTTTAACTAATCAAGTTCATACCAATTGACCAATTAGCAATCACCCAACTAATTCCTCATTCATAAACCCACATATCAATATCATTCAATGAAAGTTTACAAATAAAAAAGGGCAAAGAATCAAGAAAACAAACATGATTGAAATTCAAGTATAGGGTTTCAAGATTACAACCATAATACCCTTGGAGTCTCCTTGAACTAGCTGAAGCTCTACTCCTCCATAGCAATGAAGGTTACAAACTAGAACCCAAAACAAATATCTTACAAAATGAAAGGAAAAGAAAAAGAAAAAAAAAAAAAGGAGAGGAGAAGAGAAGAAAGAAAAATGAAAAATGTTGGCAATGAGAGTCTTTTTTCGCGTCTCGGTTTTCTCTCCTCTTATCAGACCTCAAATGTCAAAATTCAAAAATATCCTTATGCCCAACTTAATCCTCTGCCTCTTAGCTTTAAGTGGACACCCAATTTGGTTAATTTGGACTTAAAATGAGAGAGTTATGGCCCAATCTTTATAGCATATCTAGGTTGTATCTCTATCCGCGTCAGTCAAATTCAACAGCAATAAGTCTATCAAGATGTCATTATTTGGGAGAGTGCTCTTCATATGAATTGAAGCTTTATATCTTAGCTTTCAAATGGCATCGGTTTCACTTCAATCCAATGTCTACAACTCACATTATGGCCCAATTAGTGCACACTGATCAGGTTCCAACTTGACAGCCCTATTCTGACTTCGTGGCCCAATTCAACCCACTAGACATCTGAATTAGTTTTTTAATTCTTCATCAAAGTTGTAGATCTTTCTCTCAGCTTTCCTACAATATAAAATTTGTAAGTTTTAGATATCTACAACTCAAGATACAGACATAATACAAAAAGAGTATAAATTTGTAATAATGCTGAAAAATATAATTAAGCCCAATTAGAGTCCAAACTTATAAAATGTGTCCAGTATTATTCAATTAAGCATAAAAGAGGTTCAATGAACGAAATATGAGAGTTAATCAATGTATCAAAATGTTGCTTATCAGCATGGTTAGGGTTTTCTATTTTTATTCAATTTATTTTATGATTTATGAAGTAATTTTGGCTTTTTTGGTGTAATTAGATGTAATTAGGTCCAAAATGCATTAAAAAAAATTGCATGGTCCATTGTTACAGTTGTTGTAACACCCTCTCAGGCATAATACTATGCTTAAGTCATAATATCTGCCCTAGGAACTATTACTGTTGCATAGACGATAACGCATAAACAGACATAGGAGTGAGAATTATAAATTTTGAGTAGGATTCCTTGAGTTACCATATACCATATCATCGTTATTATCTCCAGTTGTTATGAAAAATGTGAACATGTTATCCAATCTTCCCTGTTTAATAGTTTGAAAATGTATTGTCCGAAACAAAGTTCATTTTATTTATACACTTGTTAAATAAAGAGAGAGAATAAATATATAAAGCAGTAATAGGTAGAATCAATAATAATAAGAACTATCTAGCAAAAAGAGATAGTATGCAGATGCACTATTTAAATCATGTCAATGCATTAGAATTCCTTAATTCTCCCTTTTTCTTCTGTACTTAGCACACCTAAGTGTTACATATCACTGTCCCTAGGATGTCTGTTTTTATCTTCATCCATACTTGGTCCCTTGGGAGCAATTGGCCATATAGCTCCTAGGTTATAGTCTACTTTTTAGGATCGAGGTCGTTCCTATGCGGGATTGTTAGGTTTACTTCCTCTGACTTTACAATCGATTTATTCCCGTTAACTATATTTTTGGGGCTGGCCCAAGTAAATAGAATCCATATAGCCTTTATAGATCATAGGTTTATAACCAATTTAACTTGAATGACATGAGAAATATATGCAAAGTACATAAATTCTGCAAAAATTTCAGCAGTGTAATAGATCAAGTCCGCTTCCCATGAATAGTACTAACTCAACCAAAAAGTCAATCACAACAGTAGAGCAACATCACACATTAATGTCTCAACCTTGTGATAGGTTTACAATATCTATGATCAATTATAACTTACTCATGCATTAAGGTAGCCAATTACTAAATTGGCAATTCTGCTCATACTCTTCAGATCTACCCATTTTTGTGTGTTATGCCATAATTTCTACTTAAGTGATTAAATTTCAAATTTTCACTATGTTGAAGTCTTATTTGTCTAGTTTTTAACCTCTTTGGCCCTATTCAATTTTGATATGTATAACTTAAGATATTGGGAGTTTACCTAGGTCTGACCTATGCTAGATAAAACAGCAGTCTAAAATGTAAAAATTCACTAAAAATAGAAATATTATTGGATTTGAATGAATTTTATATCATTGTAAAGCTAACAAAATCATATTTTATTTCCAAGAAGTTTCATTTTATTTAAGTAAGCAGAGCTCAAGTTGTAAGCTCGCAAAATTGGTAGGATTGGTCTGCCCTATCTTTGTCCAGTCAAGACATAGGGTAACTTTACTATATTACTGGAGCAATAGGGATTGAATTTGACTTTGAAATTTTCATGGTATGTTAGCCTATGTGTAAGCTTTCTAACAAAATTGGTTTCACCCTAATTTAAGTTGTATATGATGCGATATGCCATGTACAATCCACTCTAGTCAGATCTTGGGGCAAAAATTTAGGGTAAACTTCAAAAAATCATATCTCACTCAATACTAATCCAATGGCCTTAAAATTTATATGGTTGAAAAGCTCTAAATTTCTATTATCAATGGGCATCAAGTTTTGATGGTTGTGGGTGAGGCCATACACTCTACCAGTACCGACGCCATGGGGTTTCTTAGTCTAGTTCATTCTATTTGCTTCCTTTTTTATTCCTTCATTAGTTAATCATTCAAAACTCAATTTATACCTAATGATCCAGGTATGAACATTCACATAAACTCATTATAGCATCAAATGCATGTATGCAGATGAATTTTCCAGCAGCCACCAGTTCACAAGAAAATCAAATAAGGAAGTAGAATCCTACCTTTAGATGGGCGTAAGAGTTGGCTAGATGCAAGTTTTGAGGTGGAAGGTGAATGGGGCTTGAAGGTGGAAGTGGAATAAAGGAAAGTAGGAGAAAAATGATGAGGACCCAGCTGCTGGAAGTGGTCGAACCAAAATGGAGGAGATAAGAGGAAATTTTACAATTTTAGTGACATTGGTTAGTTGGAATTCTCAATTCTTATTGGTTGTTGCTTGAATGGTTAATAAGTGAGTCAATCCTCCCCATTTCTTGTGGCAAAAAGGCGCCACTTAGAGGGGTGAAGTGGCTGAATTCTCAGCCACTAAGTTTAGAGTTTTGCAATGTTAAATTAAGCTAATTTGGTTCTTATAGTGCAAAATACCAAATCTTTACCGATTTCTTTCAAACCGGCAAAACATGACTAACTAACTTTGTAAGATTTTCCTACATGTTTATTTTAATTTCTCCTAATCCTAGTCTCTTTAATTTAATTCTAATTATCCTTTTTTTTAATGCAATAGAATAAATCAATCAACAGTGCTACTCAAACGCACCGTTTCATCGGGATGTTACAACTGCCAAGGCCCAATTAGAGGCCCACTCACATGGTCCTTCAAGCCCAGGCCCAGAACTCCACTGATTCTTTGCCGTACTGCAAGATAAAATGGTCTTGTAAGGTTTTTGAGGCTTGTTTTGCGCCTCGGCAAGGTTATTTTTGTGTAATTATGTAAATATTGCTCAAATTTGCTAAAAATTAGTATTTATGATAAAAAAAAAATATTAAAATTTTGTTTTCAATTTTTCTGGAATTTTTTGAGGTCTTTCGGGTAGTTTTCAACCTTCAGTAAGCCTTTTAGTGTTTTTATGTCTGTTTTCTATTAGAGTTTCTACTGTATTTTCTGTTCTCTGTAATTAATGACATTTCTATAATTTTAAGCAAGTCTAGTGGCATTCTATGTCATTTCACACTTGAATATATCTGTGACTCAATTGGTTGAGATTTAGGTTTATTTCTGCTATGTTATTTTGCTCCGCTAAAAACCCTTTTCTGCTAATTCTGTGAATATAGAGACCTAAATGTCACTTTCTAAAAAGTTCTGGCACCAATGTAGAAATAACTATTGGCGTCAAAGTGTATTTACTAAAAGTTCTAGGGCATAACTACAAATAACAAAAGTTTACCCTGTAGGCGCATTTTTATCATTTCCTAATTTTTAGTATATTGCAGTGCCATAATTTAAATGGTTGTGTTACACTACCCTATAGTTTTAAATATGAGGATCGTCATAGCATAGCCCTAGCTAAGAAATTCTCACACTACTTAAGAAAAATAATTCACAGTTTCTATTATGCTTTATTAAGAAAAACAGGGATGTTACAACTTATATATCAGACAATAAAATAAGCAATAAAATTGTAATAAATATCAGAGCAAAAACATGCATAATCAAATATCAAAGCATAAATTTTCAGAGCATTAATAGAGCAAGAATTGCTTAAGATAAATATTAGAGCAAAAAAAAAAATTATTATTATCAGAAATATAATAATCCATTCATAAAAAAATTGTTCTATGAATGCAAAATGTAAAATGCAATGACAAATGAAATTAATGCTTTAGTTTTTAAATTTTAGCTCCAGCCCCCCCTTAACCAAAGCTTTTCTCTTCTTTTTCCCCTTTTAACATCAACAAAAGGTGGGCAGGGATCATGGAAGACCATCATTGATTACCATTAGCATCTTCTTTCTGAAGAGCTCTTATCATCTGCAGTATCAAATTCTCCATTTTGTTCATCTTTCTTTCAAGAGCATGATGGTTGGCCATTATTGTCTATTTATTGGCCAAGATGAGATTTATCTGAACTTCAACAACATTGGGAAGGACATAGTCATGGGTTCTGGATGGTTCTTTAGAAAGCAACTTCTGAGTGTGGGCAATTGAAAACTTTGCAAATTCAGAAATAGCTTTAGTTGTTATTTTGTTAAACTTTGGACAAGTAGTCAACAACAAAAGTGTATTGGCAGTGGTTGGGCCAGCAGGAATGTCTTCAAAAAGCTTGGGTTAGATTCTGCACAAGAGTGGAGATGAGGGCAAGCTCAAAAGGAAAGACATCATCAACTTGAGTTTCTATCACCAAGGTTCCTTCTAGTCTTAGTCTTTTCCTTCTAGACTAACAGGAACCATTTGCAGGTTCTAAGGTTGGGTTGCAATTTGTCCAGCTTGTTGTTCAGAGGGCATTAACGCACACTGTCGCAATGCACTCAAATAGAGTAGGTTTTGAACAAAAGAGTGTAGTAATAGGTGCAAACCTAGATTGTTTCCCAAGGAATTACTCTAAGTTTCGTGAATACATTAGGATAACCAAGGTAGTGGGGTTTCATTAACAAGAATTCAGAAATCTAATTGAATTAAGGATAGTTGTAGAAAAATCACTTGATTAAGGATCAACTTAGGAAATTCATCCACATCAGTTAGAATTCGTTATAGGTTCACAAGAAACATTTCGCATTCAGTTCCATTCTGTTAATTTCAAACTAAAAACAAGAAGATCTTCAAGTTTTTATTTCAATTTTAACCTAATTCCCAAATCTGAGATTAGCCCCTATTTTAATCTAATCCAATTCAAATTAATCAATCGAATCTAATTAGGTTTCAATTCTGAAACAAGGAATTCTATTCTCATCAAAATAGCTTGAGTCGATGCATTGATCAATATTTGATGGACAAAATGAAAAATTAGAATTGTAGAGAGATGAGAAGAACAGAAATTGAAATTGAATCCAATTAAAAACTAAACCTCAGAATCCATGCATTGAGTGATGAATCTCCTAAATTGAAAGAAAAATTTAGCCTTCCATCTCCATGGACAGATAAAATAGAAATGTCTAGCCAAAAATCAAAATCAAAATCAAAAAATAATAATAATAATGATTTTTAAACTTACTTTCTTTTCTAATCAAAACCTAAACTCCTCAAATTCCTTCCCCCTCTCTCCTCGTCCCTCCTCTCTCTAATAGTGTTTTCAGAAAACTAAAAACCTCCCAAAAGAGGGCCAAGCCCATCTGAAACAAATAGGCCCAAGAAAGACTCAATTTTGGGCCCGTTTACTACAACCTCTTTGCAACGAAAATTACGTCCAGAATCTGACAGATTTCGGTCTTGAGGCCTTCAGCAAAGTTGTAGGATTCTTCGTTATCTTTCCAACAAGCTTAAGATTGCTTAATTCTGATATTTGTAGCTCAAGATATGGGCTGCAGAAGATAGAAAGGTCAAAATAAGTATGAAATCCGAAAATTAGCACACATTTATACAAGTTCTCGATGAAGGTCAATGTCATCAAACTCATTTATTTGCATCAATTAAAGCACAATTATAATGTAAACAAGCTAGGAATAACACTAGAATAATGCATAAATGAATGCTCTATCAAATTCTCCCATACTTATCTTTTGCACGTCCTCGGGCAAGGCTAAAATGAAAGACTAAGGAAATAAAAATCAAAACATGCACTAAACAACACTTGCTATGGAAAGAACTATGAACAAAACCAAAGCAAGGCCAAGAGAACAAAGTAATCATAGATATCATTTCTCACACTTAAGTTCACAAGAGAAACTAATCAAGTCAAATGAATGGATCAAAAGTAGGAAACCTCACAAGTCATACCCTCAACTCTCAAGTGTTTAGGTTACTGTATATCACTCAAATGTACATCATGAATCATGCACAACCATAAGCTTGCCTATTGTTTTACTTCTCCACCACTCAAAAAACATGTACACAAAAATCAAGAGGACTTTAATGGGGTGTAACGAGGCTAAGGGAAAAGGTAAGGATATGTAAGGATAAACAAGGCAATACCAAAGAAGCATAAAAGAACAATGGGGAATGATCATAGAAGCTAGCATGAAAGTTATCCCAAAGAATGCTAATGGTAGATGGTAATCCTTATTCCTTTTTTTTTTTTAAATTAATTTTTTTTTTTTTTTTTTACATATGCTATTACTCTCTTCTTTATTTTTTTTTTTTATTTATTTTTTTTTCACTATTAACAAAATTTCAAGGCCACCCCCACACTTATTCTTAAATCATTCCCAAAACAATTCCAAAGCTCTTTTATCCTCAATGGTAAGGTCAACTCATGGTTTTCCACTTTGGTTTGTAATGAGCTAATAGAACAAGAATTGGTTAAAATATGCACAAAGGGGCTCAACAAAGGATATAATGCAAGGTTGGCTATTTGGCCAAGTAGCTTATTCAAGAAACAATGCCTCAATCATGTTTAATGTATGCATGCAAAAATGTGACCTCAAAGAAAACTCAAGGCAAGTTCTAGTGTGACATACAATCATGAATGCAACACACAAAAAAGGAAGAAAGAATGACATGATGTTGTCATTTATACAATAGGCCCAAAAAAAATCTCACAATGATCCATACAAATGACTCTTAAAGCTCACTTATTGAATCCAAAATGCAAGTCATTCAATCCATTCAAACAATGAACATTTTCACTTACTTGATATATGCTCATAACCTTTGAAAACACTTAAAAACCAATAGACAGCATGCAAAACAATATGCAAAACAGAATGTAACAACAAAAATAGCAAAAAAAAAAAAAATGTTGTGTCTCCCCCCCACACTTTAAAGATTACATTGCCCTCAATGTAAACAACATGAGATATAATGGACAATGTAGAACAATTAAAATGAAAGTGGGGTAAGAACACTCCCCTATGATCAATTAGGGTAAATAGCCAACCCAAAGGTGGCTTCCTCTGGCGCTTGCTCCTTTAAGTCCTCATGAAAGTGCTTGAGTCGATGCCCATTAACGTTGAAGCTCCACTACGCCATAAGGAAAAATGTTAACAACAAGAAAAGGACTATCCCACCTAGACCATAATTTACCAGGCATCAACTTAAGTCTAGAATTGTATAAAAGAACTTTTTCACCAATTTTAAACTCTTTGCGCCCTATCATCTTGTCATGAAATGTTCTGGTCTGCTCCTTATTGATGTTGGAGTTCTCATATGCTTCCTTATGAATCTCCTCTAACTCTTGCAACTGAAGCTTCCTATGCGAACCGCATGCTTCCAAATTCATATTGCATTGCTTTACCGCCCAAAATGCCTTGTGCTTTACTTCCACCGGAAGATGACATGCCTTACCAAAAACAACTCGATAAGGGGACATCCCTATTGGCGTTTTATAGGCAGTTCTATACGCCCACAAAGCATCCTCTAAGCGAAAACTCCCATCCTTCCTATTAGGCTGGACTGTCTTCTCTAGGATCTACTTAATTTCCCGATTGTAGATCTCTGCTTGCCCGTTCATTTGGGGGTGGTATGATGTAGAAACTCTATGCATGACCCCAAACTTACGTAGTAAGGCATCCATGGTGCGGTTGCAGAAATGTGATCCCTGGTCACTGATTAAAACTCTAGGAAATCCAAACCTGTAGAAAATGTGTGACCTAACAAAATCTACAAGAACTCGAGCATCATCAGTACGAGTGGCCTTTGCCTCCACCCACTCGAGACATAGTCCACAGCTAATAGTATATAAGCAAAGCCAAATGAAACAGGAAATGCACCCATAAAATCTATACCCCATACATCAAATACCTCACAGAAAAGAAGAGATTGTTGAGGCATCTCATTTCTACGTAAAATATTCCCGGTCCGCTGGCATCACTCACATGTCTTGCAGAAGCTGTGTGCATCTCGAAACAAGGTAGGCCAATGCAATCCGGAGTCCAAGACTTTCCGGGCTATGCGTTGGGGCCCGAAATGACCACCACAAGCCAAGGAATGACAAAATCTAAGTACGGATTGAAATTCATGGTCTGGCACACATCATCTAATGATCTGGTCACTACACATCTTCCATAAGTAAGGATAATCCCATATGTAGTACTTGGAATCACTCTTTAACTTGGCAGCCTGTGCTCTCGAAAAGTGTGGGGAGATCTCTTTGGCAACAAGATAATTCACCAAGTCTGCATACCAAGGATCCTGCCCTCCTATCTGGTACAGTTGCACATCTGGAAATGTATCACGAATGGGAAAATCCTCGAGTGGCAGCTGAATTCTACTCAAATGATCTGCCACTAAGTTTTCTGCACTACTTCTATCTCTAATCTCAATATTGAACTCCTGCAAAAGAAGCATCCAACGAATCAGTCGCGACTTAGAATCTGACTTCTTAAGCAAGTATCTCAAAGCTGCATGATCAGAGAAAACAATAACTTTAGAGCCTAGCAAATATGAACGAAATTTATCTAATGCAAAAACAATAGCTAAAAGTTCCTTCTCTATAGTGGTGTAGTTCGCCTGTGCTTTATCCAAGGTACGAGAAGCATATGCAATAACATAAGGCTGTCTATCCACTCTCTGACCAAGGACTACGCCAACAGCATAATTGGAGGCGTCACACATGAGCTCAAATGGAATGTCCCATCTTGGAGGCTGAATGATAGGTGTAGAGGTCAGGCGTCTCTTCAACTCATCAAATGCATCTTTGCAAGCCTAATCAAATAGAAACTCCACATCTTTCTGCAAAAGGTTGCACAGCGGCAGGGCAATCTTGCTAAAGTCTCTGATGAACCTCCTGTAAAAACCTGCATGTCCAAGAAAAGAGCGAACTTCCCACACACAAGTGGGATAAGGTAAAGATGCAATCACATTAATCTTAGCTCTATTTGTCTCAATGCCCCTACTGGATACAACATGCCCCAATATAGTCTCCTCAGTTACCATAAAATGACACTTTTCATAGCTCAGAACCAAGTTAGACTGTATGCACCCATCTAAAACTCTAGATAGACTCTTTAAACATGCATCAAATGAGGAACCGTAAATAGTAAAGTCATCCATGAATACCTCAAGTGAAGTCTCTAGAAAGTCAGCAAAGATGCTCATCATACACCTCTGGAAAGTGCCAGGTGCATTGCACAAACCAAATGGCATCCAACGGTAGGCAAATGTGCTGAAGGGACAGGTTAAAGTGGTCTTGTGCTGGTCTTCTGGGGCTATGTGAATCTGGTAATAACCAGAGAATCCATCCAGAAAATAGTAATGTGACTTTCCCATTACTCGCTCCAAAACTTGATCAATGAAAGGAAGGGGAAAATGGTCCTTGCGAGCCGCGTGATTTAGCTTCCTGTAATCTATGCATACTCGCCAGCCATTCTGAATTCTGGTGGGAACTGGCTCATCATGCTGGTTCTTTATCACTGTCACCCCAGTCTTTTTTGGAACTACATGGACTGGACTCACCCATTCACTGTCTGAAATGGGGTAAATCATGCCAGTCGCTAACAATTTGCTCACTTCCTTCTTAACCACTTCCAGCATGGTGGGGTTAAGTCTTCTTTGGGGCTGTCTAACAGGCTTGGCATCCTCATTCAGCAGGATCCTATGCATGCATGTGGAAGGACTAATTCCTGGAATGTTCGCTAAAGTCCAACCTATCGCCTGCTTATGAGTCTTTAATGTTTGCAACAACTTTTCCTCTTGTTCGACATCTAACTCTACTGAAATTATCACTGACAGCTTGTCATTGGCTTCTAAAAATGCATACTTCAGATGCTTGGGCAGAGGTTTAAGCTCTAAGTTGGGTGGCTGCACAATGGAGGGAGGTAGTCTAGAGGAAGAATCTAATTCTACAACAAGACCAGAATTAGAGGTACTTACTGTAATCAAACCGAAACATTCTGATCTTGCTAAATCATCCTCTAAAACAGCATCAAAATCACCATCTCTATTTTGTAAACATGCCTCAATTTCTACATACACACTACACAATTCCGTTTCTGTGCAATCAGGACAAGTGAAGGTGTCATCAATGAGAAATTCTGGAAACTCTGACTGCAACACATCCAAGAGCAATTTTGAGCAAGATTCCTCAACCAGCAACTCAATAATATCTAACTGAAATGCACTATGATCTTCCATGGGGTGTTTCATGGCCTCAAAAATGTTGAACTGCACCACATCATCACCAAACTCCATGGATAGAATGCCGGAATACGCATCAATTTTTGTCCTTGCTGTTTTCAGAAATGGCCTCCCAAGGATCAAGGTAGGACTACGTGGAGAAGATCCCTCTTCCATGTCTAGGATGTAGAAATTTGCTGGAAATATCAGCTTATCCACTTTGACCAATACATCTTCTACAACTCCAATAGGGTGTGCTATGCTTCTATTTGCTAGAGTAATGATCACACGACTTGGCTGCAAAGGACCAAGGTTCAAAGACTTGTAAATGGATGTAGGCATCACATTAATGGAAGCACCAAGGCCAAGCAATGCATTCTGGAAGGTGGAATTCCCAATGGTGCAAGGGATAGTGAACATTCCTGGATCCTTGCATTTCTCAGGCATATTAGGTTGAATGAGGGCTGACACATTTCTTCCCATGGTAATCCTCTCACCTCCCTTCAGTTTCCTCTTGTTGGTACACAACTCCTTGAGGAATTTGGCATACTTGGGAACCTGTTTGATCGCATCCAGCAAAGGAATATTCACTTCAATTCTTCTTAAAGTCTCAAGAAGCTCCTTATTAGAATCTACAGTTGCTGGATTTTGTTTAGCAACTCTGTTTGGAAAAGGAAGAGTTGGTTTTTATGTAGCATTATCTGAAGTGCTTGGGGCAGAATCCATTTTTTGTACAGCATCATCATCCACAAGATCTTTCTATAGCTTATCAGACTGATTCTGTAGCAAATTGTTAAGCTTCTCATGCTCATTGTGCAGCTTCTTAGTTGGCTCTCTTGTAGGTAGTTCCTTGCCACTCCTCAAGGCTATTGCACTCATATTTCCTTGAGGTTTATTTCTGGTTGAGAAGGCAACTGACCACATCCTTGAGATTTCAGCTGCTTCACAATAGTAGCTAACTGACCAATTTGTGTCTGCAGGTCTTAGATAGAAGCATTCACATTTTGCTAGAACTGCAGATTATTTTTGGCCATTTGCTTCATCAAATCCTCCAATGATGGTTCAAAATTTTGGCTTGGCTGAGTTAGTTGCATGTTTTGCTGCTGCTGTTGCCTGAATGGAGGAGGTTGGTATTTGCTACTATCTTTTGCTAACCGTTACTATTCTTCTTTGAAGAGGTTGAACATATCTCATATTCGAATGGCTCCTTAATGCAGGATCATGAGATTGATACTGGTATTGGTACCATTGCTTTGGAGATTGCTAAAAATTCTGTGGCTATTGTTGCTGCTGCCTGAATTGTTGCTGACCTCCACTATAAACTCCTTGGACAGAAGCTTGCTGATTATTTTCTTGAAGCATAGGGCAACAATCAAAGGTATGCTCTTAGGAATAGCAAATGAGACAATCTCTCACCATCATCTTTTGCGGAGCATCTTGCTGTGCAACAGCCAATTGCCTTACAAAGGTGGTCAGCTGATCAATTCTGCTCTCTAGCCTACTCTGTACTATCACCTGATCAGGAGTAGAACCACCAGATTGAGTTTTGCAAGAATTTCTCTCCACTATTACTTGAGGCCATGAATTACTAGGCGCAGGTGAAATTGGATGGCCTAACTGATGGACTTCTCTTGTTGGCATCACGGCTCTTGTGCTGAATTGTTGAGGATTCTCTGCCATATTATCAATCAATGCTCTGGCTGCGGTAGGAGTTTTATCCATGAGAGCTCCTCCACTGGCTGCATCAAGCATACTCCTCTCCATTGGAGCAAGTCCTTCATAGAAATACTAGATGAGCAATTGATCACTGATCTGGTGGTATGGACAGGTTGCACACAGTTTCTTGAATCTCTCCCCGTACTCATACAAACTCTCTTGAGGAAGCTGTCTAATGCCACTAATCTCCTTCCTGATTGTTGCAGCTCTGGATGCAGGGAAAAACTTCTCTAGGAATAGCTTCTTCATGTCATTCCAGCAAGTAACTAATCCTGGTTGGAGGTAGTATAGCCAGTCCTTTGCTGCACCATCTAAAGAGAATGGAAATGCTTTAAGCTTGGTGTGATCTTTAGGAACTCCTTAGGGCCTCATGGTTGAGCAGACTATATGGAACTCTTTCAAATGCTTATGAGGATCTTCACCTGCAGAACCATTGAACTTAGGCAGCAAATGGATTAGTTCAGACTTTAATTCAAAAGGGACTTCAATTTCAGGATATTGAGGGCCTAATGGTTGATATGTCACATCAGGTGCAGCAAACTCCTTAAGGGTTATCTCATGCTGATTGTTATCCATGTTTTCTAGATGTGACTGTTCAGTTTTAGAACTTGAAGCAGCAAATTCAGATGCAAACTCACTAAAAGTATCTCTACTACTACTATGCAAATGACTATGCACACTACCTTGACGCCTAATGAGTCTATGAAATGTTCTGTCTATTTCAGGATCAATGTCAATCAGATTCCCAGGCTTGGACCTGGTCATGCATCACCAGACAAGATTACTTGCAATGCAAGAAAAACACTAAAATTGCAAAAACACATAAAACAACATGCATAAATGCTAAAACCAGATAGTGGGGAATTGGATCAGATCAGTTTTAGGATGTAAAAAAAGCACAAAAAAGATCAAATTAAAATCTGCTGGTTTGCTACTTGAAAATTGAAGTAGAAAAATCATAAAATCCTAAAAATTAAGAAAAAAATGGCCTAAATAAGGGCTTTTTTGAAAAGTTTGTGCCCCAAACCGCCTCCGACGTTTCCACAGCTAGATCTCAAAAAGTTATATGAAATGGACATATAATTTGCATCAAACGGAGTTGTATGCAGAAAGTTATGCCACTTCAAAGTTTTAGCCTAAAATTTTGAAAAAGTCATACCAGATGATGGCGCAAAATAATCTTAGCCACTTAGCACCAAATGTGGCGCCACTTTGGCCACAAAAGCAAGGAGGACTGGTTGAAACTCAGCAATGGAAAATCAACTAATCAAAAGCCAAAGCAAGCCAACCACAACCACTCAATGTAATCAGATTTTTCCACCCTTTTATCACCCATTCAGACCACTTTCTTGCACCACTTTCTCCTCCCTTTTCAGCTCTCTTCCTCTCTTCTTCAGTCACATAACTCCAGCCAACATCAGGCCCAATCAAGCTTTGCTCATCCAAGCCTTCAAAAATCTAGCAAAATCACTTAGAACAAAGGTAGAGGTTTTATTCTTGCACCAATTATGTGGTCTTGGTTGGTTGAGCTTGGATTATTTTCACAATTTTTGATGTGTTAAATGAGTGATTATGATGATATGTGATTGGTTTTGGGCTGTTTGTTTGATTAAAACCGAATTGGAAGCAAGAAAGAGTGAAAATAGGAAGAGCTGATGGGTTGGAGAACCAAAAACCCTTGATAGTCCGTACGGTGGAGTGTACGGCTCTGCCTACAGCCAATTAAATTGGATGAAACCATTTTTATATGAAACTAGACATATAGGGCTTTCCATAGATCTATATATAAAGCTTTTGGATTAGAATTGAGAGAGATACAAATTTTTGAATTTTGACCTAGGGTTTTGATTCTAGTTCTGGGCAGACTGGGTTGTTCAGGGTAGAACTCACCCTATACTACTTGAAAATGAGTGAAACTAACTTTTTTAGAAAGGTTACACATAGGAGAATGTCTCATAAAATTTTTAGAATTAGATAAGGTCCCAATTGCTCCCAGTGATCCAAGAAATTTTCCCTATGTCTAAACCGGGCTAGAACAGAACAGTTTAGGAAGGTCAGAATTCAGGGCTTGTAACTGGAGCCCTACTAAGTCAAATGGAATGAAACTTTTTGCAAATAAAACTTTACCCTGTTAGCTTTAATATGAGTCCAGTTTCATGTAGTTTGAGTAGTTTTTGATTTTTAGTAGATTTTTACTTTTAGTTGCCTAATTCTGGCTAGCCATTGGGCAGGCCGAGATAAAACCTGAATATCTTGAGCTATAGATATCGAAATTAGATGGGATCAAAGAGGTTAGAAACTAGACAATAACACTTTAACATACCCAAAATTGATGTCTAAATGAGTTAAATACAAATTATGGCTTAATTTAGAAGAACTGGGTTGGTTGACTATGTTGAGGCAGCAACTTTGCCTTATTGAGATTATTGTTATTATGAGTTTCATGTTGGAATATGTATGTAATGTTGTGACCTTTGTGACAAATTGATGTTCTGGTGTGCTGGCACTATTCATGGGGAAGCGGACACATTCATTATCTTCAAAATTTTGGTAGAATCCATGCATAAGTTATGAATTACATGTTAATGCATGTGCATTTTCAAGAAAGCTATGAGAGTTATAATAAGGAATATGTTACTATGAAAGTTCCATGCTACTTGGGCCAACCCCGGATAAGAAGTTAAGGGGAATAGATCGGTGAGAAGGTCGGGGAAAGCAAACCCGGCATTCCTGTATAGGAACAAGCTTGATCCTGAAAAGCAGACTATTATCCAGGAGTCTAAATGGCCAAGAACTCCCAGGGGACCAAGAGATGGAAAATGATGAAAAGTAACGGAAAAGCTTATGAAGAAAGGTTCATGATTAAGTCTGCATGATCGCATGACTGCATGGTTACATGAAATACTTATGTCAAGATGTTTATAGTTGTCTATTATGTTTGCTTCCTGTTGTTTATTTATTTATTCTATTTATTATTCTATGTATCATTATTAGGAATCTATTTTGTTTCTTGTGCCGTCTAAATTAAAACTAAACCTTGCCTCGGACCAGACATTTTCTTGAACTCATTTAAATGGATATTTCAGTTTGAACACATGTTTTTATAGTCAAATAAAACCCGAGACAATTGAGAATGTATGTGATGTCAGCTAACCATTGTACACGAACCCTACTGAGAATTTCTTGAAATTCTCATCCCGTTTTGTATTTTCCGCATCATTCTCAGATACTGGCAATGGACTCCACGGCTACCTTCTTCATTGAGATCCCAGCTTTACAACTTCACGATGATCCAGTGGTGGACTCCTTGTATATAGCCGGTTTGTGTAACTTCTGTCTCTACCTCTTTAGCAACAGGAACTTTGATGTCCCTTTACATCATCCTATTTTTGACCCTGCCACTCCTTACATTGCTGTCCCGCTGCACATGGCGCACCCACCTCCAGTTCCTCCTGCATCCGCAGCATAGGCAGCTCCTGCGAACCCTGCACCGGAGTCACCTCCGCAGGCAGTTCCCGATGTGCCGCTCAGTTCAGAGAGTGACCCTTCAGAGGCCACCGGTTCGTCACCCTCTTCCTCTCGGGACCCAGCGCAGAGTATTCTCCAGTCGGGCCTAACATGGCTAATGGCTATATGACAGAGTAGCTCAGCCAGCTGGAGATGTTGTACAGCATGACCCTCTTTTGGACAGCATGTAGCTCTGGGTCATAGACTTGACAGTAGGATTAGCAGTAGGTCTTGAAATGTCCTTTGAGGACCATAGGATGTTTTGACTGATACAGGTATTATTGTCTTTTTGGTATACCGGCCCACTTATGTATTCTACTTTGAAACTTTGTACATAAACTAAAGCCGTGGCTTCTGATATATATATATATACATATATGTGCACGTATACAGTATTGTTACTGTACTATTCTTATCCTTTGTGATATTATGTTAAATTTGTTCTGCATTTAGTATGGCAGCGCGCCGTTTCGTCTGTTCAAAAAAAAAAAAGGAAAGATGATGATTTAAGGAAGCACAAATCATGAAAGATAAACAGAGTGTTAATACGGTAACACAATCTACTTGATTTCATGCTATGACTTAAGCATAACATCAAATTAGTATAGTGTTACATTTTGGTTATCAGAGCAGTTCGTCCTAGCTAAGACCTGAGGATTGGACTGACTATGCTTCATGCATACTCTATATTTTTAGCTGATAATGTGCACTAGATCTTGCCTTATGGTAGAGATACAGTTGTGCATGTGTATGAAGTGTCTGACCATGTGAGCTGTTATTTACTAGCACATTAGACTTGGTATTGAGCCTGATCAACTCAATAACTTTTGTTTTGTGTGCTCAGAACTTAATGGCTTCCGGAAGGCGAGGCAGACCACGTGCAGAACATCTCTAGAGAACCCAACTGATTTTATGGCCACAATGCAAGAAATGGCCCAGGCAATGCGGTAGGAAGCCGCGGTGGCTCACCAAATGATGGATCAATTAGGCAGACGACAGGAGACAAGCTATGAAGGAAACCCTCACGGCCCAAGAGTTGACCTGGACTATCTCAAGTTTGCTGAGTACAGAAAGGCAAATCCGCCAAGCTTTCGAGGGGCGTATGACCCTGGTAAAGCCGATTAGTGGATTAAAGCCATGGAGAAGATTTTCTCTGTCCTAGATTGCTCAGATCATCAGAAGGTGACTTTTGCCACCTATATGCTCGAGGTAGACATCGAGTTCTGGTGGAATGGCGTACAAAGATTGTTTGAAGAATCTCAGACCATAAGCACTTGGATGGTGTTCAGAGATGTGTTCTACTAAAAATTCTTTCCTGCTTCAGTTCGAAATGCTAAGGAACTTGAGTTTATGCAACTGCGTTAAGGAAATCGGACAGTATCCGAATATATTGCCTGATTTGAAGAGCTATGCAAATTCTCCACAATTTATTAGAGGAACCTAGATGAAACTTGGAAGTGCATCAAGTTTGAAGGAGGGTTACGAGAAGACATTCTTACTGCGATAGGGCCAATGGAGATCAAGGATTTCCCCACATTGGTGAACAAATGCTAACTCGTGGAAGATTGCAACTCGAAATTAGCTACAGCCAAGCCATCTGGTGGAAATTTCAAGAGGGGCTTGGCCCCACAAGGCCCAAGATTTAAGCCCAATATACAACAGCAGCAGAGATTTCCGCCAGCAGGCAACAAGGGCAAGCAGCCCCAAAGGCCTTTTTCAAATCCAACTTGCACAAAATGCGGCAAGAATCATGCCGATCGGCCGTGTTTGGTAGGCCAGAATGTCTGCTATGGATGTGGCAAGCCAGGCCACGAAATTTATGAGTGTCCGACCAAGAATCCATCACAGCCGCCTCGACCTTAACGACAAGGACAAGTCTTTACAATGAGCACAGAAGAAGCTGATAAATCGGAAGGACTAATCCAAGGCACCTGTGATGTGGACGGTGAGACTCTAACTGTACTCTGTGATTCAGGTGCCTCACATTCATTTATTTCCCATAACTGTGTAACTGTTTTGCAATTGCCAATTTCTGATTTATCTTATGATCTATTGGTTTCTACTCCTACCAATGGACCTGTTAGAACTAGTCAAATATGCATCAATGTTCCTCTTTGAATTGAGGGTAGGACCTTTACTACCAATTTGATTTGTCTCCCTCTATCTGGTCTTGACGTAATTCTGGGCATGGATTGGCTTTCCGCCAATCAAATTGTACTCAATTGCTCTGATAAGACGGTGGTACTCCCCCTATCTCACTTTCTGAATCCCAAACCGCAACACTCTTCTATCTGAACTCTTTCGAGCCAAAGAATCAAGGGTATATCCTCTTGTCAGCTAATATGGCAGAAACTGAGTAGGAACTAGAGGAGATTCCGATTGTCAAGGAATATCCGGATGTTTTTCCAGAGGATATTCCTGAATTCCCTTCGGAGAGAGAGAATTACCATCAAGTTGGTTCCAGGTGCGGGACTAATATCTATAGCTCCATATTGAATGTCACCTATGGAGCTAACGGAACTAAAAAGATAGATCGAAGAGCTTTTAGAAAAAGGATTCATACGGTCAAGTGCGTCGCCATGGGGAGCTCCGGTCTTGTTGGTCAAAAAGAAAGATGGAAGCATGCGCTTATGCGTGGATGATAGGCAGCTGAACAAAGTGACAATTAAAAATAAATATCCACTGCCAAAGATTGATGATCTCATGGACCAACTACAGGGTGCAACAGTATTCTCCAAGATTGACTTGCACTCTGGATATCACCAAATTCGAGTTCGGGAACAAGATATCCTTAAGACAGCTTTTCGAACTCGTTACGGGCACTATGAGTACACCGTGATGTCGCTTTCGATTTAATGCACCAAAGAAGATTCATGGATTACATGAATAGAATATTTCGCCCATATCTGGACAAATTTGTAGTGGTGTTCATCGATGACATACTGGTCTACTCAAAGACGGAGCAAGTGTAACATCCCCACTTTAGTAAACCGAACGTGATGGAAACTTTGAATTAATTCCCGTAAGCAATGTAAGAATTTCTCAGGCATTGCTATGCCATGTCGGTCCTCACACTTGGAAGTATAGGGTGGTGTAACACTGCAGTTGAGAATATGGCACAGCTATATGTTAAAAACTAGGAAATGACAAAAGTGCCCCTATAAACTTTTGTTAATTACATAAATGCCCAAAATTTTTGGAAATTACATTTTTTACCCTAAAGAATTATTTCCACAATAACCCTAGGACTTTTCATAAAATGACATTTATATCCCTACATCGGTTGAATTAGCAAAATGGGGTTTTAAGCAGAGCAGAATCATGTGGCGAAATCGTAGAAGTTTAAATCTCTGCCAATTGGGCCATGGAGGCAGCCTGGTGTGAAATGACGTGGGGTGCCCCTGGACTTGCTCAAAATTACGAAAATGCCACTAGTTGTAGAAAATCGAAAACAGAAAGGCTCCGGATTTATGAAAATGTCTAATTTACTCCGTTAATTCACTTATTCGGTTTTAATAGTTATGTAAGGGCAATTAGAAGCTAATTAGATATTAATCAAGAGCTAATTAGATAATAGTTAAAGAGATTAGGCTTAAGATAAAATGAATACGTAGATATCTTACAAACTATTAAGTAACGATTTACCGGTTTGGAGGAAATCGGTAACTATTTGGTGTTCTAAACTGCCAGAGCCGAATCAGTAGAGTTTTACACTGATAACCTTAGATTGAATGGCTGAAATTCAGCCACCTCCACCACCATAGATGGCGCCATATGGCAACCATATGATGGGGAAATTTGGCCAAATCATGACCATTGAAACAAAATATCTCAAGTCATCCTTATCTAGTCAATAAGCCTTGCGCCTCCATCATGCTTCAGCCCTCTCCCATTTCTTCTTCTTCTTCTTCTTCCTTTCTTTCCTTGCCTCCATGACTAAGAATTTCAAGCTCAAGATTGGAAGCCCTCTTGATCTCAAATCCTCTTGCTCCTTTTATGAAAATTGACCCTCACCTCCTTCCCTACAAAACCCCTCTAACAATTTCATGACTAAGCATCAAATAGAACCTCCCCACATTCATATGAGCTGCTGCCATGATGAAGAAAGAAGGCTAGGAGTTGGTTCTTGGCCTCCTTACTTCCATAGCTTCAAGGATTTCAAGGTAGGTAACTCAAATCCTTAGTTGTTTGATGTATTATGTGACTATGTGGCTTCTATGTTCCTCTTATGCCATACTTGTATGATGGTGCTTTGATGTTCTTCTAATGTCTTGAGGTGAGGAAACTTGGTTTAAGTTGAGGGATTTATCAAAAACTCAAAAGGGAGCTAGGCAGAATCTGTTTTTGTGAGAAAACCCTATGGCATCCATACTAGCGGAGTGTGCAGTTCCACCTACAGCCATAGAAAGTGGATGAATCTATTTTTATATGAAACTATACATTTACCACTTTCCATACATATAAAATATAAGGCCATTGGATTAGTATAGAATTAGTTATGAATTTTTGAAGTTTACCTTAGAAATCTGGATTCCTATCTGGGCAGTAGGAGTTGAGAAGGGTATAAATCATCCTATACAACTTCAAATTGAGTGAACCCAATTTTTTTGATAGCTAACATGTAAAGGAATATCTCATAAAAATTTCAGAACCAAACTCATAGCCGTTTGCTCCCAGTGCACCAAGGAAGTTGGCTTAAGTCTAAACCGGATTGAACCAGGGTAGTCTAGTAAGGCCAAGTTTCGAGACTCATAAGTCAAAATATACCATTGCAAATGAAATGAAACTTAATTCATTTGAAAGCTTATTCTAATAGATTTAATTTGATATAAATTTCGTATAGTTTCACCTATTTTTCTATTTTTAGTGAATTTTTACTTACAAGAACCCAATTCTGTCTAAGAATAGGATAGTCTGAGGTAAATTGTTTATATCTAGAGTTATACAAATCAAAATGAGATGGGACCAAAAGGGTTGGACACTAGACACATAAGGCTATGATATATCCAATTTAGGCTTAGATGAGTCAAATTGAGCAAAGGGTGGACTATAATAAAATTGGGCAGAATAGGAGGAAGTAAATCGAAAACCCTATAGATGCTTAAATTGGACTTCATGAATGATGCTATGAATATAAGTATATTTGCTGATCCATGTTGAATTGCAAGTTGAAAGATTGTACTGGTTGTCTGGCACTATTCATGGGGAAGCGGACTCGATCAGATTATCTTTGCGAATTTTCGGCAGGAATTTATGAGAACTTATACTATGAATGATTATGCTTTGAATATATTTACATTTACATGTCATATTTATGTACACCATGCATGCTAGTATATATTTAGAACATGATATGATATATAAAGTATGAGACATACTCATCAATGCACCAAGCATCCGCATGCATGACAAGATATGAAAGGGAAATATAATAAGAACTTGTAAGAAAGACGTACCAAGCTACCACGTGAGGCATGGCATAGACCCAGTTAGCGTGGGCTAGAGCGATACTATCTAAGACTTGGGCCAGCCCTTGACCAGAATTAAGGGGAATAGACCAGTGTGAGGGTCAGGGAAAGTAAACCTATCACTTATGTATAAGTACGAGCTTGGACCTGAAAAGCAGGCTATTACCCAGGGGTGAGAGAGGCCATTCACCTCCGAGGGACCAAGTACAGAAAAGAGCAAGGTCAAGCTGCAAGTTAAAGAAAGAGATAAGTTAAGTTAAGTGCACTTGCATACAATCAAATACAAGCATCTACATGTGCATTTCTAATTATCTCATTATATCATGATATTATTATGATTCTTGTTAAAGTATATTACTCTATTCATGTTTCTATGTCTGTCATATGAAATGGCAAGTGGCTATTAAAACATATCCCGCTTTGAGTAAGGTGTTTTCAACTTAAAATTGAACCGCTTTTTGTTTATATGTACTCATATTTTCATAATAAACCGAAGCAACTGGAATGTTTATGATGACACTATAAGGTTGGTTTGAGTTTATCTGCTGAGAACCTTAGGTTCTCACTGCCTGCTTGTTTATTTTTCCTTTCCGTAAACATTCCAGCACCCAAGTTGGAAATCAAGTGTGAGGTGGCGTACTGAGCCTCTCATTGAGCAAGGATTGGGTATAAACTAGACCAGGAAACTATTGAAGCTAAATAATGACTAGTCGGATGTAAACGCTATATACTATGTCAGTTACAGTTTTTTTTTTTTTAGTGTAATTTCTTTATTCTCTATGTATCAGAGATTATTAGTCAGTAATAAAGTGAGCAGTTAAAGGGCCATGTATTATATTTTTCATATTTTAAAGATTTTCTTAGTATAGTGACAACCTCTTAATATAACTCCATGACTCGAGCATGGCTTATATAACAGAGGGTGTTACAGCAAGAGCATGCGGAACACTTGTGGCTAGTTCTGCAAATTTTAAGAGAAAAAAAACTCTATGCTAAATTATCCAAATGTGAATTTTGGATGAAGGAGGTAAAATTTCTCGGCCACGTGATGTCCTCTGGAGGAATCTCTGTCGACCCCAGCAAAGTAGAAGCAGTTCTGAACTGGGAAAAACCAACCACAGTCTCTGAAGTCAAAAGCTTTTTGGGCTTAGCTGGATATTATAGGCGATTCATTAAGGATTTTTATCGAATAGTCTTGCCCTTGACCAAGCTAACCAGAAAGAATGTCCCATTTGAGTGGACACCAGAGTACGAACAAAGTTTTCAGGATTTGAAGAGGAGATTGACCACGACACCAGTGTTAGCTTTACCAGACCCTCATGCACCATTTGAGGTCTATTGCGATGCTTCCCAACAAGGGTTAGGGTGCGTATTGATGCAAACCGGAAAGGTGGTCGCGTATGCCTCCAGGCAATTGAAGCCACACGAAAGGAACTACCCGATTCACGACCTCGAATTAGCAGCAATAGTATTTGCTCTGAAAATATGGAGACATCACCTGTATGGAGTGAAGTTTGAAGTACCTCTTTGATCAGGAGGAATTAAACATGAGGCAGCGGAGATGGATGGAACTCCTTAAAGACTACGAATTTGAATTGAAATATCACCCAGGTAAGGCAAACATCATGGCAGATGCGTTGAGCAGGAAATCATTGACTGTCGCCTGGATGATGATTAAAGAGACGGAACTTATTGAAAGTTTCCAAAATCTTAATTTGGGAATTCTTACAACTCCTAAGACCCTTCAGTTGCACCAAATTAAGATAACCAGTAGTTTTAGGGACCAGATTTGGCAAGCATAGCCGCAGGATGCTAACTTTCAACATACAATTAGTCTCATGTAATCAGGGAAACTAACGGGTTTTACTCAAGATAAAGAGGGCATCTGGCGGTGCCATAACAGAGTGTGTGTTCTTGAAAGGGACGATCTCCAAAGAAAAATCTTAGAAGAAGCACATAGAGTCGAATTCGCCGTACATCCTGGCATAATCAAGATGTATCAAGACCTCAAGAAAATGTTTTGGTGGCCAGGCATGAAGTCAGATGTAGCAAGCTTCATGGGCAAGTGCTTGATTTGTCAAAAGGTGAAAGCAGAACACCAGAAGCCTTCTGGGATGTTACAACCCTTGGAAATCCCTGAGTGGAAATGGAAGAGTATCTCCATGGATTTTATCATGGGGTTACCAAGGACATCAGTGGGATGTGATACAATATGGGTCATTGTGGATAGATTAGCCAAATCTGCTCATTTCCTGCCCGTTCAAGCAAATTATCGGCTGGAAAAACTAGCTCAACTGTACATTCAAGAGGTTATAAAGTTGCATGGGACCCCTTCAACTATTATTTCTAATCGAGACCCGAGGTTTACCTCATGATTTGGGGGAGCTTTACAGAAGGCGTTCGGTGCAAAGCTGTGTTTAAGCATTGCATATCACCCACAAATAGATGGCCAAACATAAAGGACGATTCAAACCTTGGAAGATATGCTACGAGCTTATATACTAGAGCAACGCGGAAATTGGGATCGATACTTACTATTGGCCGAGTTCGCATACAACAATAGCTATCACGCTAGCATTGGCATGGCTCCTTACAAAGCATTGTATGGACGAAAGTGCCAATCTCCCCTGTGCTAGTATAAGACAGAAGAATCAACTCTATTAGGGCCTAATTTAATCGAGCAGACCACCGAGCAGATCAAGAAAATACGGAGCAAGATGCTTGCCACTCAAAGCCGCCAGAAGAGTTACGCGGATACTAGGAGGAAACCTCTGGAATTTCAGGAAGGAGACCACGTATTTCTGAAGGTTACTCCTACAACAGGGATAGGTAGAGCAGTCAAAGTCAAGAAGCTAAATCCTCGTTTTATTGGCCCCTTTCAAATCTTGAAGTGAATCGGATCAGTTGCATACCGAGTCGCTTTGCCTCCACATCTATCAAACCTCCATGATGTTTTTCATGTCTCCCAACTCAGAAAGTATCAACCTGACCCTACACACACCCTAGAACCTGAATCAGTACAGTTAAAAGAGGACTTGACCTTCTATGTACAACCAGCATGGATTGTAGACAGAAGTAGCAGACAACTTCAGAACAAGGCCGTGCAAGTAGTAAAAGTACCATGGGGAAAAGAAGATGCAGAGGACTACACATGGGAGCTGGAATTAGATATAAGGAAAGAGTATCCTGAACTATTCTCAGGTACTAAATTTTGAGGACAATTTTTTTTAAGGAGCGTAGTAATGTAACATCCACCGCTTTTCGCATAATTATTCAGTTTGATCGAATAATTGAGAATAATTAAATTCGATTAAATGATTATTTAGAATGAATTGATTAGCAATTACTTGAGTTTAGATATGAGAGAATTAAGTTAAGAGTATAGAAGATTTCATAAAATTTTATAGAAAACTGATTTACCGATTTAAAGGAAATCGATAAAATTACGGTATTTTAAACTGTCGGAACCGAACCAATAGAATTCCAATCCTTTTACCCTACCTTGAGTGGCTGATAACTCAGCCACTTAGCACCAAATGTGGTGCCACTTTGGCCACAAAAAGCAAGGAGGGCTGGCTGAAACTTAGCCATGGAAAATCAACTAATCAAAAGCCAAAGCAAGCCAACTGTAACCACTCAATGTAATCAGATTTTTCCACCCTTTTATCACCCATTCAGACCACTTTCTTGTGCCACTTTCTCCTCCCTTTTCAGCTCTCTTCCTCTCTTCCTCACTCACATAACTCCAGCCAACATCAAGCCCAATCAAGCTTTGCTCATCCAAGCCTTCAAAAATCTAGCAAAATCACTTAGAACAAAGGTAGAGGTTTTATTCTTGCATCAATTCTGTGGTCTTTGCTGGCTGAGCTTGGATTATTTTCACAATCTTTGATGTGTTAAATGAGTGATTATTTTGATATGTGATTGGTTGTGGGCTGTTTGTTTGATTAGAACCGAATTGGAAGCAAGAAAGAGTGAAAATAGGAAGAGCTGATGGGTTGGAGAACCAAAAACCCTCGGCAGTCCGTACGGCGGAGTATACGGCTCTGTCTATAGCCAATTAAATTGGATGAAACCATTTTTATATGAAACTAGACATCTAGGGCTTTCCATAGATATATCATATAAAGCTTTTGGATTAGAATTGAGAGAGATACGAATTTTTGAATTTCGACCTAGGGTTTTGACACTAGTTTTGGGCAAACTAAGTTGTTCAGGGTAGAACTCGCCCTATACTACTTGAAAATGAGTGAAACCACTTCGTTAGAAAGCTTACACATAGGAGAATGTACATAAAAATTTTAGAATTAGATAAGGTCCCAGTTGCTCCCAGTGATCCAAGAAAGTTGCCTTATATCCAAACCGGGCCAAAATAGGGCAGTTTAGGAAGGTCAAAATTCGGGGCTTGTATCTTAAGCCCTACTAAGTCAAATGGAATGGAACTTTTTGCAAATGAAACTTTACCCTGTTACTTTAATATGAGACCAATTTCGCATATTTTGAGTAGTTTTCGATTTTTAGTGGATTTTTACTTTTAGTTGCCTGATTCTGGCTAGTCATTGGGTAGGCCGGGATAAAACCTAAATATCTTGAGCTATAGATATCAAAATTAGATGGGACCAAAGAGGTCAAAAACTAGACACATAACACTTTAACATATGCAAAATTGAAGCCTAAATGAGTTAAATAGAAATTATGGCTTAATTTAGAAGAACTGGGTTGGCTGACTATGTTGAGGCAGCAACTTTGCCTTATTGAGATTATTGTTATTATGAGTTTCATGTTGGAATATGTATGTAATGTTGTGACCTTTGTGACAAATTGATGTTCTGGTGTGCTGGCACTATTTATGGGGAAGCGGACACATTCCGTTATGCTGCTGAAATTTTGGTAGAATTCATGCATAAGTTATGGATTACATGTTAATCCATGTGCATTTTCAAGAAAGCTATGAAAGTTATAATAAGGAATATGTTACTATGAAAGTTCCATGCTACTTGGGTTAGCCCTGGATAAGAAGTTAAGGGAAATAGATCGGTGGGAAGGTCGGGGAAAGCAAACCCGGCATTCCTGTATAGGAATGAGCTCGATCTTGAAAAGCAGACTATTACCCAGGAGTCTAAATAGCCAAGAACTCCCAGGGGACCAAGAGATGGAAAATGATGAAAAGTAATAGAAAAGCTTATGAAGAAAGGTTCATGATTAAGTTTGCATGATCACATGACTGCATGGTTACATGAAATACTTATGTCAAGATGTTTATAATTGTCTATTATGTTTGCTTACTGCTGTTTATTTATTTATTCTGTTTATTATTCTATGTATCATTATTAGGAATCTATTTTGTTTCTTGTGCCGTCTAAATTAAAACCAAACCTTGCCTCGGACCAGACATTTTCTTGAACTCATTTAAATGGATATTTCAGTTTGAACACATGTTTTTATAATCAAATGAAACCCGAGGCAACTGAGAATGTATGTGACATCAGCTAACCATTATGCATGAACCTTACTGAGAATTTCTTGAAATTCTCATCCCGTTTTGTATTTTTCGCATCATTCTTAGACGCTGGCGATGGACTCCACGGCTACCCTCTTCATTGAGATCCCAGCTTTACAGCTTCACCATGATCCAGTGTTGGATTCCTTGTATATAGCCAGTTCGTGTAACTTCCGTCTCTACCTCTTTAGCAATAGGAACTTTGATGTCCCTTTACATCATCCTATTTTTGACCCTGCCACTCCTTACATTGCTGTCCCGCTGAACATGGCGCACCCATCCTATATAGCCGGTTCGTGTAACTTCCGTCTCTACCTCTTTAGCAACAGGAACTTTGATGTCCCTTTACATCATCCTATTTTTGACCCTGCCACTCCTTACATTGCTGTCCCGCTACACATGGCGCACTCCACTCTCCTCTCCTCCTCACTACAAGACAAAGCGCCTCCCGCTGGACCAAGACCGGAGTCACCTCCGCAGGCAGTTCCCAATGTGCCGCTCAGTTCAGAGAGTGACCCTTCGGAGGCCGCCGACTCGTCACCCTCTTCCTCCTCGGGACCCAATGCAGAGTATTCTCCAGCCAGACCTGACATGGCTAACGGCTATCTGACAGAGTAGCTTTCACCACAGAGATGTTGTGCAAAGATGACCCTCTTTTGGACAGCACGTAGCTCTGGGTCATAGACTTGACAGTAGGATTAGCAGTAGGTTATGAAATGTCCTCTGAGGACTATAGGATATTTTGACTGATATGGGCATTATTGTCTTTTTGGTATACTGGCCCACTTATGTATTCTACTTTGAAACTTTGTACATAAACTGAAGCCGTGGCTTCTGATATATATACATATATGTGCACGTATACAGTACTGTTATTGTACTATTCTTATCCTTTGTGATATTACGTTAAATTCGTTCCACTTTTAGTATAGCAATACGCCGTTTCGTCTATTCAAAAAAAAAGGAAAGACATCGATTTAAGGAAGCACGAATCATGAAAGGTAAACAGAGTGTTAATATGGTAACATAATCTACTTGATTTCATGCTATGACTTAAGCATAACATCAAATTAGTAGGGAGTTACAGCTATGATGAAATGTTTTCAAACCTTTGCACATGTCTGAATTAGCCTGGTTTATGTGATAGTTTCTTTTGGGACCATTAAGACTTAATAAGCTTCTACAAGACATGTAAAACTTGTTAAAATGAACCATGAACTATGCTATAGAGTATGTGACTTTATGGACTTGTACCTATGCTATTGGACCTTGTATGGACTATGTTTGGACTTATATGAGTCTTGACGCTCACTTGGACTTATATGAGACCATTTATGGTCTTACCTATGTTTTGGAGTACCTATGTTTTGGACTATGGACTATGGACATTGGACCTAATCATACTTCTAATGACATTGATAAACATTATTCATAAAGATTTAAGCTAAGATCCCATTAGAAATTTCATGTAAGCTAGCTAGTTCCTTGCTTCAAGTGGTTTTCTTAAGGCTTTGACTTATGAACAAGTGGTTTCCTTTTAAGGCTTTGGCTTATGAACAAGTGGTTTTCCTAAAAGCTTTGGTTTATGACTAAATAGTTTTCGTAAATTATTATTTGAAAGTTGTTTTAAGGCTTTTGTTTGATTTGTGTTTGCATGCCTAAAGTTGCATGAGAATATGTCTAGTATGACGGTGAGCATGTTTCAATATAAGCATAAGAATTGGCTTTGAATATGTGCTATTATATGTGCATATGTGACATGAGTTATAAGTGGAGAATGATTTATGTTCAAAGCCTTGGAATTGATACTAGCATAAAGAATGATGATATTCGATTTGGCTTGATTATGACATGGAATTATTAGAATAAGCATAAAAATATGATTATGATTCTTAATGGCATTTGCTCTTGATGGACTTGGAATTTCTTAATTGATGGCATTATGATTTTTTTTTTGTATGTTTATGTGCACTATATGATAAGAAAAAGACCATTTGTGTGCATTATGTTTATGGCTACTATGTGCAACTAATTGAATAAATGACACCTTGGGCCTTGCCATATTAGTAGTCAAGAACTTGGCAGTCACTCTGTGACACCTCAAGCCCCGCCTTGTAGCAAATAAAGACTTGATGATCACATGGTCTTCTATAGAAATAGGATTCTATGATTTTAATCGTATTATGTGCACTTGATGATTGATAAATAATGATCTCTTTGAAATGAATGTGTGCACAATATGTTTGATAATAAATTGATAGCAAGACTATGTGTAAATGCTCTATATATGTTATATTGTCCACTTGTTCAGAGTGTACCACTTACCCACTATGAGGCAAGGCTGAATCTCCATTTTCTCTAGAAGAACACAAAAGCTCTCACATTTTCCTCCTCGAAGCCTCCACCATCACCACCTTGGAGAAGCCATCTTCATCTTGTTTTCTGCTTCAAGAAGGCGCAGACACATACCCTATGTAAAATCCGAAAAATTTTATCGTTAATAACCGAATTGTTCGGTTTTCATCGAATAATTGAGATTAATTGGAATTCGATTAAGCATTCACTTAAAGCCAATTAAGTGAGATTTAGAAGGATTAGGCTTGATGGAACTAGATTAGGAACATAGGAAACCTCACAGAATTTTTCTAAAACCGGTTTACCGATTTAAGAGAAATCGGTAAGATTTCGGTATTTTAAACTGTCGGAACCGAATCAATAGAACTTATATTATGAGTGCCCTAGGATGAATGGCTAGGATTTAGCCAAAACATCCCCATATATGGTGTCACTTTCAGCCAAAGAAGGCAGCCACAAAATCAAGTTGAAATGGCCAACACAAATCCACTAATCAAATTCAACTTGCTTTAGAAGTTTTCATTTGTTTCCTTTTTTACCCTTGCAATTTCGGCCTCTTTATGTGGCTGACCCCTCTCCATTTCCTTTCTTCCCAGTCTCATCTCATATCATCTTCATCTCCAACAAACCTTCAAGCCACATCATGATTTCTTCAACTCAAACACAAATCTCGTAAGAGTCATACCTAGGAAAGGTAGGAATCCAACTTTTCTTCTTGATTTCCTTGATTTGGGGCTATGTAGGGATCTTGTTTTTCTCATGATTCTGATGGGATTTGGAGTCATGATGATGGATTATGGTTGATTTTGCATGTATATTATGATTAGAATTAGAATTGGTATGAAAGAACTTGAAGAATAGAGAGAATTCAAGAAGCTGTTAGGGTTTCCACCCGATGGTCCATATGGCGGAGTGTACGGCTCTACTTATAGCTGTTTAAATTTGATGAATCCATTTTTATATGAAACTAGACATTCAGGGCTTTCCATACATATAAAATATAAGGCCATTGGACTAGTATAGAAGTAGTTATTAATTTTTGAAATTTGACCTAGAATCTTGGATTCCTATCTAGGCAGTGTGAGTTGAGAGGGGTGTAACTCACCCTACACAACTCGAAATTGAGTGAAACCAATTATTTGAAAGCTAACATATAACGGAATATCTCATAAAAATTTCAGTGTCAGATTCGTTTCCAATTATTCCCATCACATCAATGAATTCACCTTAAGTTCAAACCGGGCTGAAACAGGGTAGTCCAGTAAGGTCAAGTTACAGGGCTTATATCTCAAAATTTACTCATGCAAATGATATGAAACTTATTTCATTTGAAAGCTTTTCTTTTAGCTTTAATTTGATATAAATTTCATATGATTTCACCAATATTTCTATTTTCAGTGAATTTTCACTTATATGAGTGCAATTCTGGCTAAGAATAGGGAAGTCTGAGGTAAAATACTAATAACTTGAGTTATACAAATCAAAATGAGACGGGGCTAAAAGGGTTGAAAACTAGACACATAGGGCTATGACATATCCATAATTTAGGTTTAAATGCATTAAATTGGACTAAAGGTGGATTATACAAATTCAGGCAGAATAAGATGAAGTAAGTAGAAAACCTTATTGATGTTTATAGTGAATGTGATGAATGATATTGTGAATATATGATTGTCATTCCATATTGAATTGCATGTTTGAATGATTTTACTAGTAGTCTGGCACTATTCATAGGGAAGCAGACTCAATCCATTATGCTGCTGAAATTTCGGCAAGGAATTCATATGTTGTGTGAGTTATACTTGCATGAATACATGATATTTGAAAAGATGAAATTAGTTGTGCATGCAATGCATGCATATTATAAAGGATTCAATATTACTTGGGTAAGCCCCTGAATAAGTTTAAGGGGAATAGATCAGTGGGAAGGTCGGAGAAAATAAACCTGGCAATCCTATATAGGAACGAGCTCGGTCCTGAAAAGCAGACTATTACCCAGGAGTATATGGCCAATAACTCCCAGGGGACCAAGGATGGAAAATAAGGTTTAGGAGGCAAAAGCCTTCAAAGATAAGATGCATTCTCTAGCTGCACAATTATATGCACTGTATGATAATTTTTAGTTGATTGTCATAGTTATCTGTTTATTTCTCATGATATGTTACTATTTATTTATGGTTACTGTCTTAGTTGTATTAGTATATCTGTTAACTATATTTCCATTATTCCAATTTAAAATTTAGTTTGTTTCGATGTATGTTTCTATAATAAGAATTTAAGTTGAATATTACCATTATGTCGTACTATTTAAAATTAAGGAAAAACTGAAACAACTGAGAATGATAGCGATGACAGATATGTATAAGCTTAGGATTCCTGCAAAGAAATCTTTATTTCTCACCCTACTACATGTTTCCATGTCATTCTCAGATCATGGAGAACGCGGCAACGGCCATCCTGTTCATCGAGTTCCCTGAGCGTCATATCCACCTGGACCCATTTTTAGACTATATATATATATATATACTTGGTAGATGTCTGTTCCATTTTTATTTCTTCTTTCGTAGAGATTTTGTTGTCCCCCTGACTCACCCACTATTCGACCCCGCCGCACCTTATATTGCTATCCCGCTATACATGACCCATCCTTTTCCACCTCCACATGCAGCATTAGCAACATCGGCAGCAGCAACAGCTCCCATGGATCTACCACTTTCACCACCGCAGCAGATCCCCTCTATCTCATTATCTGAAGAGGATCCATCCGAGGTGGCGAGCTCGTCTTCATTGTCCTCTGTGCCAAGCATGGACTACACCCGAACTGACGCTGACATGGCGAATGGATTCCTTTCCTCGAAGTCCATCTAGGGTGCCTATGTAGTGCTACAGTAGGAAATGTATAGAGTTGCCCTCTTTTGACAGTATTGGGTCATAGGCAGTAGTTTAGTATATGCTGTATGTGGATGGTTAGCACATGAAAGGTCCCTTGGGGACCAGTTAGGGTACTGTTCATAGAGACAGGCCAATTTATTTTGTTTTAGTAGCCTCATTTTATTACCTTGTACTGTTTTATGTATTTTTTGACAAACTTTGAAAACAAACATCTATGTATATATGTATATGATGCCGTTTCATTAGTTTCGTCTATTCCACATTTTTATTTATTTATTTTACTTTATTTCTATTGCAATAATTATCCATTACTTACTCCGTAATCAAACAGAAATTAATAAAGTAAACAGTTGATTCTGTATGGATAATTAACAAAAGAAGAAGAAGAAGAAGAAGAAGAAGAAAGAATTCAATTAAACAGCCACACGTAATAACTTATCAGCTAATATATTATGACTTAGGCATATTATTTTGTCTGGTAAGGTCTTACACCCTAGGTAGTCATCCTCTACCTTTTCTTTTTATTGTTCAAGAAAGCTTGAATCTTTGGCTTTCACCATATCCAAGAGCTTCAAGTGATGTCTTGAGAAAAGTTTACTGCTTGAGTCTTGGTCATGAGGATTTTTATGGTATTTGCTGAAGTTCATTTCTTGATGCCATAAAAGTTTTCATTTCTCAAAGTGATTTATGTGTTCTTGGTGTTCACTTGAGTTGTTAAGAAGAAAAAAAATGCTTTCTTAAAGATACCTTGTTTAAAGTTTGTTCTTTTTAATATAATGTGTTCACGATTGAAAAGGTTCTCTTTTTACACCTCCAACATGATTTTTATGTAATCAAAGAACATTCCATAGTATAAAATTTTAAAAAGTTTGCTTCTTGTAGTTAAAATGTGGGATCTATAGAATATACTCTCTTGAAGGTTCAATTTGTTTTTCTTGAAGACAAGATAATGAGGAAAAGCCTAAACTTTCTTAAAATATGAAGCTTTCTAGTTATAAAGGTGAAAACTTGCAACTTTATTTTGTAAAGGTTGAACCTTGAAGGTAAAATATTGAGTAAAGTTTCAAACTTTCTTCAAGAATGAAGCTATTTAGTCACAAAAGTGAAATCTTACAACTTTAATTTATAAAGATGGAATCTTGAAGATAATATAAGGAGCAAAGGTTCAAATGTTCATCAAGAATAAAACTTTTAGTCTTAAAAGTGGGATCTTTGCAATTTTATTTAATAAAGGTTGAATCTTGGAACTTTACTTGAAATAAAAATCACCTCTTAATAATGGTAGTTACATGGTGTTGTTGGGTTCATGAGTATGGGCATGCGTTGTCATGACCTAAAAGACTAGAGGGATCTCAAAATCCTTTGGGAACAAAAGCATGATTAGGGCTAATGACCATATCATAAACCTAGGAATCACTTGTGTACTATCTTAAGAAAACTAAAAAGTCTGAATGCAAATTGCTGGCTAAAACCCCATTATAGGCTATGGCCATGATAAAAATTGAAAAAGGAAAAATAAGTGCTAAACTTTTTAACTTGAACAATATGTCCCTTAATATGTGAACACAAGAAATCTAGTAAGTTATTTGGTGAAAATGAAATCCTTAAGTCTGGTATGAACTTACATGAAATAAAAGTGGTTGAAGCTTATAACACATATTCACTTTAAGTTATGTGATTCCCTTATGAGTTGACGTGAGGATTCTTATAATGATTCATAAGACGTTTCACAAAGTATAAGGAAACCCTCGATGCCAATTAGGGTATGGATGTATATTGCCCTTATATATGTTGTTGATTGACATGATTGTTTGGCTATTGGCTTATGATTGAATGAATAATTGGTACTTGATATGTTATGATGGATTGATTGGTTGAATTCTTATGATTGGCAATTTTGGGGAAGCTCCGGTGTAGCCATTATGCTGCTAGATTTTCGTTAAAATTATGGACTTACAAATATTTTCTTGTATGCTTATGTGCATATTGTCTTTGAACTAGAATGAAAGATATGATGTCAAATACTATGTTAAGAAATGAAAATAAATAATTGGATGTAATCCTTCAAAAAGGAAGATGATCCACAAAAACAAGATAAGTGGGTGTGATCCTTCAAAAGTGAAGGTGATCCAATAAGATACCCCTCTACTTTGGAGGCATGTGGCCAAAATAGATCCCTTTAATTTAAAGGCACGTAGATCCCATTATCAGCTAAGTCTGATTTAGATAAGTATTATGTGACAACGATCACAAATGAGCTCATGTCCCATAACAATCTATCCAAGGGCATGCACAAAGAGAAAAGAAAGTTAAGCATGTGCTAAAATATGAAAGTCAAGAAAGCTTAATCAGAGTGATGTTAAGATTACATGAGTGTGCATGCATCTTTATTTTCTCATATACATGGTCTTCAATGTTTATATAATGTTTTCATTATATATATATATATATATATATATATATATATATATATATATATATGTTCTTATCTTATGGCCTTGTGTCTCGCTATGTTACATCTTTGAGATTAAGATTAAATGAAATCTGCTTCAAAATTTCTATTTTCAAAACCCTTAAAATTGAATATATGTATGTTTACCTTTTCATAATTAAATCTAAGGTAGCTGGGGAGACGACAATGAAACTTTAAATCTCTAGTCTAGATCTTATTGAGAAATCTTTTATTTCTCACTCTTGTATTTCGGTGTCATCTTCAGAGGATGCCGTCAGGTAATGTCATCATCTTAATTGAGTTTTTGGTACTACATTGGCACTTTGACCTGGTGGTGACTAGATCTGTGATAATTACTTGCACAACTTTAAGGGGCTACATGTTCCATGGCCATTAGTTTTGTGTACCTATCATGAGCCTGTTCTTTCACCCATATGAGCCATATGATGATATCAACTTGGTTGATTTTCATCCACCTTTTCATCTATCGATGTATCCCACTAATGAAGAGTCCAACTCCAACACTCGTCTGACCTGAACTTATTCCATGGAGTTTGATCCTTTGGAGCCATCATACCTTTCGGAGATCTGCTTGACTTTGGATTCCTCTTCTTCTACTGTGAGCCAGGCACCACCCCTGGGTCGGGGATGAGAGGTCATTTGTACTTGAGCCATACCCCATGAGGGTGGGCGAGCCCATGGAAGAAGACATGTAGATGGCATTCTCAGAAGTTTTAGGAACAGATTTGTTCTATTCAGAGGATGAGGATGATTTGGATAACACATGTTGAGCTCAAACATGAAGATAGCCGCTGTTTGTTTGTACTTCTAGGGTTATCATTTTCATGGCATGCATGGGTGGTAGAGATTTATTATGTATTGTTTTCCATGTTTGTATCTTGTTAGGGATGGATGTTTGGTAGGATTGACAGTAGATATTGGTCCCATGGCAACTTATGTAGGACATGTTTATGTTTATTATATCTATATCTAATTATGATGGCTATGGAATGACTATTATGATTAATTGAGATGATTATATTGGTTTCATTTATTTAATGCACTGCTAGTATGTAAGTAATGACGCTTGATTTTAAATGTTCACATTGCGCTCATGGCTCTTTTGTTTTCAAAAAGGTTTCCTTTGCTACTGATAAAGAAAAAATTTACCTATATTTTTGTTATAAAGTAATTTTAAATAGCAAGTTAGTTTCTGTAAGCAAAAATAACAACTAACAATTTTCATAATATGACTTAAGCGTAGTATGGGGTTCTTAGGATGTTACATTTTGGTATCAAAGCAAGTCGTCCTTGTAGAGCCTGGGGATGGTCTGACTATGCTTCTAAGCAAATGCATTAATTAAATCACGCTTTAAGAGTCTGTACGATAGGATGCAAGGATTAGATATGCATGATAACCTATTCTAAATGTAGTTAGTTGTTGGTCTACTCAACGTAAATGTTGAGTTTGATCAACTCACTATTTTCCTTTTTGTGTACCAGGAGCTAATGGCATCATGGAGGCATGATAGGCCCCATGACGAGCCTAAAGTTCCCAAAGAAATTATGGGGATACTCCGCAAGATGGCTATTGCATTAGGCAGCAGGCTACTACTACCCATTGTATGATGGAGTGGATGGAATAAAGGAATGACTAGAATTTGGAAGGACACAATAGTGGAGTTGAGGTAGACCTAGAATATCTCAAGTTTGCTGAGTTTAGGAAAGCGAATCTACTAAGCTTCAAAGGAGCATACAACCTTGATTGGGTTGATGAATAAATCAAAGCCATTGAGAATATCTTCACACTGTTGGCTTGCACTGAGGAGTAGAAGGCAGCCTTTGCTACCTATATGCTAAAAGTAGATGCTGAGTTCTAGTAGGTGGGCAACAAGAGGTTGTTGAAAGGTGCTCAAACCCACATCACATGGGAGATTTTCAAGATACATTTTTATGAGAAGTACTTTTTGTTGGAAAAGGTAGCATAGAAGGTGTAACACCTTCCTCAGTACAGTACTATGCTTAAGTCATAGTACCATACCCTAGAGTTGTTACTGTTACCTGAGCGGACCTTGTCTAACAGCAACTTTAGCCGTCTTCGAAAACTTCTGAAACTATCTGGAGACAACACGGAAATAGGAGTGAGAATCGTAAATTCTTAGTAGGATTCTCTAAGTATCATAAGTAATGTCATCGTTGTTATCTCCAGTTTGCTTCGGTTTATTAAGAAAAAAGTGAACATATATTGTTTAATTTTATAGTTCGAAGATATGTTATCCGAAGCAAAGTCTATTTTAATCATACACTTGGCATCTAAGAGAACCCATAAAAATCAAGTCATGAATTATATTAGGACTAATAACCGAAATATCATAAAGTACGATAGCATCAATGTACTAGAGGCATAACTTCTACATATACTTTAACGGAACTACAGCATATTAAGACACTCACATAACATCAATATGCTGAGAACATAACATCTACACATAACTTTACTTGTATTTAAATTTTATACATAGACATAAAGCTTACTTTTCGTTCTTCATCTTTCTTTTCATCATAAAATCTTTACGTGCCATATCCCAGAGTATGATCGCCATGTCATACCCCATCAGAGCATGATCGCCATGTCACGTTCCTTAGGAATATGGGACCTTCATTCGATACTTACACTAGTTGGGTCATGCCATGCCTCATGTAAGTTTTGTCCCCTGTACTCACACTAGCTGGGTCGATGTCATGCCTCATGCGATTGGGGTGCTTACATATACTTTAATCTTTAGTCTTTAGTCTTTTACTTGGCACACCTAGGCGTTACGTATTGCCGTCCCTAGGGTGCTTTTACTGCCCTTGGGTAGCCTGGCCTTGGAGTGAGCTCGTCAGCTCGACTCGTGACCGTCGTCACACCGACTCACCCACAAGGGGATTCACGTGCCTCTAGTCTTGGAGGGATCTCATTCTGGCCACGTGCCTCTAATTGAAAGGATCTCTTCTGGTCACGTGCCTCAATATAGAGGGATCTCATCTGACCACGTGCCTTCAATATAGAGGGATCTCATCTGACCACGTGCCTCCAAGGTAGAGGGTAGCTGCTTTCACAGGGAGGGATTCAAAGTGCAACTGCCTCCAAGTGAAGGGATTCATATCTTTATCATTTAACTGCCTTCACCGAGAGGGATTCAATGTGCAACTGCCTCCAGGTGAAGGGATTCACATTTAATATACTCATGGCTTTTCATTCTCATATAAGGTCATGCATAGTCATATTAACGGTACCTATACTTCATTCATTTTCATATGTCATTGTACACATGATCTTCACGTACATATTCGTAACGTATAAAGGCTCGTAGCCTCTTTACCATTCTACCGACACTCATACATATGCTTTGTCCTTTACTTTCATATATCTTATCTCATACTTATGTCATTTTTGAATATAGGGTTTCTATATTCCTATTCATACTTTTAATTCATCCTTGATAACTCATATCATTTTAAAATTCATCCTTACATCTAGACATTTCTAGCTTCTTAGACTTCTGCCGTAAATTCGGCAGCATAACGGATCAGGTCTGTTTCCCCATGAATAGTGCCAGCTCTCACGGACAAATCAGTCATAGCAACATAATCAATTTAACACATATATATCAATGTCAAACTGATAATCCTCAACTCCAACTTTATATGTTTCCCTAATACTTGTGAAATCTTAAATTGGGTCGCTTTGTGAAACTATCACTTTGGCCATTCTGCCACATTCTATTTGGTTCTGCCGGAATTTCATATGACCCACCTTTATTTCTATTCAACTCATTTAAACCTGAATTTTGGATATGTCATAGCTTTATATGTCTACTTTCTAACCTCTTTAGTCCCATATCATTTTGATTTATATAACTCAAGATATTCAACCTTTGCCTTAGCTTGTTCAGTCACTAGCCCGAATTACACTCCTGGAAGTATAAATTCACTAAAAATCGAAACTAAGTTTAAATCATGCGAAATTGGTCTCATATTGAAGCTAACAGGACGACCTTTCATTTGTCACAAGTTTCATTCCATTTGCTTAAGTATACCTCGAGTTCTAAGTCCTGAAAGTCGACCTTCCTGAACTACCCTGTTTTGGCTCGGTTTGGACATAGAGCAATTTCCTCAAACCACTGGGATCAACTGGGGACATAACAAACTCGGAATTTCATACTGGGATGTTCCCTATGTGTAGGCTTTCTAACAAAACTGGTTTCACTCAATTTGGAATTGTATAGGGTGAGTTATACTCTCCTCATGTCACCCTGCTCGGATGAAAATCCTGAACCCTAGGTCAAACTTCAAAACTTCGTATCTCCCTCAATACTAATCCAATAACCTTATATGATATATCTATGAAAATCCCTGAATGTCTACTTTCATCTAAAAATGGTTTCATCAGATTTAACCGGTTGTAGGCAGAGTCGCACGCTCCGTCGTACGGACTGTCGTGGAATTCTTCATCCAGACAGCATCCTAATCCATCCATTTCTCTTAGTTTTCTTCTTCTAATTCTAATTCCCACTCAAGATTTCATATTAATCCCATATTAATCCAATCATACACATCTAATAATCCATAAAATACAAGAAGAAGGATACAATTTCATGCAATCATAGTGCAAGTAATTCAAGAACAGAAATAGAACCCTACCTCTTTGGAGCGTGATTTGAGCTAAGTGTTGAAGCTTAAATTGTTAGAATCTTTTCTTGAAGGAGTGATGGGGTTATGTGAGTGGAGAAAAGAGAGAAAGAGCTGAACAAGGGAGAGGTAACGCGAAGATGAGGCTGAAGGAGAGAAAGAGATGAGTTTATAAGTTTGAGGTGGCAGTTAACTTGGAGGGCTTTGATTGGCTGAATTTCTTGTGGACAAAGTTTAGCTACGTCTCCCTTTTAGTGGAACTTACCACCATACTATTTGAAATTGGAACTCGCCTCTATTCTGCTTGAAGTCCGAACTCATGTCATATTTAATTGAGCTCATAGCTGAAGCCGGATATCGAAACTCTTCCCTTCTACATTGCTCGAAGTTGAAGCCGGATGTCGGAACTCGTATCATGTTGTTTGTGACTTAAGGAAATCTTGTTTATTCTGAGACTTGGAATCAAGGTCGAAGTTCGAAAGTCATGTAGCTGACAATCATAAAATCTCAGAACTCCCTATTTGAACTCGAGACTGTCAATGCTGGATGTAAAATCGGATATCGGAACTCGGGGACCTTTATCTAAAACTTGAAGCTACATTATGAGACCGGAAATCAGATACATTAAGTTGGATATTGGAACTCGGAAGCCTCTCATTATGAAGTTGGAAAGCAGGAACATTCAAACTTGGATGAAACTGGAAGTCGGACAGGACATGAAGTGGGGGATTCAGCAAGACGAACTCGGAACTCGGAAACAATCCCTTCTATCTGAGTTTCAAAGATGAAGTCGGAAATCGGGGTTGATCAATCCTGAGGGCGAAGTCGAAACTCGGAAATCGGGATGTTACAGAAGGGGGGTTGATTCATGCTTCAAGTAAAGATTAAAACCTAAAAGCTTATTGCAAAACAACTTTATCAAGTCTGAGACTTGGAATGGGAAAGTGATTGAGTTAGAGAAATAAGTTGTTTCACATTCAAAAAGTTAGCTCAAGCAAAATAAAATTGCGCACACAGATTTAAATATTTAGCAAAGTAAAGTAACAAAGAGTAGAAGGGATAGAAAGATCACACAGCAAGATTTATGTTGGTTCGGCTAACCACTTGCCAACATATAGTCCCCAACACTTTGTTGAGATTTTTATATCACAAGTATTCATTGTTCAAGCCTCTCTAAGCTTTACAACAGAATAGTCTTTCTCAAACCTCTCTAAGCTATTAAAATTAAGCAGATTTTTGCCAAGCCTCTCCAAGCTAAAACAAGTAGTGTTTATTCTAGCCTCTCCAAGCTGTTTATAACCACTAATGGGTCTAATTACAATGAAAGAAATGTAGGTTTGTGTTTTGAAACATTTACACTAAAACTCAACAGAGTATATTCAATGAAACACTGTGTGTGACTTCTCCAAATTCTCAATATAATAATATTATCTATTACAAATCAGTAGAAAAGATTTTCAAGCAGAAGTTACAATATGTAACTTTTTGGCAATTGAGAAAGTTGAGAAAGTTGAACGATAAAAACTTTGATAGAATAGAAAATATTCAATTAGTCTAACCCATTCTTCTTCAATTTTCAACTTTATATAGACTTTAAAATATGAACGTTGAAGCTTGCAAATCTTGAGTCTTGTGCATCTTTGATCTACTGGTCTAAGACTAAAAAGAGAAAATGCAACTTTCTTCTTCAACACATAGTAATGACACAAAAGAGGAAAATAGTTGTTGAAATATTCACCAACTTTTCATATTGTTAGTGCTTGTTTTGCATCTTGTCAAATCACATTTGACTTTTTGAATTTATCAATGAATCGTGCAGAAAAAGCTTTGGAGGTGAGGAACTTCACGAGAAGTATGTTTCTAATAGTTACCCTTTTGGATGAAGTCATCCCTCTGAATAGGCTATGATCCTTCTGGTGGCTTGTTTTCCTATCTGCTGTTATTATTCCATCCTTCTAATCTATTGCTTAAGTTAAAGAGCATATATACTACAAAGCACTCATTCCAAGAAGAGTGTATTAAGTGAAAATAAAAATGGACGAATTACTTTGAGTTTTAGTTTGATTTGAACTACCTACCTACAGAAGAATATATTTTTCATAACAAATCATTAATTGACAAAAGATTTACCAAAGCTTGATTTGGTACACATTAAACCTTAAAGCTTGATACATCTTAAACCATGAGATGGTTTTAGAAAGGCATTGGAGCTTGCACTTGCCTACTGCTGTGAGGAATGCGAAAGGGTTGGAGTTCATGAGTTTGTATCAAAGGACCATGAATATTGCTAACTATACTATCAAGTTCGAGGAGTTGTGCAAATTCTAGACAATCTATCAAAGGAACTCGGATGAGCAGTGGAAGTGCATTAAGTTAGAGGAGGACTACGGAAGGACATCTTGGCATCAGTAGAACCCATGGAGATCTGTGGCAATGCTACACTAGTCAATAAGTGCCGTTTGGTGGATGATTGCAACTGTAAGCTGGCTATGGTGAAGTTAGGGGTGTACAAGAAGAAGTCAGTGCCACAAGGGTAGAAGTTCATGTAATAACCCCTGAAGAAGCCATTTCAAGGTGTAGGCACTGGTAAGCAACCTGAGAAACTTGTTGGATATCCACCAAATCCTATGGATGGTCAAGCTTGCTCTAAGTGTGGCAAGTACCATGGAGGACACCTTGCTATGCTGGTCAGAACGTGTGATTTCGATGTAGAAAGCCTTGCCACATGAGTAAGGATTGCACCATCCAGTTGCCGCCCTCTGCCAACAAGCCCCAACATCAAGGAAGTGTCTTCGCCCTCAATGTTGATTAGGCCACTCAATCTGACGATCTGATCCAAGGTAAGTGTGAAGTTAATAGTAGGATATTGATACAAAGTAGAATTTGATTACAAGAAGAATAAGAATGAGCCAAAGCTCAAAAGAGAGATGAGACCAAGAATTCAAAGAGAAAAGTCTAAATAAACCCAAATTCACTTAAAGGATAACAATTCACTAATGAGATACAAATGAAACAACTCGCCTATTTATACTCATAACTAGTATTGTATCATTATCCCCTTTTTAAAATCAACCTTGCCCTCAAGAATGCTGAAAGAAAAAAAAAATTCAATTCTAATTACAATTTTTTTTTGTCATAGAATTATTCCTAATTACAAATTATCCTACCATACACAACAAATAAATTCCACCAAGATCCTATTGTTTAAAATAAATATGGCCCACTAATTTTCCAAAATAATTTCCTTGAGTAATCTATCAAATTTCCTCATGTAGACTTGGAATTGGCCTTTTAACGTAAAGGAAGAGCTATCTTCAAAACCCAGTGTTTTTCTCCTTTGAAGTTTGGGTTTAAGCTTGGTCTATTAGGAAATCACCACATTCTAGAAGATTAGACCCAATTTTCTCCTCTTTGCTATCTTGTGCTTAGCCTATTAGAAACAAGAGATCCTACTTCAGAACCTTAAGCTCCCTCTCCTTTCTCCACGAACCATCACCAGTAGCAATAGCAATTGCACTAGCTGCCACACACTCAGAGATCTTCTCCAATCTACCATAGTCTTTCAACTATACTGATTTGAATCCTATTGCCTGCCACCACTAATAGAGCAACATCTTCCTCTTCCATAGCATTGCTAGTAGTGAGAGTGAGCTCTGCTATCTTTGCTTGTGCTGCGACTTCTTCCCCCCTCATATGTCATAGCTACCACTGCAACAAAGGGTTTCGTGGCTGCTACCTCTTCCATGAGAAGATTGTGAATACCGCCATGATTGAGTTTACATTGATGTGTGCATTTTCCATCAAAGATCCATCGTTAGTCGCCACTCATGAACCATGTGGTCACATGTCTTCTTTGCGTGACTCTTCATGGTCGTCGTCTTTGCCGCAACAACTTGCAGTGCTGTTGTATCCGTTGCGATGGTTAAGATCTAGTGGTGCATTGCTTGTCCCTACTTCTCGGCCATCATCAAACACCTTTGTTTGTGGAGCATAAAAATCTAGTGGTTGAGCAATATGCTTATTCAACTCTAGATCTAGCAAATCTAAATCTACTTTATATGGTTTTGGATTTGTTGAATTGATGTTGATGTTGATGTTGCTCTATGATTGTTAATTCTTTATTTGTTGTTGATTCAATTTTTTGTTTTGTAGATGTTGAGCACATAGATGTTGCCTTTTGAACTATTGTGAATTTTCGACCATTTGTTGTTGAATCTTCTTTGATTTGTTGTTTCTAATTCTTGGTTAGTCGTTAGAGATTTTGAATTTTGATCTATTATTACTTTTTGCTTTACTATCACCTCCCCCAATATTGCCTTCATCTCTTTCAAATTTTCTAGAGTAATCTAATATTTGTCTGCATATTGTAGTGCGCTTGTTGTGAACTTTAAAATGTTGCTATTGTTACTTATTTCTGATCTTATCAACAATGAATTTTCTCCACCATTGGTGGTCGTGGAGCTTCTCAATGAAAGCACCATTTGATATGAAGTAGAATTTGATTATGAGAAGAATAAGAATGAGCCAAAGCTCAACAAAGAGAAGAGACTAAGAATTTAAAGAGAAAAGTCTAAATAAACCAAAATTCACTTAAAGGATAACAATTCACTAATGAGAAACAAATGAAACTACTCACCTATTTGTACTCATAACTAGTATTGTATCAGGCCTTAACTATACTATATGACTTTGGTGCTACACACTCTTTTTGTTTCTCATGATTGTGTAGAAAGCTTGGGATTCCTGTGTTTGAGTTACCTTACATGTTGATAATGTCTACTCCCACTAGGAAACTAAGGAAGACTTGTCATTGTTATTTGAAGTGTCTTTTCCAAATTAATGGTATCTTTTGTAGCAAATTTGATTTGTTTGCCTTTGTCTAGTTTGGATTTGATTCTATGCATGGACTAGCTTTTGGCTAATCAAGCTATGATAAATTGTTCTGAAAAGTTTGTTGTGCTTCCCCATGTACTTGTTGAATTTGTTTGTTTATTCTTAAGCTCTGTTAAAGTAGGAAGTAGAAAGTTTGATAATCAACGATGTGTTCTCCTTATAGACAGTGATGTAGAACTCGAGTAGGTGTTAGATGAGATCCCTATAGTTAAGGATTGGATATGTTTCATGATGATATGCCCAAGTTTCCCCCGAAAAAGGAAATCAGGTTTTCTATAGAATTAGTACCGAGGACGGGGCCAATTTCTATAGCACCCTATAGGATGCCCTCAATGAAGTTAGTTAAAAAGTTAATTGGAAGAGTTGATGGAAAAGTAGTTCGCGAGATCTAGTACCTTATTGTGGGGAGCCCTAGTGTTGTTTATGAAGAAAAAAGATAGAAGTTTGAGGCTACATATGGACTATAGGCAGTTCGACAAAGTGAAGGTTAAAAATAAGTATCTTCTGCCTAGGATAGATGACTACATGGACTAATTACAAGGAGCAGTTGTATTCTCAAAAATTGATCTGAGATATGGATACCATCAGATAAGAGCGCAGGAGGAGGATATACCTAAGACAACCTTTAGGACAAGGTATGGGCATTATGAGTTCACGATGATGTTTTTCAGATTAATAAATGCCTCATAATTTCATGGATTATATGAATAGAATTTTTAGACCTTACCTAGACAAGTTTGTAATTATTTTCATAGATGATATTCTCCTCTATTCAAGAACAAAGGAGGAACACGAAGAGCATTTAAGGGTTGTGATCTTAAAGGAAAAGAAGCTTTATGCCAAGCCGTCAAAGCACAAATTTTAGATGGAAGAAGTGAAGTTTCTAGGGCATGTGGTGTCATAAGGAGAGATTGCAGTGGATCCTAGTAAGATCGACGCAATGATGAATTGGGAGAGAATGTTCTCGTTAATGGAGATGAGGAGTTTTCTTGGGTTTAGCTGATTACCACTATAGGTTTATAAAGGGATTTTTCCTAAATATCTATACCCTTAACCAAGTTAACAAGGAATAATGCCCCATTTGTGTAGACATTGAGTATGAGAAGATTTTTTAGGAGTTAAAGGAAAAGTTGACCTCAACCCCAATCTTAGTGTTGCCTGACCTAAGTGGACCCTTTGAGCTTTATTGTGATGTGTCTAGGATAGGCTTAGGTTGTGTCTTAATGCAAAATCAGAACATGGTGGCTTATGCCTCTAGGCAGTTGAAGGCTCATGAAGTGAACTATCCAACCCATGACTTGGAGTTAGTAGTTGTAGTGGTCGCCCTAAAAATATGGAGGTATTATCTGTATGGAGTAAGATTTGAGGTGTTTTCTAATCATAAGAGTTTAAGGTATCACTTTGATCAAAAGAAGTTGAACATGAGACAGAGGAGATGGATGGAGTTTTTGAAGGATTATGAGTTTGGGTTGAACTATCACCCCGAGAAGGCTAATGTGGTGGTAGATGCCCTAAGTTGGAAGTCACTACATGCATCTTGGATTATGGTTAAGGAAGTTGAGTTAGTGGAAAAATTTAGAGACCTTAATCTTGGCGTTGTCTTAACCCCTATAATTTAAGATTGAATCAAATTAGGGTGACGAGCGATTTCAAGGGTCAAATCACTCAAGCCCAAATGGAAGAAGAGGTTTTTCTGAGAACCATGGCAATAGTGGAAGAAGGAAAGCTAAAGGGTTTTGCATTGGGTATGGATGGAGTATGGAGTTCAAAGGAAGAGTTTGCATGCCCGCGAGTCATGATCTTCGAAGAAGGATTTTGGAAGAGGCTTACAAGAGCCAATTCACCATACATCCTGGTGTGACGAAGATGTATCAAGATGTCACGAAGATGTTTTGGTGGCCAGAATGAAAAAGGACATAGTTGAGTTAGTGGTAAGTGTTTAGTCTGCCAAAAGATAAAGATTGAATACCAAAAGGCCTTTGGTATATTGCAACTGCTGGAGATCCTGGAATGGAAATGGGAAAGTATCTCCATGGACTTCTATAAGCTCCAGTGCCCTTCAAAAGCTACTAAGTGGTTTAGCTTTTATTGAGCTTAAAGTTTTGATGAACAACAAATCAATTCTTAACAAATCTTTTGTGTATACTAACAAAATTTTTAAGAGTTTGTCTACAAGTGCAGTAGATCACAAAAACATGCATGAGGATGAGAATTAGATCATATAAGGTAAAAAGTTCTTACGAATCTGATCAATTGGACTTTTATATACTTATTTTCCCTCATTCCTAGCTCATTAATTCTCTTTTGTGCCTAATTATTTTGAATTGGACCATTTTGTATTATTTGAATTTTGTTTGGATTTGAGTTAAATTTTCCAGCATTAGGTGAATTCTGACACTATTTTGGTTTTTGGGTTATATCTTGAGTTGTAGAGCTCATTTTATTGTGATTCTTGATTTGTAGAAAAGCTGAGAGATAAGCCTACAAGTTATATGAGAGGTCAAAGACTAATTCTGGTGTTAAGAAGCTGAAATTGGGCCTAGAAGTGAACTGAAGTCGTGCAGCCGTGTATTCTGAGCAGGGTGTGGTATTTGGGCCATATCTCGGTCCACAGCTGTCCGATTGAGCCCATTCCAGTGGCATTTTGAAGCAGACATCCAAGGCTACAATTCTCCTTCAGAGTGGAAATCCAAACGGAATCGTTTTGATAGCCAAAACGGTAGAAGAATGTTACTCACGGAATTAGTTATAATGAATTCATATTTTTATTGTAACTTTCTTTCTATAATTCGGATTTTAGCAAATAAGATGTCCAGATTCAAAGGAGAGAGAGAGGATTAATGTAGTAATTACAATTAATAATTTTTAGCCGGTTATGATTCTGAATTTGGCCGGTGTTTGGGAGGGTCAAACTTGTAAGATTGAATAGATTTTGGGGTGAAAGGAATTTTTTTTGGTTTTTGGACTTCTTCTTCCTCTCTTCTCTCATGCCCCCCCCCACCTTGCAATTCGTTTTACTCCATTCATGGAGGCGTAAGCTTCTATCTAATCCAAGGATTCAAAGAAGCATTGGCTATCTTGAGGATTGGCGCAACTAAGCTTCATCAATTCAAATCGGTTTTCTACTTCCTTTTCTTTCATTGTTATTAATCCAATTTCAGATTTGAAGGTTTTTGATTCGGAGTTGTGGTTGATTATAATTGATTGCTTACTTGCTTGCATGTTGCTCCATTGATTAATGTGTAAGGCAATTGTGTGAGTAGAATCATTTTCAGGTTTGAATTTGAGATTGATTACATTGGTGCTTGAAAATTAACATGAATTGGTTAGGTTCTAGAGGTTTCTGAATTTAATCATTTATCTGTTAATTGAATGCATGAAGGTTTTCATGTGCAATGTCGTATCCGAATAGAGGTTTCTTTCGGGTTTGATGTCAGTCATTGATTTGGTTTGAATGATTATTTTTAGAATCCGATGATAAAGTAGCCACTATTTTTCTTGGTTCTTGGATTGGAGTTCCAATTTCTGTTCACTTCCATTTTAAATAGTTGCATTTTCGTTTGATAAACAACCCCCCCCATTTCCTGATCATATAACATTGTCATCACTGGGAAATGACCCGGGTTGCACCCTTGCTACGAGTTTAGTGTAATTCGGTTTTATTGTAATTTGACCGGGCTCAGCACTCGAGTCAAATTTTGGCGCCATTGCCGGGGATGATTGATGTTATTTGGTCATGTTAATATGTGTTTATATCATTGCATATTTTGTCTTGATGTGTGCTTGGTTAAGTTGTTAGTTTTAATTCATAGTTAGTAATTCGGTTTTACAGTTTTTAACGGCTAACTCATTTTAGTTGATTTCAGGGGATGTGATTCCATAGCTAAACATCATTCTGAGAAAGACTCAATCCTTATAGGATTGAGGCCCCCCTGTTTTTGTTGAATTCCATTGTTTTGATAGGTTTTTAGAGGTTTTTTGATCTTTTCGGTATTTTTTAGGGATGTAACGGGTATTTTTGTAAAAGATTTTGTGCTCCGATTGACTTGAAAATTGGTCAGTTGAAGGAAAATGGCCTTTTGATCAGGATCAAAGCAAAGCTATTGACTCTTTATTTTTAAGCCAAATTCCTTTATTTAGACCACCTTTTAAATTTTTTAAGATTTTTCTTTGTATTTTTTTTACTCCTTAAGGGTAAAATTTTTTAGGTGTGGTGGTTTAATAATTTTTAAAAATTTTCTGGTAGTGTTTTTATATTTATTTTGATTATTTTGAGTGTTTGTGTGCATGTTTTAGTGCTTCGTGCATATGGTTCTGTTTGCTATTTTGTTAGTGCATGACTAGGTTTGATCCAACTCCTAATTTAGTTGAATTTGATCCTGAATTAGAGAGGACTCTTAGACAAATTAAAAGAGCTAAGAGGAGGTTGTTTGAGACTAGTTCTGCTAATAATTCTGTTTTTGATTCTATTCCTAACTTTGTTGACAATTCTGATTTTTCAGGAAGCATGGCTAATAGAACTTTGAAGGAACTTGCAGCACCTGATGTCAACTATCAAGCTTTGGCCATCCAAGACTGAATTTGGATGCAGACTTCAAGCTAAAATCAGGACTGATACATCTGCTGCCCAAGTTTCATGGCTTAGCTGGAGAAGACCCTCACAAGCACTTGAAGGAGTTCCATGTAGTGTGCTCAACCATGAAGCCGCATGGAGTGGAGGAAGATCATATCAAGCTAAGGGCATTTCCCTTCTCCCTAGATGGATCTGCCAAGGATTGGTTGTACTACTTGCATGCAGGTTCCATCACGAGTTGGCAAGACATGAAGAGGATGTTCTTGGAGATATTCTTCCCTGCCTCAAGAGCCGCTTACATCAGAAAAGAAATTTGTGGCATAAGGCAACTTAGTGGAGAGACATTGCATGAGTATTGGGAGAGGTTCAAGAAGTTGTGTGCAAGCTGTCCACACCATCAGATTAGTGACCAGCTTCTCATTCAATATTTTTATGAAGGTCTCATGCCAATGGACAGAAGTATGGGTGATGCTGTGTCTGGGGGGGCTTTGGTAGATAAGACACCTACTGCAGCTCGTGAGTTAATTACAAACATGGCTGCCAATGCACAACAATTTGGTACCCAAGCCATAGTGTCAACAAGTAGAGTGAATGAAGTGCAAACCTCTGATACAAACCAGCAGAGGATGGAGAATCGAATAGATGAGTTGACAACCTTGGTGAGGCAATTGGCACTTGCCCAGCAGCCCTAGCAACCAGTAGCTATGATTTGTGGCATTTGCTCTATACCAGGACATCCAACAGATCAGTGTCCACATCTGCAGGAGAGTAATGAAACTGTTGCAGGCCTTTTTCCTGGTAGGCCTTATCAACAGTAGCAGCAGAAGAGTTATGATTCCTTCTCTAACACATACAACCTTGGCTGGAGAGATCACCCGAATCTGAGGTATGGCAACAACTTTAATCAGTTTCAGCAACCTCATTTTAAGCAAAATTCTACTGGACCAAGTTCAGGACAATATCAGAACCAAGCTCAGCAAAATAAATCGCAAAGCAGCTCAGAACCAAGCTTGGCAGAATTGGTGAAGCAGATGGCAACTAGTAGTGTTTAGTTTCAGTAGAGAATAGAAGGCAGCATCCAGAATCTGCAAACACAGATTGGTCAGTTGGCTACAACAGTAAATGAGATGAAGTCTCAAGGTTTTGGCAACCTTCCCTCCCAATCCGTGAGCAACCCAAAGAATGTCAATTCCATCATTTTGAGAAGTGGCAAGCAGTTTAAGGTTCCTGATGTTGCAGTTTCTGCAAAACAACCAGAGGTGGTAGTAGAAAAATCTGATTCTGCAAAAATAAAGACAAATGGGGCAGAACCAAGTAGTAGCAATAGCAAGCAACCTGAACAAATTGTTCCACTGCCTTTCCCCAACAGAGTGACACAAAACGAGAAGCGGGCAGAAGCTGAATTAGACAAGGAGATCATGGACACATTCAGAAAAGTGGAGGTCAATATTCCGCTCCTAGAAGCCATCAGACAGATTCCAAAGTATGCCAAATTTCTCAAGGATTTGTGCACTCATGGAAGGAGGCTGAAGGGAAACGAGAAGGTGAGCATGGGCAGAAATATTTTTGCAATCATTCAGCCAAATATTCCTCCGAAATGCAAGGATCCAAGGACTTTCAGCATTCCATGCATCATAGGAAGTAAGCAGTTTAGTCAAGCTATGTTGGATCTGGGAGCTTCAATAAATGTCATGCCAAAATCAATTTACCAATCTTTGTGCATTGGAGAGCTCAAGCCAATAGGAGTGGTCATCCAACTTGCCAACCGAAGCACAACTCACTGTGAAGGAGTTTTAGAAGATGTGTTGATAAGAGTAAATGATCTTATTTTTCCTGTTGATTTCTATGTGCTAAATATGGAGGATGAATTGCATGCTAATCAACCAACATTAATCTTAGGTAGGCCATTTTTGAAAACTGCTAAGACTAAGATTGATGTGCATTCTGGTACATTATTCATGGAATTTGGAGATAGTAAAGTGTAATTTAACCTATTTGATGCCATGAGATACCCACCAGAAGAGTATTCTATTTTTCATATTGACATTATTGATTCATTGGTTGATGAAGTGCATGAGAACATGTTCGCTGAATTATATTGTGTTGATTGTAATTGTGATGGTAGTAATGACTTATGTGCTGTTTGTGCTATTTATGCTGAATTTGCTACATGCTTACAAGCTGAAAAATGCTATTCTGCTGTCTCTGAATCTGCTGAACCTGTTTCTACTGTTTTTGCTATTTCTATTAAATCTGCTATTTCTGCTGAAAATTCTGTTTTTAGTTGTACAGATTCTGCTGTTGTTCCTATTTTTTTCGCTGTTCCAAATTTTTCTGACAAATCTATTTTTGCTTTTTCTATTTGTTCAAATTTTGAAAATCCTGCTATTTCAGTTTCAGCATTTAATAATTCTGATTTTGTGAATTTTTTTGCTGACAAATCTGTTTATGCTGATTCTGATTGTGCTATGTTTAATCCTATGAATCCTGATGTTGAATTAAATTCTGTAGTGTCAAAATATGCCAATCCTGCTACTGTCTTTATAAATTCTGTTTCTGCAGATTTAAATACTGCACTTACAGTTTCTGCAGGTTCTACATTACCATTTTCTGCACATTCTGCTACTTCAGTTTCTAGTTGCACAAATTCTGCATTTACAGAAATTTCTTCTACTAAAAATTCTGTTTCTGCAAATTCTATTTATGCTGCAAATTCTGTTTATGCAGATTCTGATGTTGATCTGAAAATTTTAAATTTTGAATTTTCAGATTTTGTGATTTTAAATTCTGAACATCATTTTGACTCTGCTAATTCTGTTTTAGCTTCCATAGGATATGATGATGCTATTGTGCAGAATTTTTTACAGATTGCAGGTGCTGAACCTAAACCATCAGAAGCAACTCCAAGATTAGCACCTTCTATCATAGAGCCACCTACCTTGGAATTGAAGCCATTGCTAGAAAATTTGAAGTATGTATTTCTGGCACCAAATGAGAAGCTACCAGTCATCATAGCCAAAGATCTGCAACCAGAGCAAGAAGAGAAGTTGCTGAACATCTTGAGGCAGAACATGAAGGCTATATAGGCTAGACATTGGCAGACATACCTGGGATTAGCCCCTCTACATGCATGCACAGAATTCAGTTAGAGGAGGGAGTGAAACCAGTAAGGCAACCTCAGAGAAGGCTCAACCCGCTTATCTTGGATGTGGTGAAGAAAGAAGTGAGCAAGTTGCTAGCTGCAGGGATCATTTATCCAATTTCAGACAGCAAGTGGGTGAGCCCAGTGCAAGTGGTTCCAAAGAAGACTGGAATAATAGTGGTGAAGAACTCAAAGGAGGAGTTGGTGCCTACAAGAGTGCAGAACAGCTGGAGAGTTTGCATAGATTATAGGAAACTGAACTAGGCCACCAGGAAGGACCACTTCCCATTACCCTTCATTGATCAGATGCTGGAGAAATTGGCGTGTCACCACACTTTGTTTTCTTGATGGATTTTCTGGTTATTTTCAGATCCACATTGCACCAGAAGATCAGGAGAAGACCACCTTTACATGCACATTTGGCACATTTGCATACCGGAGGATGCCTTTCGGTTTGTGCAACGCCCCAGGTACATTTTAGAGGTGCATGGTGAGTATTTTTTTTTTTATTTTCTAGAAAATTGTATGGAAGTCTTTATGGATGATTTTACTGTTTATGGCACTTCATTTGATGCATGCTTGGATAGCCTAGCCAGGGTATTACATAGATGTGTTGAGTCTCACCTTGTTTTGAATTATGAGAAATGTCATTTTATGGTTAGGCAAGGTGTAGTCTTAGGGCATGTGATTTCTAGTGAGGGTATTGCTGTTGATAGGTCCAAGATTGATGTTATTGCTTTTTTATCTTACCCCACATGCGTGCGGGAAGTACGTTCTTTTCTTGGACATGCAGGTTTTTACAAGCGATTTATCTAGGACTTCAGCAAAATTGCCCTTCCACTTTCCAAGCTGTTGCAAAAGGATATAGACTTCCAGTTTGATGATAACTACAAGAGAGCTTTTGACCAGTTGAAGCAGCACCTAATTTCTGCTCTTGTTCTTCAGCCGTCGGACTGGGAATACCCGTTTGAGCTCATGTGTGATGCATCGAACCTTGCAGTTGGAGCTGTTCTCTCCCAAAGGGTTGGGAAGATTCCCCATGTCATAGCATATTCCTCCCAGACCCTAGACTCTGCACAGGCTAATTACACCACCACAGAGAAGAAGCTTTTAGCCATTATTTTTGCTTTGGATAAATTCCGTGCTTATCTGTTAGGAACTAAAGTAACTATTTTTTTTGATCATGCAGCCTTGAAGTTCTTATTGAAGAAGCCAGATACAAAGCCTAGACTCATCAGGTGGATGTTGCTGTTGCAAGAATTTGATATTGAGATCAAGCACAAGAGTGGAGCTGAGAACCTGGTAGCAGACCACTTGAGTCGCATTTCACAGACCTTAGAGCCTCTACCTATCCGTGAGACCTTTCCAGATGAGCAACTTTTAGAGTTGTGAGGTAAGGATCCATGGTATGCTGATTTGGTTAACTATCTAGTTGCTTTTGAATTGCCTGCCTACTTTAAAAGTATCAGATAGACAAACTTAAGAGTGAGGCTAAATATTATGTCTGGGATGATCCTTATTTGTGGCGCATGTGTAGTGATCAGATTATTAAGCGCTGTGTGCATGAGCTTGAGATTCCTTCCATTTTGCATTTCTATCATACACTTGCTTGTGGTGGTCACTTTGGACCACAACGCACTGCTAGGAAGGTCTTAGATGCAGGTCTTTATTGGACCACATTGTTTTGCGATTTTTACACTTATTGTAAGAATTGTGAACAGTGTTAGGAGACAAGTACTATATCCCGTAGGAATGAGATGCCTCAATAACCATTATTGCTTTGTGAGATATTTGATGTTTGGGGTATTGACTTTATGGGTCCATTTCCTGTCTCATTTGATTTTGTTTATATTCTACTGGCTGTTGATTATGTATCCAAGTGGGTGGAGGCCAAGGCCACCCAAACTAATGATTCTCATGTAGTTGTAGATTTTGTCAGATCACACATTTTTTGTAGGTTTGGAGTGCCTAGAGTAATCATCAGTGATCAGGGGAGCCATTTCTATAATAGGAACATGGCAATTCTGCTAAAGAAATATGGTGTCACCCACAAGGTCTCAACTCAATACCATCCGCAGACTAATGGACAGGCAGAGGTATCAAATAGGGAGTTAAAGCAGATTCTGGAGAAAACAGTGCAGCCTAGCAGGAAGGATTGGAGTAAGAGGCTTAAGTATGCATCATGGGCTTATCGCACTACCTACAAGACTCCTTTAAGGATGTCTCCCTATAGGATTGTCTTTGGCAAGGCATGTCACCTTCCAGTAGAAATTGAGCACAAAGCCTATTGGGCAGTCAAGAACTGCAACCTTGATATGAGCTAGTCTGGACTTCACAGGAAGCTCTAACTTCAGGAGTTGGAGGAGATCCGGTTGGAAGCCTATGAGAACTCCCGCATGTACAAGGAGAAGACAAAACTCATTCATGATAAGAAGTTGCTACGGAAGGAGTTCTCCATTGGCCAGAAAGTGCTTCTCTACAATTCTTGCCTCAAGCTCTTTTCTGGTAAGCTTCATTCTAGGTGGCTTGGTCCTTATATAGTGACTAAGATTTTTCCATATGGTGCTATGCAGATTTTGGAGCCTAGAACGAATAGAGTATTCACAGTGAATGGCCACCACTTGAAGCCATTTCATAAGAACACACCCTTGGAGACCATTGAGGAGGTCCGCTTGCTAGCGGCCACTTACACTTGATAGGGGAGTTTCTCTTTCTCCTTCCTTACTTCATTTTACTTGCATTTCCATTCTGCATTACAATGAGGATAATGTAAAGTTGAAGTGTAGGGGGATAGTTTATACATATGTTGTTTGGTAATTATTTTTGCATTATAGATTCGTTTCATGGTTGCTTTTACTTCATTTCTTCTTATAAAAAAAAAATTTGCCTTGTTTTGCTTCGGTTCTCCATTGTTGAGCTGAAAGTTGTTGAGTTAAGGCATTAGGCTTTAGGGAAGATAGCGTTTCAACATGATTTCATTTTTCTTTCCCCTCTTGATATGTGTAAGTTGGGTGATTGATCATGATATGCAATGATTGAGTATGTTGGACTTTACCCTTGTGACCTTTTGAGCCTTATTTTGGATGGTTACATTTCATGCCATTCTCTTCTTTCTTATGTGTTTTCCCTCATAGATTTTGTTATTCTAGAACTTGCTTTGATTCTTCTTTGAGGCTACAATTTTCATATGCATTCATGAACATGATAGAGGCATTTATTTCATTTTAGCCACTTGGCCATATAGCCTACCTTGCATTTTGCCCCTTGTTTAGCCCCTTTGAGCCTTGTTGATCATTCTTTGGTTTCTAGCACATTATAAGCTTCAAGTGGAAAACCATGTTATACCCAACCTTAGGGAATAGGGATTGCATTAGTTTCATCATTATTGTTGTATTTGGGATCAAGTGTGGGGGTTTGAAAGGATGCACCAAAAAAAAAAAAAAAAAAAACAAAATGGGAAATCTTGATAAAGGGAAAAGAAATTTCAAAGAGAGTAAGTGTGTGATGGCTTGATTTGTCTAGAGACCAATGTCACTTCTATTCTCTTAAGTTGTATCTTGTCATATCCTCATATTTTCATACCTTTACCTTGGCCCTATTACAACCTTGAATAAATTCCTCTTGATTTGTGTTTGCATATGATTGTGAGTAGTGGAGAAGTAGAAGATTAACAAGCTTATGGTAATACATTGTCTATTAAGGTGACTTGAGTGAAACACTTTTGCCCATACACTTGAGAGTTGAGAGATTTAAACACCATCGTATTAACCCTTTCATGCTTGATCTATTTGCATTTTGAAGGATATTGCTTAACTTGCATTTTTGAGAGATGGAGTGTTGAATGATTTGACTGTTGAAAACTTTTGATGCCTTGTATGCTCTTATGTTCCTAAGCTTGGCACTTTTGATGATTCATTGGAGAATTTGCTTGTTCATTTTGGGTTGTTCCATGATTTTTAAGTTGCATGTTTTTATGTCCTTAGTTGAATCTTGCATGAGGACATGCAAGAGTTAAGTGTGGGGGAATTTGATCAATTGGACTTTTATATACTTATTTTCCCTCATTCCTAGCTCATTAATTCTCTTTTGTGCCTAATTATTTTGAATTGGACCATTTTGTATTGTTTGGATTTTATTTGGATTTGAGTTAAATTTTTCAGCATTAGGCGAATTCTGACACTGTTTTGGTTTTTGGGTTATATCTTGAGTTGTAGAGCTCGTTTTATTGTGATTCTTGATTTGTAGAAAAGCTGAGAGACAAACCTACAAGTTATATGAAGAGGTCAGAGGCCAATTCTGGTGTTAAGAAGCTGAAATTGGGCCTAGAAGTGAACTGAAGTGGTGAAGCCGCGGATTCTGAGTAGGGTGTGGTATTTGGGCCATATCTCGGTCCACATATGTCCAATTGAGCCCATTCCAGTGGCATTTTGAAGCTGACATCCAAGGCTACAATTTCCTTCAAAGTGGAAATCCAAAAGGAATCGCTTTGATAGCTGATGAATTGGATTTTTATACTATTTTTATCCTTCATACTTGTCTCATTAATCCTCCTTTGCACTTAATTGGTTGAGTTTAGATCATTTTCCTTTCTTTGGATCTTAGTGAGACTTAGTTAATTTTTGCAGCATTTCGGTTAGTTTGACCTGCTTCAGTGTTTAGATCATATCTTGAGCTCTATACCTCATTTTATTATGCTTCTTGATTTGTAGGAAAGCTAAGAGATAGAGCTACAATTTCTATGAAGAGGGCAAGGGCTAACTCTGAGATCTTAAAGCCGAAATTGGGCTCGGAACTGAACTGAAGCGTTTGGGCGCGATTTCTGAGCAGCCTTCAATGATTGGACCATATCTTGGGCTACAGGGACTCAATTGAGCCCATTCCGGTGGCATTGGAAAGCTAACATCCAGGGCTTCATTTTATGTTCAGAACACTAAGCCAAAAAGAACCGTTATGAGGCCCAAAAACGTGTTGGAAGTCGCTGCTGAGTCTAAGAGAGCCCACTCAACTTGTTTTGGGCACAACTTTCTCTCTAAGCATCCAAATTGGGCAAATGAGCTATCCAAATTTAGCTTAGGAAAAGAGAATTATTTTAATTAAGTAATTAGTGACTTTTAATTAGAGGTATATATAGAAATTCTGATTATGCTTCAGAAAACCCTTCTTCTTCTCATTTTGTAATTTGGAGGTGGATTGAATAAAAAAACTTTCTCTCTTTCTCTCTTTCTCTCTTTCTCTCTTTCTCTCTTTTGCGTTTTCCTCCATTAATGGAGGGGTGATCCTCCTCTGATCCAAGGCATCAAGAGAAGCACTCAAGCTCTTGAGGATTGGTGCATCAAGACATGGAAATTCCAATTTCGGTTTCACTCCTCTTCTCTTCTTCTTAATCTCATAATTGAATTGGAGGTTTTCATTCATGCATGTTGATTGAGAGTCAATCAAATCATGTATAATTCGGTTGATATATATGATTCGATTGTTCAAGAGTGTGATTCATAATTCGGTTCTGAATATGAGATGAGAGCATTGGTTTGGAAGCTAATCCAAAATCAATTCGGTTTTAGAGGTCTCTAGACCGAATGGCTTAAGTGATTAGTTGAATGCATGGAGATTTTCATGTGAATGCTAGGTTTGATTTGAGGTTTCAATTGAATCTAAAATAAATCATCGAATTGGAGTGTGCATGTACATTTGAATCCAATGATTGAGTGTTGATTGCTTTCTTCTTGTGTGTCTTGGATTAGAATTTTAATTCGGTTTAGCCTTTTTGTTTTCTGTTTGCTTTGGAATTCAGTATTGCATTTTAAGTGTTTGTTATAAAAACCCCCTGAATTTTCTGATCAAATAGTGTGTTCATCTTTGGGAAACGATCCGAGTTGGCTACTATACTATAGTCACTATTCGGTTTAATTTGCTCGTGTAACGACGCGCGAGTCAAATTTTGGCGCCGCTGCCGGGGATGATACATTATGTTTGATCATGTTCATACCTGTGAATATCATGCTAACTCCCTGTTTGTGCTTGTGTCCGTAGTCGCGTGCATGTGTGATTACGTGTCTTTGTGTTCATGAGTTCTTTGTGTTTGTGCATATTCTGCATATTCTGCATTTCTGAGTTTCTGCACTAGGAGTAATCTGCATTAAGAGTAGTTCTGAGTAGTTCTGAATTAGTATTTCTGAGTCTTTAGTGTTTAATCCTGTTTTATGCTGTGGTTTTGCATCCATACAACTCCCCTAATTCTCTGTTGCAGTTTTCTGTTTGTCTTGTTTGATGGTTCTGAGTTGTTAGTTTTAGTGTTAGTGTCCAATTCTATTTTCTTTGTGTGGTCCTACACTCTGCACATTTAGCTTCTATCCTTGCACTCTGGTTTCTCTTCTGCATTCTGCATTCTGCATTCTGCATTCTGCAACTAGGAACCTTCATAAGCTAGGCTAGGCAAATTCCTCATCTGCATAACTAGCTCATAGACTAGTTCGTACATAACCTCCATTCTACATTTTCTAGTCTGCAAACATTAATAGAGTTCGCATCATAGAATAGTCATTCATATAAGCCTTAGTCTGCATCCATATCAGTAGCATCTTTAGCCTCACCTTGCATAGCATTTCTAGTACCTGTCATAGCATTTCTAGTACCTATCATAGCACTTTATGCATCAACCAATAGAACAGTGCCTTTCCTTGCTTCTATAGACCACATTAATCATATTAGGATTGTTGCTAACCTTGGTTGTGAGTGCTGACCCTGTTTTTACAGAATTACACCAAGGGAGCATAAGGGGGCCTAATAGGAGGTACGGAAGTGGATCCTAAGTGGGAGTTTGGAACCAAGGTTTGCTGTCCAAAGTTTCACCATCCTTCTGAGCAAAAATGACCCATAGGGTCAGGTGACACTTAATTTTGGCAATTTCCATCATTTGTTGTGACTTTTTACAAAAAGTAGACCAAAACTTTGAAAGGGCATAACTTTTTGCATATAATTCCGATTGATGCAAATGATATGTCCATTTCATATAACTTTTTGAGATCTAGCTAGGCAAACAGCCAGAGGCGGTTTGGGCCACCAATTTCTCAAAAAGACCTCATTTAGGCCACTTTTTCTTCATTTTTAGGATTTTCTGATTTTTCTAATTCAATTTTCAGGTAGCAAACAAGCTTATTTTGATCTGAGCTTTCTTGTGCTTCATTTGCATCCTAAAACTGATCTGATCCACCTCCCCCTGACCTAGTTTGAGTGCTTGTGCATGCTGGTTCTTGTGTTCTTGCATTTTTAGTGCTTTTCTTGCATTGCAAGTAATTCTGTCTGATCATGCATGACCAGATCCAATCCTCAAAATTTGTGTGATATTGATCCTGAGATAGATAGAACATTCCATAGGCTCATTAGGAGTCAGGGTAGTGTGCATAGTCTTCATACTAGTCATTTGCATAGTAGTAGCTTGCATAGTGATAGTTTTAGTGAGTCTGCATCTGAATTCACTGATTTGAGTTCGAGACTCGACCGGTTGCTTCCAGAAAACATGGCTAACAATCATGATAGGACTTTGAAAGAGCCGCCAAAGACCAGATGTCAACTACCAAGCTCTTGCCATCCAATACCTGCACTGCATGCGGATTTTGAGCTCAAATCAGGATTGATACACTTGCTTCCTAAGTTCCATGGTCCTGGCCGAGAAGATCCACACAAGCATCTCAAGGAATTCCATGTGGTGTGCTCCACCATGAGGCCACAAGGAGTTGATGAAGATCACATTAAATTGAGAGCTTTTCCTTTCTCACTTGATGGAGCTGCAAAGGATTGGCTTTACTATCTGCATCCTGGTTCCATTACATCTTTGGCAAGACATGAATAGGTTGTTTCTAGAGAAATTCTTTCTCGCTTCAAGAGTCACTGCAATCGTAAAAGATATATGTGGCATAAGGCGATCCATGGTGAGACCTTACATGAATATTGGGAGAGATTCAAGAAATTGTGTGCAAGCTATCCACACCACCAGTTAGTGACCAGCTCCTCATTCGGTATTTTTATGAAGGTCCGATGCCAATGGATAGAAGTATGGTTGATGCTTTGCTTTTCGGAGGAGCTCTAGTAGATAAAACCCCTGTTGCAGCCAGGGACTTGATTGCTAACATGGCTGAAAATGCTCAACAATTTGGTACCCCGGCCATAGTGCCTACAAGTCGAGTGAATGAAGTGAATACCTATAATCCGAACCGGCAGAGGATGGAGAATGTAATAGATGAGTTGACAACTTTAGTGAGGCAAATGGCACTTGGTCGATACAACAGCCTCAAAGAATCCATACCACCACCAAAGAAGCCTTTGTGGAATTTCTTTGTATACCAGGTCATGCAACACCAATGTCCGCAAATTGAAAGAAGGCAATGAAATAGTTGCTGGAATTTTTCTGGGAGGCCTTATCAACAGCCACAGAACCAGCAGCAGAGGAATTATGACCCCTTTTCTAATTCATACAATCCCGGATGGAGAGACCACCCAAACCTGAGGTATGGTAATACTAATCAATTCCAACAAAGAACAAAGAAGAGCCTCAATATCGGTTCAAGCACAATGTCTGCAGGACCAAACATGAGATAGCGAGATCCGCAAAGAAGCTAAACCAGACTCACCACAAAGCAAGAGCTCGCAACCAAGTTTGGCGTAACTTGTGAAGCGAATGGCAACCAGCGGTGTTCGCCAAAGAAAGAACGAAGCTTGACATCCGAGTCCGCAAACACAGATTGGTCGATTGGCTACAACAAGGAGTGAGCTGACATACCAAGGTTCTGGAAACCTCCTCCCAATCCGTGAGCAATCCAAGGAATGTCGGTTCCATCACTCTGAGAAGTGGCAAGCAACTTAAGGTTCCTGATGTTGAACAACCAGATTCTGCAGACTATGCAGAACAACCAAAGATACAGGAAAAATCTGATTCTGCAGAATCAGAGGAAAATTATGCAAAACCAAGCAATAGCAAGCAAGTTGAACAAAGTGAGAAATTGCCACTGCCCTTCCCCAATAGAGTGACACAAAACAAGAAGCGGCGAAGGTAGCACTGGACAAGGAGATCATGGAGACATTCAGAAAAGTTGAAGTTAATATTCCACTCCTGGATGCAATCAAGCAAATTCCCAAATATGCAAAGTTCCTCAAAGACTTATGCACTCATAGAAGGAGGTCAAGGAAATGAAAAAGTCAGCATGGGCAGAAATGTATCCGCCATCATCCAACCGAGCATTCCACCTAAATGCAAGGATCCGGGCACTTTTACCATCCCTTGCACCATAGGGAGCAAGCAATTCAATCAAGCCATGCTAGACCTTGGTGCTTCAATCAATGTCATGCCAACATCAATTTATAAGTCCTTGCACATGGGAGAGCTCAAGCCAACGGGAGTGGTCATTCAACTAGCCAACCGAAGCACAACCCACCCCGAAGGAGTTTTAGAAGATGTCTTGGTGAGAGTAAATGAATTGATATTCCCTGCTGATTTTTATGTGTTGAATATGGAGGATGACATGCATATTAATCAACCAACATTGATCTTAGGTAGACCATTTCTAAAAACTACAAAAACCAAGATTGATGTGCATTCTGGTACCTTGTCAATGGAATTTGGAGATAGCAAAGTGAATTTTAACTTGTGTGATGCCATGAAATTCCCACCGGAAGAGCATTCTGTTTTTCACTTAGATATCATTGATTCATTGGTTGATAATGTGCATGAACATTTGTTGGATGATTTTCCAGAAATTGTAGGTTTTCAAGATGAATTTCAATGTTACGATTGTGATGGAATTCATGATAAATGTGTTGTTTGTCTTTGAGATTGATGCATGCCTCCATAATTCAGATTCTAAACCGCTAATTATGCTAATTTACATGCTGAAAATTCTAGTTACATTTCGTTAATTCCAACTCGATTGTGCGTTTTGTAGACTTGAACTCTGCAGTATTGGTTTAGTTTCGCAGGTTTCAAGTTGTTAACCTTGCTATTGAGAGTGCAAATTCTGCATTTTTTGCTGCAGAAAATTCTGGTTTGGTTGCTATTCCTTTTGTTTTAAATTCTGCATATAGTGACTCTATTTGTGCAGATTCTGTGGATCCAGTTTCTGATAGTATGGATGAATCCACTGTTTTTCTTGATTCTAATGCCATTGTGCAAGATTCTTCATGTGTTGCAGGTGTTGAAATTAAACAAACAGAACAAATTCCAAGATTAGCACCCTCCATACAAGAGCCACCCACCTTGGAGTTGAAGCCTCTGCCAGAAAACTTGAAGTATGCATTCCTGGCACCCAATGAGAAACTGCCAGTCATCATAGCAAAGGATTTGCTGCCAGAACAAGAGGAGAAGTTGTTAAACATTCTAAGGCAGAACATGAAGGCTTTAGGCTGGACATTGGCGGACATACCTGGGATTAGCCCCTCTACGTGCATGCACAGAATTCAGTTAGAAGAGGGTGTGAAACCAGTGAGGCAACCCCAGAGGAGACTGAATCCTCTGATCTTGGATGTGGTCAAGAAAGAAGTCAGCAAGCTTCTAGCTGTTGGCATCATTTATCCAATTTCAGACAGCAAGTGGGTGAGCCCGGTGCAAGTTGTCCCCAAGAAGACCGGTATTACAGTAGTGAAGAATTCAGATGGTGAGCTGGTACCCACACGAGTGCAGAACAGCTGGAGAGTCTGCATTGACTATAGGAAGCTGAACCAAGCCACCAGAAAAGACCACTTCCCTCTGCCCTTCATCGATCAGATGCTAGAGAGATTGGCAGGTCAGTCTCACTACTGTTTTCTTGATGGTTTCTCTGGCTATTTTCAGATTCATATTGCACCAGAAGATCAAGAGAAGACCACTTTCACCTGTCCATTCGGCACATTTGCATACCGGAGGATGCCCTTTGGCTTATGCAATGCCCCAGGTACATTTCAGAGGTGCATGGTGAGTATATTCTCTGACTTTCTAGAGGACTGTATGGAAGTTTTCATGGATGATTTTACGGTTTACGGCTCTTCTTTTGATGCATGTCTGGATAGCCTGGCTAGAGTTTTGGGTAGATGTGTTGAATCACACCTTGTCTTAAATTTTGAGAAGTGTCATTTTATGGTTAGGCAGGGTGTGGTCTTAGGTCATATTATCTCTGGGGAGGGTATTTCTGTTGATAAATCCAAGATAGATGTCATTGCTTCTTTGCCTTACCCCGCATGCGTGCGGGAAGTGCGGTCTTTTCTTGGCCATGCAGGTTTCTATAGGCGATTCATCCAGATTTCAGCGTAATAGCACTCCCATTATCCGGACTATTGCGTAAGGAGGTTGACTTCGGTTCGATGATGAGTGTAGGAGGGCATTTGACCACCAAGCAAAGACTCATCTCTCGCCTTGCTTCAACCGCCGAACCGGGAGTATGCATTTGAGTCGATGTGTGACGCCCAACTTTGCGCTTGGAGCGGTTCTTTCACGAGGGTCGGGAAGATACCCCATGTTATAGCCTATGCTTCCCGGACCTTGGACTCTGCGCAGGCCAACTATACCACTACTGAGAAGGAGCTTCTAGCCATTGTCTTTGCTTTAGATAAATTCCGTGCTTACCTTTTGGGAACTAAAGTGACTGTTTTTCGATCATGCGACCTTTGAAGTTCCCTTTGAAGAAACAGATGCTAAGCCTAGGCTCATTAGGTGGATGTTGCTGTTGCAGGAGTTTGATATAGAGATCAAGGACAAAAGTGGAGCCGAGAATCTAGTAGCGGATCACCTGAGCCGAATCCCGCAGACCCTAGAGCCTCTTCCTATCCGTGAGACCTTTCCAGATGAGCAGCTTCTACAGTTGCAAGGTAAGGACCCATGGTATGCTGATCTAGTTAATTATCTGGTTGCTGCTGAGTTACCTGCTTATTTTAAAAAGCATTAGATAGATAAACTTAGGAGTGAGGCTAAGTACTATATGTGGGATGATCCATACTTGTGGAGGATGTGTAGTGATCAGGTCATTCGGCGTTGTGTGCATGAGTCTGAGATGCCATCTATTTTACAGTTTTGTCACACTCTTGCCTGTGGTGGCCACTTTGGTCCACAGCGCACTGCTAGGAAGATTTTAGATGCAGTTTTTCTCGCCCACTTTGTTTCGCGATGCCTACACATATTGTAGGAATTGTGAACAATGCCAGAAGACAGGTAGTATTTCCCGTAGGAATGAGATGCCTCAGCAGCCCTTATTGTTTTGTGAGATATTTGATGTTTGGGGTATTTACTTTATGGGGCCTTTTCCTGTTTCTTTTGGTTTTGTTTACATATTACTGGCTGTTGATTATGTCTCTAAATGGGTGGAGGCCAAGGCCACCCGGACTGATGATTCTCATGTTGTCATAGATTTTGTCAGATCACAGATATTTTGCAGGTTCGGGGTGCCTAGAGCTATCATCAGTGACAGGAAGCCATTTCTGCAACCGAACATGGCTACCTTGTCAAGAAGTATGGTGTCACCCATAAGGTCTCAACCCCATACCATCCGCAGACAAATGGCCAAGCGGAGGTGTCCAAATGCAGAGTTGAAGCAGATCTTGGAGAAAACTGCTCACCAACAGGAAGGACTGGAGGAAGAGACTTGAGGATGCTTTCAGGGCCTATTGGCCCGCGTACAAGACACCTTTGGGGATGTCCCCCTATAGGATTGTCTTTGGTAAGGCATGCCACCTTCCAGTAGAGATCGAGCACAGAGCTTATTGGGCAGTTAAACACTGCAACTTGGATCTGGACCAGTCCCGGCTTCATAGAAAGCTCCAACTTCAGGAGTTGGAGGAGATCCGTTTAGAGGCATATGAGAATGCCCGCATGTATAAGGAGAAGGCCAAACTCATCCATGATAGGATGTTGTTGCGGAAGGAGTTCTCAGTTGGCCAGAAAGTGCTCCTCTACAACTCCCGCCTCAAGCTTTTCTCTGGTAAGCTTCGTTCCCGATGGCTTGGTCCTTATATTGTTACTCAGATTTTTCCCTATGGTGCTGTGCAGATTGTGGAGCCTAGGACGGACAGAGTTTTTACTGTGAATGGCCACCGTCTGAAGTTGTTTCATGAGGAGCTATCCAGGGACACCATTGAGGAGGTTCGCTTGTTAGCGGCCACCTATGCTTGATAGGGATGTTTTCTTCTTCCCTCTCCTACTTCTTTCTAATTGCCTTGCATTCTATTCTGTTGCATGACATTGAGGGCAATGTTGGGTTGAAGTGTGGGGGGAGGATGATTAGTTTTAGTTTATCTCTCGTGCATTTTTCCAGCTAGTCTTGCATGTTGGGTTTGTTTTTGTTGCTGAAATAATCTTTGCTCTTGTTCTTCTTTGATGAATTGATGGTTGTTGAGTTAGGACATTAAATATTGAGGTGGATGGAATTCCAACATGATTTCATTTTTTTCTTTTCCCTCTTGCAATGTGTGAATTGAGTGATTGATCTTGATTTGCTTGGATTGAGTATGATGAATACTACCCTTGTGAGCTTTTGAGCTATGTTTTGGATGGTTGCATTTCATACCATTCCTTTCTTTCTTGTGTGTCAACCCTCATAGTTTATGTCATTCTAGAACTTGCTTTAATTCTTCTTTGAGGCTACATTTTCATATGCATTCATGGACATGATAGAGGCATTTCTTTTCATTTTTAACCACTTGGCCATATAGCCCACCTTGCATTAATTCCCTTGTTAACCCCTTTGAGCCTTGTTGACCTTTCTTTCTTTGATTCTAGCACATTACAAGCCTAAACCCATTTGGAAAACCATGATTCTACCCAACCTTAAGGAATAGGAGGCATTGGTTTCATTATCACTATTGTGTTAGAGATCAAGTGTGGGGGGGGTGCAAAATGAAAGTCATATATGCATCAATTGCAAGTGTGGATGGTTACAAATAAAGCATAAATTGCAAGAGTGCAAAAAAAAAAAAAAAAAAAAAAGAAAAAGAAAAAGAGAAAAAAAAAAGAAAGAAAGGGCAAACAAAATGGGAGTGTTCATGAAGGGAATGAATATGTTATGGAATGACTTTGGAAAACCCCCCCCCCCACATTTGTGAACGTGGCTTATATCTTGACCAATATTTCTCCTATTGCCTTAGGTTCTACCTTGTCATTTCCCCATTTTTCTTACCCTTACCTTAACCCCATTACAACCATTAATGAAGCCCTCTTGATTTGTGTTGCATATGATTGCAAGTAGTGGAGAAGTAGAAGATTAGCAAGCCTATGGTAATGCATGATCCATTGAGGTGAATTGAGTGAAACATTTCTACCCACACACTTGAGAGTTAGTGAGTTTCATACACTCACCCACCATCTTGTGAGATTCTTCATACTTGATCTTTGCACTTTGAGTGATGTTGCTTGGTTTATACTTTAGAGAGGTGGGGATCATTTGATTTGATTGTTGGAAAATTCTTGATACCTTACATGCTACTTTGTCCCTAAACTTAGCACTTTTGATGATTCATTGGAGAATAAGTTTTTCCACTTTGGTTGTAGTTGATTTTGGTATTTTCCTTGTTTAGTTTCCTTTAGGTTGAGTCTTGCATGAGGACATGCAAGAGCTAAGTGTGGGGGAATTTGATGAATTGGATTTTTATACTATTTTTATCCTTCATACTTGTCTCATTAATCCTCCTTTGCACTTAATTGGTTGAGTTTAGATCATTTTCCTTTCTTTGGATCTTAGTGAGACTTAGTTAATTTTTGCAGCATTTCGGTTAGTTTGACCTGCTTCAGTGTTTAGATCATATCTTGAGCTCTATACCTCATTTTATTATGCTTCTTGATTTGTAGGAAAGATAAGAGATAGAGCTACAATTTCTATGAAGAGGGCAAGGGCTAACTCTGAGATCTTAAAGCCGAAATTGGGCTCGGAACTGAACTGAAGCGTTTGGGCGCGATTTCTGAGCAGCCTTCAATGATTGGACCATATCTTGGGCTACAGGGACTCAATTGAGCCCATTCCGGTGGCATTGGAAAGCTAACATCCAGGGCTTCATTTTATGTTCAGAACACTAAGCCAAAAAGAACCGTTATGAGGCCCAAAAACGTGTTGGAAGTCGCTGCTGAGTCTAAGAGAGCCCACTCAACTTGTTTTGGGCACAACTTTCTCTCTAAGCATCCAAATTGGGCAAATGAGCTATCCAAATTTAGCTTAGGAAAAGAGAATTATTTTAATTAAGTAATTAGTGACTTTTAATTAGAGGTATATATAGAAATTCTGATTATGCTTCAGAAAACCCTTCTTCTTCTCATTTTGTAATTTGGAGGTGGATTGAATAAAAAAACTTTCTCTCTTTCTCTCTTTCTCTCTTTCTCTCTTTTACGTTTTCCTCCATTAATGGAGGGGTGATCCTCCTCTGATCCAAGGCATCAAGAGAAGCACTCAAGCTCTTGAGGATTGGTGCATCAAGACATGGAAATTCCAATTTCGGTTTCACTCCTCTTCTCTTCTTCTTAATCTCATAATTGAATTGGAGGTTTTCATTCATGCATGTTGATTGAGAGTCAATCAAATCATGTATAATTCGGTTGATATATATGATTCGATTGTTCAAGAGTGTGATTCATAATTCGGTTCTGAATATGAGATGAGAGCATTGGTTTGGAAGCTAATCCAAAATCAATTCGGTTGTAGAGGTCTCTAGACCGAATGGCTTAAGTGATTAGTTGAATGCATGGAGATTTTCATGTGAATGCTAGGTTTGATTTGAGGTTTCAATTGAATCTAAAATAAATCATCGAATTGGAGTGTGCATGTACATTTGAATCCAATGATTGAGTGTTGATTGCTTTCTTCTTGTGTGTCTTGGATTAGAATTTTAATTCGGTTTAGCCTTTTTGTTTTCTGTTTGCTTTGGAATTCAGTATTGCATTTTAAGTGTTTGTTATAAAAACCCCCTGAATTTTCTGATCAAATAGTGTGTTCATCTTTGGGAAACGATCCGAGTTGGCTACTATACTATAGTCACTATTCGGTTTAATTTGCTCGTGTAACGACGCGCGAGTCAATAGCCAAAATGGTAGAAGAATGTTACTCGCGGAATTAGTTATAATGATTTCATGTTTTTATTGTAACTTTCTTTCTATAATTCGGATTTTAGCAAATAAGATGCCCAGATTCAAAGGAGAGAGAAAGGATTAATGTAGTAATTACAATTAATAATTTTTAGGCGGTTTTGATTCTGAATTTGGCCGGTTTTTGTGAGGGTCAGACTTGTAAGATTGAACAGATTTTGGGGTGAAAGGAATTTTTTCGGTTTTTGGACTTCTTCTTCCTCTTTTCTCTCACGCCCCCCCCACCTTACAATTCATTTTACTCCATTCATGGAGGAGTAAGCTTCTATCTAATCCAAGGATTTAAAGAAGCATTGGCTATCTTGAGGATTGGTGCAACCAAACTTCATCAATTCAAATCGGTTTTCTACTTCCTTTTCTTTCATTGTTATTAATCCAATTTCGGATTTGAAGGTTTTTGATTCGGAATTGTGGTTGATTATAATTGATTGCTTACTTGCTTGCATGTTGCTCGATTGATTAATGTGTAAGGCAATTGTGTGAGTAGAATCATTTTCACGTTTGAATTTGAGATTGATTACATTGGTGCTTGAAAATTAACATGAATTGGTTAGGTTCTAGAGGTTCTGAATTTAATCATTTATCTATTAATTGAATGCATGAAGGTTTTCATGTGCAATGTCATATCCGAACAGAGGTTTCTTTCGGGTTTGATGTCAGTCACTGATTTGGTTTGAATGATTATTTTTAGAATCCGATGATAGAGTAGCCACTGTTTTTCTTGGTTCTTGGATTGGAGTTCCAATTTATGTTCACTTTCATTTTAAATAGTTTCATTTTCGTTTGATAAACAACCCCCCCAATTCCTGATCATATAACATTGTCATCACTGGGAAACGACCCGAGTTGCACCCTTGCTACGAGTTTAGTGTAATTCGATTTTTATTGTAATTTGACCGAGCTCGGCACTCGAGTTAGAATCTCACACATATTTTCATGGTAAGAACTTTTAAAGTAAATATCTATGGTCTCTCACTCTCAAGAAGCCTATCAAGAAGTTCAAAAGAATAGATTTATGTCTTTAGAAGAAAATCAAGCCATCAAAAAGGTTACAAGCACTTCAGAAGGGTAAACTGTCTAGAAAGCTATATATAGAAGGCTAACTTCTAGCAAGTTGATTCACATGAAGTACATCACCTTCAAAGCTTTTTATGCACGATTCATGGATCATTCCTAAAAGTCAAACTTGACAAGACAACATCCAAAAGAAGCGCTGACAAGTCTGAAAAACTGGTGAACCATCAATGGCTATTTTTCTTCTATTGTGACACTTCTATTTGCCGCAAAAGAAAGCAACTCCTTCTCTGTCTAGTGTTAGACCAGTGGATCAAAAGGCTCTAGGCTCAAGGTGTGAAAGTCTTAATGGCTAGATTTTTTGAAGCCTATATAAAACTGGAAGACATTGAAGAGTTAGTTAGTTAGTCAAGCAATTTACGCATTCAAATTTCTGCAAAAGACTTTATCTTTCTCAACCTTTTAAACATCCAAAAAGTTACTTGTTGTAACTTCTAAATAGAAAAATCTTCTTATTAGCTTTGTATTAGCCAATATCCTCTACTAAGAGTATCAAGAAGTCATTGCACTATACTTAAGTGATCACACACTTTAAACTGATTTAGTGTGAATGTCATTCAAATGCAAACCATTTAATCCTTATATTGTAACCTGACCCGGTAGTGGTCTTTGTAAACTTGGAGAAGCTAGTATAAAATATTACTCGTTGTAGCTTGGAGTGGCTTTGTAAACACTACTCATTTGGTTAGCTTGGAGAGCCTAGAAAGAACTAGTCAATTGTAAAAACTTGGAGAAGCTTAGACAAAGAATACTTTTTCTATAAAAATCTCAACTGTTTTATTGGGGATTGGACGTAAACACATGGCTAGGCCAAACCAGTATAAATTTCCTGGTGTGATTTTCTAACCTTATCTTCTTTATAGCTTTCCTTAGCTAGTTTATTTTTCTGTGATTAATTATTTATCTACTACTTCACTAAAATGCTGTGAAAACAATACCTTTTATTATCTAACTCAACGCTTGTGCATTCTAACTCCAAAGATTTGAGCAAAGCATGTTTAAAGTTTTTAGGAACTAAAAACAAAAAAGCATGATTCAACCCCCTTCTCGTGCTACTTCTTCCTACAATTGGTATCAAAGCTCGGCCTCTAAGGTTGAGCTTGCAAATAGTTACTGAGGTAAAAAAATCACAAAGATGACACAACAGGTCAATTATATTGCTAAAGGACATTCCATCAACCACCCTACATACTTCAATGTTGAAGATTATCCCTACTGGAAGAATAAAATGAGACTCTTTATTGAGTTTACCAACATTGACATGTGGGAGATCATAGAAAACGGTGACTATGTTCCAACAATAGAGCAACTAGTCCCACAAGTGGTTGCTAATCCAGAGGAAGCCCTATCAGTAGTGGTTAGAACAATTCTAAGAAGTCAATGGACTGACCAACAGAAAACCAAAGTACAAATGAATGCCAAAGCAAAATAGTGAGAAAAATGTTGAAATGCTGAGGATTGGGTAAGAAGTATACCAATGCTGAAATGGTGAGAAAATTTCTGAGAAGCCTTTCAAAGGCTTGGCACCTTAAAGTGACAGCCATTCAAAAGGCTAAGGACTTGACTGTGCTCAATCTTGATGCTTTCATTGAGTCCTTAAAGACTCATGAGATTGAGTTAAATGATGCCTTCGAGGAATCAAATAGATGAGGTAAATCCATTGCCTTAAAGTCCACCCAAAGAAAGTCCAGCTTTTCTAAGGCCATGAAAGATACAGAAGAATCTGAAGAAGAAAAAGATTGCTCTGATGATGATGATGATGAGATGGATAAAATTGCTTATCTAGCCAGGATGATATCCAAAGCTTAAATCAAAAGAAAAAAGAAGAAAAGCTTTGTCCCTAAAAAGGACAAAAAGGGAAAGGCTAAGCAGAGTGAAGTCATCTGCTTTGAATGCAAAGAACTTGGACATGTAAAATCAGAATGTCTAAGGACGAAAAAGAATTCCAAGAAGAAAGCACCTATGAAAAAGGCCATGATGGCTACAGGGGAAAATGTAGATGGGGAGCAAGAAGGTACATAATCCAAAGAGGAAGAAGTGATAGTCGTAAATCTCTGCTTTATGGTAGCTATAGTCTTTGAAGAAGAGATTGAGGTATTATATTCTGACCCTAAACTCTCATATGATGATCTTCAGAAAGCATATGATGAACTTTTGAATGACTCTTAAACACTTGCTTCTCATTATGCTTCATTGAAGAAAAATTTTAAAAAATTGTCCCTTGAGTTTGAAAACCTCAAGAATGCAAAAGAGAAGCTAAGGCATGAAAATTTTGAGCTATTAAAAGAAAACATCTTTCTCAAGAAGGATGTAATTGCCCTGAGAATAGAGGTTTCTGAAGCTAGTCAGAACGCATCCTCAAATGTTTCTAAACTTCAAAAAACAATTAAACCTCTTAAATCAGATCTTGAGAAAATGGTAAATAGCTCCAGAAATCTAGATTTGATGCTTAATAGTCAAAGACCATATTTTGATAAAAATAGAACTTGGATTTGAGAAGGAAGATGATGAGAAGTCAACCAAAAAATTCTCAAAGCAAAATTCCTACTTGTATATATTTTTTTAAGAAGGAACACTCCTATGAAAAATGCTTCTTTGGAAGGAAAGCAAAAAGACAAAAGGTGAAAAATCCCAAAAAGACAACTAACACAAAAGGACCCGAAAATATATGGGTACCTAATGTAACATCTCTAATTTTGTCTAAGCTAATTAGCTCAGTAACCCTGGCTAATTAGAGGGATTAGCGATTAATTGAGGACTAATCGACTAATCGCAATGAGCAAGAGCTTAGTAAATTGAGTCAAATCAACAATTAAATCATAACGCACAAAATGTTTTAGGTAAAGCCTAATTATTTGAACCTCATTAATTCATAATTTAAAAATATAATTAAGCTAATGTAATCTTATTAATTAAGTACATGACAATTGTTTTACCTTAATCAATTAAGATAAATTAATTCTTACACCCTCAATAAATAATTCATGAGAACAATTCTTTTAGAGGAAGAATGCCTTAAAAACGTAATTTGTAACATCCTCCCGAAATGCCGTACTATGCTTAAGTCATAGTACCACACTCAGGATTTGCTACTATTACCTGAACGGATCTCTTCTGACAGCACTTTCAGCCGTCTTCAAAAAACCTCTCGAGCTATCTGGAGATAACACGGAAATAAGAATGAGAATTATAAATTCTCAGTAGGATTCATTTCCTGTCATACATAATGTCATTGTAGTCATCTCCAATTGCTTCGGTTTGTTATGAAAAGGGTGAACATGTTATACGAGCTGTTTAATTTTATAGTTTGAAAACATACCGTCTGAAGCAAAGTTCATTTTATCCATACACTGGTAATTTGGGCGAACCAATACAAAATCAATTCATGAGTTATACTATGAATAATAGCTGAAACTTATTAACTTATAATAGCACCAATATACTGAAAACATAAACTCTGCACACACCTCTACTTGTATTTGGATTTTATGCAGAACACACATACTTGAATTCATGCAAATGCACTGGTGTTCTTCTTTAACTTTCTTTGCTTTCCTTTTTCAGTACTTACACTAGTTGGGTCATGCCATGCCTCATGTAAGACCTATCCCCTATACTCACACTAGCTGGGTCGATGCTGTGCCTCATGCGAGTGGGGTGCTTGCATATGTTTTGCTCTTTAGTCTTTACTGCCCTTGGGTAGTCTAATCTAGGAGTGAGCTTGTCAGCTCCACTCGTGACTGTCATCACATAGACTATCCCACAACGGGACCGACGTGCCTCTAGTCTTGGAGGGATCTCATTTTGGTCACGTGCCTCTAAATTGAAGGGATCTCTTCTGGTAACGTGCCTCAATAGAGGGATCTCAGTTGACCATGTGCCCTCAATGTAGAGGGACCTCATCTGACCACGTGCCTCCAAGGTAGAGGGATCTCATAGTTTTAGCTGCCTTCGCAGGGAGAGATTCAAGTGCAATTGCCTCCAAGTGAAGGGACGCATATCTTATCTTATTTAACTGTCTTCACAAGGAGGGATCTCATAACTGCCTCCAGGTGAAGGGACCCACATTCAATATATTCATATCATTTCATTCTCATACATAATCATACATAGACATAATGAATGCACTCATACATATGCTTTATCATTTGCTTTCATATAACCTTACATATATGAGTAATACATACATGTTCTTAACACATAAATGCTTATAATTCTACCGAAAATTTGGCAGCATAACGGAACGTGTCCGCTTCCCATGAATAGTGCCAGTTTCAGCAGACAGTCAATCACAGTAAGAGATCGACTATAATGCATTAATCTTTTAAGCACCAACATGGAATTTCAACACTTAAACTTTACTTGAACTCATAAGGTGCCAAATCCTTTACCCTTTGGGAATCCTGCTCATATTCCTCAATTTTTCCTGTTTTTAGAAATTCGGCCATAAATTCTATTTAACTCATCTGGACCTAAATTTGGCATATGTCATAGCTCTATGTGTCTAGCTTCCAACCTTTTTGGTCCCATCTCATTTTGATTTGTATAACTCAAGTTATTTAAGTTTTACCTCAGACTGCCCTGTAGCTGGTCAGGATTACACACTTAAAAGTAAAAATCCACTATAAATCGAAAACCGGTCCAAATCATACAAAATTGGTATTTTATGAAAGCTAATAGAACAACCTTTCATTTGCAGTAAGTTCTATTTCATTTTCGATAGTATAACTCGAGTTATAAGCCCCGAAATTTGACCTTCATGAACTATCCAGTTTTGGCTCGATTTGGACATAGGGCAATTTCTTCCAATCACTGGGAGTAACTGGGACCACAACAAACTCAAAAATTCATACGAGATGTTCTCCTATATGTAAGCTTTCTAAAAAAATTAGTTTCACTCAATTTGGAGTTGTATAGAGCACGTTATATCCTTAACAACCTAGTCTGCCCAATATCAAACTCTAAAATCTAGGTTAAACTTATAAAATTCATATCTCTCTCAATACTAATCCAATGGCCTTATATAATATATGTATGGAAAGCCCTGAATGTATACTTTCATCTAAAAATGGTTTCATCCATTTTGAGCTGCTATAGGCAGAGCCGTACACTTTGCCGTATGGATCTGTGTGGAGTCGCCACTTAGACAAAGCATCCTGCACCTTCACTTCTCCTAGTTTTCTTCTTCTAATCTTAATTCCAACTCAATATTCCATATTAATCCAACCATAATCCATCATATACCTCCAATATAACCTCAAATACATGAAGAAGAGTAAAATTACATGTAGCCATAGTTCAGAGAAATCAATAAATAGAAAGTGAATCCTACCTCCTTTAGACGTGATCTTGCTGAATTGGAGTTGATGGAATCTTGTGACACTTGAAGGTTTGATGGAGATTAGTATTGAGAGAAGGAGAGAATGAGAAGGCTGAAATGAAGGGGAGAATGAGGCGTAAGTCAGCAGGGAAAAGAGAAAAATCTGATTTAAATAGTGGAGTGGTAGTTGGGATTGAAAGTATTGATTGGCCAAATTTCTTGTGGACAAGGTTCAGCCATGTCTCCCTCTTTTGTGGCTAAATCCTTCTCCACGTCCGCTAACAGTGGAACTCGCTTCCATTCTGCTTGAAATCAAAAATTGTGTAAACATAAAGTCGGATGTCGGAAGTCACACAGCAAACAAGTCATCTTATACCCGCATCTCGGAAGTCGAGAACTAGCCATAAAACCTCACACATATAATTCCGAAACTCGGTCTAATAATCAATCTCGGAGATCGAAAGCTTGAAGTTGGAAATCAAAACGTTCACTTAAGAATCGGAAAGTCGGAACTCATATAATCTCCGAGCTCAATTCAAGTCGTCCTAAGCTCAAACTCGGGAACATAATAGGAACGAAAAGCTCTTGGAAGTAGTTTCGGGTATCGGAACTTGTATATATCCTTCTAATGTCGGAACTCGTGTTCATTCTCGTTGAACTTGGATATCAACTCAGAGATCTGAACTCGTGTCCATTCTAGTCGAGATCAGCTCTGAGATCGGAGCTCATGTCTAATGAACTCATTAACTCGGAGATCAGAAATCACACATCACACAAACCTCCTTAAAATCGGAAATCAAGGATAAAAAGGTGAAGCCTAAAATACTTGATATCGGAAGTTGGGGACCTTGTCATTCATAATCCATTAAATTGGAAATCAAATCTTTAACCTTATGTACCGAGAAATTGGAACTTACACAATCCCAGAACTCCCACTTCAATATTAGAAGTCAGTAATAAGACAAACTCGAGGTCACCAATAGGAATGGAAAGTTCTTGGTGATAAACTCAGATATCGGAAATTGGATCCATTTTCTTTGAAACTCAGAGACGAAGTCGGAAATCAGAAATAATGTCCATTTTATGAAGTTGAAGTCGAAAGTCGGAAATTGGAAGATGAACTCGAAACTCGTGGCGTGTTACATAATTAACCGAAATTGACTAATGAGCAATTAAACTAATCAAATTAATTAACAACTTAAGTAATTCTAATAGCTTTGAAAATTTAAAAATTTCTCCTAATTGTTGCATGAAAATTTCGGCCAAGACAAGAGCAAAATCCAACCATCCATTACTTCCTAATCTTGCACCCTTGGATCAAGTCTATTTTTGCATAATTCTCTAGTCAAGCCTAACTTAAGGAAGAGCTAGTCTTCACTAGAGTCTTGCCACAAGAGTAAGTAGACCTTGCCTTTGCCCACTTGAGAAAACACAAAATGGTCCATAGTATGCACCAAGACTCAAAGAAAATACAACCAACCCTTTTACCCCAAGGTTCCCTGCTTTCTTGTTTGTAAAAGAGGCAAAAGTCACCTATTCCATCTTGCTTGTTGGAAAAGCAAAGCAACCAGCCCCCCTAGCCAAAAGTGGCATCCCCTTTTGCCTCATTTGGCACTAATTGCAAGCTTCCATCCTTCCACTTCAAAGCAAAAAGCTCTTACCTCTCTCCACCCCTCCTTGTTCTTCCTAATCTCCTCCTTGTTCTTCTTACTTTTTGACTATCAACAACCCCATCTTCTATCAGCACCCTCACAAACTCATCAAGGACCACCCTCTTTGGCTCTTGAAGAAGCAAAACCAAACACTCACTTAGCCCCATTAGCAAGCTCAAGAAGAAGGAAGCCATCTCCAAAAACTTTTGTTTCCTTTCAAGCTTTCAAGAGAATCTTTGTGGTAGTAACTCTAACCCCTTCTTCTTCTATGTTTTCAAGCTCTAGAACTCCTAAGCTTTCCATAGCTAGGTGGTTTTAGAACTTGCTCTAAAGGCCTCATGGCCATAGTATTATAAGAAGTTTACTTGTGGTTGTTGCTCTTCTCTTGGAAAATGACTTTGGTTGTGCATGTATCTTATTTTGAACCAAAATTTTGAGAACTAAAAGTATTGATTTATCATCAAGATCTCAAAGTATAAAAGTGGTTTGGAAGAGAAAAGTGATCACTTGAAGAAAAGACCTAATGTTTTTACAAGAAAACTAATTGAAACAAAAACTGATGAAGCTAGAAATTCTAGCAGTCTATTTTATGCTATCAATAATTCATTCAATACAACTATAAATGTAATGAAATTAATTTTAAATGAAAATAGACTTGTATAGCTTTTTATACATATAAAATACATGAAATTTGGCCTTAATACGAGGGAGATATGAATTTTCAAAGTGGGCTATCCCCAGATATGTTTATGTTGGGGTAGTCTGTACAAATATCTTAATAACTCGAGCTATACAAAATATTTTTGAGTAGGACTAAGTTTTTTAGAAAGCTAAGATATAGAGGAACACTTTCGTAAACAGTTTTGGCAGATTCCTTGTGAAAGGCTCCTAGTAAAGTTTACAAGTCATTGTTCTGGAATGAATCAAAAAGATTGAGCAGTCAGAATAAAATGTGCATATCTCAAGTTATAGAATTAATTTTTGAGTGGGATTTATTTTGTTTAAAAATAAACTCAGAGAAATATAATAGTACCAAAATTTAAGTCAAAATTGTAAAATATGAAATTATGGTGAATTTTTGAATTTACTACCCTACTATAAAAGTAAAATTAGTTATGGTTAAGTTTAAAGGTTAATGAGAAATAAGCTTCAAGACATTAAGAGCCTCAAATCAAGAGATCGGAAAAACTTCATAATTCAACTTAAAAAGATTTAAAAAGGATAATAGATGAAATTGGTCATATGCCTAATAAAAGAATTGATATAAGAGGCAAATTTAATTAAAAGTTTACACCTAATTTACTAAGCCATGCTCATAAAACTTTGTTTGTGATCTATCTATGTCTATGTGCAAGTATGATGATATGATGATATGGATATGATGAATAGCTTATTGATGAGTATGATGTATGTGATGTTGAATAACATATGATGATGATTTGCAACTGGATTTCTCTGTTTATCAATTGTGGGGAAGTTCCGGTCTAGCCGTCATGCTGCCGGAATTCTGCAAAATTTATGGAATTAGAATAATATTAGTATCATAAGCCTTAATAAGAAGAGATTGAACTAAGCGTATGATCCTTCGAAAAGGAGATGGCTCATAATAAGAAAACCCCTCCACCCATGACTCGTATGAGGCATGGCATAGACCCAGCTAGTGTGAGTACAAGGGATAGAGCTTACATGAGGCATGGCATTGACCCAGCTAGTGTCAGTCCCGAAAAGTTATGGTGCCGACGGCCACGGTATGAGCTCATTACCACCTATGTTTAATGGGTGAAAAAATTTAAGATAAAGTTAAGTTAAAAAAAGAAAAGGGATTTCGGTCCAAACCCTTGAAGGGAAGATGTTAAGAGAAGCATATAACACAGCCATGCATTTTTATGTAATTATACTTGTTCCCATGCATGTTATGATATAAATGATTAAAGGATATGTTAACAACCTTATATGTCCTAAAACAAGCTCCAAGAGCTTGATATGAAAGACTTAGCTCTTTTCTGCTTAAAAACGAGTTTAAAAGAGGAAAAATTGATATAACTTTGTTTATCATGCATGAGAAAGAAGATTTTCTTATTGTTCAGATTTATGTAGATGATATAATTTTTGGTGCTACTAATCAAAATCTATGCATGAGTTTTTCTAAGCTTATATAGGGAGAATTTGAGATCAGTAAAATGGGAAAACTCAAATATTTTATGGGGTTACAAATGAAACAATAGAAAGATAGGATCCTGATTCATCAAAAAAATATGCAAAGGATCTGCTTAAAAGGTTTGACGTGGACAAAGCAAAAAATATCAGTACTCCCATGCATCCCTCTCAAGTTCTAAAAGTTGATGAAGATGGAGAAAAAGTTTCTGGTAAGCTTTATAGAGGTAAGATTGGATCATTACTCTATCTTACAGCCAGTAGACTTGACTTATAATTAAGCGTGGGAATCTGTCCTAGATTTCAATTTAATCCAAAGTAATTACACTTAAATACCATCAAAAGGATTCTGAGATATTTGGTAGGTACTACTAATCTTGGTCTCTAGTATGAGAAAGGTACCATATACGATGTTATAGGTTATTTTGAAGCTAATTTTACTGGTGACAGAGTGATAACTCCTTGTAATGAGTTATTTCTATTTTATTTTATCTAGATTTAGGCTTTAGTTATTGAATTTATTTAATACTTTAGTTGTTTTTAGGTAGTTATTTTGATTTAGGGCCTTTTCAAGTATGATTTTCATTTTATCATGTTTGTAGACTTATTTATGTTTTCGGTCTACTTGTTATTAGGTAGAAGCACTCAAGTTGGAATTTGGAGCCATGAGAGAGCTTATTTTGCACAGAGTTGAAAGAAAAAGCACAAGTGGATGCTGTTGGATGGCATAACACAAGAAAGGGGATTGAATCGTGCTTTCAAAAATCTTTGTAATATGAAAAACTTCAACAGAACAATTTATCTCAAGTTCAAGACTTGGATTACGGAATCGATTGGTTAGTATATAAAATTGTTTAGTTTTATACAGAGCATAAATAAGTTTTATTTCAGATAAAGTTTAAACAAAAAAGAGCTTAAGTGATAAAATTAAATAACAAGATAAGCGATGGAAAAATCATACAAGAGATTTTTATACTAGTTCGGCCAAACCACTTGTCTACTTTCAGTCCCCAACTCTTTGTTAAGATTTTATAAACTATGAGTATTCTTTGTCCAAGCTTTTCCAAGCTTCTTACAAGCGAGTAGTCTTTTCCCAAGCCTCTCCAAGCTTTACAAACGATTAGTGTTTTCCTAGCCTCTCCAAGCTTACGCTGACCACTACTGGGTCTGAATACAACTTGTATAAACAATATGTTTGTTAGAACACTCACACTAACTCTCTTGACAGATAATAAATAATGAAGCTCTGTGCGTGTGACTTTTCTAAATTCTTAAAGAGAGAATATTATCTATTATAGAGCAAAAGAAAAGATTTTCTTTTGAACCAAAGTTATGATAAGTAACTTTCTGGTGCTATAGACAGTTGAGAAGGTTGAAAAAAGGAGGCTCTTTTTACATAAGATATATTCAAACAGTTTAACTATTCTTTCTTCGACTTCCACCCTTATATAGACTTCAAAATAGGACCGTTGAAGCCCACAAGCCTTGATCCTTATGATTCTTTTGGTCTACTAGTCTATGACTAGATAGAGAAGAAATAGTCTTCCTTTTTCTCATTCTTCAAAGCTTACACAAAAGTGGAAAAGTAGTCGTTTGTTAGTTTACCAACTATTCAGACTTGTTAGTGCTTCTTCTGCATCTTGTCAAATCACCTTTTTGACTATTTTGAATATGTCTATGAAGCATGCATAGGAAGCTTTGAATGTATAACACTTCATGAAAAGTATGTTTCTCGAGATATCCCTTCTGGACAGAGTTATCTTTCTGAATGAACAGTGTTTGTTCTCGAGACACATTTTCCCTTCTGATGCTGTAGCTTTATCCTTCTGAACTTGTCATTTTGTTTCTTGCGTGATAGCTCAAGAAGTACACAAAGCATCTATTCCATATCAAGTTTAAAAATAAAGAAACGGTGGAAAACAAAGCTTTGCTATTTCTCAAGCAATTAATGCTCATAATTAAGATCTTTTATCACGAAAGAAAACATCTCAAGGAACAAATTATTCATGGACAAGAATATTAGCTTAGATTCTGATTTGGTATTCATCAACACCATATAGCTCATTTTGGTTCACAACCATAAAACGGTTTCTATAGGGCATTGGAGCTAACAGGTGCTATTGTATTATTGGAAAATCCCTAATAACTTGGTCAAGTAAGAAGCAGAACACTGTTGCTCTTTCAACTGCAGAAGCTGAATATGTATCTGCAACAAATTGTTGTGGTCAGATTCTATGGATTAAGCATAGTTGGAAGATATCAACTTGAGATATACTAAGGTATCTTGAGTGATAATACAAGTGCAAGATTAAAAGTCCCATTCAGCATTCTAGATCTAAGCATTAGACATTAAGCATCATTTTATAAGAGATCATGTTCAAAAAGGAGATATTGAGCTATGTTTTGTAAATATAGAAGATCAAATAGCTGATATATTTACAAAACTTCCAACTGAAGATCGTTTATGTTATTTAAAGAACCTTCTAAATATGATCAATTTTTGAGCATGCATTCATATCACATGGTTCCTACTCCTTCTTAAGCAAAAGGTTAAAGATGAGATTGCTCCATCAAGTGTATTTCCTTTATGAAAAAGGATTCTCAAAGAATGATATTTAGAACTTGTTCAGAAAGATAAACTCAGAATGTTTTAGAAAGAACAAATCAAAATGATTTGCAAAATGTGCTCAAAAAGATGTATTCAGAAATGCTTTAGAAGGATCAAATCAAAACGATATGCTCCTTTGCACTTAGTTTTTCACATGTTCTCATGCAAAATTCAAAATATACACAACGGTGCCAAAAGGAAACACCATAATCTAAAACAAACACACAAGTCCTATAAATAAAAAAAAAATAACCAAACACCATGAAAACAAATTCCCAATGAATCCTCAAAAGTGTCAAACTTATAGGCAAAAAGCACACATAAGGTATCAAGAAATTCAACAACCAAGACACAAATCTACAAAGTGCCAGCAAGGCAAAAATCACTCTAAAAAGCATGGATGAAGCATGGAGGACCTTACAAGATATCATGTTTAGCACTCCTACTCTTAAGTGTTTAACATTCAATTATATCACTCAAATCACCTCAAAAGAAAAAGCAATACCATATGCTTGCTTATTATCTAATTCTCCACTAGTCAAACACGTGCATACACAAATCAAGAGGACTTTATTCAAGATTGTAATAGGGCCAAGGTAAGGGTAGGGAAATAGTAAGGATATGCAAGATAAAAACCAAAGAAAATAGAAGAACATTGGCAAAGACATAAGATCACAAATGTGAAGGCCTTCTTCAAATCCAAGCAATACAACAAACAACTCTTTCTTATCGCACTTCTTTACTCTTTTTTTTCATCAAAATTGCCCTAATTTATTGACTTTTTTTCCATTTGCTTTTTTTTTGCATTTTTTTCCTTTTTTTCCCTTTCTTCTTTTGTTTTTTTTTTTTTTTTTGAAATCCTTTCATTTCATTTCATTTCTCTTTTCACCTTTTTGCAACCCTAACACTTAAAGTCTTGCATGCTCTCATACAAATGCCTACACTTATGTTAATGCACATTGTTAATGTAACCAATTGTCTCCTATTACCTAAGGCTAGGTAGAATCATGGTTTTTCACTTTAAGCGTGTAATGTGCTAAAAAAAAAAAGAATAGGTAAAAAGGCTCAAAGGGGCTAATCAAGGGGAGAAATGCAAAGGCAGCTGTTTGGCTAGGCGGCTAATCACGAAATGAATGCCTCAATTATCTTCATGTATGCAAATGAATCCTATGAGGGAACAAAATGCACAAGAAAGTAAAGAATAGCATATAATGCAATCATCCCAAAAGAAGGCTCAAAAGCTCATATGGGAAATGTCAAACATACTCGATCCAAGCAATTAAAGATAAATCTACCGAGCATACAAATCATAAAGAATGAGATGAAAAGTCAAGAATGTTGAAATCTCAAGCCATGAATGTCTAATGCCTAAAGCTAACAACTCAAGAATCACCATGGGGAGACATCCAGCTAAACAACATAATTAGCATACGAAAACTAACGTTAAACATATTTTATTCTAAAAATAAAATGCAAGATAGAAAAATAAAAAGGTAAAAAGTGATGAGAACTCCCTCATGGTGGCTTATGCTTGCCACCAAGGCTTGCATCTACGGCCCTTTCTAGGATCCCATAAGGTGATCTTGAACTCATTGCTATCCTTGTTATTAGTGCTTTGACAGGTCATTGTTGATGGCCTTGGCATCTTCCTAGATAGCACCTCTACAATGATGAAATAGATGACTTAGGGGCAAGATTTGTTTTTCACATAGGCATAATCCAAGCATCTTCATTCACCCGGATGAAGTATGACAGTTGTCATGTCATAAATGGTTCGGAGTTGTGCATTACTCTCTAAGTGGGCATATTCAAATCGCCCCAAGAAAGGTGTAGGTGCATACCCTAAACCACTGGACTATATCTCAGTTATGGGTACAAGGACATTGGAGGGGGAAAGCTGGGCAATTTCTTCAATTTGTTCCTACAATAGCTAAGCTCTTTGAATATCAGCAACAATCTCGCCATCTTCTAGCATCGGAAGATCTCCTCTAAAGCATGCCTCAATCTCTGTACACACAGGGTAGATATACTCACCCTCACAGTCAGCACATGTGAATCTAACAAAAGTGTCAACAATAGTTAGCTCAAGGAATTCTGCTACGAGGTTAGTCATGGGATCTTTTGAAGAAGTAGAAACATCCATATACGTAGACGTGGTCATATCCTCACTACAAACAAGATCGTGAGATATCTCCTTAACCAATGTCTCCTATGGTATCTCATCTAGTGGCCCAACCATGTCTTGATGCTCGTCAATCCCCTTAGCTTGTGATTGCACATCTGGCATATTCCCCTTATAAGTCAGAATTGTATGAGAAAAGAGCCTGGTGGACTCATGAGCTTGCAACTGGCTCCATGTAGAAGTTAACTGGCTCAATTATGTTTGTAAGCCCTGAATAATTGCATCAGTTCTATATTGCCATTGGAGGTTACTCTCCATCAGTTGGTTCACAAAATCTTCCAGATAGGGCTTAGGTAAAATGGCTTGTTGATCAATCTGCTGATCTGCAGGTGGTGACTTGAGCTATGGTTGCTCATATGGCTCTTGGAGTAGATGTAAGTGCTGTTGAATGAAAGGGAGTCAGGGCTGGAACTGCTCCTAAAAATTTGGTGGTTACTGTAATGGAATGCCCCCATATCCTTGGTCAACTCCATCATACCAATTAGACTAGTACATATTAGAATGTGGATGATATCCCAATTTATGGTTGATGGGTGTGATTCCCTATGGCATATTGCTCTATTAAGTACTTTATCTCATCTAGCTATTGTTCCATTCTCCAATAAGGATCTCATCAACCGCTCAAGTTCCTACAACATGCTAACAACCATATGTTTGGGAACTAAAAAGTAGGTTAGTGAGTATGTTAGAAAAGTGGAAATAAGTAAACTAAATACAAGAACAAACTAAAAACTATTCTAAAATGACTTAAAACAACTAAGAAAATATTGCAAAAAATATTTTGGGTTATATAAATAAGAAACAAAAAAGGAAGACACAAATGAAAATATTACAAAATGCAAGAAAAATCTAAATAAATTGAAAAAGTGGTCAAAATGATTATGTTGGCACCGAAATATTCAAGTACAGTTGGCTAAAGGCCAAGTTTGGCAGAATGAGGTTATAACGTGTCCCCTATTATTAGTCAAACATTTAGGTTAGTACGGCTAGAAAAGCAATGGCTAGAGACAATAATCAAAGCATTACTCAGCCAAGCTCAAAGTGAAAAAGCTAATCAGTCTAAGCAGAGAAGCCAACTCACAATATAAAGTGAAGGATTTAGAAGAGCTAAGACGTAAATAAAAGCCTCTAAATCCAGGTTAGCAAGTAGACACATGGCAACTCTTCCAGGTTTCAGCTAAGGAAAAAAACCAAATCAACCAGCTAAGGACCATGTGGCAAGAGCAGTTATTGGAAAGTGATTATGAAAAACCATACCTATAAATAGAGCAAGAGATAACCAGTCAAGGGCTCGGAATCATCAACACCAATTGTCAATTTATCTTATTTTTACTTGTATTCTTTACTTTCTATTTTTACTTGTATTCTTTACTTTCTAGAACTTTTATCTTTACCCTTGTTGTTGGCCCCTCGGCTGTAACATTTGTATCAAATCCTCTCTTTAAACTTTCTACACGGATAGGCCATGGGGGTTTAGGAAGGATCTAGCTTTTTTCCTTATAATCATTCCTTCTTTCAAGTTCTTTTACACGGATTAGCCATGGAAACTTGAAAAGGATACATGTTGTAATTGGTTATTGATTTAATACAAATCTAGCTTATTACAGTTTCATCTATTCTTTACTTGTGTTTTTGGTTATTACAGTATGGGGTTATTAGGATGTTATAGAAAGACCTCGTATGACATAGCTTATCTTGCAATCTAGGAATCTTTGTTTGGGCAAATTAGGAGATTCAAAAGGGTTGTACTAGGGTTTGGTGACTATCTCAAGAAAAGAAGGCTTATGCTTCATATTTTACTTATCTTTTTCTTCTTCTTCGATCTATATTTATGATGTTCCTTCTACTATTGATTGTGAATGTTGTGAACATGTTTAGTGGTCAAATCTATTTTTAGCTAAGGAGTTGATGTAACCGATGCCGAGATTATAAAATATTGATTTTCTTTAATCTAATACATGTTCTTTCTTTCGCTTGAGTTTCTAATTTTGTTCTTAATGCTTTCTTGGATTCGTCATCCATGAATTGGTGCCATGAGTTGAGTAAGCAATTGGAAAATTGGTACATAACATAAATCTAGGGTTAGAAACCATAATTGGTAATTGTCTAAGAATAAGAATTAATGATTGTGTAGGAGTTATAAACCAAGGATTTCATAAAGCTTAAAGCCTTTAATTCTAGGGTTCAAATTAAGTAGTTAAGTGAATTTTAGGATTTAAAGAGGATTAGTATGCCAAGTAATTGGATATTAATTTAGGAAATTTCCCATCAAGTAAATTGATTGAATTTCATTAGATTAAGAAATCAATACTCATAGTGTTATGATCCATTATCCATGAACCCTAATTCTGGTGTATTGTGGTTGTAATTCAATCAAGGAGAAATAAAAATCACAAAAAAAATGGAAGAGACAAGGAATAGAAATAGATTGGAGGGCGCCACAATCAAGGATGATTGATAAGCCAAGGGTGATCGCCACAAGAGCAATTGGAAACTCTTGATAAGACCTAGGGTTCCAAGCAAGAACCAAAGAGACACTTTTACTAAAAGTATTCTGATTTCAAATTGCCAAAAAAAAATTTTTCAAAATGTGTTTACAAGGTTTATAAACTAAACTAAAGTTTAGCAAATGGGCTGAAACACTTAGCCCAAGATTAAAAATCTAAACTTATTAAAACTGAGTAAAAGGCTAAATAGCTAAAAACAAGTGATGGGCTATATGAAATTACAAGCCCAATTACATTATTACTAACTTAAAATTAACAAGCCCAAAGGTATAACTAAGCTTGTTGAGCCACATGAATGCAATGGACTTGTCTTGAGTTGTTTTCTTCTTGAATGGACTTTGCCTCAAATAAACTTGAAATCATTTGGCCCAAAGCTTCCTTAGCTCTCTTTGATTTGGATCTAGTCATTGGTCCACCAAGTCCTTCCACTGGATCTCCTTCTTGCCTTTGCTTTCTTTAGTCTACTTTATCTTTCTTGATCACATCATCCCCTCCTTCTTCAAGAAAATTCGTCCTCGAATTTAGCTCCTCATCACCTACATCAAATAAGGACAAGTCAGCAACATTAAAAGTAGCACTTATCCCATACTCACCAGGTAAGTCGATCTTGTAGGCATTGTCATTTATTCTCTCCAAGACTTAGAAGGGTCCATCACCCCAAGGTTGGAATTTGGATTTCCTTTGAGATGGAAACCTCTCCTTTCTCATGTGTACCCAAACCCAATCACCGGGTTCAAATACAACCTTCTTTCTGCCCTTGTTGGCTTGCTTTGCATAACTCTCCCTTTTCTTCTCAATTTGGGCTTTTACTTGCTCATGCAGCTTCTTTACAAAGTCAGCCTTAGCCTGTGCATCTTTATGCTTAAAAACAGAAATGTTAGGCATAAGCAGTAAATCAAGAGGAGTCAAGGGGTTAAATCCATACACTATTTCAAAAGGAGAACAATTAGTAGTGCTATGGATAGCCCTATTATATGCAAACTCTACATGAGGAAAACACTCTTCCCATGACTTAATATTCTTCTTTATAACAGCCCTAAGGAGAGTAGAAAGAGTCCTATTAACTACCTCAGTTTGGGGGTGACAAGTAGTTGAGAATAGCAATTTAGTACCAATCTTACCCCATAGTGTCCTCCAAAAGTGACTTAAGAACTTAGTGTCCTTGTCACTCACAATGCTCCTAGGTAATCCATGTAGCCTCACTACCTCTTTGAAGAACAAATCAGCCACATGACAAGCATCATCCACCTTCTTGCAAGGTATGAAATGAGCCATCTTGGAGAACCTATCCACCACTACAAAAATAGAATCCTTGCCATTCTTTGTCCGAGGCAGTCCTAAAACAAAGTCCATAGATAAATCAATCCAAGGAAAATCAGGAATTGGCAAAGGAGTATAGAGTGCATGAGGCATTACCTTTGACTTAGACTTGTTACAAACAATGCATCTTTCACGAAATTTATGCACATCATGTTCATGTATGGCCAATAAAAATGTTCATGCAGTATGTCTAAAGTCTTTTGGACCCCAAAATGCCCCATTAAGCCCCCCTCATGTGCCTCTCTCACAAGCAACTCTCTAATGGAACTTTGAGGCATACAGAACCTTTTCTCTTTAAACAAATAATCCTTATGCCTAAAGTATCCATTTTGGACAGCATGCACACAATTTTTATAAATCTAAGAAAATTTTGGATCATGCTCATACAATTCCTTTATATGCTCAAAACCAATGAATTTAGTTTCAAGAGTGGAGAACAGAGCATACCTTCTTGAAAGCGCATCAGCAACCACATTAGCGTTACCTTTCTTATGCTTGATCACATAGGGAAATTGCTCAAGGAACTCAATCCACCTGGCATGTCTCTTATTCAGCTTACCTTGTCCTTTTAAATACTTCAAGGACTCATGGTCACTATGAATCACAAATTCCTTGGGTAAAAGGTAATGCTGCCATATTTGTAATGCCCTTACTAATGTATACAACTCTTTATCATATGTGGGATAGTTAAGAATAGCACCATTTAATTATTCACTAAAATAAGCAATTAGGTGCCCATCTTGCATCAAAACAGCCCCTATTCCCACACCAGATGCATCACATTCAATCTCAAAAGATTTAGCAAAATTAGGCAATACAAGGATAGGTGCATGAGTTAATTTATCTTTGAGGGCAGCAAAAGCTTGCTCTTGTTTTTCACCCCATTTAAATCCCACATGCCTTTTAATTACTTCATTCAAGGGTGCAGCCAATGTGCAGCCAATGTACTAAAATCTTTAACAAACCTCCTATAGAAACTAGCTAAACCATGAAAGCTTCTTACCTCACTAACATTCTTAGGAGTTGGCTACTCTTGAATAGCTTTCACCTTTTCTTGATCAACCTACACTCCTTGTGAGGTAACAACAAAACCAAGAAAAACCACATGGTCTGTACAAAAAATACATTTTTCCATGTTGGCATACAATTTCTCATGCCTAAGAGCTTCCAAAACACTCCTCAAATGCACATGATGATCATCATAGGATTTGCTATAAATCAAAATGTCATCAAAATAAACCACAACAAACTTTCCTAGGAATTCCCTTAACACATGATTCATCAATCTCATGAAGCTACTAGGAGCATTTGTTAATCCAAAGGGCATGACCAACCATTCATACAATCCAAATTTGGTTTTAAAAGCAGTTTTCCATTCATCCCCTTCTCTAATCCCAATTTGATGATATCCGCTTTTAAGATCAATTTTAGAAAACACACAGGCACCATGCAATTCATCCAACAAATCATCTAATCTAGGAATGGGATGTCTATACTTTACCGTGATGTTATTGATGGCTCTACAATCAGTGCACATCCTCCAAGTTCTATCTTTCTTAGGCACTAGAATGACTGGAACTGCACACGGACTTAAGCTTTCTTGCACCCACCCTTTTTGCATCAAGTCTTCAACTTGCTTTTGAATCTCCTTGGTCTCTTGAGGATTACTCCTATAGGCTGGCCTATTAGGCAATGAAACTCCTGGCATGAGATCAATTTGATGTTCTATGCCTCGTAGAGGGGGTAGACCGTGAGGTACCTCCTTGGGAAAGACATCTCCAAATTCCTGCAACAAAGAAGAAACTTCACAAGGAAGAGAGTTAGTAGCACCTGTTTCATGTAATTTACTTTCTTTACTCAAAAGTAAAAGCATTGGCTTTTTCATGAGCATAGCCTTTTTCACCTCTTTTTCTTTAATAAACAGATTTTGCAATTTTCCCTCTATTTTTCCACTCTCTTTTTCCTTTTTCTTTTCACTCCCTTTGTAACATCCGCGATTTTCGAATTCCGATCCCCTCTATTGTTGATATTTCCGATTTCCGAGTTGCCTTACATTCCGCTTCCAACCACCATATTAGCTACGACTTCCGACTTCATTTCAAGGCTTACAAGGGACTTCTTCCGATTTCCGACCTCATGCATGCAGCTTACGCTCTCAGATTTAATGAATGAAGCTTACAATTTCTGACCTTGTAAGCGTGTATAAATTTTGACCTCCTCGGTATGAATTCCGATTTCCGATTTCATGAGCTGAAATGAAATGACTGATGCTTCCAACTTACGAGTTCATTTTCGACTTCAGCACACTTTACGACTTCCGATCTTATCAATCAAAGAGTAAAATGTTCAATTTCCGACTTCGTCTCTAAGGCTCAAATGAACTGACTGTATTCCGAATTCCGACATTATGATTCACAAATGGTATGAGATCCGATCTTGAATCCAATATTAGTAGCCCTCACTTCTATCTCTTTTCAAGTTCCGGGATAGAAATTTTATAATTCCCGAGTTCCGACCTTAAGTGCTTAGCTTCACACCAGGCTCTGCTTTCAAGTTTCAACTAGACTGGATGTTTTCTGAGTTCCGACTTCATATACAGGAGGTTCACGAGGTCCGACTTTATAGAGTGTACGAGTTCCGATTTCGTTTCCAGAATATGCTAGAAACTACTCCCACTTTAGGCGACGTGGAGAGTGATTCTACCACACAAAGAGGGCAACCAATCACAACCTTCCAAGTTAACTCCCACTCATGCTTATATAACACACCTCCTCCTCTGATTCAGACCATTATTCACGTTGCATTCCTCTTCTCCTTCAGCTCTCTTCCTCTCTTGCTCACACACCCAAAACTCAAGCTAAGTTCCAGCCTTGTTCATCCAACCTCCAAGAACTCAGCACAAAGCACTTAAATCAAAGGTAGGGGTTTTTAATTTCTTGCATCATATCCATGCACTTGGCTGGCTGGGCTGAATCATTTTCACCTTAATTGATGTGTGAAATGAATAATTGTGCTTGGATTAATAGAAGATTTTGAGTTAGAACTAGAATTAGAAGAAGAAAACTAAGAGGATTAAATGGATGGAGGTGCTGTCTTGGTGGAGAGTCCACGGCAGTCCATATGGCGGAGCGTACGGCGCCACCTACGATCAGTCAAATCTGATGAAACTATTTTTAGATGAAACTAGACATCTAGGGCTTTCCATAGACATATCATATAAGGATTTTGGAGCAGAATTGAGGAAGATATGAATTTTTGAATCTCGACTAGGGTTTTGACTCTGGCTCTGGGCAGTTTAGGTTATTTGTGGTAGAACTCGACCTATATTACATGAAAATGAGTGAAACTAACTTTGTTGGAAAGCTTACACATAGGAGAACAATATCCAAAGAAATTCCGAGTTTGTTATCAACTCAGTTGTTCCCAGTGATATGAGGAAATTACCCTATGTTCAAACCAGGCCAACACAGGGCAGTTCAGAAAGGCTAAGTTTCGGGGCTTGTAACTCGAGCCCTACTAAGGCAAATGAAATGGAACTTTTTGTATATGAAAGGTTATTCTGTTAGCTTTAATATGAGTCCAATTTCGTCTGATTTGAGTAAATTTTCGATTTTTAGTGAATTTCTACTTTTAGCTGCCTGATTCTGGCTAGCCAATGGGCAGGCCGAGATAAAGTTTAGATATCTTGAGTTATAGAGACCGAAATTAGATGGGACCAAAGAGGTTAGAAAATAGACACACAACCCTGTAACATACTCAAATTTGAGGTCCAAATGAGTTAAAATGGAATTGTGGCATGAATTACAAGAACCGGGTTGGTTGAATATGCTGAGGCAGGATTTTTGCCTTAATGAATTTGATATGAATTTGAGTTCTATGTTGGAATATAAATGTGAAATTGTGTTCATTGTGATGAATTAATGTATTGATTGGCTGGCACTATTCATGGGGAAGCGGACACGTTCCGTTATGCTGCCGAAGTTTCGGTAGAACCCATGTACAAGTCATGAATCACATGTGGATGCATATACATTCTTAAGAAAGTCATGAAAGTTATGAAAAGAAGTATGTTATTATGCAAGTTCCATACTACTTGGGCCAGCCCCGGATAGAAAGTTAATGGGAATAGATCGGTGGGAAGATCGGGGAAAGTAAACCCGGCATTCCTATATAGGAACGAGCTCGATCCTGATAAGCAGACTATTACCCAGGAGTCTAAAATGGCCAAGAACTCCCAGGGGACCAAGAGAGATGGAAAATGATAGAAAGTAATGAAAAGATTCTATGAAAGAAAGTTCAAGAATGAGTCTACATGATTACATGAATGCATAAATACATGGAGTAGTTACATCAAGATGTTTACAATTATGCATTACAATTGCTCACTGCTATTCGTTTATTTATTTCATTTATCATTCTATGCATCAGTATTAGTAATCTATTTCTTTTCTTATGCCAATTAAAGTAAAACTGAACCTCACCTCGGACCAGACATGTTTTTAAACTCATGAAAATGGACCCTTTTTAGTTTAAACCCATATTTTAATAATTAAGTAAAACCCGAGGTAACTGAGAATGTATGTGATGTCAGTCCAAAGATAATCAGACTCTACCGAGAATTTTCTTGAAAATTCTCACCCGTCTTGTGTCTCCCGCATCATTCTCAGATTCAGGCGATGGACTCCACAGCCACCCTTTTTATTGAGATCCCTGCACTTCAGTTCCACCATGACCTGGAGTTGGACTCTTTGTACATAGCCGGTTCGTGCAACTTTCGTCTGTACCTCTTCAGCGACAGGAACTTTGATGTTCCTTTACACCATCCCCTCTTCGACCCTGCTACCCCTTATATTGCCATTCCTCTACATATGGCGCACCCAAGATCTCGCCTCCTCCTGCACTCCACAAAGACCTCGCTAACCCTGCTCCTGAGTCACCATCGCAGGCAGCCCCCGACGTCCCTCTGAGATCCGAGAGTGACCCCTCCAAGGCCACCAGCTCATCGCCCACTTCCTCCTCGGGACCTAGCGCAGACTATACTCCGGCCGAGCCTGGCATGGCTAACGGCTACCTGACGGAGTAGCTTAGCGGCGAGGATGTTGTGCAAAGATGACCTCTTTTGGACAGCATATAGCTTTGGGTCATGGGTTTGACTATAGGGTTAGCAGTAGGTTACGAAATGTCCTTTGAGGACCATAGGACATTTTGGCAGATGAGGGTATTATGGTCTTTTGATACAACAGCCCCGTATGTGTTTTACTTTAAAACTTTGTGCATAAACTGAAGCAGTGGTTTCTGATATCTATATATATAGATATATATGTTTACATGTATGCAGTAACATTATTGTACTGTATTTGTCTTGGTGATGTTTTGTTTGTTTCGTTTTTAATATAACAGCATGCCGTTTCGTCAATAGAGACGATTTAAAGAGAAATTAAATGTGAAGGGTAATTAAAGTATCAACACCGTAACACGACCTGACTAGTTTCATGCTATGACTTAAGCATAACATAAAATTAGTGGGGTGTTACACCCTTTTTCCTTTTTCTTTTCACTCTTTTTTTCTTTTCTTTCCTGTTTTCTTTTATCTCTCATTTTGGATTGATCCTCACCAACCTCTCTTGGAGACAAAGGAGCAAGAATAGCCTTGCGCTCTTTATGTACAAATGAAAACTTATTTGTGAACCCATCATGCAGAGCTTTCTTATCATACTACCAAGGCCTACCAAGAAGTAAATGGCAAGCCTCCATAGGCACCACATCACACAAAACTGCATCATCATACTTTCCTATAGAGAATTCTGCCTCTACTTGCTTACTCATAGTCATTTCACCATCCTCACTAAGCCATTGAAGCTTATATGGCCGTGGGTGTGGTTTAGTCTCCAAATTCAGTTTTGAGACCATCCTTGCACTAGCAACATTAGTGCAGCTCCCTCCATCAATAATTAAAGAACAAACCTTCCCTCGGATGATACACCTTGTGTGGAAAATATTTTCCCTTTGACTTTTTTCCAAATCCATTGCTTGGTTGCCCAACAACCTCCTCACCATGAACAAATCTCCTTCTGGTGCAATTTTCTCATCATACTCATCCTCACTAGTTGGGGTAGATTCAGATGAGGACTCACTAGTGATTTCTCCATTGTCTTTGAGAAGCATAGTCTTCTTGGTTGGGCATTCGGATGCTATGTGTCCTCTCCCCAAACACTTGAAGCATTTTATCTCACTACTTCTTGTCTTTTTAAATGTCTCATTGGACTTGAATTGAGTCCATTGAGGTGTAGCCGTGGTGTTGCTAGAAGAGGTACCTCCCTCCTTCTTATTTCTTTCTTTCCAATTTGAAGAATTGAAATTAGAAGAGCTCCTCCTCAATGTACCTTTTCTCTTAAGTTGCTGCTCCACTTTGGTAGCTTGATGTACCAAGTCCTCCAACTCCATATAATTTTGCAGCTCAACCACATCTCTAATGTCATTATTCAGCCCATTCAGAAAGCGTGCCATAGTAGCCTCCCGATCTTCATTCACATTGGCTCTAATCAAAGACACCTCCATCTCCTTGTAATATTCATCAACACTCCTACTACCTTGTGTGAGTCTTTGGAGCTTGTTATGAAGGTCCCTATGATAATAGGAAGGGACAAATCTCTTCCTCATTAACCTCTTCATTTCAACCCAAGTATCCACCAAAGGTTCTTCATATCTAAGCCGCTCCTTTTGCAATTGATCCCACCAAATGAGAGCATAATCTGTGAACTCCATGGCTACCACCTTCACCTTCTTATGTTCAGTATAGTTGTGGCAAGCAAAAAATTGTTCAATCTTCATTTCCCACTCTAAGTATGCCTCTGGATCACTTTTCCCTTTAAAAGAGGGAATGTTGAGTTTTACTCCCTCAATTCTGTCCTCTCTTGGATCTACTTCATGATCTCTTCTTCTCCTTCCATCAAGCCTCCTTCTACCTCCATCAGCATCAAGATGTCCTTGATTTTCTAACTGCTCAATTCTCACATATAACTCCTTTGTATGCTCCCTCATCATCCTTTCCATTTGAGTTGTAATAGCCTCCACTAACAATCTGTTATTTCCTTCAGGAGGAGGGCTACCACTACCACCTGTTCTTGCCATCATTCAAGTAAAAGAAAACAAAAGTGAAAGCAATGGGACCTCACCACACTTCTCATGTGTTTACACTCTTAGAGATGTATCACTCGTGTTTGTTGCTCTCTAATAGGCTTTTGTGTAAGGTGGTCTCTTGCCTTTTACCACTCAAGTGCTCTTGTAGGCTCTTAAATGGAATCACAAGTCAATTCAAAGAGAAATTCCAAAAACACTTATGCCAAATCACAAAACAAACGAGTGGTCAAACAAAAGAAAACTCTAAGACAAAACTTTTAAGATCCAAAAGAGACAAGCAAGAAAAACTAAACAAGGACAAGCACACTCAAATCAGAGGCCAAACAAGATAGAACAAGCTAAAGGTTTGAAGAACAATAAGAAACAAGCCAATGTTTTGACCTTTTTTTTTTTTTTTTTCAAATTCTGCATTTTTTTTAATTCAATGTTCTTTTTCAATCTGTTCTTGATGATTGTAGATGAATAGACCAACTGGAATCACATCAAAACAAGCACATATTTAACAACTAAACATCAAACTAACAGAGCTTAGAAAGATTAGAATGAAATAATTCGCATGAACATCAAGAACAAATGATGAACATTCTGCACTTTTTAATTTTTTTGTTTTTTTAACCCACTGATCCAATGCAATATTAACAAAGATAGAAATGGAAATCAGAAGAACATCAAGAAATTAAGCAAAGTAAAAGGATGAATCAAACAAGAACTCAAAGAAAACAAATCGCAAAGTCGCACTAGACTGAGTTCGGAAAAAAATCGCTATATCTCGAGCTACAAAATTTGAAATTCAACGATTCAAAAACGAGATGAAAGATGAGATTCTGAACTTCAGAAAAGACCCAAGAAACACCGAAATATGATGCGGAAAACTCAAGATATGAACCAAAGAAAACTGACCAATTCTACAACTCGAAGAAGCTGGCTCTGATTACTAAATGTTATGATCCATTATCCATGAACCCTAATTCTGGTGTATTGTGGTTGTAATTCAATCAAGGAGAAATAAAAATCACAAAAAAAATAAAAGAGACAAGGAATAGAAATAGATTGGAGGGCGCCACAATCAAGGATGATTGATAAGCTAAGGGTGATCACCACAAGAGCAATTGGAAACTCTTGATAAGACCTAGGGTTCCAAGCAAGAACCAAAGAGACACTTTTACTAAAAGTATTTTGATTTCAAATTGCCAAAAAAAAATTTTTCAAAATGTGTTTACAAGGTTTATAAACTAAACTAAAGTTTAGCAAATGGGCTGAAACACTTAGCCCAAGATTAAAAATCTAAACTTATTAAAATTGAGTAAAAGGCTAAATAGCTAAAAACAAGTGATGGGCTATATGAAATTACAAGCCTAATTACATTATTACTAACTTAAAATTAACAAGCCCAAAGGTATAACTAAGCTTATTCAGCCACATGAATGCAATGGACTAGTCTTGAGTCGTTTTCTTCTTGAATGGGCTTTGCCTCAAATAAACTTGAAATCATTTAGTCCAAAGCTTCCTTAGCTCTCTTTGATTTGGTCTAGTCATTGGTCCACCAAGTCCTTCCAAAGGATCTCCTCCTTGCCTTTGCTTTCTTGAGTCTACTTTATCTTTCTTGATCACATCACATAGGGACAACTATATGAATCAAAGCCCTAACATCTTATCCATTGTTGAATTTTCCATGGCTCATTAATTACTTGCTCCCCAAGTTAGTCAATTAGGAGTTAGTTAGTTTAGATTTGATTGGATTCGTTTTTAGATTCTTGTTTGATTTTGTAGTTAATTCAATTTGGAAGCCTAGATTATGTCTTAATTTGAGAATTGGTAATCAGTTACTGTATCCCTTTGGGATGATACTCTTACTCACACTTCTATTACATTTCCGACCTGGTATACCTGTTGAAGACACATCATAGATGGAGAATGAATGTTGACATGCAAAATGTTAAGGATCAGAAGATAACACCAAGTTTTTTTACTATTCTACTAAACCGTGTGCATTTTCACTATAATCTAGAAATCTTCAACAAGACTTTTCAAGCTTACAACAATCACATATTCTTTTACCTATCCTCTCTGGGCTCAATCTAACCGCTATTAGGTCTAGGTTACGATATGATAAGAAAAGGTTTGCGTATGAAAATACACTCTCACTAGAACATTAAGTATGGATATACAATTTAAGTACAATAAGTAATGCTTGTCTAAACTATCTCAAGGGAAATTTTGCTAGTAAGCTAAAGAAACTAATAACACCATCAGAAGCTTTGAGAAATGTAAGCTATGTATTTAGAAGCTTGGTTCAGAAAGATGGAGTTAGTATATTACATATGGATCTTTTTGGTCCATCTAGAACTATGAGATTTGGAGGGAATTACTGCGCTTTAGTGATTATGGATGATTATTCTAGGTTTACATGGACATTATTTCTAACTCATAAAAGTGAGCCATTTCGAGCATTTAGAAAACTTGCTAAGGTTATCCAAAATGAGAAAAGTCTTAACATTGCATCCATAAGAAGTGATCATGGTGGGGAGTTTAAAAATGAGTCTTTTGAAACTATCTATGATGAACATGGCATTGAGAATAATTTCTCTGCCATAAGAACTCCACGGCAAAATGGAGTAGTTGAAAGGAAAATTTGTTCTTTAGAAGAAATGGCAAGAGCTATGCTAAATGAATTAAACCTTCCTAAGTATTTTTGGATAGATGTGGTGAGTACTGCTTGTTATATAATGAATAGAGCCCTAATAAGGCCAGTTTTAAGGAAAACACCTTATAAACTATACAAAGGAAGAAAGCCGAACATATCCCACCTTCATATTTTTGGTTGTAAATATTTGATTTTAAATAATGGAAAGGATAATCTAGGAAAGTTTGATGCCAATTATGATGAAGGAATATTTCTTGGCTACTCATTACATTGTAAAGCATATAGAGTTTATAATAAGAGAACTATGATTGTAGAAAAGTCTATTCATGTCACTTTTGATGAGACTAATCTCCTTAGTCCAAGAAAAGATATTGTTGATGATGTTGTAAAAGCTTTGGAAAACACTCACATCAATGACAAAGAAAAGGAGCATGAGAAAAAAAAAGAAAGTAAGAAAGAAACTCCACAACAAGAGAAAACAAGGATAAATGATCTTCCAAAAGAAAGAATAATCTTCCAAAAGATACCATCCACTTGACAGTGTTATACGTGATATTCAAAAGGGGTAACAACTTGAAACTCTCTCAAAGATGCTTGTAATCATATGGCTTTTGTTTCACAAGTAAAACCTAAAAATATAGATGATGCCATTATTGATGAACATTGGACCATAGCCATGCAAGAATAATTAAACCAATTTGAAAGAAATCAAGTTTGGGAACTTGTTCCAAGCCTACTAATCATCCTATTATAGGCACCAAATGGGATTTTAGAAACAAACTTTATGAAAATGGTGTCATAAATAGAAATAAAGCTAGACTAGCAGCCAAAGGATATAATCAAGAAGAAGAAATTGATTATGAAGAAGCATATTCTTCCGTAGCTAGATTAGAAGCCATTAGAATGTTACTTGCCTTTGCATCTATCATGGATTTTAAACTTTATCAAATGGATGCCAAAAATACATTTTTAAATGGTTACATACAAGAAGAAGTGTATATTGATGAACCTCTAGGTTTTGAAAGTTTTGATTTACCCAACCATGTTTTTAAATTAGAAAAGGCTCTTTATGCACTAAAACAAGCTCCTAGGGCTTGGTATGATAGATTGAGTAAATTCCTTTTAGATAAAGGTTTCTCAAGAGGAAAAGTTGACGCAATACTATTCATTAAAAACAAGGAGCATGATATACTATTAGTCCAAATAAACATAGATGATATTATCTTTGGTGCTACTAATGAATCTTTGTGTCAAGAAGTTTTTAAGATCATGCAAAGTGAATTTGAGATGTCCATGATGGGAGAACTTAATTTCCTCCTTGGACTCCAAATTAAGTAAGCAAAAGATGGAATATTTATCAATCAATCAAAATATCGCAAGGAGTTACTCAAAATGTTTGGTTTGGAATGGATAATGCAAAGGATATAGCTACTACTATGAGCACTTCCTGCTACTTAGACAAGGATGATGGATGTAAGCCTATAGAAGTTACAAAGTATAGAGGCATGATTGGTTCTCTCATTTATCTTATTGCAAGCAGGCCTGATATAATGTTCAGTGTATGCATGTATACAAGATATTAGGCTAATCCCAAGGAATTACATCTTTGTGCTGTAAAAAGGATAATGAGATATTTACTTGGCATAATTAATATAGGATTATGGTATCCCAAGGGAACTTCATGCAATTTAATTAGTTATTCTGATTCAGACTTTGCCGGTTGCAAAGTGCATAGAAAAAGCACCAGTGGAACATGTCAGTTAATTAGTAGTACTTTTGTTTCTTGGTATAACAAGAAACAAAATAGTGTGGCATTGGCTACTACTGAGGCTAAGTATATAGCGGTTAGGAGTTGCTTTGCTCAAATCTTTTGGATGAAGCAACAACTTTTAGACTATGGATTACACCTTGATCATATTCCCATAAGGTGTGATGATACAAGTGCAATCAATCTATCTAAAAATCTGTTTTGCACTCTAGAACCAAACATATTGAAATTAGACATCATTTTCTAAGAGATCATGTGCAAAAAAGTGATTGCATTTTAGAATTTGTGGAAACAAATAAATAATTAGCAGACATATTTACTAAACCTCTACCTAGGGAAAGTTTCTTTAATATTGGAAGAGAATTAGGTATAATTGATTCCTTACATATATGATTACTCTTTATTTTATTACATTTTAAGTTTATTTCTTGGATAAATACTAACTTAAGGATTGGAGATTTCCCTAAATTTGTTTTGTAGGTACTCCTTCACTTGCTAAGTCCCCCAATGCCCATCATCCGAGGTAACTAGTAGATTTGTGAATTTTAAGACATTATATCAATTACTATGAGCAAAATAATTGATTACATAGTCTCTGTTTCTCTACGAATTAATTTTTTTTTGTGTAATCGATTACAAATAGTTAGTAATCGATTACTAAAACTAGGCAAAATATGTAACATCCTTCCAAGTACAATATTATTCTTAAGTCATAATACCTCACCTAGAAGCAGTTGCTGTCACTTAATCGGACCTTGTCTGGCGGCAACCTTCGGCCACCTTCGCCTCAGAGGGCCTTCTTCGGAAACTTCTAAACTATCTGGAGATAACACGGAAAAAGAGTAAGAATTTTTAAATTCTCAGTAGGATTCATTTAACTACCATACGCTATGTCATCATTATTATCTCCAGTTGCTTCGATTTATTATGAAAAAGGTGAACATGTTATACAAACTGTTTAATTTTATAGTTTGAAAACATATTGTCCGAAGCAGAGTTCATTTTATTCATGCACTTGGGTCACATTGACAATATCTCATATTTAGAATAAACATCACTGCATAAATAGACAGAATAGATTCAGCATCAATAAAACATGGGATATAATAATGGTGAGCATTCATAAGGTTCAGTTTCTCAGGTTTTTGAAAACATGATTATCCGATGCAGATTCAATTTTAACATATCCTCTTATGATTTATATTATAATAAGCATAGGTACAATTACAATTATATAAAACATGTATGGCTGTGCTATAAGCTTCTCTTAACTTGTCGCCACCATAACTTCTCGGTACTTATACTAGCTAGGTCATGCCATGCCTCATGTAAGCCTTATCCCCTATACTCACACTAGTTGGGTCATGCCATGCCTCATGTAGGTGAGGTGAGCATACTTTACCTTCCCTTTTGAAGGATCACACCCTTAGTTTACTTTCTTTACTTGTCACACTTATTCTAGAGTACGATCACCATGTCATACTCCATTGGGGTGCGATCACCATGTCACACTCCTTAGGAATATATTCATCCTGCCATGTCCCAGAGTATGATCGCCATGTCATACTCCATCGGAATGTGATCACCATGTCACATGCCTTAGGGTGTGGGATCATCATGCCGTATTCCAAAGTATGATCGCCATGTCATAACCCATCAGAGTGTGATCGCCATGTCACTTTCCTTAGGAATATGGGACCTTCCTTATATCTTTTAATTGCCTTCACAGGGAGGGACCCAACGTACAACTGCCTCCAAGTGAAGGGACCCACATCTTTATCCTTTAACTGTCTTCACAAGGAGGGATCTTATAACTGCCTCCAGGTGAAGGGATCCATATTTAATATATTCATATCCTTTCATTTTCATACATAATCAAGCACAAACATGATGAATGCACTCATTCATATACTTCATCATTTATTTTCATATATCCTTGCATACATGATTTCCACATACATATTCATAACATATAAAGGCTCATAACTTCCTTACAATTTTACCGAAAATTCAGCAGCATAACGGATCAGATCCGTTTCCCCATAAATAATGCCAGTCTCAGCAGATAGTTAGTCACCATAAGAGATCAAATATAATGCATTAATCTTTCAAGCATCAGCGTGGAATTTGCAACATTTAGACTTTAATTGAACTCATATATGTATTAAGGCATCAAATCCTTCAATTTTGGAAATCCTACTCATACTCTTCAATTCTACCTGATTTTAGAAATTAAGCTTTAGATTCATTTTAACTCATCTAGACCTGAATTTTGGATATGTTGAAGTGTTATGTGTCTATTTTCTAAGCTCTTTGGTCCCATCTAATTTTGATTAGTATAGCTCAAGTTATTTAAGTCTTATCCCGGCCTGCCTTAAGACTGGTCAGAATTACACACTTAAAATTAAAAATCCACTCGAAAACCAACTCAAATCATATAAAATTGGTATCATATTAAAGCTGACAGGACAACATTTCATTTGCATCAAGTTTTGTGTCACTTACTTCAGTAGAGTTCGAGTATTAAGCCCCGAATTTGACCTTCCTAAACTATCCTGTTTTGGCTCGGTTTGGACATAGGACAACTTCTTTGAACCACTGGAAGCAACTGGGACTATATCAAACTCAAAATCATTTAAAAAATGTTCTTCTATGTGTAATCTTTCTAACAAAGTTAGTTTCACTCAATTTGGAGTTGTATAGAGCAAGTTATGCCCGAAACAACCCAGTCTGCCCATTATCAACCTCTAAAATCTAGGTCAAATTTCCAAAATTCATATCTCTCTCAATACTAATCCAATGGCTTTATATGATATATGTATGGAAAGCCCTGAATGTCTAGTTTCATATAAAAATAGTTTCATCAGGTTTCGGTGGCTGTAGGTGGAGCCGTACACTCCGCCAATATGGACGCTGTAAGGTTTCAAGGTTCCAGCTTCTATTTTGCATCCTTTTGTTTAAATTCTCACCCAAGTTCTCATCCAAACTGAACATTTATACATTACTCCAGCCATAAGCATTTATATAAACACCATATATCATCAATTTAATGGAAAGAATAGAAACTCTACTCAGCCACCATAGCACCAATAATAGAAGAAATTGAAGAATCCTACCTCTTTGAGTGGGATTTTGCTAAGTCTTGGAGTTTGAATTGATAGAACCTTGTAAAGCTTCAAGGTTTGATAGAGTTGGTTGAGAGAAATAGAGAAAAGGAGAGTGAAATCAGAGGAGAGAGTAGCGTGAATAAGAGAGGAAAAATCTAATTTAAGCATTGAAGAAGTAGTTAGCTTTGTGAGTTTTGATTGGTTGAAAATTTGTGAGTGAAATTTAGTCATGTCTCCTTCTTTTGTGGCTAAATCATTCTCCATGTCGCCTAAAAGTGGAAATCGCCTCCATTCTATCTGAAATCGGAACTCATCTGCATTCTACTTTAGGTCGGAACTTGCGTCCATTTTATTTGAACTTGGAGGTGAAGTCGAATGTCGGAATTCGTACTTGTCCTATTTGAAACTTGGAAATAAATCCGGAAATCAGAAATCGTGTTCATTTTAGTTGAAGCTTGGGAATAAAGTAGGAGATCGAAACTCGTGTAAATTTTTGGTCAAACTTGGAGAGCAACCCAGAGATCTGAACTCATGTCCATTCTAGTTGATATCAACTATGAGATCGGAACTCGTTATATTCGACCCGGAGGTCGGTACTTGTGACCATTCTGGTTAAACTATCAACTTGGAGGCCGGAAACCATGTACTTTTGTTTTCAAAGATGAAGTTGGAAGTTAGAAATTATGTTCACTATATTCCAAACTCGAAGTCGGAGGTCAGAACTTATTGTGGATGTTACAAAACACACTATAGTAATCGATTACACGTTATGTAATTGATTACCAAATTCTGGGCAGTGGTAATCGTTTACAAGAAGGCACGTGTTAAAGGTTAAGAAGAAGGCTAGGTGTGTTTTGCCTTATGGGATGCTCATCACTTGATTTTTTTTAGCATTTTTGCATACCTCTTAGTGGTGAGATCACCATGGATGAGACTCCTCATTATCCCATTAATGAAGGGACATTGACTAAGATAGGATTTAATGCTGGCCAATGGTGTAACACCTTAATAAACCCATACTATGCTTAAGTCGCATTATAGCATTTTATTAGTTGTTACTAATGCTTGCGGAAGACTTAAACATCACTTTTTAAATTAAGTTACGTGGAAAATACAATAAATTTTTTTTAAATACATTGTTGCTTTGTAGTGTTTGAAAAGGTGAAGCCTTGAGCATGAATATAGAAGTCTAGAGAGTAGGTCGTATACAACTCGTATGCCAATATCATAAAACATAAAAGCGATAAATAAATAGTAATAACAAACACATCGCAACTATATAGTTAGTCATTTCATCCATAAGGGTTCATAAAATTAAGAAATACATATGAGGAGGCTCATGGCCGTGCCACGGCCCAAATACTAAATGTCAAATACAAACTAAAATGACAAAGTTCATCACAAAAAAAGGAATACAAGAAAGCGCAGAACGACAATAACTATTAGTCCAAAACAACATAGTCTGGCATCTATACTCTGATCATGCCTCGTCATGCGTCCATTCACAGTATAGTGGATCCATGCTCTACTCCACCAGATGTGCCATCGAAATCTGGTGATGATACGGAAAATAGCCAGGGTGAGAAATAATATTTCTCAGTAAGACTCGAACCTGACACAAAAGTGTCATCGTCATCGTCCCAGCCACTTCGATTTTATTAATGTAAAATAGTGAGCTTTCATAAGGTCCAATTCTTAGGTTTTTGAAACACGAATATCTAAAGCAGATTCAATTTTAAGTACGTATTCTCATGGTAACAGTAACATTATGATGTACATAAGAGCTTATATGACAATTTGTATCATGCATGAACATCTTAAGAGTTTTATTCTTTACTTGGGTTGGACTAAAGTCCTTTTCTTTTCTTAACTTGACTTTATCCTAAGTCTTTTTCACCCACTAAACATAAGTGGTAATGAGCTCATACCATGTTCATTGCCATTATAAATTTTCAGTATTTACGCTAGTTGGGTCAATGCCATGCCTCATGTAAGCCCTATCCCCTGTACTCATACTAACTGGGTCCATGCCATGCCTCATGCGAGTTAGGGGTGGGAGGAGTGTAATACGAGTCACCTTCCCTTTTCAAAGGGTCATACCCTTAGTTTAATCTCTTCTTATTAAGGCTTATGATGCAAAAATTATTCTAAGTCCATAAATTTTGCAAAATTCTGACAATATGACAGCTAGACCGGAGCTTCCCCAAAATTGTCAAACAGAGAATTCAATATCACATATCATTAGGCATCATTATCATCATCGTATCATCATCACATAGACATTATCATCATCATATCATCATCATGTTGGCGCATAGAGGCATACATAACACACAAAGTCTTATGAGCTTAACTTAGTAAATTTGGTGCAAGCTTTTGATTGAATTTGCTTCTTGTGAAGATTCTTTTATTAGGCATAGAACCAATTTTGTCTATTATCCTTTTTGAAACTTTTAAGTTGAATTATGAAGTTTTCCGATATCTTAATTTGAGGTCTTAATGTCTTCAAGCTTGTTTCCCATTAATCTTTAAACTTAACCATAACCAATTTTACTTTTATAGTGGGACAGTAACTTCAAAAATTTGCCATAATTTCATATTTCACTTTGGTATGATTATACTTCTCTGAGTCAAAATTTTAAGGCAAAATTTTACTTCTTTTGTATGTATAAAAAGCTTTATGAGTCTATTTTCATTTAAAATTAGTTTCATTGCATTTCGAGTTATATTGAATGAGTTATAGGTTGCGTAATCCAGACTGCTAGAATTTCCAGCTTCAATAGTTCTTGTTTTCATTAGTTTTCTTGTAAAAACATTAAGTCTTATCCTCAAGTGACCATTTTTCTCTTCTAATCTGCTTTTCTACTTTGAGATTTTGATGAAAAATCAATATTTTGAATTCTAAAAAGTTGGGTTCAAGCAACACATGCACATAACTAGAAACAATTCACAAGAAAAGAGCCATATCACAAGAAAACACTGCACATCAACAAGTATGGACATGAAGCCTTAGAGCAAGTTCTAGAACCACCTAGCTATGGAGAGCTTAGGAGTTCTAGAGCTCAAAAACACATAAGAAGAAAAGGGTTAGAGTCACTACCACAAAGATTTCTTGGAAGCTTGAAGAATGAAAATGGTTGGAGATGGCCTTCTTCCTTAGATCTTGAAAGAATAGGGCTAATATGTGTTTACTTTCTTTCTCCAAAGACCAAAGAAGGTGGTCTTTGAAGGGCTTGTGAGGGTGATGACAGGAAATGGGTAGAATGTGGTAAGAAAGCGAGAAGAAGAATAAGAAAGGTCGGAAGAACAAAAGAGCTAGGATGAAGTTTAGAGAAAGGTGAGAGCTTGGGCTTCTAATGAGAGAATGAAGACTTGCAAATGAGGAGAGAGAGGAGGCTGAAACTTGAAAATGAGGAGAGAGAGAGAGGACTGAATGGCTCCTTACAAGGGGGTAGGTATTAGGTGATTTTTGCCTCCTTTAACAAGTAGGAGGGTTAAGAACCTTGGAATAAAAGGGTTGGTTGTGTTTCCTTTGAGTCTTGGTGCATAGCAAGGACCATTTTATGTTTTCTCAAGGGGTTAAAGGAAGGCACTACTCTTAGAATTTACTTGATGGAGTGCGATTTACCCATGTGGCATGATCCAGGTGGTGGATAGCCTTTCTTTAGTTGCCTAAGGTGATGCTACTAACACAAGCTTAGATCCAAGGGTGCAAAATTTAAAAGACAAATGGAGGGTTGGATTTGGCTCTTGCTTTGGCCAAAGTTTTCATGCAATAATTAAGGGAGATTTTTTAATTTTCAAAGCTATTAGAAGTATCTAAGTTGTGAGTTAATTTGATTAGTTTAATTGCTCTTTAGAAAATTTTGGCTAATTACACTTTTAAGAAGTTTTTTTTCCTCTAAAAGAATTGTTTTTATGAATTATGTATTTAGGGTGTAAGGATTAATCCATCACAATTCATTAAGGTAAAATAATTGTCATGCACTTAACTAATAAGATCATATTAGCTTAATTATATTTCTAAGTTACCAAGTAATGAGTTTCAAATAATTAGGCTTTAACTAAAATATTTAGTGCATTATGATTCAATTGTTCACTTTTCTTATAGATCATTGACTCTTAATTGACTTGACTCAATTTACTTAGCTCTTACTCATCGAGATTAGACGATTAGTTCTCAGTTAATTGTTAGCCCCTCTAATTAGACAGGACACTAAGCTAGTTAGCTTAAACAAAATTGGGGATGTTACAAATGGTATATTCCTAACATGCATGTAGGCGACGCCCCTTCTCCTACCTCTCCTATTCACCTTGCTCCTACTTTCGCTTCTGCCTCTATTTCTCCACCTCCTTCGAATTATGTGGCTATGATATTTGAGGAGTTTCGAGGTCTTTGTACCTATATTGAAGAGCACTTTGATCACCTTGAGACTCGTATGGACTACTATGAGACTACCTTGGCTGGATATGGGACTAGGATGGAGAGTATGGAAAGTGACCTTCACGCACTATGTCAGCATCTTATCCTTTCTGCATATACTTCTCTGCCACCTCATTTTGTGGCTTACTTTACTCTAACCTCTCATACGTCTCATCATCCCTTCCCTACAGCTTCTGTGGATTATGAAACTTTAGATAGTCATGATACTATTGACCCCTCTAATTTACTCCCCCCCATAGGTTGCACTATTCTTCAGCCTTTTGACTCGGATATTCTGGTACCTCTGATGACTTTGATGCTCCTGAGATGGAAGATATTGAGGATGACAAAGACTTTGATGGGGCTTAGTTAGTGATTGGATGCACTACACTCTCTTCCCTTCATTTCTACTTGTATTTGACTCTTAGCAGTTATATTTCCTTGCATGTTCTTTTTTTTACTTATTTCTGGTTCTATTCCTTTGCTTCTGATTGACTATCTACTTCTACGTTTTAGCTTGACTATGAATTTCGTTATAACTATACATATTTGTTCCTTATGTTAGCTTGTGCTCTGGTCTTTATATCTGTTTACAAATTATGGATGGTCTTTTTTGATTATGCCAAAATGGGGAGAAATGGTATCAAATACTGGTGAGGATGTTGGCACAAGATGTTGGCACAACATGTCTATTTCATTTATAGTATATTTTATTGTGCTTACTCTTATTGTGCTTAGAGTAAGGGGGAGGTAATAATAATTTGCACATCCTTTGTCATATCTATTTTGTCTCCTCATCTAAGATGTTTATCATCTACAAAAGAGGGGAGAATGTGAATGCTTTTATAGTACGTTTTGATGATGTCAAAAGGATGATGAAAGGATGCAACGAAAGAGCATGAGATTACTTGAAGAAAACCAAGTCCAAGACTAAACAGTATAGATTCCTAGGACGTAGGTTCTTCTTGTTAAAAGCTTTTCTCTTAGTAATTCTCATGGTCAAGTTTTTTCAACTTTAAGATTGTTTTTAAAGAATGCTTTGAATAAGCTATCAATTTGGATATTGATTTTTAAAAATATATTTTGTGAACATAAATAATTTGTCTTAAATTTAGTCTATGGAAAACATGGTTTTAAAGTAAGAAAATACATGTTTTAGAAAGGTATAATTGATTACACAATGTTTTCAATCGATTAAGTTCATTCAAAATTTCAAAAAGTCATTACAACCTCATTTCCAGAGTGTGTAATCGATTACCATTAGATTGTAATCGATTACAAGTTCTAGGTTTCACTTGTAATCAATTACCACATGGTGTAATTGTTTACCACCTTCAAAGATTTGCCCAGAAACTTAGTTGTTTTGTCATGGTAAGCGATTACTAGAGCATGTAATCGATTACCACAAGCCTAATTGCAAAAACGACTATTTCTCAAAAATCATGTCCGTTGGCTAATTTTCCCAAACGGCTAGAACAAAATTTGAGGCCTATAAATACCCATTCAAAACAAATTTTTTTTGCAGAATACTCAAGGATTAAACACTCTTAACTGTTATTTTCAATTCCTTGATTTCTAACTTAGTTTTTGTGGCCAAAGAGAGTTATCATTAGAAAAGTTTTATAATGCTTCAAGTTGCAATATTTCCTCTTCGAGAGAGTGATCAATTTCTTTCTATTCTTCTTCAAATTGTACGAGGGTAAGGCATCCCTCAAGTGAGAAAAAGGTGAGGTATTGCTTTTTGCTTTGAGAGACTCAATCACTAGGGTGAGGGATCCCAAAAGTGTGAGTGCTCAAGTGTTGTAAAGGTTTTCAAAACCTTAATCGAAAAATTTTATCATTATTAACTAAGTTGTTTGGTTTTCATCGAATAATTGAGATTAATTAGAATTTGATTAAGCATTCATTTAAAGCCACTTAAAGCCATGGAGGTGTCCACATATGAAATGACATGAGATACCCCTAGACTTGCCCAGAATTACGAAAATGCCATTAGTTACGAAAACCAAATAGAAAATACTAAAGGATTTACGAAAAAGCGAAAAGATAACAATCCCAAAGAAACAATGCAATTGATTTGTGCTGTTAATCAATTTATTAGGAAAATAAGAGTAATTAGGGGTGAATTAAAAATATTAGAGCTAAAGAAAATTTAGATGGTTGTGTAAAAGACTATGAAGAATTATTTAGTATAACGCCCGGAATTACAATATGTTTAATTTATGCCATTAATCGATTTATTCAATTTTATTGGATAAGTAAGATTAGTTAGAAATTAATTAGAGATTGATTAGGATTTAATCATGTATTAATTAGAAGGATTAAGTTTAGAGAAGATTAAGATAGATACATAGGAATTCTTACAAAATTATTCAATAATGATTTGCCGATTTCCAGGAAATCGGCTGAGATTCGATATTTTAAACCACCAGAATCGGACCAATAGAATTCTATACCTGAAACTCTAGAAAGAGTGGCTAAAAATTCAACCACCATTCCCCCACAAAGTGGTGCCACTTGCTGCCACACGTGAGCAGAAAACTTGGATGCATCATAGTCACCCAAAGAGCAACCAATGAGAAGCCAAGAATCCAACTACCAAGAGTTCTATAAATGCAACAAACTCCTACTCAATTCTTTTTCAATTTTCGGCCTCAATATACCAGGCCACTCTCTTCCTCATTTTCTTCCTCATGTCTCTCTCTTCATCCTTGTTTTTGCACCCTTCCTTCATGACTTCACCCAAGACTTGTTTCCTCACTAGCTTAAGGTTCAATTTTGAGGTAGAATTCTTCAATTTCTTCTATTATTGGTGCTATTGTGATGGATTAGAATTCCTGTTCTTTTCATTAGGTTGATGATATAAGGTGTTTATACGAATTCTTATGGCTGGTTAATGTATAAATCTTGAGTTTGGATGAGAACTTGGGTGAGAATTCAAAAAGGGATGCAAAATAGAAGCTGGAACCTTGAAAACTTTACGGCGTCCATACTAGCGAAGTGTACCGCTCCGCCTACAGCCACCGAAACTTGATGAAAATATTTTTATATGAAACTAGACATTTAGGGCTTTCCATACATATATCATATAAGGCCATTGGATTAGTGTTGAGAGAGATATGAATTTTGGAAATTTCACCTAGGTTTTTGAGTTTGATTCTGGGCAGACTAGGTTGTTCAGGGCAAAACTCGCCCTATACTACTTGGAATTGAATGAAACTAACTTTTTTAGATCGGGCCAAAATAGATCAGTTTAGGAAGGTCAAATTTCGGGGCTTATAACTCGAGCTCTAACAAAGCAAATAAAATGGAACTTATTGCAAATGAAAGCTTGTCCTGTTAGCTTTAATATGACACCAATTTCATATGATTTGAGGTAATTTTCGATTTTTAGTGGATTTTTAATTTTAAGTGTGTAATCTTGGCTAGCTGCAGGGCAGGCCGGGATAAAACTCAAATATCCTAAGCTATACTTATCAAAATTAGATGGGACCAAAGAAGTTAGAAAATAGACACATAACACTTTAACATATTCAAAATTCAGGTCTGGATGAATTAAAATGAATACATGGCCTAAGTTATGAAAACCGGGTAGAATCACAAAGAAGTGGTAGAAAACTAATTCAAGATCAAAGTTATGAAATTTTGTTTGATTATTAGAGTATCTAACCTTGCATTGATTTTTATGAGTGAATAACTATCTAGTTGACTGGCACTGTTCATGGGGAAGCGGATACGTTCTGTTATGCTGCCGAATTTTCGGCAGAATCGTATGAAGTTATAATAGCTTGTGTTAGGAAGATCTAAGTTATGAATATGAAATTCTAGATGCAAGGATATATGAAAGTAAATAATGAAGCATATGTATAAGGCATTCAACATGTCTATGCTTAATTATGTATGAGAATGAAAGGATATAAGCATATTAAATGTAAATCCCTTCACCGGGAGGCAGTTATGAGATCCCTTCTTGTGAAGGCAGTTAAATAAGATAAGATATGGGTCCCTTCACTTGGAGACAGTTGCACATTGTAACATCCTATTTCCGACTTCCGACCTAATTTGATGTTGAAATTTTCCGATTTCCGACCTTGTGTAAGCATGTATGAATTTCCACCTCATCAGTATGAATTCTGATTTCCGATTTAATTTTAAGTGGCTAACGTTTCCAATTTCCGATCTTAAGACTTCCGACTTAACACTAAGTCCGACGTCCGATTTTATCGGACCAGAAATGGACACGAGAATCAAATTTTTTGAACTTGTCTCCAGGTCCGAGTCAAATTTTCACTAGTTCCGGTCTCGAGTTTAATACCAAGAGTTCTTATTTCTCTCGAGTTCCGATATCGAGGTCCTACAATTCACGACTTCCGACTTTGAGTGCTTGGCTTCACATCAGGCTTTGCTTTCAAGTTTCGAAATAAACTGAAATACGTTTCCCGGGTTTCGACTTCATATGCAGGATGTTCACGAATTCCGATTTTATAAAGAGTACGAGTTCCGATTTCATTTTCAGAATGTACTGGAAACTAGTTCCACTTTAGGCAACGTGGAGAGCAAATCTACCGCACAAATAAGACGACGTGGAGAGTAGTTTGGTCACAAGAAGAGGGCAAGGTTGGCTAAAACTCAGCCTTATGTTTAGATGCCAATCAAAACCTTCCAAGTTAACTACTACTCATACTTATATAACACACTCTCCTTCTCTTCTTCAGATTTTTTTCTCTCACGTTGCATACTTCACTCCAACTCTCTCTTTTCTTTTCATCTCTCACCTAACTCCATCATATCTTGAAATTCTACCAAGTTGCAGCTACAAACTTAAACCAAAATCATTCATAATAAGAGGTAGGGGTTCTAAATTCTTACTTGACTTTTAGATTCTTGAAGTATTGATGGTGGTCTAATTTTATTTTGATGTGTTGATTGAATAATTATGATGAATTATAGCTGAACTATGGGTTGTTTATAAGGTTAAAACTTGAATTGAAAGAGAGAAAGGATGAAGATATGAAAAAGTTGAGAGGCTGGAAAACTCAAAACCCTCGGCAGTCCGTACGGCGGAGTATACGGCTTTGCCTCCTGCCATTTAAAATTAATGAGACCATTTTTATGTGAAACTAGACATCTAGAGCTTTCTATACATATATCATATAAGACCATTGGAGTAGTATTGAGGGAGATACAAATTTCTGAAATTCGACCTAGGAATCAAGACATTCATCCGGGCAGTAGGGGTTGAAAAGGGTGTAACTCACCCTATACAACTCCAAATTGAGTGAAACCAGTTTTGTTAGAAAGCTTACACATAGAGGAACATGCTAGTATGAAATTCCGAGTTTGTTATGGTCCCAATTGTTCCCAGTGAACTAACGAAGTTACCCTATGTCGACACTAAGCCAAAACAGAGCAGTTCAGGAAGGTGAAAATTCGGGGCTTATAACTCGAGCCCCACTACGTCAAATGGAATGGGACTTTTTGTAAATGAAAGATGGTTCTATCAGCTTTAATAAGAGACCAATTTCGTATGATTTGAGTCAGTTTTCGATTTTTAATGAATTTTTACTTTTAGTTACCTAATTCTGGCTAGCCAACGGGCAGGCCGAGATAAAATCTAGATATCTTGAGTTGTAGATACCAAAATTAGATGGGACCAAAGAGGTTAGAAAATAGATACATAACACTTGAACATACTCAAATTTGAGGTCCAAAGGAGTTAAATAGGAATTATGGCTTGAATTATAAAAACCGGGTTGGTTGGATATGCTAAGGCAGGAATTCTGCCTTAATGAATTTGATGTTGATATGAATTATATGTTGGAATATAAATGTGATGTAATGTTCTTTGTGATAAATTGATATACTGATTGGCTGGCACTATTCATGGGGAAGCGGACACGTTCCGTTATGCTGCCAAAATTTCGGTAGAACCCATGTACAAGCTATGAATTTCATGTTAGTGCATATACATTCTTATGAAAGCCATGAAAGTTATGAAAAGGATTTTATTGCTATGAAAATTCCATGCTACTTGGGCCAGCCCCGGATAAGAAGTTAAGGGGAATAGATCGGTGGGAAGGTCGGGGAAAGTAAACCCGGCATTCCTGTATAGAAACGAGCTCGATCCTGATAAGGCACTATTACCCAGGAGTATATGGCCAATGACTCCCAGGGGACCAAGTATGGAAATAAGTTATAAAAGGCAAAAGCCTCCAATAAAAAGAAGCATCTTCTCATTATACATGCATACGTATAGTGTAATACTTTTCTATTGATTGTTCTAGATCTCTGCTTATTATTTATAAGATGTTATTGTTCCACTCTGATTACTATGTGAGTCCACTAGTATATCCGTTAATTAAAACTGAACTTGTTTCAGTGTATGATTTACAAATGAATATTAGAGTTAAATAGTATCATTTTACTGTACTATGTGAACATTTTGTATGACCGAAACAACTGGGAATGACAGCGATGACAGATGAATGGAAGTTAGATTCTCATCGAGAAATATTCATTTCTCACCCTTTTGTATGTTCCGCGTCATTCTCAGACCATGAAGCACGCAGCGACCGGAGTTCTGTTTATTGAGTTTCCCGAGCTTCACATCCACCTTAACCCTTTTCTAGATTCTGTATACATATCAGGTAGATGCCAGTTTCGTTTATACTTCTTCTTCTAGAGGGACTTTGCTGTACCCCTTATGCATCCTCTTTTTGATCCTGCTGTCCCCTACATTGCTATACCTCTTCATATGGCCCATCCATTTCCACCACCAAAGCAGAGCAAAGACCACCGCACCAAAGAGTTCCAGCTCCCATGGCTCCCCTCGCTTGTCGCCACACCGATGTCATCGGCCTTGGCCTCGAGGAGGATCCGTCCGAGGTCGCTAGTTCTTCGTCGTCATCTCGCTCCCGGGCACCCTCCAGCTGACGCCGCCATGGCGAACGATTTCTTTTCTTCAGACTCTGTTTAGATAGCGTGCATGCTGTAGTGGGATTGGATGTACAGAATGACCCTCTTTTGACAGTTTGGGTCATGATGGGATGGGCAGGTATTAGGAATGTATATGAAATGTCCCATGGGGACCAGTTAGGGTGCTGTCCATAGGTACTGGCCGTCTCATTTTGTATTAGCGGCCTCATCTTGACACCTTGTACTTTTTAACAAACTTTGAAATCAGAAATCTATATACATACCTATGACGTCATTTGCAGTTATTTTGTTCTTATTATAATTTTTATTATGTATTAAATTATTTACAGTTTGCCGATTGATTTGTATTTATTCCACCATTCCACAGAAAATTTTGTTATGAGATCAGGTAATCTTATTCGAGCAATTAATACTAATACTGAAAGAGATATTTATTCAGTGTTACACGTAATCTCTTATCAGATAGATTATTATGACTTAAGCATAGTACTTTGTCTGGTAAGGTGTTACACATATTGAATCCCTCCCTGTGAAGACAGTATAAAACTATGAGATCCCTCTACCTTGGAGGCATATGGTCAGATGAGATCCCTCTACATTGAAGGCACATGGTCACATGAGATCCCTCTATTCTTGAGGCATGTGACTAGAAGAGATCCCTTTACTTTAGAGGCACATGGCCAAAATGAGATCCCTCCAAGACTAGAGGCACGTGAATCCCCTTGTAGGTCAGTTCTGTGCGACGATGATCACGAGTTGAGTTCACTCCTGGATCAGACTACCCAAAGGCAGTAAAGAATAAAGATTAAAGCATATGCAAGCATCCCATTCACATGAGGCATGGCATCAACCTAGCTAGTGTGAATACAGGGGATAGGGCTTACATGAGGCATGGCATTACCCAACTAGTGTGAATACCAAAAATTTATGGTGGCATATAAATATTCATGATAAAGGATATGACGAAGGTCCAATATCCCTAAGGAGTGTGACATGGCGATCACACTTCGATGGAGTATGACATGAGGATCGTACTCTGGGATATGTATAACAAGTAAAGAAAGATAAAGGAAAAATATGTGTATTCTGCATAAAATCCAAGTATAAGTAAAAGTGTGTACAGATTTTATGTTTTCAGTATATCGGTGCTATTATAAATTAATATGTTTCAGTTATTATTCATTGTATAATTCATGAATTGTTTTGTATTGGCTCGCCCAAATTACAAGCGTATGAATAAAATGAACTTTACTTCAAACAATATATTTTCAAACTATAAAACTGAATAGTCTAGTTAACATGCTCACATATTTTCATAATAAATCGAAGCAACTGGAGATGGCAACAATGACATTATGTATGACAGTGAATGAATCCTACTGAGAATTTATAATTCTCACTCCTACATTTATTTCCGTGTTATCTCCAGATAGTTCAGAAGTTCCGAAGAAGGTCCTCCGAGGCAGAGTTGACTAGTAAGATTGAAGGCGGCCGAAGGTTGCTGCTAGACAAGGTCTGATTAAATGACAGTAACAACTCCTAGGTGAGGTATTATGACTTGAGCATAGTACTGTACTTGGGAGAGTGTTACAGGACAGCCATATAAATTAACTAGAACACAAGTTTTCATGCATCAATTTTGCATATAATTATCATATAGGCATATATCATCAAGCTATAAGTTATATGACATGAAGATATCAAATTTACACATTTTAATTCATAAGAAAACACACTAGAAGATTGTGCACAAAACTTGACAGCATTTACCCACAGAGACAACCACAAACTACATGCTCTAGATTACAATTTCATGAGGAACAAACTTCTTTAAGACAAGTGCACCTTATTAAGACATGAACTCATCAATTATATCATCTAATAACACATATAAACAAATAAAAAAAAAAGATTTACCCACTGGCCTAGGTGAGGCCGTGAGCTTCATGCACACAAATTCAAAGGTTTTTGATCCATAATCACTCAAAATCATGTTATCATGCTTCAAGACTTGCAGCATCACCAAAAGGACATAGAAAACCCCATGAAATTAAATCAAACAAACCAAATACCCTCAGCCCCTCATATAACTGTGAGCTTCATAGTGAGGCACAAGAAGATTTAACTCAAATTCATTCATGAAAACAAGGTTTAAAGCATGAAAACACATGTATAGTTAAACTAGTCTTCAAATCACCAAAGAAAATTATGAAAACCCAAACATAACTCAAACTTTTGGAACCTTAAAAGATGAATATATGTTCTAAAAATTAAGGTTTCAAGCTCCAATCAACACATAGAAATGCATAGAACTCATAGATGAAGCCTAGAGAGCAAGAAAACAAACCCTACATGGCTTACCTCTTGAAACTCAATTTGAAACTAGCTGGGACAGCAGCTTCCATGAAATTTTTCCTCTTTTTTGAAGGCTTATTTGTGAGCTTTAATGGTGTAGGATGATAGAGCTTGAGGGTTAATAGAAAGGGTGAAGATTTGGTGGTGTTTTAATAGAGGTTTTGTGAAGTTTTTTGAAGAAACAAAGGTGGAAGATGGTGGAGATAGTAGCTGCACGTTTTTGGGGAGTTTGGGGGTAAGGTAAGGGCTTCTAAAGTGCGTATAGGTCTGATGGGGCGGGTCATTTTATAGAAAATGGTGGTTTTAGTTAGTCTTAATCATTTAATTAGTTACTGGCTTAATTAGATAGTTTTGTTAGTTAATTAAGACATCAATGGTTAATTATTCTAACCACACCAAACTGACTTAGACATGATATAATACTCATATTATATGGTGATTAAGGTTTAAGAAAAGATTAAAATAGTTTAACCCTTAATTAGTGCATAATTAGTGTTTTTGCTAAAAACTAAGTTTTGGAATTCAAGCTTTAATTAATAAACTACTTAGCAAATAATTAAATTTATTTAATCTACCATTAAATCTAAGTTTAATTATATGTTATATGATACTCAAAATTTTTCCAAAATTTTTCCATAATTCTTACTATTTTATATGTATTTTAGCCTTAAATATGCCTATTTTTGGTCAATTATCCTAATTAACTCTCTAATAATTAAAAAATAAAAAATCTGAAGCAAAACCATGTGCTACCTGCGATGGTTTATCAATTTTAGGGGACAAAATATGGTAAAATCTGATCTTATTAAAAAATGAATCAGATTGGTAAAAGATAATTATGGTTATGTTGAATTATGATAATGACATGATATTTATCTTGACTAATTAACCCATCTTTCGACTCAGATTTAACCAGGGGTATTTTTGTCCTTTTTGGATGTGCTTAGGGTTGGGTTTAGGGTTAGGATTCGGGTTTCACATTTTATTTAATTTATTTTATGATTTATAACTTAATTTAGGCCTTTTTAGTGTAATTAGGTGTAATTAAGCCCAATTAATTTTCAAAAATTGTTTGGCCCAAAGTTGAAACTGTAACATTCCAAAAATTTTATCATTTTAACCAAGCTGTTCATGTAACATCTTCCTAAGTACAGTACTATGCTTAAGTCATAATACCTCACCTAGGAGTTGTTACTGTCACTTACTTAGACCTTGTTTGGCAACAACCTTCGGTCAGCTTCGCCTTGGAGGGCCTTCTTCAAATCTTTTGAACTATCTGGAGATAACACGGACATAAACATAGGAGTGAGAACTTTAAATTCTTAGTAGGATTCATTAAGAAACCTCATACCGTGTCATTGTTAATATCTCCAACTGCTTCAGTTTATTATAAAAAAGTGAATACATTATATGAACTGTTCTGTTTTATAGTTTGAAAACATATAGTCCAAAGCAGAATTTATTTTATCTTATGCACTTAAGCCACATTGGCAATAAAATCAATTCATGAATTATGCTATGAATAATAACTATAACGTATCAAAATACAAGGGCACCAATATACTGAAACATAAAATCTACACATGCCTTTACTTGTACTTGAATTTATGCATATACACATAACCTTCTTTTCTTCCTTTATCTTCCTTTACATGTTACACATATCCCAGAGTACGATCGCCTTGTCATACTCTGTCAGGGTGTGATCACCATGTCACATTCCTTAGGAATATGTTCTTCCTGCCACATCCCAGAGTATGATCGCCATGTCATACTCCATCGGAATGTGATCGCCATGTCACATTCCTTAGGGTGTGGGATCATCATGCCACATTCCAGAGTATAATCGTTGTGTCATACCCCATCAGAGCGTGATCGCCATGTCATGGTCCTTAGGAATATGGACTCATCATGGCATAAATAAATAGAACAGGCTTAGCATCAGTAAAACATGCGGTATAATTATGCAAATACTCATATTTGAATCCATGCAAATGCATTGGTATCTTTCTTTAACTTTCCTTGCTTTCTTTTCTTGGCACACCTTACGTATCGCCGCCCTTAGAGTGCTTGCATATGTCTTAATCTTTAGTCTTTACTCCCCTTGGGGAGCCTGATCTAGGAGTGAGCTTGTCAACTCAACTCGTGACCATCGTTACATAGATTAACTTACAAGGGGATTCACTTGCCTCTAGCCTTGGAGGGATCTCATTTTGGCCACGTGCCTCTAAATTGAAGGGATCTCTTTTGGTCACGTGCCTCAAGAATAGAGGGATCTCTACTGACCATGTGCCTTCAATATAGAGGGATCTCATTTGACCACATGCCTCTAAAGTAGAGGAATCTCATAGTTTTAATACTGCCTTCACAGGGAGGGATTCAATGTGCAACTGCCTTCAAGTGAAGGGACCCAATCTTGTCTTATTTAACTGCCTTCACAAGGAGGGATTCAAAGTGCAACTACCTCCAGGTGAAAGGATTCATATTTATTATATTCGTAAACTTTCATTCTCATACATAATCATGCATAAACATGCTGAATGAATGAATGCATTCTTACATATGCTTCGCCATTTGTCTTCATACATCATTGCATATGGAATTTCTACATACATATTCTTAACACATAAATGCTCATAGCCTTCTATTCTACCAAAAATTTGGCAGCATAATGGAATGTGTCCACTTCCTCATGAATAGTGCCAGTCTCAGCAGACAGTTAGTCACAGTAAGAGATCAAATACAATGCATCAATCTTTCAAGCACCAACATGGAATTTGCAACACTTAGACTTTAATTAAACTCATATATGCATTAAGGTACCAAATCCTCTAATTCTGGAAATCCTGCTCATATTCTTCAACTCTGCCCATTTTTAGAAATCAAGCCTTAAATTCATTTTAACTCATCTAGACCTGAATTTTGGATATGTTGAAGTGTTGTGTGTCTATTTTATAACCTCTTTAGTCCTATCTCATCTTGATAAGTGCAGCTTAAGATATTTAAGTTTTATCCTGGCCTGTCCTGTAGCTAGCCAAAATTACACACACAAAAGTAAAAATCCACTAAAAATCGAAAACTAGCTCAAAACCATACGAAAGAGATATCAATTGAAGCTAACAGGACAACCTTTCATTTGCAATAAGTTTCGTTTCAATTGCTTTAGTAGAGCTCGAGTTATGAGCCCTGAAATTTGACTTTCCTGAACTACCTTATTCTAGCCCAATTTGGACATAAAGCAACTTCCTTGAACTACTGCGAGCAATTGGGACTGTATCAAACTTAGAATCTTTTTATAGGATGTTCTTCTATCTATAAGCTTTCTAACAAAGTTGGTTTCACTCAATTTGGAGTTGTGTAGGGTGAGTTATACCCTTCTCGAGTTACACCCTTCTCAATTCACACTGCCCGGATGAAAGTCCTGATTTCTAGGTCAAACTTCAAAAATTCATTTCTTTCAATACTAATCCAATGACCTTATATGATATATGTATGGAAAGCTCCGAATGTCTAGTTTCATTTAAAAATAGTTTCATCGATAGCATCCCAATCCCCCACTTCTCCTAGTTTTCTTCTTCTAACCTTAATTCCAACTCAAGATTTCATATTAATCCAACCATAACTGATCTTATACATCCAATATATCATCAAATACATGGAGAAAAGTGATCTTTCATATAGCCATTGTCTAGAGAAATTAGGAACAGAGATTGAATCCTACCTCCTTTAAGTGTGATCTTGTTGAATTTGAGTTTGGATTGATGGAACCTTGAGAAAGCTTGAAGATTTGAAAGAGTAAGTTGAGAGAGGAAGTGAAGAAGAAGGCGGGAACAAGAGGGAGAGGGAAGCACAAGTCGGCAAGAAGTGAGAAGGAAATCTGACTTAAATATAACGAGGGTAGTTGGAATTGTGAGTGTTGATTGTCTGAATTTCTTGTGGGTAACGTTCAGCCATGTTTCCCTCTTTTGTGGGTATATTATTCTCCACGTCACCTAAAAGTGGAACTCGCTTCCATTGTATCTTAAATCGGAACTCATCTCAATTCTACTTGAAGTCAAAAATCGTGTCCATTTTCTTTGAAACATAATGTCGGAGATCAGAAATCAGTCTGAATCATGTCCATTGTATTTGAAACTTGGAAACAAGGTCGGCTATCATGTAACTTGGAAATAAAGTCGGATATCAGAAATCACGTCCATTTTATTTGGACCTTGAAGGTTAAATCAGAAGTTGGAAATTACAATTTATTTAAAACATAAGGTTAGAGGTCGGAAATCACATAACGAACAAATCATCTTATATTCGCATCTCAAAAGTCGAGAACTAGCCCATAAAACTCTTATACATATAATTCTGAAACTCGGTCTAATAATCAATCTCGGAGATCGAAAGTAGGAAAACAAAACATTCACTTAAGAACCTGGAAGTCGGAATTTATATAATCTCGGAGCTCAATTCAAGTCAGTCCTAAGCTCAAACTCGGGAACATCAACAGAAATGAAAAGCTCTTGAAAATAGTTTCAGAGATCAGAACTCATGTATATCCTGGAAATTAATTCTGATGTCAGAACTCGTGTTCATTCTCGTTGAACTTGGATATAAAATCAGAGGTCGGACCTTGTGTCCATTCTAGTTAATCTTGAATGTCAATTCTGAGGTCGGAAGTTGGAAATCATGGAAACTTGAAGATGAAGTCGGAACTCATGGTGGATGTTACAATTCGATTTTTATTGAATAATTGAGATTAATTAGAATTCGATTAACTATTTATATAAGGCCAAATAAGTATCATTTAGAAAGATTAGATCTGAGGGAATTAGATTAGAAATATAGGAGATCTCATAGGATTCTTCCAAAATCGACTTACCGATTTAAAGGAAATAGGTAAGATTTCGGTATTTTAAATTGTCAAAACCGAATCAATAGAAATTATACTGTGAAAACCTTAGGTTGGAAGGCTAAGATTCAGCCACCCCACCCCTTTAAGTGGCGCAACATCAGCCCTTAAAATGGGCAGCCACACCAAATTAAAAGGAAGAAAGAAATCCACTAATCATATTCAAATTTCCTCCAAAAGTCATCAAAAAATTTCTTCCCACTCCCTTGCAATTTTCAGCCTAATAAACAGTAGACCATCTCTCCATTTTCTTTCTTTCTCATCTCATCTTCACTCCATCTTCAACAAGCTTTCAAGCTCTAATAAGTTCCAACAACTTTCTTCAATCCAAGACCCAAATTTAACAAGTTCAACACCTAGAAAATGTAGGATTCTAATTTCTGTTCTTGTTTCCTATGGATGGGGGCTGCTTGGGGTTCTTCTTTCTTTCATATTTCTAATGCTATATAGGGTAGATATGATGAGTTATGGTTGGTTTAATATGTATGTTTGGGTTAGAATTGAAGTTAGAGTGGAAGGATTTGACAATAGAAAGAAGTAGGATATGGTTTGGGTGAATTTGGGTGAATTGTACGGACCAAAATCAAGCCATCAAAACTTGATGATTCTATTTTTATGTAAAACTAGACATTTAGGGGTTTCTATTGTAACACCCTAATAAATCCATATTACGCTTAAGTCGTATTACGGCGTTTTATTAGTTGTTACTTATGCTCGTGGAACACTAAACTTTACTTGAAATTAAATTACGCTGAAAATACAGTAAAATTTTTTTTGAAATATGTCGTTGCTTTTAAAAAGTAAAGCCTTGCGCGAGAAGATAGCAGTAGACGAACGTATCGCAGAGATTTCAATATAAATGGATGGAACATGAGATAAATCATAAAGTCATACATTCAAATTATAACATCGATTACATAAAATACTTAATCTCATAATATCCAAACGAGTACATATAAAGGAAACTCATGGTCATGCCATGGCCCCAAATATCAAAGGTACACAAGTCTGATGAGATACAATACTAAATGAAATACAAGAGTTAGGGAGCACAAATCAAAATAAGCCCTCGTAGACATATGCTTCGACTTCTCTCGCCCTTCCATGCCCTTCCATCGAACTCGGGTCCTCGAATGTCGAGTCCCCATGCCGCCGGCCTCGGAACGCAGCCGGAGTGCGAATGATGCTGGTGCCTCGCCGATCACCTCTATACGACGGACGCGACGCCGAACATAGCTGCCCACCGAGGAACGTGCCTCTGAGGATCCTCCTCGACGCCGACAGTCGATACTGGGAGTGGCGGCGAAGCCGCTACGGCCCTAGGGGTGGCCGTCGAACTCACCTCGACCACTGAACCTCCGCGGCGGCATAGGCTCGGCTACGGGTAGACCGGGAGACATAGGCTCCATCTCGATCTCGGGCAATGGCTCGTGTAACACCCTAATAAACCCATACTACGCTTAAGTCGTATTACGGCATTTTATTAGTTGTTACTTATGCTCGTGGAAAATTAAACTTCGCTTGAAATTAAATTACGCGAAAAATACGGTAAGATTTTCTTTTTTTTTTTTTTGAAATACGTCATCGCTTCGGAAAGTAAAGCCTTGAGCGAGAAGGTAGATAGAGAAAGAGCGTGTCGCATAAAATAAATACCCAAATATCATGAGACAAGAGAAAGGTAAATAAATAGAAATTCACAAATACATTGCATTAATTAATTGATCATTACATCCATATGAGTTCATAATATATATATATATAAACATTACATCGAAGAAAGCTCATGGTCGTGCCATGACCTAAGTACTAGGTACTACTACAGACTCCAATGACAAAGCTCCTCTCAAAAGAATATGCGAAGATGTAGAGTGACGGTCGCTATGAGTCCCAAAAATAGCTTCCTTTGGCATTCCACGCCGCACGTCCGTCAGAAAGCGGTGGCTCCAAGCTCCACTCCATCGGTGTGCCAACACAAAAATCTGGTGACGATGCGGAAAAATAACTAGAGTGAGAAATAGGATTTCAAGAGGACTCAAAACCCGACGCAGAGGTGTCATCGCCATCGCCCCCACCACTTCGGTTTTCTTAAGAAATAGGTGTGAACATACAAGATTCAGTTACTAGGATTTTCAAAACATAATTATCCGAAGTGGATTCACTTTTAAGCATAATGCTCTTATTAGAAGCATTGAAGTAAAATAGGTAAACATATGAAAGCAGTACATTTCATGAGTTAGTAGTTTTCTTGACCAAGTCTCTTTCTTATCTCTCTTATCCGGTTTACTTGACTTGTAACTTTCCCGCTCGCTATGCCTCCTTCAGGGGGTGGACCGAAGTCCCTTTTCTTTTCTTTTCTTATCTTAAGTCCTTTTCTTTTCTTAACTTGACTCATCTTGAGTCCTTCTCTTTTCACCCACTAAACATAAGTGGTAATGAGCTCATACCGTGGCCGTCGCCACCATAAACTTTCTGCATTTACACTAGCCGGGTCATGCCATGCCTCATGTAAGCCCTATCCCCTATACTCACACTAGCTGGGTCATGCCATGCCTCATGTGAGTCGTGGGTGAGGGGAAACTTAACTTAGGTCACCTTCCCTTTTGAAGGATCACACTTTATCAAATTTTTCTTATTAACTTATGATGCAAAATGTTTCTAAGTCCATAATTTCTACAAAATTTCGCAAAGATAACTACTAGACCGCAGCTTTCCAAAATTTTGCCAGACAGAATACCAGTGTCACAGCATCATATCATATCATCATATCATATCATCATCATATCATCATATCATATCATCATCATCATATCATCATATCATGGCATCATAATCACATCATCATCACATCATGCTTGCAACCTAAACATAGGCATATTCTCAAGCAAAGTCTTATGAGCTTAGCTTAGTAAATTAGATGCAAGCTTTTACATTGGCTTTCGCTTTATTGATTTCCTCTTCTCAATTATTCTAACTTGACTTATATGATTTTCATATTTTAATTTGGAAGATTTATAGTTTAGGTTTTGCATTATGGTTTGATTAAAAATCTTATGAGCTTAACCTAGTACACTAACTACATTAACATTCGGTTTTTCGTTTTATTTGCTTCTTTTGTTAAGGATTAGACAAGCTTGGTATTTTATTCCATCTAGTCTTCATTAAGTATATTATGAAGTTTCATGACTTTGAGCTAAGGTCTTTTACCTTTTTAAGTCATTTATGCATAGTCTTACTTAAGGTTAAGTTTTGACAGTTTTACTTTTACCCTAAGCAGTAACTTTAAAAATTCACCATAAATTGGTATTTTATCATTTTAATGCGAAATTTTATATGCTTTTAGGGTTCTGAGTCTAGTTTTTAACCAAATAAGTCCCACTCAAAAATTCATTTTCTAACCCCAGTTATGCATACTTTATTCTGACTTGTTCAGTTTCTAAGTTCACTCCCGGTACAGTGGATTGTGACCTCTCATTATAATTTCTCAGAAGGAATCTGAGAAAACTGTTTTGTGGGTTTGTTCCTCTATGTCTTAGCTTTCATTTAAACTTGGTCTCACTCAAAAATCATTTTTGTAGCTCGAGTTATACACATTTTAGTGTAGACTGCCCAGACAGAAACCGATCCGAGAACAGTCCACTTTGAAAAATCATATCTCACTCAATTTAACTCCGAATCTTATATATTTTATATGTATGGAAAGCTCTTTGAGTCTATTTTCATATAAAATTAGTTCCACTAATTTCTGAGCTTTCTGGAAAAAGTTATACCATTCGCTTTACAGACTGCCAGAAAATCCAGATCTCACGTTTTGCTTTTTCTCATGTTTTCTCCAAAACACTCAACCTCTCTTTTAAGAAACCATTCTCAAGTTATAAAACACTCATATACCATGAAAGATTAGTGAAGAACTATCATGTTGGAGTTCAAAAATAATGGATTCAGCCATGCATCACACCAAACCGAAAACATGTTTTCAACAAACCACCATACAAGCAACAACATCTCATTTTATGACAAGAATGGCTATGATGCCCAAATCAATCCTTAAAACCACCTAGCTATGGAGAGCATAGGAGTTCTAAAGCTTGAAAAACAAGAGAGGAAAAGGGTTTAGAGTCACTACCAAGAAGCTTTCTTTGAAGGAAAAGATGGTGGTGGGGGTGGTGCTCCTCCCCTTGGATCTTGGAAGAGGCTTGATATGTGAGTGTCTTTGATTCTCCAAGAGCAAGAAATGGTGGCTCTTGAAGAGTTTGTGAGTGGGATGAGGAGAGGAAAGGATGAGAGAAGTGGGAGGATTCTAGAGAGAAGTTGGAGAGTTTAGAGAGAAGGAGGAGAACTTCTGAATTGAGGAGAGAGGAGAGGGTGAGTGAAATGAAAATGAAGAGAGAAAGAGAGAGGGAGGGAGGCGTACTCAAAGCGGGGGCTGATTGCGCTTGCTTCTTCATGAAGCAAGAGAGAGTAGGAGTGTCTTACTTCTTTTTCAAGCAAAAGGGCTAGGGACCTTGGGGCAAAGGGTGAGTTGTGTTTCTCTTGAGTCTTGGAGGCATCCTAATGTCCAATTTATGCTTTTCTCTAGGGGTTAAAGGGGAGTACCCTTCTTAGGATTTGGTTGCTTGTCTAAGACTCATCCAAGTGTCAAGATCTAATGGTGGATGACAAGGATCCTAGTCTTGGCTTTTGATCTAATGGTGTAGGATTAAAGAGATTGAATGAAGGGTGAGATGTTGTTCCTCCTTGGTATGTCTTTTTAGGGCATAAGCATGGAAGAACTTTTATCTCTAAATGTTATTGGAATTCTTTAAATGTAATTTAACTTAATTGGCTTAATTACCCATGAGTTAACTCTTGTCAATTACACTTTTTATGATACCTTGCATTACGGTTAAGCATATCCTTAATTTGGGGTTTAATTTTTCAAGAGTTGTCTTAATCATTATAAACTTAATTAGTAAGGTTTGGTTGTCTTACTCTTGTTTTGGCATCTTCGTGTAATTAAGGATTAGACGATTAAGGTTTTATTAAAATGCTTAGGACATTATGATTTAATTGTTGGCTAGACTTAATTTACTAAGCTCTTGCTCTCGGGATTAATCGATTAGTTCTCAATTAATCGCTAATCCCTCTAATTAGTCGGGAACACCGAGCTAATTAGCTTAGGTAAAATGGGGATGTTACAGCTCGGGCGGGAAATCCCAAGGACCCAATGGCTGTCCAAGGCGTGACGAAGATAAGTCCATGGGGGCTGGCGGAATCTCTGGCTCCTCTTGTTCAAAAACCCGACCCGGATAGAAGTAGGTGCGAACTACCGTGGTGGTCGTGGCCACGATAGCGTGGGCATCCTCATCATAAGCCCACTCATGGTGGGGAGGCTCCATGCTCCACGTCACGTGAGGCTCCATGAGTATCTGGTGACGAGACGGAAAAACAACTAGGATGAGAAATAAGATTTCTCAAGAGGGACTCGACTACGACACACCGTGTCATCGTCATCGTCCCACCACTTCGGTTTTTAAACGAAACTGTGGGCATACAATAGGTTCAATTATTTGATTTTCAAAACGCGTTACTATCCGGTTGGATCCCATTTTTAGTACCTATCCTCGTTGTATTAACATCATCATGGCATACATGAAAGCTTATATGACTATTCATAACATATATAAACAGATCGAGAGTTATGTTCTTTACTTGGGTTGGACCGAAGTCCCTTTCTTTTCTTTTCTTAACTTGACTTAACTTAAGTCCTTTCTTTCTTTCCACCCACTAATCATAGGAGGTAATGAGCTCATACCGTGGCCCTCCCCACCATACACTTTCGGTACTTACACTTGCTGGGTCTTGCCATGCCTCATGTAAGCTCCTATCCCCTATACTCACACTAGTCGGTCATGCCATGCCTCATGTGAGTCGTGGGTGAGGGGAAACTTAAATTAGGTCACCTTCCCTTTTGAAGGATCATACTTTATCCAATCTTTCCTTATTAAACTTATGATGCAAAATATTTCTAAGTCCATAATTTCTACAAAATTTCGGCAGCATAACGGCTAGACCGCAGCTTCCCAAAAATTTTGCCGACAAAGATACCAAGAGTATCACAAAGATCATATCATATCATCATATCATATCATCATCATCATATCATCACATCATATCATCATATCATGGCATCATAATCACATCATCATCACATCATACTTGCAACCTAATCGTAGGCATATTCTCAAGCAAAGTCTTATGAGCTTAGCTTAGTAAATTAGATGCAAGCTTTTACATTGGCTTTCATGTTATTGGTTTCCTCTTCTCATTTATTCTAACTTGACTTATATGATTTTCATATTTTAAATTTGGAAGAGTTATGGTTTAGGTTTTGCATTATAGTTTGATTAAAATCTTATGAACTTAATCTAGTACACTAACTACATTTACATTTGGTTTTTCGTTTTATTTGCTTCTTTTATTAAGGATTAGGCAAGCTTAGTATTTTATTCCATCTAGTCTTCATTAAGTAAATTATGAAGTTTCATTACTTTAGGTTAAGCCCTTTTACCTTTTTAGGTCACTTATGCATAGTTTTACTTAAGGTTAAATTTTGACAGTTTTACTTTTACCCCAGGCAGTAACTTTAAAAATTCACCATAATTTGGTATTTTATCATTTTAATGCGAAATTTTATATGCTTATAGGGTTCTGAGTCTAGTTTTTAACAAAAGAAGTCCCACTCAAAAATTCATTTTCTAACTCCAGTTATGCATATTTTATTCTGACTTGTTCAGTTTCTAGGTTCACTCCCGGTACAGTGGATTGTGACCTCTCATTATAATTGCTCAGAAGGAATCTGAGAAAACTGTTTTATGGGTCTGTTCCCCTATGTCTTAGCTTTCATTGAAACTTGGTCTCACTCAAAAATCATTTTTGTAGCTTGAGTTATACTCATTTTAGTGTAGACTGCCCAGGCAGAAACCTACCCGAGAACAGTCCACTTTGAAAAATCACATCTCACTCATTTTAACTCAGAATCTTATGTATTTTATATGTATGGAAAGCTCTTTGAGTCTATTTTCATATAAAATTGGTTCCACTCATTTCTGAGTTTTCTGGAAAAAGTTATACCGTTCGGTTTACAGACTGTCAGAAAATCCAGGATTCACGTCTTGCTTTTTCTCATGTTTTCTCCAAAACACTCAACCTCACTTTCAAGAAACCATTCTCAAGTTATAAGACACTCATATACCATGGAAGATTAGTGAAAAACTAACATGTTGGAGTTCAAAAATAGTGGATTCAGCCATGCATCACACCAAACCGAAAACATATTTTCAACAAACAACCATACTAGCAACAACATCTCATTTTATGACAAGAATGGCTATGATGCTTCATAATCAATCTTTAAAACCACCTAGCTATGGAGAGCATAGGAGTTCTAAAGCTTGAAAAACAAGAGAGAAAAAGGGTTTAGAGTCACTACCAAGAAGCTTTCTTTGAAGGAACTTGGGATGGAAAAAGAGATGATGGTGGTGGTGGTGCTCCTCCTCTTGGATCTTGGAAGAGGCTTGATATGTGAGTGTCTTTGATTCTCCAAGAGCAAGAAATGGTGGCTCTTGAAGAGTTTGTGAGTAGGATGAGGAGAGGAAAGGATGAGAGAAGTGGGAGAATTCTAGAGAGAAGTTAGAGAGTTTAGAGAGAAGGAGGAGAATTTGAAATTGAAGAGAGAGAAGAGAGCTTTGTGTGTGTCTTTGGGAGAGGAAATGAAAAATGAATGGAGGAGAGAGGTATGGCTGAAGGTGGGGCAAAAGAGGGAGGAAAGGTGATGGGACTTTGCTCTTACAACAAGCAAGAGAGTGGAAAAACCTTGGGGCAAAAGGGTGAGTTGTTTTTCCTTGAGTCTTGGAGGCATTCTAATGTCCATTTTAAGCTTTTCTCTAGGGGTTAAAGGGAGTACTCTCTAGGATTTGGTTGCTTGTCTAAGACTCATCCAAGTGTCAAGATCTAATGGTGGATGACAAGGATCCTAGTCTTGGCTTTTGATCTAATGGTGTAGGATTAAAGAGTTTGAATGAAGGGTGAGATGTTGCTCCTCCTTGGTAGGTCTTTCTAGGGCATATGCATGGAAGAACCTTTATCTCTAAATGTTATTAGAATTATTTAAATGTAGTTTAACTTAATTGGCTTAATTACCCATGAGTTAACTCTTGTCAATTATACCTTTTATGATGTCTTGCATTACGGTTAAGCATATGCTTAATTTGGGGTTTAATTTTTTTCAAGAGTTGTCTTAATCATTATAAACTTAATTAGTAAGGTTAGATTGTCTTACTCTTGTTTTGGCACCTTCGAGTAATTAAGGATTAGACGATTAAGGTTTTATTAAAACGCTTAGGACATTATGACTAAATTGTTTGGCTAGACTTAATTTACTAAGCTCTTGCTCTCGGGATTAATCGATTAGTTCTCAATTAATCGCTAATCCCTCTAATTAGCCGGAAACACCGAGCTAATTAGCTTAGGTAGAAATGGGGATGTTACATCTATCCATATAAAATATAAGCCCTTGGATAGGTATTGAGTGAGTTATGAAATTTTGAATTTTAATCTGAAATTCTAGGTTCTCTTCTGGGTAGTATGAGTTGCAAAGGGTGTAACTCATCCGAAAAAACTCGAATTTGAGTGCAAACAATTGGATTTCAAAGCCAACATATAGGGAAATATCCCATAAAAATTTTAGAGTTAGATTTGATTGCAATTATTCCCAGTAATTTGATGAAATTTCCTTAAGTTCAAACTAGACTAGTACAGGGCAATCTAGAAAAGTCAACTTACAGAGCTTATAACTCAAGCTTTGCTCATGAAAATGAGATGAAACTTATTGAGAATAAAAAAATTCCTGTTAGCTTTAATTTGATATAAGCTTTGTATGATTTCACCTAGTTTCTTATTTTTAGTGAATTTTATTTCTAAGGGTACAATTCTAGCTAGTTGTAGAACAGACTGAGGTAAAATTCAAATAACCTGGGCTACATAAATCAAAATGATATGGGACAAAAAGGGTTGGAAACTAGACACATAGCACTATAACATAAAATTGAGATCTAAATGAATTGAACAGAAATTTTGGTGGAATTCACAAAACTGGGTAGAATTGAGTAGAATGAGCAAGAAAACCTAATTTATGTTGGCATATTATATGATTGATATTATTGTTATAAACTTGATGTTCCATGGTGGTTGTATTGTTTGATTGATTTTTCTAGTAGCTTGGCACTATTTATGGGAGCGAACTCGATCCGTTATGCTGTCAAAATTCCAGCAAAGTTTTCACATACTAAACAAAATATTTAAATGTGTATGAGATATTCATAGTAGATTAGATGTGCATGTAAATTTATGAGGATTATAAAGATTCCATATTACTTGGGTCAGCCCCTAAATAAGGTTAAGGGGAATAGATCAGTGAGAAAGTCGGAAAAAGTAAACTCAGCAATCCTGTATAGGAATGAGCTCGGTCCTAAGAAGCAAACTATTACGTAGGATTATATGGCCAAAGACTCCCAAGGGACCAAGTATGGAAAAATATAATTCACATGAGTGAAAGTTCCCTAAAACTAAACGCATTTCCATCTTACATATACATGCTTTGTTTGATAAATTCTATGTTAATTGCATGTTTATCTGTATATTCCTTGTGCCTATATTACTGTTTGCCTTATGGTTATTGATCTAACTATGTTAGCATGCATGCTCGGTTATACTTTTAATTCACTAATTCAAAATTAAGTTTTGTTTCGGGTTATGTTTTCCGTAACATGAATTAAGTAGAATATTATAATTATGTTATATCATTTTAAATTGAGAAAAATTGAAACAATTGGGAATGACAGCAATGTCAGATTTGCGTAGAATTAGAATTCCTACTAAGAATTTCTTTAAATTCTCATTGTACAGATTTGCGTAGAATTAGAATTCCTACTAAGAATTTCTTTAAATTCTCACTGTACTATGTATTACCGCGTCATTCTTAGATCATGGAACACGCAGCGATGGGCGTTCTTTTCATTGAATTTCATGACCTGTACTTCCATCTTGACCCTATTCTAGATTCTGTATATACTGTTGGTAGTTGTAAACTCTACTTTTATTTCTTCTTCAGCAGAGACTTTGTTGTCCCACTCACTCATCCGCTATTTGACCCATCTGCACTCTACGTTGCCATTCCACTAAATATGGCTCACCCCCTCCCACCTCTAGCAGCCTTAGCAGCATCTCCAGCGACATCACCTCAACAACCCCTTCTATTTTGCTTTTTGAGGAGGAGAATCCATCGGAGGTGGCGAGCTCATCTTCTTCACCCTCTCCACCCAGAGGCGACTATGCCCCGACAGACGCCAGCATGGTGAATGGATCCCTTTCTTCGGAATCCATTTATGAGACTTATGTAGTATAGTAGGAGGTGATGTCTAGAATGGCCATCTTTTGGCATTCTGGGCCATAGGCTTAGCTCAGTGGATGTTGCTTATAAATGATTAGTGCATGAAATGTCCCATGGGGACTAGCTAGGGTTCTGATTTGTAGAGATAGACCGGTTTATTTTGTTTTAGCGACCTCATTTTTATACCCTGTGCTGTTTATGGTTACTTTTTGTAAACTTTGAAAACGGATACCTACAATATATATGACGTAGTTCCCATTGTTTTGTCTATTCTGCAAATTTCTTTCTCTGTTATGATGTTAAATCCATTGTTTATTCTATGACCAAAATAAATAAACAAATAAACAACTAATTCCTTTATGGGTAAATATCCTTGGATTAATATAAAATTTTAATTAGACAATCAAGTATAATAATTTATCAGGTAATATATTATGACTTAAGCATAGTATTTTGTCTGGTAAGGTATTACTTTTTTGGTATCAGAGCAGTTCATCCTAGTATAGGCCTAAGAATTAGACTAACTATGCTTCACATTTGCTCTGTGTTTCTTAAACACTATCATGTACTGAGTCTTGTTTATTTGGATAAGATATAAGGATGCATGTTGAAGACTTGCTTGACCGTATGTTGTTCTTTACGAGCACACTGGACTTAGTATTGAGCATGATCAATTCAATAACTCTTGTTTTGTGTGTTCAAAATTTGATGGCTTCCAAAAGACGAGGTAGGCCACGAAAGTCACTAGCTTAGAAAGAATCTACCGAGTTTATGGATACAGTACGGGAAATGGCATACGCCATGCGAGAACAAGTAGCTACGGCAACCCAAATGATGTGCCAACTAGGTAGGCAGCCTGAGGTTGGTCATGGAGGGAATCCTAATGGTCCAAGAGTGGACCTAGAGTACCTCAAATTTGCCAAGTTCAGAAAAGCTAACCCACCCAGTTTCAGGGGAACCTTCGACCTGATAAGGCCCATGAGTGGGTTAAAGCTATAGAGAAAGTCTTCTCCATCTTAGATTGCACAAACAGTTAGAAGGTAACCTTTGCCACCTACATATTGGAAGCAGATACAGAGTTCTGGTGGAATGGTGTACGGCGGTTACTAGAGGGATCCCAAATAGAGATCACTTGGGGTGTATTTAGAGATGCATTTATCAAAAATATTTTCCTGCCTCTATCCACAATGCCAAGGAGTTGGAGTTTGTGCACCTCCATCAAGTGAATAGTAGCATATTAGAGTATATTACTAAATTTGACAAGTTGTGTAAATTTTCCACAATCTATCAACAGAACCCCGATGAGGTTTGGAAATGCGTGAAGTTTGAGGGTGGACTATGAGAAGATATTCTTACCAGCATAGCGTAGATGGAGATTAGAGATTTTCCCACTTTGGTGAAGAAGTGCCGATTGGTGGAGGATTATAGTAGGAAGTTAACCACTACTAAATCAGTCGGAAGTAACTTCAAAAGAAGATTGGCACCGCAAATCCCAAGGTTTAAATCCAACTTTCAGCAACAAAGAAAGTTTCAAACAATAGGCGATAAGGGCAAGCAATCTCAGAGGCCTTTTGGAAACCAGACTTGCAGCCAGTGTGGAAAGAATCATGGCAATTGCTCGTGCCTGGCAAGTCAAAATATCTATTTTGGATGTGGCAAGCCAAGGCACAAGATCTATGAATGCCCGGCCAGAATCCTTCAACTGACTCCTAGGCCGCAATACTAGGGAAGAGTTTTCACCATGAATGCACAAGAAGTTGAAAAATCTGAAGATTTGATTCAGGATACATGTGAAGTGAATGGTAAGATCCTGACTAATTTATATGATTTAGGTGCTTCACACTCTTTCATTTCTCATGGCTGCATGTCAACTTTACAATTGCCCATCTCTAAATTACTCTATCAATAGTTAGTTTCTACTCCTACAAATGAGCCTTAAAACCAATCACATTTGTATGAATGTCTCCCTTTGTATAGGAGGTCGAACTTTTACAACCAATTTAATCTGTCTTCCCTTGTTTGGACTTGACATCATTCTAGGTATGGACTGGCTCTCTGCCAACCAAGTCATGTTAAATTGTTCTGATAGAGTCATTGTGTTTCCTTCTGTTTCATCTTCTGAATTGGTAACCCCTATAAACCTTTATCTAAGCTCCTTAGCAGTACAACACTATAGGGATAGGAGTCAAGGGTTCATTCTCTTATCAACCAATATAGCAGAGGTTGATCAAAAATTAGATGATATTCCAATTGTTAGGGAATATCGCGATGTATTCCCTGAAGATATCCTTGAATTCCTCCCTAGAGGGAAATTGAGTTCGCCATTGAGTTAGTACCAGGAGCGGGACTGATATCTATAGTGCCATATCAAATGTTACCACTGGAGCTAACCGATCTTAAAAAATATATTGAAGAACTCTTGGAAAAGAAATTTATTAGGCGATGTGCATCACCATAGGGGAGCCCCAGTTTTGTTAGTTAAGAAGAAAGACGGGGGGCATGCGACTATGTCTGGATTATAGGAAGTTGAATAAGATGATGATCAAGAATAAATATCCGCTATCGAGGATTGATGACCTCATGGATCAACTGCAAGGGGCAACTGTACTTTCCAAGATTGATTCATGGTCTGGACATCACCAAATTTGGGTGCAAGAAGAAGATATTCCTAAGACGGCCTTTCGAACTTGCTATGGACATTATGAATACACTGTAATATCTTTCAGGTTGACGAATGCGCCAACAATATTTATGGATTATATGAATCGGATATTCCAACCATATCTAGACAAATTTATGGTAGTATTCATTGATGATATACTTGTTTACTTAAAGATAGAGCGGGAGCATGTAGAACATTTGCGACAGGTTCTGCAAATTTTAAGGGAGAAGAAACTCTATGCCAAGCTCTCCAAATGTGAATTTCGATGAAAGAAGTAAAATTCTTCGGTTATGTGGTATCCTATAGAGGAATTTCTATAGACCCCAGTAAGGTAGAAATAGTTTTGAATTAGGAACGGCCAACGATAGTTACAGAAGTCAGGAATTTCCTGGGTCTGGCAGGATACTAAAGGAGATTTGTCAAAAACTTCTCTAAGATAGCTCTACCCCTAACGAAATTAACCAGGAAGAATGCTGCATTTGAATGGACGCTCGAATACGAAAGAAGTTTCCAAGATTTAAAAGAAAAGTTGACAACAGCACTAGTGCTCACTATGCCAAATCCTTATGGACCGTTCGAGATTTACTATGATGCCTCCAATAAAGGGTTAGGATGCTTGTTAATGCAGAATAAGAATGTGGTCGTGTATGCTTCCAGGCAATTGAAAACTCATGAAAGAAATTACCCAACATATGACCTTGATTAATGGCAGTGGTATTTGCTCTGAAGATATGGAGACATCATCTCTACAGAATGAAGTTTGAAATATTTTCTGATCACAAAAGCTTGAAATATCTTTTTGATTAGAAGGAATTAAACATGAGGCAGCAAAAATGGATAGAATTTCTTAAAGATTATGGGTTTGAGCTAAAATACCATCCTGGCAAGGCAAACGTGGTGGCTGACACCCTAAGTAGGAAATCTTTAACTGTGGCATGGATGATGCTTAAGGAAATGAAACTTATAGGGAGTTTCCATGAACTCAACTTGGGAATCTCTATAACCCCTAATGCCGTTCAATTAAACCAAATTATGATAACCAATAATTTTAAAGACCAAAATCCAACAGGCACAACGACAAGATGTCAACTTTCAGCATACAGTACAATTGGTGCAATCAGGAAAACTAATAGGTTTTACTCGAGATATAGAAAGTGTATGGTGATATCAGGGAAGAATATGTGTGCCTGAAGAAGGTGATCTTCGAAAGAAAATCTTAGAAGAAGCCTACAAAATTGAATTCACTATACATTCGGTATTAATAAGATGTATCAAGACCTCAAGAAGATGTGTTGGTGGCCAAGTCTTAAGACAGATATGGCAAGTCTTGTGAATAAATGTCTAACCTGCCATAAAGTAAAAATAGAGCATCAGAAACCAGCAGGGACATTACAACCATTGGAGATTCTGGAATGGGAATGGGAGAGCATTTCTATGGATTTCATGATGGGCTTACTAAGGAGACTATCGGGATATGACAATATATGGGTCATAGTGGATAGATTGATTAAGTCACTTTTTACCTACTCGAGTGAATTATCCTTTGGAGAAGTTAGCCCAATTCACCAAACACTTTCGAAACAAAGTCGTATAGTTGGTGAAAGTAGTATCGGGAAATGAAGACTTAGCGGACTGTATGCGTTAATTGGAGTCACATATGAGAAACGAGTATCCTGAATTATTCTCAGGTACTAAATTTTGAGGACAAAATTTTTTTAGCAGGGTAGCAATATAATATTTGAAAAATCATATCGTTTTAACCAAGTTGTTTGATTTTTATCAAATAATTGAGAATAATTAAAATTCGATTAATTATTTATATAAGGCCAAATAAGTATCATTTAGAAAGATTAGATTTGAGGGAATTAGATTAGAAACATAAGAGATCTCATAGGATTCTTCCAAAATCGATTTACCGATTTAAAGGAAATCGGTAAGATTTCGATATTTTAAACTGTCAAAACTGAATCAATAGAAATTATACTGTGAAAACCTTAGCTTGGAAGGCTAAGATTCAACCACCTCACCCCTTTAAGTAGTGCAACATCAGCCCTTAAAATGGGTAGCCACACCAAATTAAAAGGAAGAAAGAAATCCACCAATCATGTTCAAATTTCCTCCAAAAGTCATCAAAAAATTTCTTCCCACTCCCTTGCAATTTTCAGCCTAATAAATATGAGATCACCTCTCCATTTTCTTTCTTTCTCATCTCATCTTCACTCGCCTTCATCAAGCTTTCAAGCTCCAACAAGTTCCAACAACTTTCTTCAATCCAAGACCTAAATTTAACAAGTTCAACACCTAGAAAATGTAGGATTCTAATTTCTGTTCTTGTTTCCTATGGATTGGGGCTACTTGGGGTTCTTCTTTCTTTCATATTTCTGATGCTATATGGGTTAGAGATGATGAGTTAGGGTTGCTTTAATATGTATGTTTGGGTTAGAATTGAAGTTAGAGTGGAAGGATTTGAGAATAGAAAGAAGTAGGATGTGGTTTGGGTGAAAACCCTATGGCATCTATGCATTCGTCTTGTGCAGACCAAAATCAAGCCATCAAAACTTGATGATTCTATTTTTATGTAAAACTAGACATTTAGGGTTTTCCATCCATATAAAATATAAGCCATTGAGTTAGTATTGAGTGAGTTATGAATTTTTGAATTTTAATCTAAAATTTTAGATTCTCTTATGGGTAGTATGAGTTGCAAGGGGTGTAACTCACCCTAAAAAACTCAAAATTGAGTGCAACCAATTGAATTTGAAAGCCAACATATAGAAAATATCCCATAAAAATTTTAGAGTTAGATTTGATTCCAATTATTCCCAGTAATTCGATGAAGTTTCCTTAAGTTCAAACTGGACTAGAATAGGGCAGTCCAGAAAAGTTAACTTATAGAGCTTATAACTCAAGCTCTGCTCATGAAAATGAGATGAAACTTATTGGGAAAAAAACTTGTCCTGTTAGCTTTATTTAGTATAAGTTTCATATGATTTCACCTAGTTTCCTATTTTTAATGATTTTTATTTCTAAGGGTACAATTCTGTCTAGTTATAGAATAGACTAAGGTAAAATTCAAATAACCTGGGCTACATAAATCAAAATGATATGGGACAAAAATGATTGGAAACTAAACACATAGCATTATAGCATATCCAAAATTGAGATCTAAATTAATTGAAAGAATTTTGGTGGAATTTACAAAACCAGGTAGAGTTGAGTAGAATGAGCAAGTAAACCTAATTTATGTTGGCATATTATATGATTGATATTATTGTTATAAACTTGATGCTCCATGTTGGTTGTATTGTTTGATTGATTTTTCTGGTAGTCTAACACTATTCATGGGCAAGCAAACTTGATCCGTTATGCCACCAAAATTCTGGCAGAGATTTCACATACTAAACAAAATATTTAAATGTGTATGAGATATTCATAGTAGATTAGTTGTGTGTGTAAATTTATGAGGAATATAAAGGATTCTATATTACTTGGGCCAGCCCCTGAATAAGATTAAGGGGAATAGATTAGTGGGAAAGTCAAGAAAAGTAAACCCAGCAATCTTGTATAGGAGTTAGCTCAGTCATGAGAAGCAGACAATTACCAAGAAGTATATGGCCAAAGACTCCCAAGGGACCAAGTGTGGAAAAATATAAGTCACATGAGTGAAAGTTCCCTAAAGCTCAACGTATTTCCATCTTATATATACATGCTCTATGCAACATCCTCCCGAAATATAGTACTATGCTTAAGTCATAATACCACACTTAGAACTTGTTACTATTACCTGAGTGGACCTCTTTCGACAGCAACTTCAGCTGTGTTCGAAACTTCTCGAACTATCTGGAGACAACGCAGAAATGGGAGTGAGAATTTTAAATTCTCAGTAGGATTCACTAAGAAATTTCATGCCGTGTCATCGTTATTATCTCCAGCTGCTTCGGTTTATTAACAAAAGTGAACATGTTATACGAATGGTTCTGTTTTATTGTTTGAAAACATATGGTCCAAAGCAGGGTTAATTTTACTCAAGCACTTGTTAAACAGAGTAAGGGTTCAAGCATGAGTATAATAATATTTCATAATAATACTAATAATATCGATAACAAGAGCCTCCTTGCAATGTCATAATGATGCTAATAACAAACATTATTTGTGTGTATATACTATTCATCATAAAATCATGTATATGCAAATACGTTCACTTGAATTCATGCAAAATGCACTTGCGTTTCTTTAACTTTCTTTGACTTCCTTTACTCGGCATACCTAAGCATTACGTATCGTCGTCTCTAGGGTGCTTGCATATGTTTGAATCTTTAGTCTTTACTGCCCTTGGGTAGTCTGATCTAGGAGTGAGCTCAACTCGTGACTGTCGTCACACAGTACTAACCCGCAAGGGGACCCACATGCCTCTAGGTCGGAGGAACTCAGTTGGCCATCTGCCTCCAACATAGAGGGACCCAAAAGTTTTAGCTACCTTCACAGGGAGGGGCCTAATGTGCAACTACCTCTAAGTGAAGGGACTTACATCTTTATCTTTTAACTACCTTCACCTAGAGGGAACCAAATAACTGCCTCCAAGTGAAGGGATCTCATATATTCTTCCTTCATTCATATGCAAATATGCATGCTCTCATAAGAATAATTCATGATCATATCATTCATAAGTGTATAGCTATTCACCTTTGATCATGCATGTGAATGCTCTACATTCTTGTACATGACTCACCTTATACTTTAATCATATTTGCATGCATGATTATCATAGTCACCACATATACTTAAGCATAATTTTAAATTCATAGATAATTAACTTGACTGGTAAAAACTATCAATCCATTAATCTTGACTTTCTGCCGGAAATTCTGTAGTACAACGGAACGAGTCTGCTTCCCCATGAATAGTGCCAGTATTCAGAAAACCAATTGTACAGGAAAATCATGACACTTTATTCACAATTTAATCATCAAATTCATGGGCACAATTGTTACATTTAAAACATAGTTGCTGCCTCAACACTTATGTAACATCCCCAATTTTTTTCTAAGCTAATTAGCTCCGTGATCCTGGCTAATTAGAGAGGTTAACGAGTAATTGAAAACTAATCGGCTAATCTCGATGAGCAAGAGCTTAGTAAATTATAGGCAAGTCAACAATTGAAACATAATGCATTAAAAGTTACAATTAAAAGCCTAATTGCCCAATCCTTATTAATTCATGACTTAGAACATAAAATCAAGGTGATCTAACCTAATTAACTAAGAGCACATAAGCATCACATCTTAATCACATGAAAAATTAACCCTCATATCTTCTTTACATAATTAACAAGGAAAAATCCTTTTCGATAAAAATGTGTTAATGGCATAATTGAACCAATTGAATTAATTAATATTTAGATAATTGTAACAATTATAAAGATGTAAAAACTTCCATTTAATTATTGTTTAAAAGTTTGGTCAAAGCAAGAGCCATACCCAACCATTCAATTGCCTTCTTTTCATACACCACTAGATCAAGAGTCCATGTTAGTAGATCCCTTAAGTCATGACAAGAGTTGTACTCTCCTTCACCAAGATTATGACACTTGGAGTGATCCTAGCTATCCAAGCCAAATCCTAAGAGAGCTCATGCTTTTAACCATTTGACAAAAGCACTACAAAGTCTTTACCCAAGTGCCAAGACTCAAAGGAAACACAACACCCCTTTTTGCCCTATGGTTTTTCCCACTCCCTAGCTTGTGTAAGAAGCAAAAATCACATCACCTTTCCCCCTCTAATTGTGCCACCTTCAGCCATCCCTCTCTCCTCAATTCATTTTCATTCCCTCTCTCAAGACACACACACAAAGCTCTCACCTCTCTCTAAACCTTTCCTCATTCTTCCTACTCTCCTTCTTGTTCTTCTTGTTTTTCCTACTCTAAGTCAACACTTTTCCACCATGATCACCCTCATCTTCTATTACCACTCTCACTAACTTATCAAGGATCACATTCTTTGGTCCTTGGTAGAGCAAAACAAACCCTCATTTAGCCCCATTTGCTAGCTCAAGAGGAAGGAGGCCATCTCCAACCACTTCATCTTCCAAGCTTCCAAGAAAAACTCATTTGGTAGTGACTCTATCCTTCTTCTCCATGTATTTTTTTCAAGTTTTAGAACTCCTAATCTCTTCATAGTTAGGTGGTTTTAAAGCTTGCTCCAAGGTCTCATGACCATATTTTTCCCTATGGGTTTTCTTATCTTGTTGAAAGTGTTGTTTTGAAATGAGATTATGTGGCATGATGGTTTTATGTATCTTGCTCTATTTTGTGGTAAAATACTGATTTGGTGACTAAAACTTTGGATATGGTGATGAGTTAAAACATAAAAATGGTGATTTGAAGTGGTATAGCAACATTTTCACAAGTTTGATATGTAAAACTTAAAAACGAGTTAATCTGGAATTCTGGCAGCCTGTAAAGCGTGCATTATAAATCACTCCACCAAACTCAAAAATGTGATAAAACTAATTTTCTGTGAAAGTAGACTCAAAGAGCTTTTCATACATATAAAATATGCGAGATTTGGCCTTAAAATGAGAGAGATACGAATTTTTAAAGTCTGCTGTTCCTGGATGGGTTTCTGTCCGGGCAGTAGGTAATAAAACGTGCATAACTCAAGCTATACAGAACATTTTTGAGTGGGACCAAGTTTTTTAGAAATCTAAGACATAGAGGAACATCCCCATAAAACAGTTTTGTCAGATTCCTTGTGAGGAGTTCACGGTAATGTTTAAAAATCACTGACCCGAGATGAACCTTCAAGTCTGAACAGTCAGAATAAAATATGCATAACTCAAGCTACAAAATGAATTTTTGAGTGGGGTTTCTTTTTTTTAAAAATAGACTCAGATAAGTGTAAGCATACCAAAATTCGAAACAAAAGAGTAAAAGATGAAATTATGGTGAATTTTTGAAGTTACTGCCTCACTGTAAAAGTAAAACTGGTTAGGGTAAAAGTTAAAGGTTAATGAAGAATAAGCTTTAAGACATTAATACCCTTATATTAAGTATTAGAAAACCTTCATAACTCAACTTAAAAAGTATCAAAAAGGACATTAGATAAAATTGGCCCTACAACTAATTAAAGAGGACACACAAGAGGTAACCTCAATTAAAAGCTTGCACCAAATTTACTAAGCTAAGCTCATAAAACTTTGCTTGAGAATATGCCTATGTTTATGTGCAAGCATGATGTTATGATAATGACATGATGATGATGATATGATATGATGATGATCAGGATGATATGATATGATGATCATGATCATGATGATACGATATGATATGATATGATGATCATGATCATGATGATACGATATGATATGATATGATGATGATCATGATGATATGATATGATGATGATCATGATGATTATGATAGTGGTACGATGATGATAAGAATGACAATAATATGATGACGATATGATAGTGAATGGGGTTGATACGAACATGATATGTTGATAATATGATGCGTACTGACATACATGAAAGAATTAATAAATATGAACACCCTGGGGACGGCGGTACGTAACGCCCAGAGGTGATTGATAAAGAAACCACATTTGGGGACGGCGATACGTAACGCCTAAATGTGGAAAAAGAATCAGACTAACTTTGCATCATAAGCTTTAATAAGAAGATAATGAACTAAGGGTATGATCCTTCAAAAGGGAAGGTGACCTAATTTAAGTTTCCCCTAATCCACGACTCACATGAGGCATGGCATGACCCAGCTAGTGTGAGTATAGGGGATAGGGCTTACATGAGGCATGGCATGACCCAGCTAGTATAAGCACCAAAATTTTATGGTGGTGATGGCCACGGTATGAGCTCATTACCCCTTATGTTTAGTGGGTGAAAAGAAAAGGACTTAAAACAAGTTAAGGAAAGAAAAGGATTTAAAAGAAAGTTAAGTTAAGAAAAGAAAGGGACTTCGGTCTGACCTAAGTAAAGAATGAAACTCTCAACATGTTCATGCATATTATGAATTGTTATATAAGTTTTTATATATACCATGATGTTAGCATATGAGAAATACGTACTTAAAATGGAAGCTACTTCGAGCATTGATATTTTCGAAAACCTAAGAATTGAACCTATTGAATGCTCACTATTTTCATTTACAAAACCGAAGTGGCTGGGACGATGACAATGACACCTCTGTGTCGGGTTCGAGTCCTACTGAGAAATCTTATTTCTCACTCTAGTTACTTTTTTGCATCGTCACCAGATTTTGTTGGCACATCCAATGGAGTGGAGCCTGGAGCCATTGCACTACGAGCGGATGTACGACGTGGGATGCCAGACGAAGCTATTTTGGGACTCATAGCAACCGTCACTCTACATCTTCGTATATTCTTTTTGAGAGGAGCTTTGTCATTGAAGTTTGTAGTTAGTACCTAGTACTTGGGTCATGGCACGACCATGAGCTTCCTTCGATGTAATGCTGTTATATATTTGTATGTATATAAATATTATGAACCTATATGGATGTAATGATTGGTTATGTAATGCAATGTATTTGTGAATAACTGTGTATTTATCTTTCTCTTGTTTTATGAGTTTGGGTTATGTATCTTATGCGACACGCTCTTTCTTTATCTAACTTCTCGCTCAAGGCTTTACTTTTCAAAACGCTGCAAAGCGATGACATATTTCAAAGAAAAAAAAAATCTTACCGTATTTTCCACATAATTTAATTTCAAGTGAAGTTTAATTTTCCACGAGCATAAGTAACAACTAATAAAGCGCCGTAATAGGACTTAAGCGTAGTATGGGTTTATTAGGGTGTTACAACTTACATTCAACTTGGTCCTTGTAAATCAAGCTGCAATTTCTATTTAACTCATCTGGACCTCAATTTTGGATATATTAGAGTGTTATATGTCTATTTTCTAACCTTTTTAGTCCCATCTAATTTTGATAAATATAGCTCAAGTTATTTAAGTTTTATCCTGGCCTACCCTGTAGTTGGCCAGAATTACATACTTAAAAGTAAAAATCGACTAAAAATCGAAAATTAGCTCAAATCATACAAGATTGTATCATATTAAAGCTAACATGACAAGATTTCATTTGTAACAAGTTCCATTTCATTTGCTTTAATAGTGCTCAAGTTATAAGACCCGAAATTTGACCTTCTTGAACTGCCCTAGTTTGGCCTGATTTGGACATAGGGCAACTTCTTTGAACCACTGGGAGCAAACGGGACCATATCTAACTCTAAAATTTTTATGGGATGTTCTCCTATGTGTAAGCTTTCTAACAGAGTTAGTTTCATTCAATTCCAGTTGTATAAGCAAGTTTTACCCTGAACAACCCAGTCTACCTAGAATCAAACTCAAAAACCTAGGTCAAATTTCCAAAATTCATATCTCTCTCAATACTAATCCAATGCCCTTATATTATATATTTGTCGAAAGCCCTGAATGTATAGTTTCACAAAAAAATAGTTTCATCAAGGTTTGGTGGCTGTAGGAGGATTCGTACACTCTGCCAAGATGGATGTCGTAAGATTTTCAAGGTTCCAGCTTCTATTTTGCATCCCTTTTTGAATTTTCACCCAAGTTCTCATCCAAACTCAACATTTATACATTAATCCAGCCATAAGAATTTATATAAACACCATATATCATCAATCTAATGGAAAGAATAGGAATTCTACTCAGCCACAATAGCACCAATAATAGAAGAAATTGAAGAATCCTACCTCAAATTGATGTAGAAACTAATTTAATTTGAGTTTTTGGTGAAGGATATGGATGGAGCTTGAAGATAGAAGCTAGACAAAGTGAAATAGGGGAAGGGAGAATGAAGAGGGGTTAGCTGCAAGGGGGAGGACAAAAATGAATGAGTGAGGAGGGATTAGAGAGAGTTGTGATATTTTTAAAACATGAAAAATGGTTGAATTGAAGGTTTGTAATTGGAGGAAGGTTAAGTGGTTAGAAAGAAGCCAAATCCTTCCTCCTTTTGGGCAGCAGCTGGACGCCCAAATTTGAGTAAGAGTGGCTAAGTTTTAGCCACTCATTTTAAGGTTTTAGTTGCATAAATTTGTTGATTCTGTTCCAACAGTTTAAAACACCGAATCTTTACCGATTTCTTTCAAATTGGTAACAAGGTTTGGAAAATCTTTGTGAAGCTTTTTATATGTTTATTCTAATTTATTCAACTCTAATCTTTTTAATTAATATCTAACTAATTTCTAATTAGCCTTTAATTGACTTTTAATTAAATATCTAATTGATTTCTAATTAATTTCATTGATTCGTTAAAACCGAACAAAGTGATTAAAACGATAGAATTTTTCAAGCGTTACATTTTGTTTGATAAATTCTAAGTTAATTGCATAGTTATCTATATATTCCTTGTGCATATATTACTATTTGCCTTATTGTTATTTATCTAACTTTGTTAGCATGCATGTCTGGTTATACTTTTAATTCACTAATTTAAAATTAAGTTTTGTTTTGGGTTATGTTTTCCATAACATGAATTAAGTAGAATATTATAATTATGTTATATCATTTTAAATTGAGAAAAACTGAATCAATTGGGAATGACGGCAATGTCAGATTTGCGTAGAATTAGAATTCCTACTGAGAATTTCTTTAAATTCTCATCCTATTGTGTATTACTGCGTCATTCTCAGATCATGGAACAAGTAGCAACGACGGTTCTTTTCATTGAGTTTCATGACCTGCACCTCCATTTTGACCCCGTTCGAGATTCTGTATATATTGTTGGTAGTTGTAGATTCCGCTTTTATTTTTTCTTCAGCAGGGACTTTGCTGTCCCACTTACTCATCCACTATTTGAGTCGTTCGCTCCCTATATTGCCATTCCACTATATATGGCTCACCCCTTCCCACCTCCAGCAGTAGCAGCAGCAGTAGCCCCAACGGCATCACCTCAGCAGGACCCTTTTATTTCGCTTTCTGAGCAAGTGGATCCGTCGAAAGTGGCGAGCTCATCTTCTTCACCCTTTCCACCCGGAGGTGACTATGCCCTGGCAGACGCCAGCATAGTGAATGGATTCCTTTCTTCAGAATCCATTTATGAGACTTATGTAGTACAGTAGGAGGTGATGTATAGAATGGCTCTCTTTTGGCATTTTGGGCCATAACTTAGCTTAGTGGGTGTTGCCTATAAATGATTGGTATATGAAATGTCCCGTGGGGACCAACTAGGGTTCTGATTTGTAGAGACAAGCCGGTTTATTCTGTTTTAATGTCCTCATTTTTATACCTTGCGCTGTTTATGGTCACTTTTTGTAAACTCTGAAAATTGATATCTACATATATATATATATATATATATATATATATATGAAGTAGTTCCCGTAGTTCTATCTACTCCACAAATTTCTTTCTCTGTTATGACGTTAAATTAATTGTTTATTCTATGACCAAAATAAATAAACAAATAAATAGCTAAATTCTTCTATGGGTAAATGTCCTTGGATTAATATGAAATTTTAATTAGATAATCACGTGTAAAAACTTATCAAGTAATATATTATAACTTAACATAGTATTTTGTCTGGTAAAGTGTTATAGAAACTGTTAAGGCCCAATTTTAGGCCCAATCACGTGTTCCTTCAAGCCCAGGGCCGGAACTTTAGTGATTCTTTGTCATACTATAAGTTAAAAGGGTCTTATAGGGTTTTTGGGGCCCTTTTTACATCTCTATGGCTATTTTTGTGTAATTATGTAAATATTGCTCAAATTCATTAAAATATGCTATTTCTCCTCAAAATTATGTTAAAAATGTATTTGTAATTTTTCAAAGAATTTTTTAGGGTAGTTTTTGGCCTTCTGTAAACCCTTTAGTGTTTCCTGTCTATTTTCTATTGGAATTTTTGTTGTATTTTCTATTTTCTGTAACTAATGGCGTTTTCATAATTTTGACCAAGTCTAGGGGCATCCCATATCATTTCACACTTGAATACCTCTATGGCTCAATAGGTTGAGTTTCAGGTTTCTATGGTTTCGCTATGTGGTTTTGCTTCGCTTAAGATCCTATTGTGCTAATTCTATGGATGCGAGAATCTAAATGTCATTTTCTAAAAAGTCTTGGGGTCAATGTGGAAATATCCTTTAGGGTTAATGTGTAATTATAAAAAGTTCTAGGGCAAAACTATAAATAAACAAAAGTTTAAACTATAGGGGCATTTTCATCTTTTCTTAATTTTTAGTATACGGCAGTGCAATAATTTTAATGGCAGTGTCATAATGCCCTAGAGTTTTAAGTGTGAGGATCGTCATGGCATAGCGTTACCTGAGAAATTCTCACACAACCTAAGTGAAATAATTCAAAATTCCTATCACACTATATTAAAGAAAATGGGATGTTACACAAGCTATCCCCAGCGTGTAACATCCTCCCGAATGTAGTACTATGCTTAAGTCATAGTACCATACTCCGAAGTTATTACTAATACCTAAGGGGACCTTTTCTAACAGTGACTTCAGTCGTCTTCGAAATTTCTCGAGCTATCTGGAGACAACACAGAAATGGGAGTAAGAATTTTAAATTCTCAGTAGGATTCACTAAGGAATTTCATGCCGTGTCATCGTTATTATCTCCAGCTGCTTCGGTTTATTAGAAAAAAAAAATGAACATGTTATACAAACAGTTCCATTTTATAGTTTAAAAACATATGGTCCGAAGCAGGGTTAATTTTACTCAAGCATTTGTTAAACAAGGTAAGGGTTCAAGCATGAGTATCACAATATTTCATAATAATAATAATAATAATATCGATAACAAGAGTCTACTTGCAATGTCATAATGATGCTAATAACAAGCATTATTCATGTGTGTGTACTGTTCATCATAAAATCAAGCATATGCAAATACGTTCACTTGAATTCATGCAAAATGCACTTGTGTTTCAATAACTTTCTTTAACTTCTTTCCTTGGCACACCTAGGCATTACATATCGCCATCCCTAGGATGCCTGCATATGTTTGAATCTTTAGTCTTTACGGCCCTTAGGTAACCCAATCTAGGAGTGAGCTCAACTCGTGACCATCGCTGCACAGTACTGACCCACAAGGGACCTACGTGCCTCTAGGTTGAAGGGACTTAGTTAGCCATTTGCTTCTAATATAGAGGGACCCAAAAGTTTAGCTGCCTTCACAGGGAGGGACCTAATGTGAAACTGCCTCCATGTGAAAGGACCCACATCTTTATCTTTTAACTGCCTTTACCTGGAGAGACCCAAGTAACTGCCTCCAAGTGAAGGGATCTCATATATTCTTCCTTCATTCATATGCAAATATGCATACTCTTATAAGAATAATTCATGATCATATCATTCATAATTGTACAGTTGTTCACCTTTGATCATGCATATCAATGCTCTACATTCTTATACATGACTTACATTATACTTTAATCATATTTACATACGTGATCATCATGGTCACCACATATACTTACTCATAATTTTAACTTCATAATTAATCAACTTAATTGGTAAAAACTATCAATCCATTAATCTTGCACTTTCTGCCAGAAATTCGGTAGCATAACAAATCAAGTCCACTTTTCTATGAATAGTGCTAGTACTCAGAAAACCGACTGCACAAAAAAGTCATGACATTTTATTCACAATTCAATCATCAAATTCATGGGCATAATTATTACATTTAAAACATAGTTGCTGCCTCAGCACTAACATTGAACCCGATTTTTGTAAATCAAGCCACAATTTCTATTTAACTCATATCGACCTAAATTTTGGATATGTTATAGTTTTATGTGCATATTTTTTAACCTCTTTGGTCCCATCTAATTTTGATAAATATAGCTCAAGTTATTTAAGTTTTATCCTGGCCTGCCCTATAGCTGGCCAGAATCACACACTCAAAATTTAAAATCCACTAAGAATCGAAAACTAGCTCAAATCATATGAAATTGGTCTCATATTAAAGCTAACAGGACAACCTTTCATTTTCGAAGATTTCCATTTCATTTGCCTTAGAAAGGCTGGAGTTATAAGCCCCAAAATTTGACCTTCTTGAACTGCTCTGTTTTGGCCTAGTTTGGACATAGGGCAACTTTATTGAATCACTGGGAACAAACGTGAGCTTATTTAACTTTGAAATTTTTATGGCATATTCTCCTATGTGTAAGCTCTCTAATAAATTTCATTTTATTCAAATCCAAGTAGCATAGGGCGAGTTTTTTCTGGAATAACCCAGTCTGCCCAAAATCAAACTCAAAAACCTAAGTTGAACTTCCAAAATTCATATCTCTCTCAATACTAATCCAATGGTCTTATATGATATATGTCTGGAAATCCCTGAATGTCTAGTTTCATATAAAAATGGTTGCATCAAATTTGAACTACGGTAGGCAGAACCGTACACTCTGGCGTATGGACTGCCAAGGGTTCTCCTAGGCTTTTAGATTCTGGTTTGCTCTCTATCTTATGTTCCATGCAAGATTCAATCTCAATCCCTCCAAATACCTAATAAACCAGCTGTAACACCCTCTATTATATAAGCCATGCTCGAGTCATGGAGTCATATTAAGAGGTTGTCATTGTGCTAAGAAAACTTTAAAATATGAAAAATATAATACATGGCCCTTTAACTGTTTACTTATTACCGACTAATAGTCTCTGATACATGGAAAAATATACATATATATATATAATAATTACACTTTAAAAGAAAGTATGACTGATATAGTACACAGCGTCTACTTCTGACTAGTTGTTACTAGCTTCAATGGTCTCTTGATCTGGCTTATGCCCGATTCTTGCTCCATGAATATGGCTACTGCCTCGCCTTTCGGTTTCTAACTTGGGTGCTGGAATGTTTACGGAAAAGAAAAACATGCAAGCAGGCAGTGAGAACCTAAGGTTCCCAGTAGGTAAACATGAACTATTCTCATACAGTGCCATCATAAACATTCCAGCCGCTTCGGTTTATTATGAAAATATGAGCACATATACACAAACAGTGGTTCAATTTTAAGTAGAAAACATCTTTCTTGAAGCGGGTTATATTTTAACAATCACTTGCCATATTATATGACAAACATAGAAATACAAATAGTGCAATATGCTTCAACAAGAATCTTAATAACCTTATGACTTAATGGGATAACTGAAGATGCATATAAAGATGCTTGTGCTTATCTGTATGCAAGTGCACTTGACTTAATTTGTATCTTTCTTTAACTTGCAACTTGATCTTACTCTTTCCTGTACTTGGTCCCCCGGAGGTGAATGGCCTTTCTCACCCCTGGGTAATAGCCTACTTTTCAGGTTCGAGCTCGTACCTATACATGAGTGACGGGTTTACTTTCCCCGACCCTCACACCGGTCTATTCCCCTTAAATCTGGTCGAGGGCTGGCCCAAGTCTCAGATAGTACCGCTCTGGCCCACGCTAGCTGGGTCTATGCCATGCCTCGCGTGGTAGTTTGGTACGTACCTCTTGCAAGTTCTTATTATCCTTTTCTTTCCATATCTTATCATGCATGCGGATTCTTTGAGCATTCATGGATATGTCTATTGTCTTACTTCTCATATCATATTCTAATTATGCTTGCATGCATGATGTATATGAACATGACATATAAATATGTTCAAGGCATAATCACCCATAGCACAAGTTCTCATAAATCCTTGCCGAAAATTCGGCAGCATAACGGATCGAGTTCGCTTCCCCGTGAATAGTGCCAGGTTACCAATACAATCAATTAAGTATGCAATTCAATGTAAAACAGCAAGTTACAGCAACATTGTTGATCATATGGTATGTCAAAATCAATAGAAATATCAACAGAGTTTTCTGCTCACTCTACCCTCTTCTGCCCGAATTTTGTAAAGTCCACCCTTATTGCAATTCAACTCATTTGGATCTAATTTTTGGATATGTCATAGCCTTATGTGTCTAGTTTCTAACCCTTTTGGTCCCATCTCATTTTGATTTCTGTAACTCAAGATATAAATATTTTATCTCAGACTGCCTTGTTCTTAGACAGAATTGGGTTCTTATAAGTAAAAATTCATTAAAAATAGAAACCTAGGTAAAATCATACGAAATTTATATCAAACTAAAGATAACAGGACAAGATTTCGAATGACATAAGTTTCATCTCATTTGCATGAGTTTATTTTGAGATATAAGCCCCGAAACTTGACCCTGCTGGACTACCCTGTTCCAGTCCGGTTTGAACTGAAGTCAAATTCATTGATCTGCTGGGAACAAATGGAAACGAATCTGACTCTGAAATTTTTATGGAATGTTTCCTTACATGTTATCTTTCAAACAGCGTTAGTTTCACTCAATTTGGAGTTGTTTAGGGTGAGTTATACCCTTCTCAACTCATACTGCCCAGATGAAAATCCAGATTTCTAGGTCAAACTTCAAAAATTCATAACTAATTCTATACTAACCCAATGGCCTTATATTTTATATGTATGGAAAGCCCTGAATGTCTAGTTTCATATAAAAATGGTTTCATGAATTTTAAACGGCGGTAGGCGGAGCCGTGCACTCTGCCGTACGGACCGTCGAGGAGAAACCCTAACAGCTTCTTGAACACTTCTTGGATTCATGATTTTCTCTAATCAATCCACCCAATCTTCATTTCAAACTCACATATACACCTTAAACCAATCTTAATTCATCATCATCACTCAAGATAGCATCAGAATCTTGCAAGAGATTGGGAAGAAAGTGGAGTTCCAATCAGCCCAATTCAAAGAAAACAAGAAAAGGAGTTGGAATTCCTACCTTGGTGGTGTGAAATCTTGATGGAACTTGATCTTGGAGTGAAGTTGATGGTTGGGGCTTGAGTTTGGGGATGAGAGGAAGTGGAAGAAGATGAAGAAGAGTGGGGAAATGAGGCTGGTAGTGGGGAGGTCGAAAATGATAAGAAGAAGGAAAGAAAAGGTGAGATATTTGGGGACACTTTGCTTTGATTGGTGGATTTCACTCCCTTCTCCAATTTGGCTTGGCTTCCCCATCATCAAGGGCTGATCAAGGCGCCACTTGGGGATTTGCTTGGCTAAATCTTAGCCATTGATCCTAGGGCACTCATAGAAAAATTTCTATTGATCCGATTCCGACAGTTTGAAATACCGAAATCTTACCGATTTCTTTAAATCGGTAAAATGGTTTTAGAAAAATCCTATAAAGTTTCCTATGGCTATAATCTAATTCCATTATACCTAATCATTCTAAACAACACTCAATTGGCTTTAAGTTAATGCTTAATCGAATCCTAATTAATCCCAGTTATCCGACGAAAACCGAAAACTCGGTTAATAACGATAGAATCTTTCGGACGTTACACTCTTCACTCACTTGGCAGCCAATTAGCGCCATCCACTAGGGTAGAAGTGGCTCAATTTTCGTCCACTCAAACTAGTGAAATTCTACTGATTCGGTTCTGGCGGCTTAAAGCACCGAATCTTCGCCGATTTTCTTCAAATCAGCAAAACTTTACTAAATGACTTTGAGAGGATTTCTATATCTCTATCATAATTGTTCCTAAGCCTCATCCCTCTAATTAACATCTATTTAACTCCTAATTAATATTTAATTAACTCCTAATTACCCTTACAAAACTGTTGAAACCGAATAGATAGATTAACGGTATAAGTTAGACATTTTTGCAATTTCGGAGCCCTTTTGTTTTCTGTTTTCTATAACTAATGGCATATCCGTAATTTTGAGCAAGTCCAGGGGCACCCCTCGTCATTTCACACTAGACTGCCTTCATGGCCCAATCGGCAGAGATTTAGACTTCTACGGTTTCACCACATGATTATGCTCTATTTAAACTCTCATTTTGCTAATTCTACAGATATGGGGACATAAAAGTCATTTTATGAAAAGTTCTAGGGTGGACATGAAGGTCATTTTATGAAAAGTTCTAGGGTTATTGTGGAAATAAGTTTTTGGGGTCAGAACATAATTTCTAAAAATTCAAAGTATCATTGCGATTAACAAAAGTTCGCAGGGGCACTTTTATCATTTCTTAATTTTTAACATATGGCAGTGCCGTATTTTCAACGGCAGTGTTACACTACCCTATAATTTCAAGTGTGAGGATCGTCATGGCATAGCACTGCCTGAGAAATTCTCACACTACCTAAGGGAAATAATTCAAAGTTCCTATTACGTTCTATTTACGAAAGTGGGGATGTTACACCAGCCATAAATCATCACACACATCAAGTATATCATCAAATAAGTGAAGAGAGTTGAACTCTCATACAGCTTTAATCCATGAAAACAAGAAGCAGAAAATAGAAACCCTATCTCAAATTGATGTAGAAACTAGTTAAATTTGAGTTTTTAGCGAAGGATATGGGTGGAGCTTGAAGATAGAAGCTAGATAAAGTGGAATAAGGGAAGAGAGAATGAAGAGGGGTCAACTGCCAAGGGGAGGACGAAAATGAATGAGTGAGGAGGGATTAGAGAGAGTTGTGATATTTTTAAAAGGTGAAAAGTAGTTGAATTGAAGGCTTGTAATTGGAGAAAGGTTGAGTGGTTTGAAAGAAGCCAAATCCTTCCTCCTCTTGGGCAGTAGCTGGATGCCCAAGTTTGAGTGAGAGTGGCTAAGTTTTAGCCACTCATTTTAAGGTGTAGGTTGGAACACCCTTTATTATATAAGCCATGCTCGAGTCATGATGTTATATTAAAGGGGTGTCACTGTGGTAAGAAAGCTTTTTAAAATATGGAAAATATAATACATGGCCCTTTAACAACACACTTTATTACTAACTAATAGTTCATAAACTTCATCATATCTAAGAGGATAAGATAATTACAATTTTAAAAGAAATTGTGACTAACATAATACACAGAACTTACTTTGACATGGTCGCTAGCTAGTTTCAATAGTCTCTTGGTTTGGTTTGCACCCGAGTCTTGCTCAGAAAATGTCCCAGTAGTCTGTCTCGCACTTGATTTCCAACTTGGTGCTGGAATATTTATGAAAAAGAAAAACATACAAGCAGGCAGTGAGAACCTAAGGTTCTCAGTAGGTAAACATAAACTATTCTCATACAGTGCCATCATAAACATTCCAGCCACTTCGGTTTATTATGAAAATATGAGCACATATACGCAAACAGTGGTTCAATTTTAAGTGGAAAACATCTTTCTCAAAGTGGGTTATGTTTTAACAACTGTAACGTCCGATTTCCGACTTCCGATCCCATCTAATGATGAAATTTCCGATTTCCGAGTTTGTCTTATAATTCTGCTTCCGACCTCAATAGTAGTTTCGATTTCCGACTTCGTTCCAAGGCTTACAAAGGGATGGCTGTATCTTCCGATTTCCGACCTCATGCACAAGCTTACGATTTCCGACCTCATGCTCGAGTAGGAACGAAGGTGATATCCGAGTTCCGACATCAGGTGATTCAAAATGGACACGAAATGCGACTTCCGAGTTTACCTGAATTGGATTCCGAGTTCATTACCAAGGTCTTTTCTACTCGTTCCCGAGTTCCGATATCGAGCTGGAGTGCTAGATCCTATAAATTACGAGTTCCGATTTCATCCAAATAGATATGCACGAATTCCGACTTTAAGAAGCTCACGAGTTCCGATGTCACGTTCATATGCGCTGGGAGCGAGTTTCACTTCTTAAGCGACGTGGAGAGCATTTTTGTCACACAAGAGAGAGACATGGCTGAATTTTACCCACAAGAATTTCACCCAATCAAAGCCACCCATTCTAACTACCACTCCAGAACCTTGTGTATATATATACTCTCCTCCTGCCTCTTCAGCCCCATTTTCCTACGTTGTTTTCTCTTCCTCAGTTCAACCCTCTTTTCTCTTCTCCACTCACCCACTCCATCCAACTTTCATTTTAGCTACCAATTCAAGCTTAACCTGATAATAAGAGGTAGAGGTTCTCTTCCTGCCTGATTTTCTTGGATGATTGGTGGTGATTTAATTCCTTAGTTTTGATATGTTGATTGTTTGATTATGATGAACTATAGCTGGTTTGTTGGCTAGTTGTGAGCCTAAAACTGAATTAGAGACAAGAAAGGATGCAGATAGGAAAGATTGATAGGCTAGAAAGTTCAAACACTCGGCAGTCCGTATGGCGGAGTGTACGGCTTGGCCTCCCGCTGTTTAAAATTGATGAAACCATTTTTATTGAAACTAGACATCTAGGGCTTTCCACACATATATCATATAAGACCATTGGAGCGATATTGAGAGAGATATGAATTTTTGAAGTTCGACCTAGGAATCAGGACATCCACCCAGGCAGTATGCGTTGAGAAGGGTGTAACTCACCCTATACAACTCCAAATCGAGTGAAACTAATTTTGTTGGAAAGCTTACACATAGGAGAACAATATCCAAAGAAATTCTGAGTTTGTTATCATCTCAGTTGTTACCAGTGATTTGAAGAAATTACCCTATGTCTAAACCAGGCCAACACAGGGCAGTTCAGGAAGGCTAAGTTTCGGGGCTTGTAACTCGAGCCCTACTAAGGCAAATGAAATGTAACATTTTGTATATGAAAGGTTGTCCTGTTAGCTTTAATATGAGGCCAATTTCATATGATTTGAGCCAGTTTTCGATTTTTAGTAGATTTTTATTTTTAAGTGTGCAATTCTGGCCACCCACAGGGCAGGCCGGGATAAAACCCAAATACCTTGAGTTATGGTTATCCAAATCAGTTGGGACCAAAGAGGTTAGGAAGTAGACACATAACACTTCAACATATCCGAAATTGAGGTCCAAACGAGCTAAATAGAAATTATGGCATAATTTACAAGAATCGGGTTAAATACAAGCAGTGAGGCAGTAAGCATATTCTAAAGTGCAATACTTGTGTCTAGAATTCGAGGACTGAAACATGAATGACATATGTTGAATTATGCATGGAATGAAGTGTTTCTCTTGATAAATTGATATGCTAAATACTGGCACTATTCATGGGGAAGCGGACACGTTCCGTTATGCCGCCAAAATTGCGGTAAAGTATATGGATAAATTATGAGATACATGTAGAGGCATGTGCATTTTCAAGAAAGCTATGAAAGCTATGTTATGATGAACCCAAAGAATATGTTATGATGAAATTTCCATGCTACTTGGGCCAGCCCTGGATAGAAAGTTAAGGGGAATAGATCGGTGGAAAGGTCGGGGAAAGTAAACCCGGCATTCCTATATAGGAACGAACTCGATCCTGAAAAGTAGACTATTACCCAGGAGTCTAAACTGGCCAAGAACTCCCAGGGGACCAAGTGATGGAAAGTGACAAAGAATAATGGGAAAATGTTTATGAAGAATAGTTCAAGAATGAAGTTGCATGATTACATTAAGCCCATGATTGCATTGAACTTGTCATTACAAGATATTTGCGGCTTGTCCGTTGTGTTTATTTGTTGTTGTATATTTACTATCTTGCCCTTGTCCTATGTGTTAATGTTGATGGTTATTCTGTTTCTTATGTCATTTTAAGTAAAACTGAATCTTGTCTCGGACCAGACGTTTTTCTCAACCTTACTGAATATGAGTAGTTAAGTTTAATCTCATGTTTTAAGAAAATTAAATAAAACCCGAGGCAACTGAGAATGAACGCGAAGTCAGTATACACTATATGCAAACCCTACTGAGAATTTCTCCAAATTCTCACCTCGCCTCGCATTTCCGCCTCATTCTCAGACACGGACGATGGACACGATAGCTACCCTCTTCGTTGAGATTCCAGACATGCAGCTCCACCATGACCCTGCAGTAGGCTCGTTGTATATAGTCGGCTCTTGCCAGTTCCGCTTGTATCTTTTTAGTGATAGGGATTTTACTGTCCCCTTATATCATCTTGCTTTTGATCCTGCCACCCCATACTTTGAGGTCCCGCTGCACGTGGCACATCCTCTTCCGCCAAATAAGATCCCCGCACTGGGCAAAGACTCGTAGCCCCTGTTGACCCTGCACCGGAGTCACCTCCACAGGTGGTACCGGATATCCCGCTCAGCTCCGAGAGCGACCCCTCAGAGGCCACCAGCTCATCTTCCTCCTCCTCTGGATCAGTTCCTGACTACTCACCAGCCGGGCCCGGGGCGGCCAACGGCTATCTGACTGAGTAGGTCAGCTACAAGGCGTATTGTACAGCATGACCCTCTTTTGGTAGCATGCGGCTTTGGGTCATATACGCAGTGGTAGATTTTGAGATGTTCTCTGAGGACCACGTAGGATCAGATTGACTGACATGGGTCTTATGTCTTTTAGTACACGACTCCACTTATGTATCCTATTTTGAACTTGTATGTAAATCAAAACAGTGGTTCCTGTCTATATATATATATGTACCTATATATAGTTGATAGCATGTGTGTTATTTATGCTTACCTTTTTGTTATGATGAAATAAACTCTGTCATGTTCGTTGTACGACATTCCATTCCTCCTGTTACAAAAAAAAAAAGAAATGATTCGGATAAACGAAACGTAAGTAGAATATTAACACGGTAACACAAGCTACTTAATTTCATGCTATGACTTAAGCATAACATTAAATTAGTAGGGTGTTACAACAACTACTTGCCATATTATATAACAAACATAGAAATACAAAAGTGCAATATGCTTCAATAAGAATCTTAATAATATTATGACTTAATAGGATAATTAAAGATGCACACAAAGATGCTTGTACTTGTCTGCATGCAAGTGCACTTAACTTAATTTGTATCTCTCTTTAACTTGCAACTTGATCTTGCTCTTTTCTGTACTTGGTCCCTCGGAGGTGAATGGCCTTTCTCACCCCTGGGTAATAGCCTGCTTTTCAGGTCCAGGCTCGTACCTATATATGAGTGACAGGTTTACTTTCCCTGACCCTCACACTGGTCTATTCCCCTTAAATCTGGTCGAGAGCTGGCCCAAGTCTTAGACAGTATCGCTCTGGCCGATGCTAGTTGGGTCTATGCCATGCCTCACGTGGTAGCTTGGTACGTCCCGCTTGCAAGTTCTTATTATCTTTTCCTTGCCATATCTTATCATGTATGTGAATACTTTGTGCATTCATGGATATGCCTCATACCTTATTTATCATATCATATTCTAAATATGCTTGCATGCATGATGTATATGAACATCACATGTAAATGTAAATATATTCAAAGCATAATCACCCATAGCATAAGTTCTTATAAATTCCTGCCAAAAATTTGGCAGCATAACGGATTAAGTCCACTTCCCCATGAATAGTGTTAGACAACTAGTACAATCTTTCAAACTTGCAATTCAATATGGATTAGCAATGATACAGATATTCATAGCATCTATAGGGTTTTCGGTTTACTCCCTCCTATTCTGCCCGATTTTGTTATAATCCACCGTTTGCTCAATTCGATTCATTAAGTCTAAATTTTGGATATGTCATAGCCTTATGTGTCTAGTTTCCAACCCTTTTAGTCCCATCTCATTTTGATATGTGTAGCTCAAGATATTTAAATTTTGCCTCAGCCTATTTGGTCACTAGCCAGAATAACACTCCTGGAAGTAAAAATTCACTAAAAATAAGAATCTAAGTGAAACCATACGAAACCTATACCAAATTAAAGATAACAGGACAAGCTTTTATTTCCAAGAAGTTACATATCATTTGAATGAGTATATCTTGAGATATAAGCCTTCTAACTTGAACCTACTGGACTACTCTGTTCCAGCCCAGTTTGAACTTAAGTCCACTTCATTGATGTGCTGCAAACAAATGGAAACGAGTCTGGCTCTGAAATTCTTATGGGATGCTTCCTTACATGTTAGCTTTCAAATCACATTAGTTGGACTTAATTTAGAGTTGTGTAGGATGAGTTACACCCTTCTCAATTTATACTGCCCAGATGAGAATCCAGATTTCTAGGTCCAACTTCAAAAATTTATATCTCCCTCAATACTAATCCAATGACCTTATAATTTACATGCATGGAAATCTCTGGATGTCTAGTTTCATATAAAAATAGATTCACCCACTTTCTACGGTTGTAGGCAGAGCCATACACTCTGCCAATATGGACACCGTAGGGTTTTCTCACAAAAATAGATTCTGCTTAGCTCCTTTTTGAGTTTTTGATAAATTCCTCAACTTAAACCAAGTTTCCTTACCTCAAAACACTAGAAGAACATCAAAGCACCATCATACAAATATGGCATAAGAGGAACATAGCAGCCACATAGTCACATAATACATTAAACAACTAAGGATTTGAGCTACCTACCTTGAAATCCTTGAAACAATGGAAGCAAGGAGGCCAAGAACCAACTCCTAGCCTTCTTCCTTCATCATCACAGCTCATATGAATGTGGGGAGGCTCTATTTGATGCTTAATTATGAAATTGTTAGAGGGGTTTTGTAGAGAAGGAGGTGAGGATCAATTTTCATAAAAGGAGCAAGAGGATTTGAGGTCAAGAGGGCTTCCAATCTTGAGCTTGAAGTTCTTGATCATGGAGGTAAGGAAAGAAAGGAAGAAGAAGAAGAAGAAGAAGAAATGGTGGAGGGCGCAAAAATAAAAGGAGATGGGTGAGATTTTTCTAAGCTTTATGACATAAATAAGGGTGGCTTTAGGTAGTTGGCTTTAGTGGTCATGATTTGGCCAACTCTCCCCATCATATGGCTGCCATATGGCACCATCTATGGTGGTGGAGGTGGCTGAAGTTCAGCCATTCAACCTAAGGCTATCAGTGTAAAATTCTACTGATTCGGCTTTGGTAGTTTAGAACACCGAATATTTACCGATTTCCTCTAAACCGGTAAAACGTTACTTAATAGTTTTGTAAGATAGCTACATGTTCATTTTAATTTATTTTAAGCTTACTCTCTCTAACTAATATCTAATTAACTCTTAATTAATATTTAATTAGCTCCTAATTGCCCTTACATAACTATTGAAACCGAATAAGTGAACTAACGGCGTAAATTAGACATTTTCATAAATTCGAAGCCTTTTTGTTTCATATTTTCTATAATTAATGGCATTTTCATAATTTTGAGCAAGTCCAGGGGCACCCCACGTCATTTAACACCAGACTGCCTCCATGGCCCAATTAGCATAGAATTAAACTTTTACGATTTTGCCACGTGATTCTACTCCGCTTAAAACCCCATTCTGCTAATTCTACAGATAGAGGGACATAAAAGTCATTTATGAAAAGTTCTAGGGTTATTGTGAAAATAATTCTTTAGGGTCAAAATATAATTTCTAAAAATCCTGGGCATCTTTGTAATTAACAAAAGTTTTGAGGGTACTTTTATCATTTCTTAATTTTTAACATATGGCAGTGCCATATTTTCAATGGCAATGTTAAACTATCCTATAATTGCAAGTGTGAGGATCGTCATGGTATAGCGCTGCCTAAGAAATTCTCATAATGCCTAAGGAAAATAATTCAAAGTTTCCATTACGTTCTGTTTACTAAAGTGGGGATGTTACATAGGTGCATAATTTTGTTGATTTCGTTCCGGCAGTTTAAAACACCGAATCTTTACCAATTTCTTTCAAATCGGTAACAAGGTTTGGAAAATCTCTGTGAAGCTTTCTATATGTTTATTCTAATTTATTCAACTCTAATCTTTTTAATTAATATCTAACTAATTTCTAGTTAGCCTTTAAATGACTATTAATTAAATATCTGATTAATTTCTAATTAATTTTACTGATTCGTTAAAACCAAATAAAGCGATTAAAACGATAGAATTTTTCAAGCGTTAAATTACCACCCTCCTAAAAAAAAAATTTGTCCTCAAAATTTAGTCACAAAACTAACTATTTATTGCCGTAAGAGTTTAATGAAAGAGTTGATATATAAGCACATTCGATAAGCATAATACAGCAAACCCAGATATATAATTCAACATAACACAGTTAGCAAAAAGTGAATCTTTGTCCTGGGTTATCCCTAATTTTGTTTCAGCTCCTTCGGGGAAGTAGTCTTTTCAACATTCAACCTTAGATGTTACAGCTTAGGAATAGGTAACTAATGGCCAGGGCATTCTCTAACCATGTGTCCTGGCTTTCCACACTTAAAGCATACCTTCTACCCAGCCAAACAAGGCCTTCCTCCATGATACTTTCCACATTTTGAAACATTCTTGCTTCATGGTGGGCCTTTGCTGCTACTTACCTTCATTTCCATTAGGTTGAAACGGCTTCTTTAAGGGTGGAATGTGCTGAAACTCCTAGTCTTCAAGCGCCAGTCTCTTTCCACAAACATCCATTCTAGTATCAGTGAGCTTTTTGTTATATTCATCAACTAATCGGCTTTTGTTGGCCAATGCAGCAAAATCTCTTATCTCCATTGGCCCCACCTAGGCCAAAATATCCGCTTTTAGTCCTCCCTCAAATTTGATGCACTTCCAATTTTCGTCGAGGTTGCATTAATAGATGGTGGAAAATTTGTAGAGTTCTTCGAACTTAGCAATATACTCCAAAACGCTCATGTCTCCTTGTTGAAGCTTCATGAATTCCAATTCCTTAGCATTTCGCACAGATGCAGGAAAATGCTTCTGATAAAATGCCTTCTTAAATATATTCCAAGTGATATCAACTTGGGATTCTTCCAACAACCTCTTCGTGCCGTTCCATCAAAACTTGGCGTCCGCTTCCAACATATTAGTGCCAAAGGCTACTTTCTGTTAATCAGTGCAAGTCAAGACAGAAAAGACCGTCTCCATTGCCTTGACCCACTCCTCGGCTTTATCTGGGTCAAAAGGTCCTTGGAAGCTGGGCAGATTCACTTTTCTGAATTCAGCAAATTTAAGATAGTCCAGGTCTGCTCCGGGGGCATGTGGATTTCCCCCATGGTCGGCCCGAGGCTGCCTACCCAATTGGTTCATCATTTGATGTGCTGCAGCAGCCTATTCCCGCATTGTATGAGCCATCTCATGCATCGTGTCCATAAAATTAGTAGGATCTTCTGAAGTATGGTATAGTTCGTGGCCTACCACGCCCTCTGGAAGCCATTAGTTCCTAATCACACACAACAAAACATTGAATTGATCAGGCTCAACAATAAGTTAAGTGTGACAGCAACTAATAACAATCGCAGTTAGGCTGTCATGCATATCTAATTCCCTATATCTTATCTGAACAGATAAGATTTGTCGCATGACATGTTCTAAGCATTCTAGAGTGCACTGGAAATGTAGTCAGTCCAAATCCTCAGGTCCGGGGAGGATCAAACTGCTCTGATACCATTTCATAACGTCCTCCCGAATGTAGTACTATGCTTAAGTCATAGTACCATACTCTGGAGTTGTTACTAATACCTTAGCAGACATTTTCTGACAGCGACTTCAGCCATCTTCGAAACTTCTCGAGCTATCTGGAGACAACACGGAAATAGGAGTGAGAATTTTAAATTCTCAGTAGGATTCACTAAGGAATTTTATGCCATGTCATCGTTATTTTCTCCAGCTGCTTCGGTTTATTAAAAAAAAATGAACAGTTATATGAACAGTTCTGTTTTATAGTTTAAAAACATATGGTCCGAAACAGGGTTAATTTTACTCAAGCACTTGTTAAACAAGGTAAGGGTTCAAGCATAAGTATCACAATATTTCATAATAATAATAATAATAATAATAATAATAATAATAATATCGATAACAAGAGCCTACTTGCAATGTCATAATGATGCTAATAACAAACATTATTCTCGTGTGTGTGTGTACTGTTCATTATAAAATCAAGCATATGCAAATACGTTCACTTGAATTCATGCAAAATGCACTTGTGTTTCTGTAACTTTCTTTAACTTCTTTCCTTGGCACACCTAGGCATTACATATCGCCGTCTCTAGGGTGCCTGCATATGTTTGAATCTTTAGTCTTTACTGCCCTTAGGTGGTCTGATCTAGGAGTGAGCTCAACTCATGATTATCGCCACACAGTACTGACCTACAAGGTGATCCACGTGCCTCTAGGTCGGAGGGACTCAGTTGGCCATCTGCCTCCAACATAGAGGGACCCAAAAGTTTTAGCTACCTTCATAGAGAGGGACCCAATGTGCAACTGCCTCTGAGTAAAGGGACCCACATCTTTATCTTTTAACTGCCTTTACCTGGAGGGACCTAAATAACTGCCTCCAAGTGAAGGGATCTCATATATTCTTCCTTCATGCATATGCAAATATGCATGCTCTTATAAGAATAATTCATGATCATATCATTTATAATTGTATAGCTGTTCACCTTTGATCATGCATGTGAATGTTCTACATTCTTGTACATGACTTACATTATACTTTAATCATATTTGCATACGTGATTATCATGGTCACCACATATACTTACTCATAATTTTAACTTCGTAATTAATCAACTTAATTGCTAAAAACTATCAATCCATTAATCTTGCACTTTCTACCGGAAATTCGGCAGCATAACGGATCGAGACTGCTTCCCCATGAATAGTGCCAATACTCAGAAAACCGATTGCACAGAAAAATCATGACATTTTATTCACAATTCAATCATCAAATTCATGGGCACAATTATTATATTTGAAACATAATTGCTGTCTCAACACTTACATTGAACCCGATTTTTGTAAATCAAACCACAATTTCTATTTAACTCATCTGGACCTAAATTTTGGATATGTTATATTTTTATGTGTATATTTTCTAACCTTTTTGGTCCCATCTAATTTTGATAAATATAGCTCAAGTTATTTAAGTTTTATCCCGGCCAGAATCGCACACTTAAAATTAAAAATCCACTAAAAATCAAAAACTAGCTCAAATCATACAAAATTAGTCTCATATTAAAGCTAACAGGACAAAATTTCATTTCAAAAAGTTCCATTCCATTTGCCTTAGTAGGGCTCGAGCTATAAGCCCCGAAATTTGACCTTCTTGAATTGCTCTATTTTGGCCTGGTTTGGACATAGAGAAATTTTATTGAATCACTGGGAACAAACAGGAGCTTATCTAACTCTGAAATTTTTATGACATATTCTCCTATGTGTAAGCTCTCTAATAAAGTTAGTTTCATTCAATTCCAAGGAGTATAAGGCAAGTTTTTTCTAGAACAACCCAGTCTGCCCAAAATCAAACTCAAAAACCTAAGTTGAACTTCCAAAATTCATATCTCTCTCAATACTAATCCAATGGCCTTATATGATATATGTATGGAAATCCCTGAATGTCTAGTTTCATGTAAAAATGGTCGTATCAAATTTGAACTGCGGTAGGTGGAGCCGTACACTCTGCCGTATGGACTGCCAAGGGTTCTCCTAGGTTTTCAAATTCTGGTTTGCTCTCTATCTTATGTTCCATGCAAGGTTCAATCTCGATCCCTCCAAATCCTTAATAAGCCAGCCATAAATCATCACACACATCAAGTATATCATCAAATAAGTGAAGAGAGTTGAACTCTCATACAGCTTTAATCCATGAAAACAAGAAGTAGAAAATAGAAATCCTACCTCAAATTGATGTAGAAACTAGTTAAATTTAAGTTTTTGGTGAAGGATATGGGTGGAGCTTGAAGATAGAAGCTAGATGAAGGGAAGAGAGAATGAAGAGGGGTTAGCTGCCAAGGGGAGGGCAAAAATGAATGATTGAGGAGGGATTAGAGAGAGTTGTGATATTTTTAATAGGTGAAAAGTAGTTGAATTGAAGGCTTGTAATTGGAGGAAAGTTGAGTGGTTTGAAAGAAGCCAAATCCTTCCTCCTTTTGGGCAGCAATTGGACGCCCAAGTTTGAGTGAGAATGGCTAAGTTTTAGCCACTCATTTTAAGGTGTAGGTTGTAACACCCTACTCGAGTCCTGATATTATATCAAAGGGGTGTCACTGTGGTAAGAAAGATTTAAAATATGAAAAATATAATACATGGCTCTTTAACTGCACACTTTATTACACAGTGAGCTTAGGACTAGCCCCTAGGATACCACCTGAGCGACTTGAGCTCGATGGCAGGTGAAGGTAGCTTAGAGATAAGCCTTGGACATCTTGGGAGCCATTTATCTTAAAATAGGAAAATCAAGAAAACGTTGTCAAAAAATCAATTATAATGGAAATAATAAGGAAATAAAGTCTATTACAAACTTATAGACGTGTTTGAGCGTCTCGGCCCTCTAAATATCATCTTCTTACTTGTCAAGTGCTTAGAGAGGAAATCAAGGATAACTTGGTCATAGACAGGGAAGCTATAGTAGTCAACATTGAGGACCTTTCTTGGAAACCTATTCTAATATAGAGGAAACTTGGCATGACCTTTTTCATTCAAGAATAAGGGGAATTCATGCTCGGAGGCTAGGACCTAAACTGCTTGAAATTGGAAGTGAAAAGCTTGAAAACTTTCTTCGAAGGTTGGCTACTGAGGGAAACCAATTTTCCCTTCCCAATATCTTTCACTTGGAATAAAGAAATAAGACCCCAGTGGTTGGAGTAGCCCCTAGGAATCCCATGAAGGTCTTAAGAGATCGGATGAATGCCCAATCATTGAAATGCAATTAGGTGGGGCCTACATTTATAAAATTGAGGCACTCGACCTCAAAATCAGAGAATGGGAGCCTAAGACCTAGGGTGGTAAAAAAGACATCATATACAAAAAAGAAATTTGGTTATCATTGGAAGTTGTATTTACATGGTAAACTTGGTCACTGGGAATATAGGCCGAGCATACTACAAAGCCTTCTTTCCCAAAGTGAGCTATCCTGCTATCTCAAAGGAAATGGTCTAGAATGCTTTGATCAATGTACAAGGAATAGGCATTCTTGACTTTGTCAATTACCCAAAAGTCTAAGTCTAACTTCCCTCTCTTCTTTAAGGAATCCTTAACATCTTTAACACTTTCTTAATAACCTTTTCCCATCCTTGACAAACTATAATCCAAAGGAATTGATGGCTCAAAACGACCTCTTAAAAATCATAAGGAAAAGAAAAATAAACTAGTGACTCGAGTGCCGAGCTCGATCAAATTAGAATAAAAACCGAATTACACTAAACTCGTAGCAAGGGTGCAACCCGGGTCGTTTCCCAGCGATGACAATGTTATATGATCAGGAAATTGGGGGGGGTTTAGGAATTTAAAATACTGAAATGAATATAAAAGAAATGAACAGAATTTGGAACATCCAATCCAAAAACCAAGAAAGACAGTGGCTAACCTATCATCGGATTCTAAAAATAATCATTCAAATCAAATCAGTGACTGACATCAAACCCAAAAGAAACCTCTATTCGGATACGACATTGCACACGAAAACCTTCATGCATTCAATTAACAGATAAATGATTAAATTCAGAAGCCTCTAGAACCTAACCAATTCATGTTAATTTTCAAGCACCAATGTAATCAATCATCAAATTCAAACCTAAAAATGATTCTACTCACGCAATTGCATTACACATTAATCAATCGAGCAATATGCAAGTAAGCAAGCAATTATAATCCACCACAATTCCGAATTAAAAACCTTCAAATCTGAAATTGGATTAATCATAATGAAAGAAAAGGGAGTAGAAAACCGATTTGATTTGATGAAGTTTGGTTGCGCAAATCCTCAAGATAGCCAATGCTTCTTTGAATCCTTGGATTAGATCGAAGCTTACTCCTCCATGAATGGAGGAAGACGAGTTGTTAAGGTGGGGGGGGGCGTGAGAGAAGAGAGGAGAAGAAGAACCAAAAAACCGAAAATTTCCTACTCCAAAAAAATCTGTCCGGTTACAATTCTGGCTTCCCCCTAAGTCAGCCAGCCAAAACCGAATTAAAACGTCTCCCAATCAATCCGTAACAGCTATTACATTAATCCCCTCTATCTTCTCTGAATCTGGATACCTTATTTGCTAAATTCTAAATTATATAAAGAAAGTTATGCTAAAAACATGCAAGTACGTTTTCTAATCCAGTCAGTAACGTTTGTCCGCATTTTTGGCAATGAAAACGCATCAGTTTGGATTTGTGGTCTGAATATCACTTAAAGCTTTGGATGTCAGCTTCAAAATACCACTGGAATGGACTCAATTGGACTACTATGGACCAAGATATGGTCCAAATACTGCACCCAGTTCAGAAACCGCGATTGCACCGCTTCAGTTCACTTCTAGGCCCAATTTCAACTCCTTAACACCAGAATTGGCTTCTAACTTCTTCATATCACTTGTAGGCCTATCTCTCAGCTTTCCTACAAATCAAGAATCACAATAAAATGAGCTCTATAACTCAAGATATAACCCAAAAACCAAAACAGTGTTAGAATTCACCTAATGCTGGAAAATTTAACTCAAACCCAAACAAAATCCAAACAATACAAAATGGTCCAATTCAAAACAATTAGGCACAAGAGAGAATTAATGAGCTAGGAATGAGGGAAAATAAGTGTATAAAAATCCAATTGATCAACTAGTGACAATGGTAGAGAGAAGGGAGACCAATCGGCGACTATCCTAGGGTTTTTAATGAAAATTTATAGAAAAAAGTATCGAAAGCAAAAGGAAAGAAGGAAGAACAAAATGCTTACTTAGGGATTCTTGAAGAGGCAAAGGTAGCGAAGGGTTATTGGAAATGCGATGCACCTTACAAAGCAAGGAAATGGAAATTACAAGAAGCAATGGAAATAAGGAAGAAAGTAGGAATGAGAATAACTAGAATTAAAGGGAATATGCAAATGAAGTATGGAAATAAAAAAAAGGTTGAGGGAATAAGTTTAATCCCTCTCTCAGAAAAGGAAAACAATCTAGTAGATCAGAGAGTTTCCTACCATGAAAACATATCTAAGCCATTCAAGGAATAAATGGTTTGGGGTTAGATCCAATAGTTGGAATTCAAAGCAGAAATTGTAATAATGACTACGTAGTAATGACATGATAATGGGGCTTCGTAACATGCCACATGTCTACATACGTTTCCCCATAGTCCCCAATGGATTTAAAACATTTCTTGATTATTGCTAAAAGTATGTAACATCCCCACTCTTCTTATAGGAATTTTGAATTACTTCACTTAGGTAGTGTGAGAATTTCTCAAACAGTACTATGCCATGACAATCCTCACACTGAGAACTATAGGAGAGTATGACACTACCATTGAAATTATGGCATTGCCATATACTAAAAATTAAAAAAAGATGAAAATGCCCCTATAGCATAAACTTTTATTATTTATAGAATTGACCTAGGATTTTCAATAATTACACTTAGACCCCAAAAGCTATTTATATTTTGACCCCAAAAATTTTATAAAATGACATTTGGGTCCCAGAACCATTAAAATTAGCAAAATAGGAGTTTAAGCAGAGCTAGTAACATAACGAAACTATAGAATCCTAAATCTCTGCCTATTAAGCCATAGAGGTATCCAAGTGTAAAATGATATGGAATGCCCTTGGACTTGCTCGTAATTATAGAAATGCCATTAGTTATAGAAAACAAACAAATACAGTAGAAACTCTGATAGAAAATCCTAAAAGGTTTACAGAAGGCCAAAAACTACCCGAAAGATCCCGAAAAATTCTAGAAATATTATAATACCCTATTTAAAATAAAATGTATGTTAAAAAAATAATAAATAAATAAATAGACCATTGGTAATGGGAAATTTTAAAATTTCACATTAAGTTTACAGTGATAGAGGAATTGAAATTGTTTAGGTGAAGTTTTGACATATTGTTAAAAAAAAGGGGAGAGGGATCATGGTGCACCATAAGTGGTATGGCACACCTCAAGCCCCCCTTTTTCTTCAATTCCATCATCTAGGATCTTCTCCATCTTGGTTGCTTCTTTCTTTGATTCTTTTTTGGGTAAATAACACAAACCACCCTTAAGGTTTCTCAATATAACACTTAACCCCATTTTTGCTTTAGTATTACACTCCACTCCTTTTAATTACCAGTAATAGTTGTATGAAATTATTCTAACAAAATATTCTCAATTTCTCAATATTCTTAACTATTCAACCAACTCTAACTCTCATATCCTCATTCTTCCATCGTCACTAAAGACCCAAATAATGTTAACATTCAGAATCCACACTGAAGGTCACCCAAATATCATTAAGAATATGGATTTTAATGTGCACATACACCCACTGTTAAAGACATTGTCTCCATCTTTGAAGTCTACTCTCCCAATCTTTTTGTCTCTGAATGCAAAACCACTTATCATTGAATGTAGTCACCAAATACACATTCTTACTCTTATTTCCCACCAAATTCTTTTGAGAATGGAGTCAAAATCGCTAAATGTTCCATCCATATCCACAAGGGATGTCAATGAGATAACATTCTCAAGTGTGTTAGATTTGATAACACAAAGGTGGACTTGCATGCCCATTAGAAGGAGAACCAGCACATGCATCCAACACACTTGAAATGTGAAATGATTGGGGCGACTCCCTAACTTAAGCATCAAACAAATAAGCTTCAATGCATCCACAAATCTCTTGTTTTGCATATACCCATTAATCATTACTGTCCAAGAAACCCTTCACCCAACTCTCACCTTCACTTAACACATGGATCTAACATTTCCACTCCTCACCAATTCCAATTACTTATGAATTAGATCCTCTCAGCTCAAATTTGGATTAAACCAGTTCTGGTTGGCTCTAAGCTAACCACCATTAGCAAGGCGTTCCGGTAAGGCTGACGACGACGACAAGGAGGAGAAGCAGCGACGGTAGCATTGCAACTGAGCCTTGTAGATGTCGAGCTCCGGCAAGTGCGAGTGGGTGATCGAGGTCGGGGTGCACCCAAACCTGAAGCGGGTGCAGCAAATTAGGGAGGGGAGGAGGGATGAAGTGGAGAAATGGATGGCGGTGATTGGCAGAAGCCACGATGGTTGTGAGGGTAGGCAATGTCAGCAGTAGGTCATGGTGAAGAAAAAAGGCTCACCCAGTGGCATTCTTAGACGTGTTTGCTCGTCCCAAATCCACTAGTTTGACTACCAATTTCCTAGGTAGTCTTGGGCACCATGGAGATTGGTAGGGGGCAAGTAAACTTAGGTTAACCATGCATAGTTAACATACATCACTGACTAACAACAAAGTTAGGAAATGGGGCGGACTATAATATTCAATTAAGAATGGGGTTATGTGTTGTTTAGAGAAAGCTCAAGGCTGATTTATGTTATTTACCCTTCTTTTTTTTCCTTCCTGCAATGCTTCCTCTCTCGTTCTCTTCTTCTCAATCTCGTCTCACTCTCTCTACATCTCTTACTCTTGCACCTACTAGCTACCCTCCATGCTGCCCCTTTCTCTATCACCTCCACCACAGAAGAGCCTCTTGCCTTTTCATTTTCTCTCTCTGCACTTCTCCCACTTTGGTTCGTCTCCCTCTCGCCCATCTCCCCCTCTAATTTGTGTATGTGTCTCTCTTTTTTTTTTGTGGCTATTGGTGATTAGCTCATTGTTGGTAACTTGTTATGCATGAGGATTTATAAGCAATAGGCTAAATCTTGGGTGTTCCATGATTTTGGTTGATTTTGACTATAAAGAGAAAGGATATGAGCAATTACTGTTGTTTGTGCAAATTTTAAACTGCTACCTATTTTATTTCTTCATAAGTATAGTTTAGTTAATTTTATTCATCTATTAATATGTTTTTGTGTCAAACTATCATGGAAATATTCTAACTGTGCTTTAGAATTCGATCTTCCTTTTTGCAAAAGATACTTATATATATAAAAGTAATGACTAGCAACTTCTCAATACTTTCTTATAATTTCACTTTATGCAAAACTTATCTTACCATTTCATTGTATTGTTTTGGTTTTGTTACGTCAAAATCGTATATTGTTTTGTTGTAAAGTTTGTGACTTAAGATATTAATTATTTATTTATTTATTTAATTATTTAATTGCCCTAAAACTTCCTTTAAAGTTTTTGTCATAATTTGGGATTTGGAAGTATCTTAGATAATCCTTTTGAAGATTCTTTATAATTTATTTATACAAGTTTGATTGTTACAATTTGAATAAGTTAGCTATCACAAGAAATGAAAAATTTATTTTATAAGATTAGAGAAAGAAGATTGGAGTCAAACAATAAATCGAAGCATTTATGGTTAAATCGAAAATAACCATTTGTGTGTAATTTTAGATTCCCCAAGACATTGATTTGTGAGTTAGTGGCCCAAGGACATAGACTGGATGTTTCCTGACATTCTGTGAGCGGACAATACTTCTATAGCATATAGGTTTTATATCATTTGTATCGATTTAGTTTCAATATAGATAGATATATATATATATATATATATATATATATATATATATATATTGTAACATCCTACTAATTTAATGTTATGCTTAAGTCATAGCATGAAATTAGGTAGTCTGTGTTACCGTGTTAACACTCTGCTTAATTTTCGTGATTAGTATCACAAAACAGTTGAAACGACATGCTATTATATAATAAACGTAAATAGCATTATAAAGCATAATAAAGTTTAATATAACATAACGGAAAAGATACGAATAAGTGATATATTATCAACTGTATACATACATATGTAGGTTGGAAGCCAACACTTCAGTCTATACATATATATATATATATATATATATATTAAAAGCAGATGAAATAAAGGAACAACAAAATTCCTATTGCTAAAAAGCAGAGGCAGAACTAGCAGGAGCAGGCTGTGTTCAACGAGTCCAACTCGGGGTCATGGTGAAGCTGCAAGTCTGGGATCTCAACAAAAAGAGTGGCCGTTGAGCCCTTCGCCAGTGTCTGAGAATGATGCGGAAATACAACACAGGGTGAGAATTTAAGGAAATTCTCAGTAGAGTTCATGTATAGCATTCATCTGACGTCACATTCATTCTCAGTTGCCTCGGTTTTTATTTAATTATAGAAGCATGTGTTCAAACTAGGCTATCCGTTTTAATGAGTTTAAGGAAAAGTTTGGTCCGAGGCAAGGTTCAGTTTTACTTTAGTTGACATAAGAAACAGAATAGATTACTAATAATGCTTCACAGAATAATAAATAGATTAAATGAATAAATGGCAGTAAATAAACTTAATAGACACTGCATTCATCTTGACATAATTATTTCATGTAACCATGCATTCATGTAATCATGCAGACTTAATCATGAACCTTTCTTCATAAGCTTTTCCATTACTTTTCATCATTTTCTATCTCTCGGTCCCCTGGGAGTTCTTGGCCATTTAGACTCCTGAGTAATAGTCTATTTTTTAAGATCGAGCTCGTTCCTATACAGGAATGCTGGGTTTACTTTCCTCGACCTTCCCACCGATCTATTCCCCTTAACTTTTTATCCGGGGCTGGCCCAAGTAGCATGGAACTTTCATAATAACATAACTCTTATCATATCTTCCATAGCCTCCTTGAAAATGCACATGCATTAACATGTATTTCATAACTTATGCATAGATTCTACCGAAATTTCGGCAGCATAACAGAACGTGTCCGCTTCCCCATGAATAGTGCTAGTACAACAGAACACAAATTTATCATAGAGGTCACAACATTGCATACATATTTTAACATTAAACTCATAGTAACAATAATCTCATTAAGGGAAAGTTTCTGTCTCAACATAGTCAGCCAACCCGATTGTTCTAAATCAAGCCATAATTTCTATTTAACTCATTTGGACCTCAATTTTGGGTATGCTAAAGTGTTATGTGCCTATTTTCTAACCTCTTTGGTCCCATCTAATTTTGATATCTATAGCTCAAGATATTTAGGTTTTATCCTGGCCTGCCCAATGGCTGGCCAGAATCAGACACCTAAAAGTAAAAATCCACTAAAAATTGAAAATTATTCAAATCATACGAAATTGGTTATTAAAGCTAATAGGGCAAAGTTTCATTTGCAAAAAGTTCCATTCCATTTGACTTAGTAGGGCTCGAGTTATAAGCCCCGAATGCTGACCTTCCTACACTGCCCTATTCTGGCCCATTTTGGACATAGGGCAACTTTCTTGGATAGCTGGGAGCAAATAGGACCTTATTAAATTATGAAATTTTAATGGGACATTCTCCTATGTGTAAGCTTTCTAATAAAGTTCGTTTCACTCATTTTCAAGTAGTATAGGGCGAGTTCTACCCTGAACAACCCAGTCTGCCCAGAATTAAAGTCAAAAACCTAGGTTGGAATTCAAAAATTCATAACTCTCTCAATACTAATCGAGAAGCATTATATGATATATATATATATATATATATATATATATATGGAAAGTCCTAGATGTCTTGATACATGCTCAAGAGGGTAATTTGGTCATTCCAACACTAGAAAATAGCCTGTTTCTAGCAAGTCAGTTCTGCCTTGGAGATCAAGCAATCCAAGAGCTCATTTCAAGTTACTTGGAGATCAAGGAATCAAGCTTAATTAAAGTAACTTGAGGAGCAAGCAATTTGATTAGGTTGAAAATATGTTTAGATTGTGTTTAGATTCATTTTTTATTTGTTTTGGCTTAGTCTAGGTTTGTTTAGATTTAAATTGATTTAGTTTGTCTTTTAGGATTTAAATCAAATATGATCTAATCTATAAAGATCAAATCTGATTTAAATTAGTTAGGAATAAATCTTTTAGAATAGAATCATATCTTTAATTTTTAAATTTTAGTTTCAAATCAGATCTTTTAGATAGGATTAGATAATTTTCAATTTTAGGATTTATGTATAAATAGGCAACTTGGCCTATAGACAATGGAGAATTTTGAAGGAACCCCGTGGATATAAAGATCCAGAAACCCCAGGCACACACTTTGATAGAAAACAAGACGTAGAATAAAGACCCTCCCTACTAAACCCCCAAGAAACCTGTCCTTGGAAACGTAGATAACAGGGAAAAGATAGAACATTCTGCATCACACAGAACAACATGAGGAAAACCTCACAATTTTATTGGTAGTTAAACCATGATAAAAAAATATGATCAAAATTCTCTATTGTCTATAGGCCAAGTTGCCTATTTATACATAAATCCTAAAATTGAAAATTATCTAATCCTATCTAAAAGATCTGATTTGAAACTAAAATTTAAAAATTAAAGATATGATTCTATTCTAAAAGATTTATCCCGAAAAATATTAAATCAGATTTGATCTTTATAGATTAGATCAAATTTGATTTAAATCTAAACAAATCTAGACTAAGTCAAAACAAATCAAAAACGACTCTAGACACAATCTAAACATATTTTCAACATTATCAAATTGCTTTGCTTGCTCTCCAAGTTACTTTAACTAAGCTTGATTCCTTGATCTCCAAGTAACTTGAAATGGGCTCTCGGATTGCTTGATCTCCAAGGCAAACCAACTTGCTAGAAATAAGCTCTTTTCCAATGTTGAAATGACCAAGTTACCCTCCTGAACATGTATCATTCTCCCCCTCTTCAAAAAGATTCGTCCTCGAATCTTGCCTTTGTAATCTTCAAAGACAACTCCACCATTGCCATTCCTCCATGAAGCCATCTAAGAACCTATAATTGAAGAATCTCACTAACACTGTCTCTTCTCTCTTTTTTTTTTTTCTCTCTCTTTTTTTCTTCTTTCTTTTTCTCTCTTTTTTTTTCTTTTTTTTTTCGCTTTTTTTTCTTCCTTTTTTTTTTGCTTTTTTTTTTTTAACTGAATATACCTCAAATACCAAAAAAAAATGTGGACAAAGTAGACACAACGATTAAGGAAACTAGACTCAAAACATAAGGAAAAAAAAAACTAGGGAAATAAAATTAACAAAGTGGAAACGAAATAGAACAATGGATAGTAAACATAGGGTTTTCCTACTAGACCTCTAAGAAACCTGTTCTTAGCAACCTAGGTCACCGGAAATGGATTTTCCTACTAGACCTCTATGAAACCTGTCCATAGCAACCTAGATCAAAGGAAAGAATTTCCCTACTAAACCCCCAAGAAACCTGTCCTTGGAAACGTAGATAACAGGGAAAAAAAGTTATGCTTATAATCCTCACCTTTTCTGATTTCTTCTCCTTTTTTTTCTTTTTTTTTATAAAAAAAACTGAACTAGCAACAAAGATTGAACGCAAAACAAGAGAAACACAGAGATGGAACAAAGATATGACCGCAACACACAAGGATAGACACAAAAACAAGAATGCAAACGGATAAGGAAAGAAGACAAAAGATAAACGTAAAAGACAGATAGATAAATAGGAATTTATCTAGACCTTGCTCTGATACCAAATGATGCAGAAACCCCATGGATATAAAGATCCAGAAACCCCAGGCACACACTTTGATAGAAAACAAGACGTAGAATAAAGACCCTCCCTACTAAACCCCCAAGAAACCTGTCCTTGGAAACGTAGATAACAGGGAAAAGATAGAACATTCTGCATCACACAGAACAACATGAGGAAAACCTCACAATTTTATTGGTAGTTAAACCATGATAAAAAAATATGATCAAAATTCTCTATTGTCTATAGGCCAAGTTGCCTATTTATACATAATTCTAAAATTGAAAATTATCTAATCCTATCTAAAAGATCTGATTTGAAACTCAAATTTAAAAATTAAAGATATGATTCTATTCTAAAAGATTTATCCCTAAAAATATTAAATCAGATTTGATCTTTATAGATTAGATCAAATTTGATTTAAATCTAAACAAATCTAGACTAAGTCAAAACAAATAAAAAACGACTCTAGACACAATCTAAACATATTTTCAACATTATCAAATTGCTTTGCTTGCTCTCCAAGTTACTTTAACTAAGCTTGATTCCTTGATCTCCAAGTAACTTGAAATGGGCTCTCGGATTGCTTGATCTCCAAGGCAAACCAACTTGCTAGAAATAAGCTCTTTTCCAATGTTGAAATGACCAAGTTACCCTCCTGAACATGTATCATTCCACTAAGGTGGTACTAGCAACATTGGTGCAACTTCCACCATCAACAATCAAACTGCACACCTTTCCACCAACCAAACATCTAGTGTGAAAGATGTTCTCTCTTTGCTCTAGGCTATCCTCCTTAACTTGCATATTCAAAGCACGTCTAGCAACAAGAGACTCACCATGCACAGCATATTCAACATTCTCATCATTATCAGAACAGTCCTCTAATGGTGGCATATCATCACTACCATCAGACTTACCATCATCATCAGATTCAGATACAACTTCACCTCCCCTAATGACCATTGTTCTCTTGTTCGGGCAATTATATGCATAATGGCCCAAGCCGTGGCACTTGAAGCATTTAACATCTTTATGTCTAGAAGTAGCAGTAGAAGAAGATGAATTAGAAGTACCATTCTTCTTGGCTATGTCCAGCCCCTTCTCCTTGGGATTTGAGTCCTTATTCTTCTTTGTGTCCTCATACTTAGACCATTTTGAACCCCACTTGGAGTTGGAATTGGAAAATGCCTTAGCTGCCCTTCTTTGATTTTGTTGTTTCTCTACCTTCATTGCCATGCTAACCAAATCCTCCATCTCCACATAATGGTGTAATTCTACCACATCTGCAATCTCCTTATTTAAACCACCTATAAACCGAGCCATAGTTACTTCCATGTCCTCCTCAATGTTGGCTTTAATCATGAGCATTTCCATCTCCTTATGGTAATCTTCTACTGACTTGGAGCCTTGAATGAGCCTATGCAATTTTTGGTGCACTTCCACATAGTAGTGGGAAGGAACAAATCTCTTCTTCATTATCCTCTTCATCTCATCCCAAGTTTCTATGGGGTATTCCCCATTCCTCCTTCTGGACTTAACTAGCTCATCCCACCAAATTAGAGCATAATCAGAAAATTCCACAGACTAATTTGACCTTTTTCTTTCGAGTAATTATGACAAGCAAAAATCATCTCCACCTTTCTTTCCCACTCTAAATAAGCTTCAGTATCATTCCTACCCTTGAATGGTGGTATCTGCATCTTGATAGAGTTAATGTTGCTATCCCAAGCTCTGTTTCTAGTTCTCCTATTTCTAGCTAAACCAACTTCGTCAAACTCCTCCCCAGATAGCTCATGGTTGGAATCATGGTGATGTTGATTCCTCAGATTAACTCGTCTACTACCTCTGGACATGCTTTGTGTCATCTCCTTTCTCCACTCATCCATCTCATCAAGTCTACTATTCAACTTCTGAAATTGACTAGTGAAAGCTTGGTACATGAGCTTCATGTCAAGTATCATACCAGGTTCCTCTTCATAATTTTCTTTTCCTTCCTTCCTTGAGTTGTTAGCCATTGAACAACCTGCAAAATGTTAATAAAAGAAAAGGACCTCACAAGCACTCTCTCACGTGTTTGCACTCAAAATTGGGTACACTCGTGTTTTCACTCAATTCTTGGCTTTTACCCTCTTTTGTGCTCACCACTCTTGCCTTTTACCACTCTTGATCACTTTAGAATGTTGCACTTTAGAAATTAAATGAAATCAAGCAAGGCAAATCCACAAGTAATATTACGATCAGAATTTGATGACAAGGACCAAGAGAAACTCAAGTTGAAGACTCAAAATGGATTACTTAATTTGCAAGGAAAAAAAATGCAAAAGAGACACAACTAAGGATTACTTAGACTCCAAGGAACTCAAGATAACACAAAATCTTGTGTAAATCAACCAAATCTGATGTAAATCAGATTTAAAAATCAAAATTTAAATTCCAAGGAAAGACAAGATATGTAATCTAATTTGATTTAAAACTGAATCTAAACACAATCTTTTTGAATTTGAAACAAAGGATAATGTAATCTGATGTGAATCAAAACTAAATCTGAGTATAATCTGATGTGATTTGATGTAATGATACATGCTCAAGAGGGTAATTTGGTCATTCCAACACTGGAAAATAACTTGTTTCTAGCAAGTCAGTTCTGCCTTGGAGATCAAGCAATCCAAGAGCTCATTTCAAGTTACTTGGAGATCAAGGAATCAAGCTTAATTAAAGTAACTTGGGGAGCAAACAATTTGATTAGGTTGAAAATATATTTAGATTGTGTTTAGATTCATTTTTTATTTGTTTTGACTTAGTCTGGGTTTGTTTAGATTTAAATTGATTCAATTTGTATTTTAGGATTTAAATCAAATATGATCTAATCTATAAAGATCAAATCTGATTTAAATTAGTTAGGAATAAATCTTTTAGAATAGAATCGTATCTTTAATTTTTAAATTTTAGTTTCAAATCAAATCTTTTAGATAGGATTAGATAATTTCTAGTTTTAGGATTTATGTATAAATAGGCAACTTGGCCTATAGACAATGGAGAATTTTGATCATATTTTTTATCATGGTTACACAACCAATACGATTGTGAGGTTTTCCTCATTTTGTCCTGTGTGATGCAGAATGTTCTATCTTTTCCCTCAAGTATCTCGTTTCCAAGGACAAAGTTTCTTGGGGGTTTAGTAGGGATTATCCTGTTATCTATGTTTCCAGGGCGGGTTTCTTGGGGGTTTAGTAGGGAGGTCTTTATTCTCGTCTTGTTTTCTATCAAAGTGTGTGTGCACAGGGTTTTACGGATCTTTATATCCACGGGGTTCCGCATCATATGATGATGGACCCCGTGGATATAACGATCCAGAAACCCCAGGCACACACTTTGATAGAAAACAAGACGTAGAATAAAGACCCTCCCTAGTAAACCCCAAGAAACCTCGTCTGGAAACGTAGATAACAAGTGGAAAAGATAGAACATTCTCTGCATCACACAGAACAACATGAGGAAAACCTCACAATTTTATTGGTAGTTAAACCATGATAAAAAAATATGATCAAAATTCTCTATTGTCTATAGGCCAAGTTGCCTATTTATACATAAATCCTAAAATTGAAAATTATCTAATCCTATCTAAAGATCTGATTTGAAACTAAAATTTAAAAATTAAAGATATGATTCTATTCTAAAAGATTTATTCCTAACTAATTTAAATCAGATTTGATCTTTATAGATTAAATCATATTTGATTTAAATCCTAAAAGACAAACTAAATCAATTTAAATCTAAACAAACCTAGACTAAGCCAAAACAAATAAAAAATGAATCTAAACACAATCTAAACATATTTTCAACCTAATCAAATTGCTTGCTCCTCAAGTTACTTTAATTAAGCTTGATTCCTTGATTCCAAGTAACTTGAAATGAGCTCTTGGATTGCTTGATCTCCAAGGCAGAACTGACTTGCTAGAAACAGGCTATTTTCTAGTGTTGGAATGACCAAATTACCCTCTTGAGCATGTATCATTCTCCCCCTCTTCAAAAAGATTCGTCCTCGAATCTTGCCTTTGTAATCTTCAAAGACATCTCCACCATTGCCTTTCCTCCATGAAGCCATCTAAGAACTTACAATTGAAGAATCTCACTAACACTCTTTCCTCTCTTTTTTTTTTTCTTCTCTTTTTTTTCGCTTTTTTTTCTTCTTTTTTTTCTTTTTTTTTTTGCTTTTTTTTTTGGAAATGAATATACCTCAAATACAAAAAAAAAAAAAATGTGGACAAAGTAGACACAACGATTAAGGAAACAAGACTCAAAACACAAAGATAATAAATTAAGGAAATAAAATTAAGAAAACGGAAATGAAATAGAAATAAAGGATAGTAAACATAGGGTTTTCCTACTAGACCTCTAAGAAACCTGTTCTTAGCAACCTAGGTCACCGGAAATGGATTTTCCTACTAGACCTCTATGAAACCTGTCCATAGCAACCTAGATCAAAGGAAAGAATTTCCCTACTAAACCCCCAAGAAACCTATCCTTGGAAACGTAGATAACAGGGAAAAAATTATGCTTATAATCCTCACCTTTTCTGATTTTTTCTCCTTTTTTTTCTCCTTTTTTTTTTTGGATCTAAACTAACAACAAAAAGACAAATGCCAGATAGAGAAGAAACATAGGGATAGATAAAGACGCGACAGCAACACAAAAGGATAGAACGCATAAACACAAAAAAAAAAAAAAGAACGCTAACGGACAAGAAAAGAAGACAAAAGATGAACGTAAAAGATAAAGATAGATAAATAGGAATTTATCTAGACCTTGCTCTGATACCAAATGATGCGGAACCCCGTGGATATAACGATCCAGAAACCCCAAGCACACACTTTGATAGAAAACAAGACGTAGAATAAAGACCCTCCCTACTAAACCCCCAAGAAACCTGTCCTTGGAAACGTAGATAACAGGGAAAAGATAGAACATTCTGCATCACACAGAACAACATGAGGAAAACCTCACAATTTTATTGGTAGTTAAACCATGATAAAAAAATATGATCAAAATTCTCTATTGTCTATAGGCCAAGTTGCCTATTTATACATAAATCCTAAAATTGAAAATTATCTAATCCTATCTAAAAGATCTGATTTGAAACTAAAATTTAAAAATTAAAGATATGATTCTATTCTAAAAGATTTATTCCTAACTAATTTAAATCAGATTTGATCTTTATAGATTAGATCATATTTGATTTAAATCCTAAAAGACAAACTAAATCAATTTAAATCTAAACAAACCTAGACTAAGCCAAAACAAATAAAAAATGAATCTAAACACAATCTAAACATATTTTCAACCTAATCAAATTGCTTGCTCCTCAAGTTACTTTAATTAAGCTTGATTCCTTGATCTCCAAGTAACTTGAAATGAGCTCTTGGATTGCTTGATCTCAAAGCTAATCGACTTGCTAGAAACAGGCTATTTTCTAGTGTTGGAATGACCAAATTACCCTCTTGAGCATGTATCATGTCTAGTTTCATATAAAAATTGTCTCATCAAATTTAATAGGCTGTAGGCGGAGCCGTACACTCTAACGTATGGACTGCTGAGGGTTTTTGGTTCTCCAGCCTCTCAACTCTTCCTATTTTCATTCTTTCTTGCTTCCAATTCGGTTTTAACCAAACAAACAGCCAATAACCAGCCATATATCATCATAATCATTCAATCAATACATCAAAGAGTGGAAAATAATCCATCCTCAGCCAGCCAAGATCACAGAATTGATGCAAGAATTAATCCTCTACCTTTGTTATATGTGATTTGGCTTTATTTTTGGGGCTTGGGTGAGTTGAACTTGAGAGTTTGATGGAGTTATGTGGGTGAAGAAGAGAAGGAGAGAGCTGGAGTAAGGAGAAGAGACGCAGAAGTATGGGTCTGAATGGGTGAGAAGAGGGAGGAAAAATCAGATTAAAGGTGTAGGAGGTGGTTGGCTTCCTTGGCATTTGATTGGTTGATTATTGTATGGCTGAAATTCAGCCAAGCCTCTCCATGAATTGTGGCCAAAGTGGCGCCACTCTCTTGCGTTAAGTGGCTGAGTTATCAGCCACTCAAGGTAGGGTAAAAGAATTGGAATTCTATTGGTCTGGTTCCGACAATTTAAAATACTGTAATTTTACCGATTTCCTTTAAATCATTAAATCGATTTTCAATAAAATTTTATGAAATCTCCTATACTTTTAACTTAATTCTCTCATATCTAAACTCAAGTAATTGCTAATCAATTGATTCTAAATAATTATTTGACCGAATTTTATTTATTCTCATTTATTCGATAAAACTGAATAATTAGGCAAAAAATGATAAAAGAATTTTGGTCGATGGTACATATATAATGTTATTTAAATTTCTATATATATCTCAATATACTTAATTTTTTAAAACGGAATTCCCAAATATGAAAGGACAAGCTCGATAAACAATTGTTTGAGTTATTGAATTGTATTATTGAGTAAAATATCTTTCGGATTTTTGAACTCTGTTGAGTACTTAGCGATCGCTGACACTAGCCTTGGTGCACCTCGGTTCGAACCCAGCTAGTAGGGGTGTTGCTAGCTCGGTGTGTGCGTGTGTCAAGCCTACGCACATCACCGACTTAGTCAAATCTGAAGGGGCTAACCCTTAATTGAAAGTTTCTTAGCATTGGAAGCCTCCCTATGATGCGGAACCCCGTGGATATAAAGATCCAGAAACCCCAGGCACACACTTTGATAGAAAAACAAGACGTAGAATAAAGACCCTCCCTACTAAACCCCCAAGAAACCTGTCCTTGGAAACGTAGATAACAGGGAAAAGATAGAAAATTCTGCATCACACAGAATAAAATGAGGAAAACCTCACAATTTTATTGGTAGTCAAACCATGATAAAAAAATATGATCCAAATTCTCCTCTGTCTATAGGCCAAGTTGCCTATTTATACATAAATCCTAAAATTGAAAATTATCTAACCCTATCTAGAAGATCTGATTTGAAACTAAAATTTAAAAATTAAAGATATGATTCTATTCTAAAAGATTTATTCCTAACTAATTTAAATCAGATTTGATCTTTATAGATTAGATCATATTTGATTTAAATCCTAAAAGACAAAATGAATCAATTTAAATCTAAACAAACACAGACTAAGTCAAAACAAATAAAAAATGAATCTAAACACAATATAAACATATTTTCAACATAATCAAATTGCTTGCTCCCCAAGTTACTTTAATTAAGCTTGATTCCTTGATCTCCAAGTAACTTGAAATGAGCTCTTGGATTGCTTGATCTCCAAGGCAGAACTGACTTGCTAGAAACAAGCTATTTTCCAGTGTTGGAATGACCAAATTACCCTCTTGAGCATGTATCACCCTACCTTAATTTTGTATTTGAGAATTATGTTTTCGTGTTTCTAAAACAATGTTAATTCTTTATATATATGTATAGTTATAATGTTGATTATTTATTTATACATTAGTTAAATTGATGATTCCTATTTATACTTGTTCAAAATATTAATTCCTTATATATGCATAGTTTGCTTTACTTCTAGAGTTTGTCCTCATATGTTATAGATTCATTGCCCTTCACTGAGTCAGTTGGACTCACCCCCCTTTTCTTTTCTATTTCAGACAATGGTGCAACACATGACTCGATTTTTCTAACTTCTTAGAGTTGCTTCACCTATCCACAGGCAGGATCTTGCGACCTGATTACGTATTTTATTTTTTTATAGGATATTTAGATATGACCTTATGGTTTTTGGGAATTTGCTTCCTTAGTGAATAGGTAGTAAATAAATAGTATAATTGGGAAACATGTAAATGGGTGTTATATACATATAAATATGAATCATCGTAAAGTGCTCTGAGAGCCTCAATCTTATATTTGTTGATTGGTGGTCTAGTATAGGTTTGGCTAATTTGGGAAAGCTCGAAGAAAAGGGGAAGCTTTGCCCGAATTTCAGTGAAAATAATCAAGATAGGCTTGTTAGAGCTCATTACCTCTAAGCGCCAGTCACGGCTCTGGAGTGGGTCGTGACATATATATATATATATATATATATATATATATATATATATGTTATTAATTTTTAGCAAATTTGAGCAATATCCATCTAATTACACAAAAATAACTTTACTGAAATACAAAATGGCCCGAAAACCCTATAAGACTACTCTAGCTTACAGTATGGCAAATAATTAGTGGAGTTCTGGGACTGGTCTTAATGGACCATGAATTTGGGCCTTTAATTAGGCCCTGGCTATGGCTGAAATGGGCCTAGCCTTTTTTAAAGACGAACTTGGAACAAATTACACAAAAAGCCCAAAATCTCATCATAAATTCTAAATAAATTAAAATAAAAATATAAAACCCTAACTAAACCTTAACAAGTCCCTAACCCTTTTGTTCAATTTCAACTAGATTGGATAAAGATTAGTTAGATTTTAACCAAAATGTCACTTTCTATTTACTTTTCATTAATTAAACTTTTACCAAATCAATTAACTTTTTGACTTAGTCTTTTACTAAGGCATTTTGTCGCCTAATCTAATAAGGATGGCACAGCCAAGCACATGGTTGCAAAAAAAAATTATTTTTAATTATGATAATTAATTATGTTAATTAACTCAAACACAAGCTTAATTAAGGAAAAATACACTAAAAATCCTAAAAAATGCAGAAAAATTTTGTAAATTCTGAAATGTCATATTACACATATATAAACATGGTTTTAATGATAGATTAAATAAATTTAGTTGTTTACGAATTAATTTTGTTAATTAAAGATAAAATTGCATGATCTAGTTTTAAGTAAAAATGCAAATCAAGCACTAATTATGCACTAAACCACTTTAATATTTTCTAATACATTATTAGACATATAAAATGACTATTATTAAGACTATAAATCAGTTTAGAATGATTCTTAAATTAACTAACTAAAGATGACACAAGTAACTAATTAAACTACCTAATTAAGACAAGTTAACTACCTAATTAACTAACCCTTAATCTAACACTTTTCTATAAATATAACCTCACCAACAGACTCCCTCACACTTTAGAAGCACTAACCTCAACCCCCAAACACCCCTTCATTGAGAACACACACCTACCACTTACCTTCCCTATTTTCTTCAAAGAACTTCAAGAAACACCATCAAACCACCACCTAAACTCCATCAACTTGTATCACCCTTAAACACCAACCTCCCTCACCCCTCTAGCTCATGGTTCAACCCTCAGAAGAGGTTAGAAAGGTTGCAAAAGCTATTGGTCTAGCCTTGGTCAAATCGAGTTTCAAGAGCTCTAAACAAGTAAGATTTTTCTTTTCACTCTTTAGGCTTAATATATGAATTCTATGTGATTATTTGAAGCTTTCAATCATAATTTTTCAGAATATATGTTCAATTTTAGAGCTTCTAAAAGTCCATGAAAGATTGAGGTTTCAATAGTTTCATCTAAAGATTTGAAGTTCTATTTATGTGTTCTTGTGTTTTTGATGTTTAAAAGCATGTTTCTTTGCATGTTTGTGAATTAAAATATCTTGGTCATACTTAGGTGACTCTCGACCATGACTAGGGCAGCGGGTAACTTGGGTTATTTTGGGTCTTGACCCTGATAAACATAGTAGATTAATCACTCTATGTGCATATATCTGAGTTAACATGAGTTATTGTTAATTAGAGACTTGATATCTCGCCATTTTTGCTTCTTGAAACCTCACGGCCTCACCATGGTAGCGGATTGTTCCTTGTGTTTTCATGTCTTATATGGTGTTACGATCTATTATCCATTAACCCTAATTTTGGATGTATTTGGGTTAGAATTGAATTAAGGTGATATAAAAATCACAAAAGATAGAAGAGAGGAGGAATGGAATTGGTTGGAGGGCATCACAATCAAGGATGATTGATAAGCCAATGGTGATTGCCACAAGAGCAATTGGAAACTCTTAATAAGACCTAGGGTTCCAAGTAAGAACCAAAGAGACACTTTTACCTAAAAGGAATTTGATTTCAATTAGCAAAAACTCCCTTCAAAAGATGTTTACAAGGTTTATAAAATAAACTAAAGTTTAGCAGGTGGGCTATAACACTTAGCACAAGATTAAAACCTAAACTTATTAAAAAATGAGTAAAAGACTAAATAGCTAAAAACAAGTGATGGACTATATGAAATTACAAGCCCAATTATATTATTACTAACTTAAAATTAACAAGTCCAAAGATATAATTAAGTTTGTTCAGCCACGTGAATGCAATGGACTAGTCTTCAGTCTTTATCTTCTTGAATGGGCTTTGCCTTAAACCAACTTGAAATCATTTGGCCCAAAGCTTCATTAGCTCTCTTTGATTTAGATTTAGTCATTAGTCCACCAAGTCCTTCCAAAGGATCTCCTCCTTGCCTTTACTTTCTTGAGTCTACTTTATCTTCCTTGATCACATCATCCCCTCCTTCTTCAAGAGAATTCGTCCTTGAATTTAGCTCCTCATTACCTCCATCAAACAAGGACAAGTCAGCAACATTAAAAGTAGCACTTATCTCATACTCATCGAAAGTCAATCTTGTAGGCATTGCCATTTATTCTCTCCAAGACTTGGAAGGGTCCAACACCCCTAGGTTGGAGTTTGGATTCGCTTTGAGATAGAAATCTCTCCTTTCTCATGTGTACCCAAACCCAGTCATCGGGTTCAAATACAACCTTCTTTCTACCCTTATTGGCTTGCTTCGCATAATTCTCCATTTTCTTCTCAATTTGGGCTTTTACTTGTTCATGTATCTTCTTTATAAAGTCAGCCTTAGCTTGCGCATCTTTATGCTTAAAAACAGAATGTTAGGCATAGGAAGTAAATCAAGAGGAGTCAAGGGGTTAAATCCATACACTATCTCAAAAGGAGAACAATTAGTAGTGCTATGGATAGCCCTATTATATGCAAACTCTACATGAGGCAAACACTCTTCCCATGACTTAATATTCTTCTTTATAATAGTCCTAAGGTGCGTAGAAAGAGTTCTATTAACTACCTCAGTTTGCCTATCAGTTTGGGGATGACAAGTAGTTGAGAAAAGTCATTTAGTACCAATTTTACCCCATAGTGTCCTCCACAAGTGACTTAGGAACTTGGTGTCCCTATCACTCACAATGCTCTTTGGTAATGCATGAAGCCTCACTACCTCTTTGAAAAACAAGTTAGCCACGTGACAAGTATCATCCACCTTCTTGCATGGTATGAAATGAGCCATTTGGAGAACCTACCACCACCACAAAAATGGAATCCTTGCCATTCTTTGTTTGAGGCAGTCCTAAAACAAAGTCCATAGATAAATCAATCCAAGGAAAATTAGGAATTAGGAAAGGAGTATAGAGTCCATGAGGCATCACCTTTGACTTAGACTTCTTACAAACAATACATTTTTCACAAAATTTATGCACATCATGTTTCATGTGTGGCCAATAAAAATGTTCATGTAGTATGTCTAAAGTCTTTTGGACACCAAAATGCCCCATTAAACGCCCTTCATGTGCCTCTCTCACAAGCAACTCTCTAATGGAACTTTTAGGCCCACATAACCTTTTCTCTTTAAACAAATAATCCTTATGCCTAAAGTACCCTTTTTGTACAACATGCACACAATTCTTACAAATCTGAGAAAAATTTGGATCATGCTCATATAATTCCTTTATATGCTCAAAACCAATGAATTTAGTTTCAAGAGTAGAGAACATAGCATACCCTTTTGAAAGCGCATTAATAACCACATTAGCCTTACCTTTCTTATCTTGATTACATAGGGAGATTGCTTAAGGAACTCAACCCACTTGGCATGCCTTTTATTCAACTTACCTTGTCCTTTTAAATACTTCAAGGACTCAGGGTCAGTATGAATCACAAGTTCCTTGGGTAAAAGGTAATGTTGCTGTAACGTTCGAAAAAAAATTTTACCATTTTTTTTTAAACAAGTTGTTCGATTTTTATCGAATAATTGTGATTAATTAGGATTCGATTTGGTATTTACTTAAATCTAATTAAGTGTGATCTAGAAGGATTAGAATTTAGGAAAATAGATTAGGAACATAGGAAACCTCATAAAATTTTTCGAAAACCAGTTTACCGATTTAAAAGAAATCGGTAAGATTTCGGTATTTTAAATTGTCGGAACCGGACTAATAGAAACTATACTGTGAGAACCCTCGGATGGATGGCCAAGATTCAGCCAAATTACCGATGAAAATGGCACAATCTCAGCCCTCCATATGGGCTGCCAAGTCAAGTTGAATGACCAACATATATTCACCAATCATATGAGACTTGCTTCAAAAGTTTGTGACTAATTCCCTCTTTCTCCGTTGACCTATTCGGCCATCTAAAGAGGTAGACCTCTCTTTATTTCTCTTCCATTCACACTCATCTTTACTCCATCTTCATCACCTCTTCAAGTCTTATCAAAAGTTTCTTCAATCCAAGACAATAATTCAACAAGATTTCACCTTAGAGAGGTAGGAATCCAACTATTCTTCTTGTCTTCCTTGATTTGGGGCTTTGTGGGGATTCAGTTTTTCTCAAGATATTGATGTAATTTGGAGTGATGATGATGGATTATGGTTGATTTTGCATGTATTTTGTGATTAGAATTGAAATTGGAATGAAAGAACTTGAAGATAGAATGAATCAAGGAGCTATTAGGTGAAAACCCTACAACATCCATATGTCCATCTTGTACGGACAAAAATATAGCCATCAAAACTTGATGAATCTATTTTTATATGAAACTAGACATTTAGGGGCTTTCCAATCACATAAAATATAAGGCCATTGGATTAGTATCGAATTAGTTATGAATTTTTGAAATTTGACCTAGAATCTTGGATTTCCATCTGGGCAGTGTGAGTTGAGAGGAGTGTAACTCACCCTACACAACTCTAAATTGAGTGAAACTATGCTGTTTGAAAGCTAATATATAAAGGAAATCCCATAAAAATTTCAGAGTCAGATTCATTGCCAATTATTCCCAAAACATCAATGAAGTTACCTTAAGTTCAAATTGGGCTGGAATAGGATAATCCAGTAAGGTCAAGTTACAGGGTTTATATCTCAAAATATACTAATGCAAATGATATGAAACTTCTTACATTTGAAAGCTTGTTCTATTAGCTTTAATTTGGTATAATTTCACGTAGATTTCTATTTTTAGTGAATTTTTACTTATAAGGGTGCACTTCTAGCTAAGTATGGGGTAGTCTGAGGTAAAATACTAATAACTTGAGCTATATAAATCAAAATGCAATGGAACTAAAAGAGTTGGAAACTAGACACATAGAGCTATAACATATCCAAAATTCAGGTTTAAATGAGTTGAATAGGATTAAAGGTGGACTTTACAAAATTCAGGTAGAAGAGGATAGAGTGAGTAGAAAACTCTGTTGATATTTCTATTGATTTTGACATACTATATGATTAATAATGTTGTTGTAACTTGCTGTTTTATATTGAATTGCATACTTAATTGATTTTATTGGTAGCCTGACACTATTCACAGGGAAGCAAACTTGATCCATTATGCTGCCGAAATTTCGGCAAAGAATTCATATGTTATGTGAGTTATGATTGCATGAACATTGGACTATTGAAAAGAATAAGGTTAGTTGTGCATGAAATTCATGTATATTACAAAGGATTCCATATTACTTGGGCCAGCCCCTTAATAAGTTTAAGGGGAATAGATCAGTGGGAGAGTCAGGGAAAGTAAACCCGGCAATCCTGTATAGGACCGAGCTCGATCCTGAAAAGAAAACTATTACCCAGAAGTATATGGCCAATGACTCCTAGGGGACCAAGAATGGAAAATATAAATCAAAGAAAGCGAAAGCCCTCAAAGATAAGATGCATTTTCTAGTTTGTATATTTATATGCACTATATGATGATTCTTAATCGATTGTTATAATTACCTATTTATTTCTCATGATATGTTACTGTTTATTTACGGTTACTGTCTTTGTTATATTCACATATCTGTTTAACTATATTTTCATTGCTTTAATTTAAAATTTAGTTTGTTTCGGGCTACATTTTCATGACATGAGTTTTAAGTTGAATATTACCATCATGTTGTACTATTTAGAATTAAGAAAAACCAAAACAACTTGGAATGATAGCGATGACAGATGTGTAAAGAATTAGGATTCCTACTGAGTAATTTTAATTTCTCACCCTACTGTATGTTTTCGCCTAATTCTGAAATTATGGAGAATGCGGTGATAGGAGTCCTATTCATTGAGTTTCCAGACTTGCACTTCCATTTAGATCATATGCTGGACTCTGTATATATTGCCAGTAGTTGTCATTTTTGTTTGTACTTCTTCTTCAGTAGAGACTTTGCAGTTCCACTTTCTCATCCTCTTTTTGACCCTACTGTGCCCTACATCACCATCCCCATATATGTGGCACATCCCTTTTTACCACTAGCAGCAATAGCAGCCGCAGCTCCTACAGCACCACTAACAACGTCACCTCTACAGGCTCCTTCTATCTCATCGTCTGAGAAGGAAGACCCCTTTGAGGCAACAAGTTCATCGTTATCATCCTCTACACCCAGTGGCGGCTATGCCCGACAGATGCCAGCATGGCCAATGGATTCCTTTCCTCGGATCCCATCTAGGTAGGGTACGTGCAATAGCAGCAGGAGGTGTATAGAGTGGCCCTTTTTTGGCAGTTTGGGCCATAGGCAGATGAGTAGGGGTTAGGAGTTGTACATGAAATGTCCCGTGGGGACCACATAGGGTTTTGTATCATAGAGATAGGCCACATTTATTTTGCATTAGCGGCCTCATTTTCTACACCCTGTACTGTTTACGAGTTTCCTTTTGTAAACTTTGAACATAGGTATCTATGTACATGTATGATGCAGTCAGATAGGTCTATCTATTCTATAGATTTTTTTATTATATTTATTTTTTCTATTACAACGTTAAGCCATCATTTATTTTACTGCCAACAGAAATGAATAAATGAACAGTTAACTCTATATGGGTAATTAATCATGAGTAAAAAAAAAGAAATTTAATTAGTTAGCCACACGTAATCACTTATCAGATATTATATTGTGACTTAAGCATGGTATATTGTTTGGTAAGGTGTTACAGCTGCCATGTTTGTAATGCCCTTACTAATACATATAACTCTTTATCATATATGGGATAGTTAAGATCAACACCATTTAATTTTTCACTAAAGTAAGCAATTGGGTGCTCTTCTTGCATCAAAACAGCCCCTATTCCCACACTAGATGCATGACATTCAATCTCAAAAGATTTAGCAAAATTAGGCAATGCAAGAATAAGTGTATGAGTTAATTTATCTTTGAGGGCAACAAAGGTTTGCTCATGTTTTTCACCCCATTTAAATCCTACATGCTTTTTAATCAAAGGTGCAGCCAATGTACTAAAATGTTTAACAAGCCTCCTATAGAACCTAGCTAAACCATGAAAGCTTCTTACCTCACTAACATTCTTAGGAGTTGGCCATTCTTGAATAGCTTTCACCTTCTCTTGATTAACCTGCACTCCTTGTGACCTAACAACAAAATCAAGAAAACTACATCGTTTGTACAAAAAATACATGTTTCCATGTTGGCATACAATTTCTCATGCCTAAGAGCTTCCAAAACACTCCTCAAATGCACATGATGATCATCATTGGATTTGTTAACAATCAAAATGTCATCAAAATAAGCCACAACAAATTTCCCTAGAAACTCCCCTAGCACATGGTTCATCAACCTCATGAATGTAACACTTTACCAGACAAAAAACTATGCTTAAATCATAATATATTACCTGATAAGTTATTACGTATGGTGAACTAAGAGTTAGCTATTTACTTCAATCAATTTCTGTTTGGCAATGAAATAAACACTACACAGTCATAGTACTGGAAGTAAAGTAACAAAAACAAAATATGAAAGAAATAGAACTTATTGAGACTGCATCATACATACATACATCTATTTTTAAGTTTGACCATGATACAATAAACAGTATAGGGTAGTAAAATGAGGCCGCTAATACAAAAATAAATCAGCCTGTCTATATGAATAGTACCTTATCTGGTCCTTACAGGACATTTCATGCACAACTACTAACTACTAACTCCTACCCATATGCCCATGACCCAAACTGCCAAAAGAGGGTCATCCTATAAACCTACTGCTGCTACGGCGGGTATTACAACTAGATGGATTCTGAAGAAAGGAATCCATTCACCATGCTAGCATCCACAGGAGTGTAATCCACGCTCGGAGTAGAGGACAAGGAAGATGAACTCTCAGCCTCAGATGGATCCTCCTCAGACATCGAGACCGAGGGTATCTGCTACAGTGGTGAGGCTGGCACAGCCATGGGAGCTACTGCTGCTGCCAGTATTGCTGCCGCAGCACGTGGAGGTGGAAAAGGATAAGCCATGTGCAGAGGGATGGCAATATATGGTGCAGTAAGTTCGAAGAGTGGATGAGCAAGGGGTACAGCAAAATCTTTACAAAAGAAGAAATAAAAGCGGAATTGACATCTACCAGATACATATATACAGTCCAAAAATGGATTCAAGTGGACGTGGTGCTCGTGAAACTCAATGAACAGGAGCCGCGTTCTCCATGATCTGAGAATGACACAAGAGTATATAGTAGGGTGAGAAATAGAAATTTCTCAGTAGGAATTATATATATATATATCTGTCATCGCCACTATTCCGAGGTGTTTCGGATTTTAATTAAAAGTTACATTAACAAGATGTTTTAGAAATCATAGCCTGAAACACAACTTGGTTTTACTTAAGGAAATAAGGGAAAATTAAACAAAAAGAAAATAAGCAACAAGACATATATATTTGACATAATTAAGTGGCGGCTGTAAAGTAAATAAAAGTATATATATAGTAGATAATAGTGCAATTAACTTAAAACATGGTAATAGAAACTATGAATATGCAGAGATGATAATGCACTTGACTTTAACTCATATTTTTCTATACTTGGTCCCCTGGGAGTATATTGGCCATAAGACTCCTGGGTAATAGTCTGCTTTTCAGGATCGAGCTCGTTCCTATACAAGGTCGCCAGGTTTGCTTTCCCCACTTCCCCACTGATCTATTCCCCTTAAATTTATTCAAGGGCTGGCCCAAGTCACATGGAAATCCTTCCTCATTCTTATAAGGGTAGCATTACTTGTCTCATGCTTTGAGCAATGCATGCATAACTTGTAAATTCATATTAATTGCAATCTTTGTCGAAATTTCAGCAATACAATGGATCATGTCCGCTGCCCATGAATAGTGCCAGGAAATCAGGAAACTTTAATCAAACAGCAACTTAATATATAACATTATAGTCATAGCAAGAATATAACAATATCAATAGGTGCAAGCTTTAAAACCTTATGTCTTAATTTATCTTGCAAGCTTTTAACTTCTATTCTCGAGTTCAACTTCCGAGTTTGAAATTGTGCTTGAGTTTCGATATTACCTAAGTTTCGACTTCCTGGGTTATGTTCGATCTCCGAGAATTATAAAATTTTCGACTTCCGGGGTTATGTTCGATCTCCTAGATTGATTCTGGATTGATCCCGATCTCCGACCTTAGTGCACATTTGGTCATCCCAAGATTTTTATGAGGGTGTTTCGTAAATTCCAAGTTCCGACATAAACTATACCCGATCTAATTTATTATTCACTAAGTTTCCAAATTCAACACTAAGTATATCTGATCTAGCTCTCTGTCTACTAAGTTTCCGAATTCAACATTAAGTACACCCTTCCAAGTTCAACCCTAAGTATACCCTTACGAGCTCAACCTTAAGTATATCCTTCCGAGTTCAACCCTAAGTATATTCTTCTGAGTTCAACCTTAAGTATACCCGATCTAACACTTTGTTTGCTAAGTTCCGTTTTCACCTCAAGTATAACCGATCTTGCTCTATGTTTGCTAAGTTTTGAGTTCACCTCAAGTATACCCAATCTAGCTCTATGTCTAGCCAAAATTACACTCTTATAAGAGAAATTTCACCAAAAATGGAAATCTAGGTAAAATCATACGAAATTTATACCAATGTTAAGCTAACAGAACAAGCTTTCAAATTGCATATCATTTGAGTGAGTATAACTTGGGATATAAGCTATGAAACTTGACCCTTCTAGACTGCCCTATTCTAGCCTATGTTGAACTTAAGATGAATTCATTGATGTACTGGGGAAAGATGGCAACAAATCTAAATCTAAAATTTTTATGGGATGTTTCTCATATGTTAGCTTTCAAACAACGTTGGATTCACTCAATTTGGAGTTGTGTAGAGTGAGTTACACCCTTCTCAACTCACATTGCCTGGATGAAGATCCTTATTTCAAGGTTAAACTTCAAAAATTCATAACTACCACTGTATTAATCCAATGGCCTTATATTATATATGTATGGAAAGCCCTGAATGTCTAGTTTCATACAAAAATAGATTCATCAATTTTATATGGTTGTAGGCAGAGCTATATAGTTTGCCATATGGACCACCGAGGAAGAACCCTAACAACTTATTGAGTTTTCTCTTTTCTTCGAGTTCTTTCATACTAACTCCAATTCTAATCACAACATACATGCATAATCAATTATAATTCATCATCATCTCTTCAAAAAGAGAAGTTAGATATGGAGTAGAGAGGAGTATGAATGGAAGAGAAATGAAAGGGAGTCAACCCCTTATCTTGATCAAAATTCATAAGGACAAGGAAGGAGTTGTACACAAACTTGTGGAGCAAGGAGTTTTCTGATTGGTGGATGTGTGTTAGGTTTTTAATTTGGTTTTGTGGCTGCCCTTCTTGGCTGAAGACGGCGCCACCTATGGGAGTATTGTGGCTGAATCCTAGCCATTGATTTTATGGTTCTCACAATGATTCTTCTATTGGTTCGGTTTTGACAGTTTAAGATTATCGAAATCTTACCGATTTCTCTTAAATCGGTAAACTGGTTTTAGAAAAATTCTGTGAGATTTTCTATGTTCCTAATCTAATTCTATCAAGCCTAGTCACTTCTAAAACACACTTAATTGGCTTTAACTAAATATTTAATTAGATTTCGATTAAACCCACTTATTCGATAAAAACCGAACAACTTGGTTAGTAATAATAAAATTTTTCGGACGTGACATTCTACCTTCCTAAAAAAAAAAAATTGTCCTCAAAATTTAGTGCTTGAGAATAATTCAGGATACTCTCTCTTCATATTGGATTCTAATTCCCATGTACAGTCCACTGAGTCTTCGTGTCCTTATGCCACCTTTACAAGCTATACGGCTTTGTTCTGAAGGTGTTTGATGCTCCTGTCCACTATCCATGCTGGAGGTACATGAAAGGTTAAGTCATTCTTTAATTGGATTGATTCAGGTTCTAAGAAATGAGTAAGGTTAGGCTGGTATTTTCTAAGTTGAGAAACATGAAAGACATCATGAAGATTTGACAGATGTGGAGGTAAGGTGACTCGATACGCAACTGGCCTGATTCGTTTCAAAATTTTAAAAGGTCCTATAAAGCGAGGGCTTAACTTTCTAATTTTAATGGCTCTGCCTACTCCAGTTGTAGGTGTGATCGTTAGAAACACATGGTCTCCTTCTTGGAACTCCAATGGCTTTCTTCTAACGTCCGCATGGCTCTTCTGACAGCTCTGAACTGCAAGTATTTTGCTACGGATCCTTTTGATTTGCTTTGTAGTTTATCTAACTAATTCCGGTCCCAACAGACTATGCCCTCCTGATTCATACCAACACAAAGGAAATTGACACTTCCGTCCATATAAAGCCTCATACGAAGCCATGTTGATGCTAGTATGGTAATTATTGTTGTATGCAAACTCAGCCAATGGTAAGTATTGATCCTAGCTTCCACGCTGTTCTAGAATGTACGCTCGTAGCATATCTTCCAAAGTTTGAATAGTTCTCTCAGTCTGGCCACATGTTTGCGGATGGTGTAACAACCTCTATCATATAAACCATGCTCAAGTCATAGAGTTATATTAAAACGTTGTCACTATGCTAAGAAAAATCTTTAAAATATTGAGAATATAATACATGGCCCTTGAACTACTCATTTTATTGTTGACTAATAATCTTTGATACATAGATAATAAAATAACTACACTTTAAAAAAAAAACTGTAACTGACATAGTACATAGCATTTACATCCGACTAGTCGTTAGTTAGCTTCAATAGTTTCTTGACTTGGTTTACGCCTGATCCTTGCTCAATGAAAGGCTCAGTACTCCACCTCGTACTTGATTGCTAACTTGGGTGCTGGAATGTTTACGGAAAAGAAAAACATACAAGCAGGTAGTGAAAACCTATTCTTAGTAGTTAAACTCAAACCAATCTTACAGCATCATCATAAACATTCCAGTCGCTTCAGTTTATTATGAAAATATGAGTACATATAAACAAATAGTGGTTCAATTTTAGGTTGAAAACACCTTACTCGAAGCGGGATATATTTTAACAGCCACTTGCCATTTCATATGGCAGACATATAAATACGAATAGCATAATATGCTTCAACAAGAACCATAAAAGCATTATGACTTAATGCAATAATTGAAGATGCACATAAAGATGTTTGTACTTGTCTATATGCAATTGCACTTGACTTAATTCATATCTTTCTTTTAACTTGCAACTTGATCTTGCTTCTCTGTACTTAGTCCCCCGAGCTGAATGGCCTCTCGCACCCCTGGGTAATAGCCTGCTTTTTAGGTCCGAGCTCGTACCGATACATGAGTGATGGGTTTACTTTCCCCGACCCTCACACCAGTCTATTCCCCTTAAATCTAGTCGAGGCTGGCCCAAATCTTAGACAGTACCACTTTGTCCCACACTAACTGGGTCTATGCTATGCCTCATGTGGTAGCATGGTACGTCTTTCTTGCAAGTTCTTATTATCTTTTCCTTTTCATATCTTGTCATGCATGCGGACGTTTGGTTCATTCATGAATATGTCTCATACCTTATTTCTCATATCATATTCTAATTATGCTTGCATGCATGATGTACATGAACATGATATTTAAATGTAAATATATTCAAAGCATAATCACCCATAGCATAAGTTCTCATAAATTCCTGCTGAAAATTCGGCAGCATAACGGATCGAGTCTGCTTCCCCATGAATAGTACCAAACAACCAGTACAATCTTCCAAACTTGCAATTCAATATGGATCAGCTATTATATAGATATTCATAGCATCATTCATCAAGTTCAATTCAAGCATCTATGTGGTTTTCAGTTTACTCTCTCCTATTCTTCCCGATTTTGTTGTAATCCACTCTTTGCTCAATTCAACTCATCTAACTCTAAATTTGCATATGTCATAGCCTTATATGTCTAGTTTCCAACCGTTTTGGTCTCATCTCATTTTGATTTGTATAACTCAAGATATAAGTATTTTTCCTTAGGCTATTCTGTTCTTAGCCAGAATTGTGCTCTTATAAGTGAAAATTCACTAAAAGTAGAAATCTAAGTGAAATCATTCAAAATTTATATCAAATGAAAGCTAACAGAACAAGCTTTTAAATGAATTAAGTTTCATATCATTTGCATGAGTATATTTTGAGTTATGAGTCCCAAAACTTGACCTTACTGGACTACACTATCTCAGCCTGATTTAAACTTAAGTCAACTTCATTGGTGTGCTGGAAACAGATGGCAATGAATCTAGTTATGAAATTTTTGTGGGAGGTTCCTTCACATGTTAGCTTTCAAATAAGATTGGGTTCACTCAATTTGGAGTTGTGTAGGGTGAGTTATACCCTTCTCAACTCATACTGCCCGGATGAGAATCCAGATTTCTAGGTTAAACTTCAAAAATTCATAACAAATTCTATACTAATCCAATGGCATTATATTTTATATGTATGGAAAGCCCTGAATGTTTAGTTTCATATAAAAATATATTCATTAACTTCAAATGGTTGTAGATAGAGCCATACACTCCGCTATACGGACTATCGAGGAGAAAACCCTAATAGCTTCTTGAATCCTTCTTGAATTCATGTTTTCCTTAAATCAATCCATCCAATCTTCAATTCAAACTCACATATACAACTTAAACCAGCATTAATCCATCATCATCACTCAAGATAACATCAGAATCATACAAGAAAGTGGGAAGAAAGTGGAGTTCCAATCAGCCCAATTCAAAGAAAATAAGAAAAGAAGTTGGAATTCCTACCTTATCTAGTTGAAATCTTGTTGGTTTGATGTCCTAGATTGAAGAAACTCTTGATGAGACTTGAAGAGGGGTTGAAGATGGAGTGAAGAGGAGTGTGAATAGAAGGAAAAGGATGAGAGTTGAGCAGCTTATATGCACCAAAATTGAAGGGAGGAGAAGGGAATTATTTCAAGACTTTTGAAGGAAGTTAGATTGTGATTAGTGGATGTGTTTTCCTTCTCCAATCTGATTTGGCTGCCTTCTTGAAGGCTGATTGTGGTGCCACTTGTAGGATATGTTGGCTGAATCTTGGCCATTCATCCTAGGGTTCTCATAGTATAATTTCTATTGGTTCGGTTCAAAAGTTCAAAAATCTTGAAATCTTACCGATTTCCTTTAAATCGGTAAATCGGTTTTGGAAAAATCCTATGAAGTTTCCTATGCTTTCAATCTAATTCTCTCATATCAAATTTCTCTAAATGATACTTAATTGGCTCTAAGTAAAAATTTAATCGAATGCTAATTAATCTTAAGTAGTTGATAAAACCGAACAATTAGGCGAAAATGATAAAAATCTGATGGAGGTAAGGCCAAGTTTTTCCACTATCTTGAGCAACACTTGGCGCCACTCATATGTGGTAAGGGTAGCTGAATTTCAGCCACTTAAGTGAGAGATTCCAATAGAAAATTCTACTGGTTCGGTTCTGGTGGTTTAAAATACCGAATCTTCGTTGATTTTTTTCAAATCAGCGAAACTTTGCTAAATGATTCTAAGAGAAATTTTATATCTCTATTTTAATTGTTCCTAAGCGTAATCCCCCTCTAATTAACATCTAATTAATTCCTAATTAACCTTACTTAGTCAATAAGATTGAATAAATTGTTTGTTAATGTGAAATAATCATTCTTGCAAATTTAGAGCTTTTCTATTTTCTATTTTCCGTGGCTAATGGCATATCCGTAATTTTGAGCAAGTCCTGGGGCATCCCACGTCATTTCATACTAGACTGCCTCCATGGCCCAAACTGTAGAGATTTAAACTCTTACGGTTTCATCACGTGATTCTGCTTCGTTTAAAATCCCATTCTGATAGTTCTACCGACGTGGGGACATAAATGTTATTTTATGAAAAGTTCGAGGGTTATTGTGAAAATATTCACTTGGGGTTAAAGTACAATTTCTAAAACTTTTGGGCAAGAGTGAAATTAACAAAAGTTGATAGGGGCACTTTTGTCATTTCTTAATTTTTAACATATGGCAGTGCTGTATTTTCAATGGCAGTGTTACACTACCCTATACTTCCAAGTGTGAGGATTGTCATGACATAGCACTGTCTAAGAAATTCTCACACTGCCTAAGGGGAATAATTCAAAGTTTTCATTACGTTCCATTTACTAAAGTGGGGATGTTACAGATGGTACGCAGTACTTAAACATAGCCTAGTACCGAACACCTTCTGGAGCACTCCCCAAAATCGTGAGGTAAATCTTGGATCTCGATCTGAAATGATTGTTGAGGGAATACCATGTAGCCATACCACTTCTTGAATGAACAATTGAGCCAACTTCTCTAGAGGATAATTCGCTCGAATGGGTAAAAAGTGAGCGGACTTAGTTAGTCTCTCCACTATGACCCATATAGCATCATATCCTGAGGGTGTTCTTGGTAAGCCTATTACGAAATTCATAGAAATGCTCCCCTACTTCCATTCAGAATCTCTAAGGGTAGCAGTGTCCGTGTGGGTTTTTGATGCTCTATTTTTACCTTCTAGTACGTTAAAGGCCTGGCCACCAAATCATCCTCTTAAGATCTTGGTACATTTTGTTAATGCCAGGGTGTATAGTAAACTCAATCTTATGGGCTTCCTCTAATATCTTCTTCTTGAGATTATCCTCCTTAGGTACGCATATTCTTCCCTGATATTGCCATATTTCTTCTACATCTTGAGTAAATCCTGTTAGCTTGCCAGATTGCACTTGTTGCACTGTATGCTGGAAGTCATCATTCCTTTGTTGTGCTTGCTGGATTTTATCTTTGAAATCACTGGTTATCTTAAGTTGGTTTAACTGAATGGCATTGAGGGTCATAGAGATTCCCAGGTTAAGGTCTCGGAAACTTTCTATGAGTTCCGTCTCCTTGATTATCATCCATGCCATAGTTAAGGATTTCTTACTTAGGGCATCTGCCACCACGTTTGCTTTGTCAGGGTGGTACTTTAGCTCAAACTCGTAATCTTTAAGAAACTCCATCCACCTTCACTGCCTCAGGTTTAATTCCTTCTGATCAAAAAGGTATTTCAAGCTTTTGTGATTAGAAAATACTTCAAACTTCATTTTGTAAAGGTGGTGTCTCCATACCTTCAGAGCAAATACCATCGCTGCTAACTTTAAGTCATGCATTGGTTAATTTCTTTTGTGAGTTTTCAATTGCTTGGAAGCATATGTGACGACGTTCCTATTCTGCATTAACACGCACCCTAACCCTTTCTTAGAAGCATCACAATAGACTTTAAATGGTCCATAAGGATTCGGTAGTGTACGTACTGGGGCTGTCATCAAACTTTCTTTTAATTCTTGGAAACTCTGGTCATATTCATGTGTCCATTCAAATGAGGCATTTTTCTTGGTTAACTTCATTAACGGTAGGGCTATTTGAGAGAAGTTCTTAACAAATCTCCTATAATATCCTACCAAACCTAAGAAACTTCTGACTTCCATAATTGTTGTTGGCCGTTCCCAGCTTACTACCGCTTCCACCTTACGGAGATCCACAGAAATTCCTCCATGGGATACCATATGGCCAAGAAATTTTACTTCTTTCATCCAAAATTCACATTTGGATAACTTAGCGTAAATTTTCTTCTCTCTTTGAACATGCAGATCCAATCGCAAATGTTCTATGTGCTTCTGCTCCATCTTCAAGTAAACAAGTATGTCATCAATGAATACCACCACAAATTTGTCAAGATATGGTCAGAATATCCGATTCATGTAATCCATAAATATTGTTGGTGCATTTGTCAACCCAAAGGACATCACAGTGTTTTCATAATATCCATAACAAGTCCGAAACGTCATCTTCGAAACATCTTCTTCTCAAACCCGAATTTGGTGATATCCAAACCGTAGATCAATCTTGGAAAATACAATAGCCTCTTCTAGTTGATCTATGAGATCATCAATCCTTGGCAACGGATATTTATTTTCTATCGTCACCTTATTCAGCTGCCTGTAATCCACACACACTCGCATGCCCCTATCTTTCTTCTTAACTAACAGAACTGGGGCTCCCCATGGTGATCACTTAGCCTAATAAATTTCTTTTTCAGGAGTTTTTCAATCTGCTTCTTAAGTTCGGTCAATTCCAAAGGTGACATTCGGTATGGCGCTATAGATATTAGCCTTGCTCCCGGTACCAATTCAATGGCGAACTCAATTTCCCTCTCGGGAGGAAAATTAGGAATATCTTTAGGGATCACATCTGGATTTTCCCTAACAATTGGAATATTATCTAACTTCTGATCAACCTCCGCTATACTGGTTGATAAGAGAATATACCCTTGACTTTTATCCCTACAGTGGTGTACGGCTAAAGAGCTTAAATAAAGACTTATAGGGATTACTGATTCAGAAGATGAAATGAAGGGAAGCACAATGGATTTATCAGAGCAACTTAACAGGGCTTGGTTTGCAGAGAGCTAATCCATACCCAGAATGATGTCGAGACCGGACAAGGGAAGACAAATTAAATTAGCTAAAAAAATTCGACCTCCTATTTGACAGGGGACATTCATACAAATATGATTGGTCTTAATAGGCTCACTTGTAGGAGTAGAAACTAGCAAGTCATAGAGTAATTCAAAAATAGATAATTGCAAGACTGACATGTTATCATGAGAGATGAAAGAGTGGGATGCACCTGAATCATATAAAATAGTCAAGGTCTTACCATTCCCTTCACATGTATCTTGAATCAAATCTTCCGACTTATTAACCTCCGTGCATCCATAGTGAAAACCCTTCCTTGGCGTTGTGGCTTGGGAGTTGGTTGAGGGTTTCTAGCAGGATATTCATAGATTTTGTGGCCTGGTTTGCCACATCCAAAACAAACATTTTGGCCTACTAAGGAGGGGCAGTTGCCATGATTTTTGCCACACTAGCTGCATGTCTGGTTCCCAAAAGGCCTCTGAGGTTGCTTGCCTTTGTTGCCCGCAAGCTGAAACTTTCTCTACTTCTGAAAGTTGGGCTTGAACCTTGGGCCTTGTCAGGCTAACCCCTTCTTAAAGTTACTGTTGGTTGACCTGGCAGCAAACAACTTCTTGCTACAATCCCCCACTAGGCTGCACTTGTTCACCAACATAGGGAAGTCTCTGATCTCCATTGGCCTTATAGTGGTAAGGATGTCTTCTCTTAGCCCACCTTCAAACTTCATGCATTTCTAGGCTTCATCAGGGTTTCGCTGATAAATGGTGGAAAATTTGCACAACTTCTCAAATTTAGCAATGTATTCTGATACACTACTATTCCCTTGATGGAGGTGCATGAAGTCCAACTCCTTAGCATTTGCAGACAGAGACAAGGAAGTACTTATGATAAAATGCATCTCTGAATACATCCCATGTAATATCTGTTTGGGATCCTTCTAATAATCGACATGCACCATTCCACCAAAACTCTGCATCTGCTTCTAGAATATAGGTGGCAAAGGTCACCTTCTGATGATCTGTGCAATCCAATATAGAGAAGACTTTCTCCATAGCCTCAACCCACTCATCCGCCTCATTTAGGTTAAAGGCTCCCCTGAAGCTGGGTGGGTTGGCCTTCCTGAACTCAGCAAATTTGAGATATTCTAGATCTAATCCAGGGCTATTATGATTCTCTCCAAGACCTACCTCGGCTGCCTCCCTAGTTGACCCATCATTTGTGTTGCCGCAGCTGCCAGCTCACGCATAGCGTGTACCATTTCTCGTGTTATGTCCAGGAACTCTGTAGATTCCTCCTAGGCTGAAGAAGTTCGTGGCCTACCTCACCTTCCAGAAGCCATCAAGTTCTGAACACACAAAACAAGAGTAATTGAGTTGATCAGGCTCAATGCTAAGTTCAGTGTGCTAGTAAATAATAGCATATGGTTAGGCAATCCTCTCACATGCATCCTATCCATATGGATAAGATTCAATGCATGATAATATCTAAAGAATACAGAGCATATGCAAAGCATAGTCAGTCTAGTCCTTAGGCCTATATTAGGACGAATTACTCTGATACCAAAAATGTAACACCTTACTAAACAAAATACTATGCTTAAGTCATAATATATTACCTAATAAGTTATTACGTGTGGTGAACTAAGAGTTAGCTATTTACTTCAATCAATTTCTGTTTGGCAACAAAATAAATAGTACTAACTCAAAAATAAATCAGCTTGTCTATATGAACAGTACCCTATCTAGTCCCCACGGGATATTTCATGTACAACTACTAACTCCTACCCATATGCCCATGACCTAAACTGCCAAAACAGGGTCATCCTATACACCTATTGCTACTACGGCGGGTACTCCAACTAGATGGATTCCAAAGAAAGGAATCCATTCGCCATGCCAGCATCCGCAGGAGTGTAATCCATGCTCGGAGCAGAGGATGAGGAAGATGAACTCTCAACCTTAGATGGATCCTCCTCAGACATCAAGACCGAGGGTATTTGCTGCGATGATGAGGTTGGCAGAGCTGTGGGAGCTATTGTTACTACCGGTACTGCCACCGCAGCATGTGGAGGTGGAAAGGGATGAGCCATCTAGAGAGAGATGGCAATATATGGTGCAGCAGGGTCAAATAGTGGATGAGCAAGGGGTACAGTAAAATCTCTACGAAACAAGAAACAAAAGCAGAACTGACATCTACCAGATACATATATACAATCCAGAAATAGATCCAGGTGGATGTGGAGCTCATGAAACTCAATGAACAGGACGCCGGTAGTCGCGTTCTCCATGATCTGAGAATGATGCGGGAGTATATAGTAGGGTGAAAAATAGAAATTTCTCAATAGGAATTCTTATATATATATATCTGTCATCGCTGCCATTCCAAGGTGTTTCAGATTTTAATTAAAAGTTGCATTAACAGGATGTTTTAGAAATTATAGCCCGAAACACAACTTTAAGGAAATAAGGAAAAATTAAATAGAAAGAAAATAAGCAACAAGACATATATATTTGACATAATTAAGTGGTACTGTAAAGTAAATAAAAGTACATATATATCAGATAATAGTGCAATTAACTCAAAACATGGTAACAGAAACTATGAATATGCAGAGATGATAATGCACTTGGCTTTAACTCATATTTTTCCATACTTGGTCCCCTGGGAGTATATTGGCCATAAGACTCCTGCGTAATAGTCTGCTTTTCAGGATCAAGCTCGTTCCAATATAGGGTTGCCAGGTTTGCTTTCCTTGACTTCCCCACTGATCTATACCCCTTAAATTTGTTCAGGGGCTGGCCCAAGTCGCATGGAAATCCTTCCTCATTCTTATAAGGGTAGCATTACTTGTCTCATGCTTTGAGCAATGCATGCATAACTTGTAAATTCATATTAACTGCAATCTTTGCTTAAATTTCGGCAAATAATAGATCATGTCCGCTTCCCATCAATAGTTCCAGGAAATCAGGAAACTTTAATCAAACAGCAAACTCAATATATAACATTATAGTCATAGCAAGAATATAACAATATCAATAAGTGCAAGCTTTAAAACCTTATGTCTTAATTTATCTTGCAAGCTTTTAACTTCTACTCCTGAGTTCGACTTCTGGGTTTGAAGTTGTGCCCGAGTTCTGATATTACCTAGGTTCCGACTTCCTAGGTTATGTTTGATCTCCAAGATTATAAAATTTCTGACTTCCGGGGGTTATGTTCGATCTCCTAGATTGATTGTGGATTGATCCTGATCTCCGATCTTAGTCCACATTTGGTCATCCCAAGACTTTTATGAGGGTGTTTCCTAAATTTTGAGTTCCGACATAAACTATACCTGATCTAATTTACTATTCACTAAGTTTCCGAATTCAACGTTAAGTATATCCGATCTAGCTCTCTATCTACTAAGTTTCCGAATTGAACATTAGGTATACCCTTCTGAGTTCAACCCTAAGTATACCTTTACAGGCTCAACCTTAAGTATACCCTTCCAAGTTTAACCCTAAGTATATTCTTCCGAGTTCAACCTTAAGTATACCCGATCTAACAATATGTTTACTAAGTTCCGAGTTCACCTCAAGTATACCTAGTCTAGCTCTATGTTTGCTAAGTTCCGAGTTCAGCTCAAGTATACTCGATCTAGCTCTATGTCTAGGCAGAATTACACTCTTATAAGAGAAAATTCACCAAAAATGGAAATCTAGGTGAAATCATACAAAATTTATATCAATCTAAAGCTAACAGAACAAGCTTTCAAATGAAAAAATTGCATATCATTTAAGTGAGTATAACTCGGGATATAAGCTATGGAACTTGACCCTACTGGACTACCCTATTCCAGCCCAGGTTGAACTTAAGATGAATTCGTTAATGGACTGGGGAAAGATGGCAACGAATCTGAATCTAAAATTTTTATGAGATGTTTTCTCATATGTTAGCTTTCAAAAAATGTTGGATTCACTCAATTTGGAGTTGTGTAGAGTGAATTACACCCTTCTCAACTCACACTGCTCGGATGAAGGTCCTTATTTCTAGGTCAAACTTCAAAAATTCATAACTACCACTATGCTAATCCAATGGCCATGTATTATATATGTATGGACTGCCGAGGAAGAACCTTAATAATTTATTGAGTTTTCTCTTTTCTTCGAGTTCTTTTATACCAATTCCAATTCTAATCACAACATACATGCATGATCAATTATAATTCATCATCATCTCTTCAAATCTCATCAGTATCACAAGATACCTAAGACCCACATACAATCCCAAACCATGGAAAGTAAGAAGAGGAGTAGTATTCCTACTTGTCTAGTTGAAATTTAGTTGATTTGGTGCCTTAGATGGAAGCTACTCTTGATAAGACTTGAAGAGAAGTTGGAGATGGAGTAGAGAGGAGTATGAACGAAAGAGAAATGAAGGGGAGTCAGCCCCTTATCTTGATCAAAATTCATAAGGGCAAGGAAGGAATTGCACACAAACTTGTAGAGCAAGGAGTTGTGTGATTGGTGGATGTGTGTTGGGGTTTCAATTTGGTTTTGTGGCTGCCATTCTTGGCTAAAGATGGCGCCACCTATGGGAGTGTTGTGGCTGAATCCTAGCCATTCATTCTAGGGTTCTCACAATGATTCTTCTATTGGTCCTGTTTTGACAGTTTAAGATTACTGACATCTTACCGATTTCTCTTAAATTGGTAAACCAGTTTTAGAAAAATTCTGTGAGATTTCCTATGTTCCTAATCTAATTCCATCAAGCCTAATCACTTCTAAATCACATTTAATTGGGTTTAAGTAAATATTTAATCGAATTTCGATTAAACCCACTTATTCGATAAAAACCGAACAACTCGGTTAGCAATAATAAAATTTTTCGGACATTACAATGAAAGTGCTGGGGGCATTTGTCAATCCAAAGGGCATGACTAACCATTCATACAAGACATATTTAGTTTGAAAGGCTCTTTTCCATTCATCTCCTTCTCTAATCCTAATCTGATGATATCCACTTTTAAGATCAATTTTGAAAAACACACAAGCACCATGCAACTCATCCAACAAATCATTTAATCTAGAAATGGGATGTCTATACTTTACTGTGATATTATTGATGGCTCTACAATCAGTGCACATGCTCCAAGTTCCGCCTTTCTTAGGCACTAAAATGACTGGAATTGCACACGGGTTTAAGCTTTCTTGCACCTACCTCTTTTGCATCAATTCTTCAACTTGCTTTTGAATCTCCTTAGTCTCTTGAGGAATACTCCTATAGGCTAGCCTATTAGGCAATGAAGCCCCTGGAATGAAATCAATTTGATGTTCTATGCCTCTCAAGGGTGGTAGGCCATAAGGTACCTCCTTGGAAAGACATCTTCAAATTCCTACAATAAAGAAGAAACTTCACATGAAAGAGAATTAGTAGTACCTGCTTCATTTGATTTACTTTCCTTACCCAAAAGTAAAAGCATTGGCTTTTTCATGGGCTTAGCCTTTTTCACCTCTTTTTCTTTAATAAACAAATTTTGCAATTTTTCTTCTATTTTTCCACTCTCTTTTTCCTTTTCCTTTTCACTTCCCTTTTTCCTTTTTCTTTTCTCTCCTGTTTTCTTTTATCTCTCATTTTGGATTGATCCTCACCAACCTTTCTTGGAGACAAATGGGCAAGAATAGTCTTGAGCTCTTTATGTACAAATGAAAATTTATTTGTGAACCTATTATGCAGAGCTTTCTTATCATACTGCCAAGGCCTACCAAGAAGTAAATGACAAGCCTCCATAGGCATCACATAACACAAAACTACATCATCATACTTCCCTATGGAGAATTCCACCTCCACTTGCTTACTTATAGTCATTTCACCATCCTCACTAAGCCATTGAAGCTTATATGGCCGTGGGTGTGGTTTAGTCTCCAAATTCAGTTTTGAGAACATCCTTGTGTAACACCTTACCAGACAAAGTACTATGCTTAAGTCATAATAAATTATCTGATAAGTGATTACGTGTAATACTGGTTTAATTTTATTTTCTGTATTAGTATTAATTACTCGCGTAAGAATACTTAATCGCGTAACAAAATTTCCTGCGTGACGGCAGAATAAATACTAGTTAATCAGTATACTGTAAATAACGTAACATAAATAAGAATACAATAAAGATAAAACAACTGCAAACGGCATCATAAACATATACATAGATATCTAATTTTAAAGTTTGTCAAAATGATACAAGGTGACAAAATGAGGCCGCTAATACAAAACAAAGCTGCCGCTCTATGAACAAAGACCGAAGTGGTCCCCATGGGACATTTCATGTACATCTCCTAATATCTACCCATCCATCCATGACCTAGACTGCCAAAAGAGGGCCATTCTGTACATCTACTACCACTACAGTAAATCCACTATCTAACCGGAATCTAAAGAAAGAAACCCATTCGCCATGGGTGCATCTGCAAGAGGGTGGCCTGCGCTGGGAGCAGAGGACGAGGAGGAACTCACTGCCTCAGATGGATCCTCCTCTAACATCGAGGCGGAAAGCATCGACTGTGGTGGTGAAGCAGGAGGGGCCATAGGAGGAGGGGCTGCTACTGCCGCTGGTGCTGCTGCTGCTGGAGGAGGTGGAAATGGATGGGCCATATGAAGGGGAATGGCAATATACGGGACAACAGGGTCAAACAATGGGTGCATAAGTGGTACGGCGAAGTCTATCTGGAAAAAGAAATACAGGTGAAACTGGCACCTGCTAGATATATATACAAAATCTAGAAACGAGTCAATGTGGATGTGAAGCTCGAGGAACTCATTGAATAGGACTCCTGTCGCTTTGTGCTCCATAGTCTGAGAATGACACGGTAATATACAGTACGGTGAGAAATAGAAATTTCTCAGTAGGAATTTCTAGTTCTGTACATCTGTTATCGCTGTCATTCCCAGTTGTTTCGGTCTTTCAAAAATTTCCAGTGGTACAACGCAAAATGATATTTAACTTAATTACTTATTAAGAAACATACACCGAAACAAGCTCAATTTTAATTAATAGAGACACTAATGCAATTAAACAGTAATTGTAAAAGAGCAGTAGCATATCATGAAAAATAAGCAAGTATCTAGGACAGTCAATTAAAAAGCATTACACTGTGCATATGAATGTGAAAAATTAGGAAAGCATCTCATTCTTGAAGGCTTTCGCCTATTGGAACTTATTTCCATCCTTGGTCCCCTCGGAGTCTTTGGCCATATACTCCTGGGTAATAGTCCGCTTTTCAAGACCGAGCTCGTTCCTATACAGGGTGGCCGAGTTTACTTTTCCCAACCTTCCCATTGATCTATTCCCCTTAATTTATTCAGGGGCTGGCCCAAGTGATATGGAATTCTTTATTATATCATGAAATGAATGCACATCTAGCTTGTTTCTTTACATACGATGCACTCAAGTTGTCATAAATTCTCATAACATATGAACTTCTTACCGAAATTTTGGCAGTATAATGGATCGAGTCCGCTTCCCCATGAATAGTGCCAGACAACTAGTACATTTATTCAACTTGCAATTTCAGTATAGAGCAGCAATTATATATATACATTCATGGCATCATTCAATAATTTCAAATCAAGCATTAATAAGGTTCTCAGTTTATTCTTCCCTGTTCTGCCCGAGATTGGCATGCCCCAATTTTTATTCAATTCAACTCATTTAAATCTAATTTTTTGAATATGTCACAGCCTCATATGTCTAGTTTCTAAACCTTTTAGTCCCATCTCATTTTGATGTGTATAACTTTAGATATAAACAATTTACCTCAGACTACCCTGTTCTCAGCTAGAATTGGGTCCTCATAAGTAAAAATTCACTAAAAATAGAAAACTAGGTGAATTCATATGAATTTATATCAAATTAAAGCTATCAGAATAAGCTTTCAAATGAACTAAGTTTCATGTCATTTTCATAAGTATATTTTGACTTATGAGTCTCGAAACTTGGCTCTATTAAACTACCCTGGTTCAATCTGGTTTAGACTTAAGCCAATTTCCTTGGTGCACTGGGAGCAAACAACTATGAGTTTGGTTCTGAAATTTTTATGGAATATTTCTTTACATGTAACATTCAAAAAACTTGGGTTCACTCAATTTGAAGTTGTATAGGGTGAGTTATACCCTTCTCAACTTCCACTACCTAGATAGGAATCCAGATTTCTAGGGTAAACTTCAAAAATTGATAACTAATTCTATACTAATCCAATGGCCTTATATGATATATGTGTGGAAAGCCCTAGATGTCTATTTTCACATAAAAATAGTTTCATCTAATTTAAATAGAGATAAGTGGAGCCATACACTCTACCGTACAGACCGCCGAGGGAAAACCCTAACAGCTTCTAGATTTGTCTTCCTCCTTCAAGCTATTTGCCCTCAAATCCAATTTTAACCACAACATACATGAAGGACCAGTCATAAAAAATCATCATCACTCTATAAAACACCAACATCTCAAATTATGCATGCCCAACATGCAGCCCCAAATCAGAGAAACAAGAGAAGAAGTAGGATTTTCTACCTTGTCTTATGCAATTTATGCTGATTTTGTGTCTTTGATGGTGGTTACTTGGGATGAGACTTGAAGATGGATGAGAATGGAGTGGAAATGAGAGTAGAGAGGAGAGAAAGAGAAGAGCTTTAACTGATGGAGAAGTGGCCGAATTTGCGATGAGGAGAAAGGAGTAAAAGGTGAAGATGTTTGAAGTTTGCTTGGTTTTGATTGGTGGACCTAAGGTGGTCCCAAAATCTGATTTTGCTTCTACCATCAAGGGCTATCCTAGGTGCCACTTGGGTAGGTTATTTGGCTAAATCTTAGCCGTTGATTCTAGGGCAATCATAGAAAAATTCTACTAGTCCGGTTCGGACATTTTGAAATACCGAAATCTTACCGATTTCCCTTAAATCGGTAAACTGGCTTGAAAATTTTCTGTGGGGCTTTCTATGCCCCTAATCTGATTCCATCAAGCCTAATCCGTCTAAATCACACTTAATTGGCTTTAAGTAAATGTTTAATCAAGTTTTGATTAAACTCACTTATTCGATAAAACTGAACAACTCAGTTGTTAACGATAAAATTTTTCGGATGTTACATTTCTACCCTCCTAAAAAAAAAATTTGTCCTCAAAATTTAGTACCTGAGAATAATTCAGGATCTTTTCTCCTCATATTAGATTCTAACTCCCACGTACAATCCGCTGAGTCTTCATGTCCCCATGCTACCTTCACCAATTGTACAGTTTTGTTCCAAAGGTGTTTGATGCTCCTATCCACTATCCGTGCTGGGGGTACATGAAAAGTCAAGTCATCCCTTAATTGGATTGATTCAAGTTCCAACAGGTGAGCAGGATCTGGCTGGTATCTTCTGAGTTGCGAAATGTGGAAAACATCATGAAGATTAGATAGATGCGGAGGTAAGGCAACTCGATATGCAAGTGGCCCAATTCGCTTTAAAATTTGAAAGGGACCTATAAAGTGAGGGCTTAGCTTTTTGACTTTAATGGCTCTACCTACCCCAGTTGTGGGTGTGATTTTTAGAAACACATGGTCTCTTTCTTGAAACTCCAAGGGTTTCCTCCTGACATCTTCGTAGCTCTTTTGACGGCTCTGAGCTACACGTATTTTGCTATGGATTCTTTTGATTTGCTCTGTAGTTTGTCTAACTAGTTCTGGACCCAACAGACTCTATTCTCCTGGTTCATACCAACATAGGGGAGATTGACACTTTCATCCATATAAAGCCTCATTTGGAGCCATGCGGATGCTAGCATGGTAACTATTGTTGTAGGCAAACTCAGCTAACGATAAGTATCGATCCCAATTCCCCCATTGTTCCAGAATGTATGCCCATAACATATCCTCCCAAGTCTGAATCACTCGCTCTGTTTGGCTATCCAATTGCGGATGATATGCAGTACTTAAACATAGTTTAGTACCGAATGCCTTCTGAAGCGCTCCCCAAAACTGTGAGGTGAACCTTGGATCTCGATCGGAAATGATTGTTGAAGGAACACCATGTAACCGTACGACTTCTTGGATATATAGTTGAGCCAACTTTTCAAGAGGAGAATTCGCTCGAATGGGTAAAAAGTCAGCAAACTTGGTTAGTCTATCCACTACGAGCCATATGGCGTCATATCCTGAAAGGGTCCTTAGTAAACCCATCACGAAATCCATAGAAATGCTCTCCCATTTCCATTCCGGAATCTCTAAGGGTTGTAATGTCCCTGCCGGCTTCTAATGCTCTATTTTCACCTTCTGGCAAGTTAAACATTTATTCACAAAATTAGCCACATCTGTTTTAAGGCCTGGCCACCAAAACATCTTCTTGAGGTCTTGGTACATCTTGTTAATGCCAGGATGTATAGTAAACTCACTCTTATGGGCTTCCTCCAAGACCTTCCTCCTGAGGTTGTCCTCCTTAGGTACACATATCCTCCCATGATATCGCCATATTCCGTCTGCATCTTGGGAAAATCCTGTTAGCTTGCCGAATTGTACCAATCGCATTGTATGCTAGAAGTCATCACTCCCTTGCTGTGCTTGCTGGATTTGGTCTTTAAAAGCACTAGTTATCTTAAGTTGGTGCAATTGAATGGCACTGGGGGTTATAGAGATCCCCAAGTTGAGGATTTGGAAACTTTCTATAAGTTCTACTTTTTTGATCATCATCCATGCTATTGTCAAGGATTTTCTACTTAGGGCATCTACTACCACGTTTGCCTTGCCTCGATGGTACTTTAGGTCGAACTCGTAATCTTTAAGAAACTCCATCCACCTTCGCTGTCTTATGTTTAATTCCTTCTGATCAAAAAGGTATTTCAAGTTTTTGTGGTCAGAAAATACTTCAAACTTCACTCCATAGAGATAATGTCTCCACATCTTCAAGGCAAACACTATCGCTGCCAGCTCGAGGTCATGCATTGGATAGTTTCTTTCATGAGTTTTCAATTGCCTGGAAGCATATGCCATAACGTTTCTGTTCTGCATTAATACACACCCCAATCCTTTCTTAGAAGCATCACAGTACACTTCGAATGGTCCATGAGGATCTGGTAAAATAAGTACTAGGGCTGTTATCAATCTTTCCTTTAATTCCTGAAAGCTCTGCTCGCACTCGGGTGTCCATTCAAATTGGGCGTTCTTTTTGGTTAATTTGGTTAAAGGTAGAGCTATTTGAGAGAACTTCTTAACAAATCTTCTATAGTATCCTGCCAACCCTAAGAAGCTCCTGACTTCCGTAACTGTCGTTGGTCGTTCCCAGTTTAATACTGCTTCTACCTTACTGGAATCCACTGAAATTCCCCCATGGGATACCACGTGGTCAAGAAACTTTACTTCTTTCATCCAAAATTCACATTTGGACAACTTAGCGTAAAGTTTCTTCTCTCTTAGAATTTACAGAAGTACTCACAAATGTTCCGCGTGCTCCTGTTCCGTCTTCGAGTAGACAAGTGTGTCGTCAATGAACACCACCACAAATTTATCAAGATATGGCCTGAATATTCGGTTCATGTAATCCATGAATATTGTCGGTGCATTTGTCAATACGAAGGACATCACAATATATTCATAATGTCCATAACAAGTCCGAAATGCCATCTTCGGAATATCTTCTTCTCGAACCCGAATCTGGTGATATCCAGACCGTTGATCAATCTTGGAAAATATAGTAGCCCCTTGTAGTTGATCCATAAGATCATCAATCCTTGGTAACGGATACTTGTTTTTGATTGTTACCTTATTCAACTGCCTGTAATCTACACAGAGTCGCATGCCTCCATCTTTCTTCTTAACTAACAAGACTGGGGCTCCCCACGCTGATGCACTTGGCCTAATGAATTTCTTTTCCAGGAGTTCTTTAATCTGCCCCTTAAGTTCAGCCAGTTCCAAGGGTGACATGCGGTACGGTGCTAAAGATATTGGTCCAACTCCTGACACTAATTCAATGGTAAACTCAACCTCTCTCTTAAGAGGGAACTCAGGGATAACTTCAGGGAACATATCAGGATATTCCTTAACAACTAGAATATTGTTTAACTCCTGATCAACCTCTGTTATGCTGGTTGATAAGAAAATATACCCTTGACTTCTATTCCCACAAGGGTGCACAGTTAAGGAACTTAAATAAAGACTTACAGGGATTACTAACTCAGAAGATGAAACATAGGGGAGTATAATGGATTTATCGGAGCAATTTAGCAGGGCTTGGTTGGCAAAGAGCCAGTCCATACCCAAAATAATATCAAGTCCGGACAAGGGAAGACAAATTAAATTAGCCGGAAAGATTCGACCTCCTATTTGACAGGGGACATTCATACAGATGTGGTTGGTTTTAATGGGCTCATTTGTAGGAGTAGAAACTAGCAAGTCAAAGGGTAATTCAAAAATAGGTAGCTGCAGGGCTGACATGTAATCATGAGAGATGAAAGAGTGAGACGCACCTAAATTGTATAAAACAGTTAAAGTCTTACCATTTACTTCACACGTATCTTGGATCAAATCTTCTGACTTTTTGACCTCCTGTGCATCCATAGTGAAAACTCTCCCTTGGCGTTGCGGCCTAGGAGTCGGTTGAGAATTTCTGGCAGGGCATTCATAAATTCTGTGGCCTGGTTTGCCACATCCAAAGCAGACATTTTGACCTGCCAAGCAGGGGCGGTCGCCATGATTCTTGCCACACTGGCTGCAAATCTGGTTCCCAAAAGGCCTTTGAGGTTGCTTGCCTTTATTACTCGCCGGCTGGAACTTTCTCCATTGTTGTAAGCTAGGCTTGAACCACGAACCCTGCAGAGCCAACCCCCTCTTAAAGTTATTGCCGGATGCTCTAGCAGCAATAACTTCTTGTTACAATCCTCCACCAAGCGGCACTTGTTTAGCAAAGTAGGTAAGTCTCTGATCTCCATGGGTCCTATGGTAGCAAGAATGTCTTCTTTGAGTCCACCTTCAAATTTCATACATTTCCATGCTTCATCGGGGTTCCGTTGATAAATAGTGGAAAATTTGCACAACTCCTCAAATTTAGCAATGTACTCCGACATGCTACTATTTCCTTGACGGAGGTGCATGAATTCCAACTCCTTGGCATTGCGGACAGACGCAGGCAAATACTTCTGATAGAATGCATCTTTGAATACGTCCCAAGTAATTTCTGTCTGGGATCCTTCTAATAATCGCCGTGCACCATTCCACCAGAATTCTCAAATTCCAACATATACGTGACAAAAGTCACCTTTTGACGGCCTGTGCAATCCAACACGAAGAAAATCTTTTCCATAGCTTTAACCCATTCATCTACTTTATCTGGGTTAAAGGCTCCCCTGAAGCTGGGTGGATTAGCCTTCTGAACTCGGCAAATTTGAGGTATTCTAGATCTATCCCAGGACCATTATGATTTCCCCCATGATCTACCTCTGACTGCCTTCCTAATTGGCCCATCATTTGAGTTGGCCTATCATCAAGTTGGTTTTCGATTTTTAGTGGATTTTTACTTTTAAGTGTGTAATTCTGGCTGTAGTCTCGTAGGCGGTAGGGATAAAACTTAAATAACTTGAGCTATACTTATCAAAATTAGATGGCACCAAAGAGTTTAGAAAATAGACACATAACACTCTATATATTCAAAATATAGGTTCAGATGAGTTAAATAGAAATTTTGGCTTGACTTACAAAAATCGGGTTGAATGAATAAGCTGAGGCAACAATTATATTTTAAATGCAACATTTATTCCTATGAGAGTGATGATTGAATTATAAATGAAATGTCATGAGTTCCCTACAATTGACTGTCTAAGTATTGGCACTATTCATGAGGAAGTGAACATGTTCCATTATGCTGCCAAAATTTTGGTAAGCCTATGCATGAGTTATAATCTACATTCAAAGATTATGTTATAATGAACATAAAGGTTATGTTATGATGAAATTTTCCATAATACTTGGGCCAGCCCCGGATTAAAGTTAAGGGGAATAGATCGGTGGGAAGGTCAAAAAAAGTAAACCCAGCATCCCTTTATAGGAATGAGCTCGATCCTGAAAAGCAGACTATTACCCAGGAGTCTAAATGGCCAAGAACTCCCAGGGGATCAAGTGATGGAAAAGTTTATGAAAGTAAGTTCAAGAATGAGTTTTGCATAGTTGCATTCAATAATCATTACAAAATATTTACAATTTGACTATTATGTTTACTTACTGCTGTATGTTCAGTTATTCTGCTTATTATTCTGTTTCTTTTACTATCCTAAGTAAAATAGAATCTTGCCTCGGACCAGACGCTTTCTTAAACTTATTAAATATGGATAGTTCAATTTGATCCCAATTTTCATAATTAAATAAAAATCGAGGTAACTGAGAATGAATGTGATGTCAGTTAAATACCATACATGAACCCTACAGAGAATTTTCTTAAATTCTTACCTCGCTTTGTATTTCTGCATCATTCTCAAACGCTGGTGATGGACTCGACCGCCACTCTTTTTATTGAGATTTTTGGCTTGCAGCTCCATCATGATCCTATAGTGGATTCGCTGTACATAGCCGGCTCCTGCAATTTCTGTCTCTACCTTTTTAGCTATACAAATTTTGCTATTCCTTTATTCTACCTTACCTTTGACCCTGCCGCTCCATATTTTGCATTCCCGTTGCATGTGGCACACCCTCCTCCAAAGACTCTCCGGCCGCAGCAAAGACTCGCCACACTTGCCAGTCCTCTACCCGAGTCACCTCCGTAGATGGTGCCAGACATCCCACTCAGTTCCGAGAGCGATCCTTCGGAGGCTACCAGCTCATCATCCTCCTCTTTGAGGCCTAGTATGGACTACTCCCTAGCCAAGCCTGGTGTGGCCAACGGCTACCTGACCGAGTAGGTCTCGGCCGAGAGTTCTATTGTACAGCATGGCCTTCTTTTGGCAATGTGCAGCACTGGGTCATAAGCTTAGCCGTATATGTATCGGTTGTTTTGAGATGTCCTCTGAGGACTACATAGGATCATTTTGACTGACATGGGCCTTCTTTTTGGTACACCGGCCTTACTTATGTATCCTATTTTACATTTGTACATAAACTGAAGCGTTGGCTTCTATCCCATATATATATATATATATATATATATATGACGTATCACTTATTCTTATCTTTTCTGTGTGTTTTATTAAACCTTGCTATGCTCTGCGATGTTGATTACGTTCATTATATACAGCGCGTCGTCCCGCCTATTAAAAAAAAAAAACAGACATGATATGATAAATAAATAGTAAGCAGAGTATCAACATGGTAACACAATCTACTTAATTTCATACTATGACTTAAGCATAATATTAAATTGATAGGGTGTTACATAATCAATGTATCAAAATGTTACTTATTACTTAAGCCCCGCCATGCTAGTGGATAAGGAGTTCGCAATCATTGATCTAATTAGAGGACACCCTAGCAATGAGAGCTCTTATAGATTTGGATAATTGATATAGACCTGCTAATTAGCTCGGTGTCTCCTGCTAATTAGAGGGGTTAGCGATTAATTGAGAACTAATCGACTAATCTCGAGAGCAAGAGCTTAATAAATTAAAAGCAAGTCAACAAGATAATTGAAAGCCAACGATTAATTAGAACATTCAACAATTGAAGCATAATGCATTAAAAGTTACAATTAAGAGCCTAATTGCCCAATCCTTGTTAATTCATGATTTAGAACATACAATCAAGGTGACCTAACCTTATTAACTAAGTGCATGACAAGTGTTACATCTTAATCACATGAAAAATTAACCCTCACACCCTATTTATATAATTAATGAGGAAAATCCTTTTCAATGAAAATATGTTAAGGTGTAATTGAACCAATTGAATTAATTAGCATTTAGATAATGGTAACAATTGTAAAAATTTAGAAACTTCCCTTTAATTATTGTTTGAAAGTTTGGTCAAGGTAAGAGCTATATCCGACCATCCATTTGCCTTCTCATCATGCACCATTAGATCAAGAGTCTTTGTTAATAGTATTCCTTGAGTCAAGACAAGAGATGTACTCTCCTCCATCAAGTTTGTGTCACTTGGAGTGATCATATCACCCAAGCCAATCCCAAGAGTGGTCATGCCTTTAACCACTTGAGGAAACACAAAATGGTCTTTACCCAAGCACCAAGACTCAAGAGAAACACAACATTCTCTTTTATCCCATGGTTCTTAGCCTTCTTGCTTGCAAAAGAAGCAAAATCCAACCACCCCATGGCTTAGAGTGGGATGCCACTCTCTCTCTCCTCTCACACTCTCATTTTTGCAACTTCATTCTCTTACTAAGTCACAAAGATCTTATCTCTCTCTAAACCTCTCTTTATTCTTCCTAATCTTCTTCTTGTTCTTCTTGTTTTACTGTTCTAACTCATCTCATTTTCACCATCATTCTCACAAGCCCTTCAAGGACCACCCTCTTTGGTTCTTGAGGAAGCAAAACAAACACTCACTTAGCCCTATTATCAAGCTCAAGAAAAAGGAGGCCATCTCCAACACCTTTCTTTCTCTTCAAGCTTTCAAGAAACCCATTTGGTAGTGACTCTAACCCTTCCTTTTCATGTATTTTTCAAGTACTAGAACCCCTAAGCTCTTCATAGCTAGGTAGTTTTAGGACTTGCTTTGAGGTCTCATGACCATATTTTTTTCTATGAGCTTTTCTTGTCTTGTTGAAAATGTTGTTTTAAAATGAGATTATGTGGTATGACGGTCTTTATGTATCTTACTTTATTTTTATTCTAAAATATGGTGATTAAAACCATGAATATAATGGTGAGATAAACAATAAAAATAGCGATTTGAAGTGGGATAGCAACATCTCCACGAGTTTGATATGTAAAACATAAAAACTAGTTAAGCTAGCATTCTGGCAGTCTATAATGTGTACTATATAACTCATTCTACAAAACTCAAAATATGATAAAACTAATTTTCTGTAAAAGTAGACTCAGAGATCTTTTCATACATATAAAATACGTGAATTTTGGCTTTGAATGTTGGAGATATGAATTTTTGAAATGGGCTGTCTCTAGATGTGTTTATGTCTAGGCAGTCGATACTAAAACATGCATAACTCGAGTTATACAAAACATTTTTGAGTGGGATGAAGTTTTTTTGAAAGCTAAGACATAGAGGAACACCCCCATAAAATATTTTTGTCACATTCCATCTGAGGAACTCCCAGTGGAGTTAGCAAGCCACTGATCTGAGATAAACTTCCACGTCTAAGTAGTTAGAGCAAAAAGTGTATAACTCAGGCTACAGAAGGAATTTTTGAGTGGGATTTGTTTCATTTGAAAATAGACTCAAAAAAGTACAATCTCCAAAGATAAAAACTGCCCTGCAGTAAGAGTAAAAACTGGTCAAGGTAAAATTTCTAGCACTAATGAGAATCTCACTTAAGCACACTAAGACTCTTAATTTAAGATAATGAAACTTCATAATTTAACCTAAGAACTTTAAAAGGGGGAAATTAGATGAAGCTTGCCATATGAATAATGAAAGAATCGAATAATTCGAAAATCAACTAAAAGCTTGCACCAAATTTATTAAGCTAAGCTCATAAAACTTTGCTTGCGAATATACCTATGTTTATGTGCAAGCATGATGCTATGATGATGATGAATGATGATGATGATATGAATATGATATGTTGATGATATGATGCTTAATGATATGTGATATTGGATTCTCTGTTTGGCAAAATTTTGGGAAGCTTCGGTCTAGCCATTATGATGTCGAAATTCTGCAAAAATTGTGGACTTAGAAATATTTTACATCATAAGCTTTAATAAGAAGAAAATGAACTAAGAGTGTGATCCTTCAAAAAGGAAGGTGACCCAAAGTAAGCTCCCCTTACCCACGGCTCACATGAGGCATGGCATCGATCCAGCTAGTGTGAGTATAGGGGATAAGGCTTACATGAGGCATGACATGACCCAGCTAGTGTAAGCACTAAAAAATTATGGTGGCGACGGCCATGGTATGAGCTCATTACCGCTTATGTTTAGTAGGTGAAAAGAAAAAGACTTAAATAAAGTCAAGTTAAGAAAAAAAAAGGGACTTCGGTCCAAACCTTTGAAGGGAAGAAGTTAAGAGAAGCTTATAGCACAGTCATACATGTTTTATGTAATTATAGTTGTTCCTATGCTTGTTATGATATAAATTGTAACACGCTACCAATTTAATGTTATGCTTAAGTCACAGCATGAAATTAAGTAGATTGTGTTACCGTGTTGATACTCTGCTTACATTTCATGATTTGTATCACATCTCTTTCTTTTTTTTTTTTTTGTAAACAGAAGAAACGGCGCGCTGTATATAAAGAACATGTCAATATGGCGGAATGTGACAGAGTTTAATAAAACACAACAGAAAAGATGAGAATAAGTAATATACCATCAATTGTATACGTGCATATATATAGGTCATGAGCCGATGCTTCAGTTTATGTACAAATTCAAAATAGGATACATAAATAGGGCCAATGTATAAAAAAAAAAAAAAAAAGACATGAGGCTCGTGTCATGTAAAATGATCCTATGGGGTCCTCAGGCACCTAAGTCTATGACCCAATGCTGCACATTGCCAAAAAAGGGTCGTGCTGTACAATGTCATCTGCGGCTGACCTACTCAGTCAGATAGCCGTTGGCCATACCAGGCCCAGCCGGAGAGTAGTCTACACTGGGCCCCGAGGAGGATGACAAGCTGGTGGCCTTAGAAACATCACTCTCGGAGCTGAGCGGTATGTCTGGAACCATCTGTGGGGGAGACTCTGGCACAGGATCAGCAGGAGCTGTGTAACATCCGAAAAATTTTAACATTAACAACTAAGTTGTTCAGTTTTATCGAATAAGTGAGTTTAATCAGAATCTGATTAGACATTTACTTAAAGCCAATTAAGTGTGATTTAGACGGATTAGGCTTGATGGAATTAGATTAGGAGTATAGAAAACCCCACAAAAAATTTTCAAGCCAGTTTACCGATTTAAGGGAAATTGGTAAGATTTCGGTATTTCAAACTGTCGGAACCGACCAGTAGAATTTTTCTACGAGTGCCCTAGAATCAACGGCTAAGATTTAGTCAAATAATCCACCCAAGTGGCGCCTAGGACAACCCTTGATGGTGGAAGCAAAACCAAAATTGACAACATGGAGAGGTCCACCAATCAAAACCAAACATCTCCAAATATCTTCACCTTTTTCTCCTTTTCTCCTCATCAAAATTTCGGCCACCTTCCATCTGCCGAAGCTCTTCTCTTTCTCTCCTCTCTACTCTCATTTCCACTCCATTTTCATCCATCTTCAAGTCTCATCCCAAGTCACCACCATCAAAGACACAAAATCAACACAAATTGCATAAGACAAGGTAGGAAATCCTACTTCTCCTCTTGTTTTCTTTGATTTGGGGCTGCATGGTGAGCATGCATAATCTGAGATATGGATGTTTTGTAGAGTGATGATGATGTTTTATGCCTGGTTTTGCATGTATGTTGTGATTAAAATTGGAATTGAGGGCAAATACCTTGAAGGAGGAAGACAAATCTAGAAGCTGTTAGGGTTTTCCTCAGTGGTCCGTACGGTGGAGTGTACGGTTCCGTCTACCGCTGTTTAAATTGGATAAAACCATTTTTATATGAAACTAGACATCTAGGGATTTCCATACATATATCATATAACACCATTGGATTAGTATATAATTAGTTATGAATTTTTGAAGTTTAACCTAGAAATCTAGATTCCTATCCGGGTAATATAACTTGAGAAGGGTATAACTCACTCTATACAACTTCAAATTGAATAAACCCAAGTTTTTTTGAAATCTAACATGTAAAGGAATATCCCATAAAAATTTCAGAACCAAATTCATAGCCGTTTGCTCCCAGTACACCAAAGAATTTGGCTTAAGTCTAAACCGGGTAGAACTAGGATAGTTTAGTAGGGCCAAGTTTTGGGACTCATAAGTCAAAATGTATTTATGCAAATCACATGAAACTTAATTCATTTGAAATATTATTCTAATAGAATTAATTTAATATAAATTTCATATGAATTCACTTAGTTTTCTAGTTTTAGTTAATTTTTACTTATAAGAACCCAATTCTGGCTAAGAATAGGGCAGCCTGAGGTAAATAGTTGATATCTTGAGTTATACAAGTCAAAATGAGATGGGACCAAAAGGATTAGAATCTAGACATATGAGGCTATGACATATCCAAAAACTAGATTTAAATGAGTTGAATTGAAAAAAAATTGGGGCATGCCAAACTCGGGCAGAATAGGGAAGAATAAACTGAAACCTTATTGATGCTTGATTTGAAATTATTGAATGATGCTATGACTATATATATATATTTGCTGGTCTATACTGAAATTACAAGTTGTGCAATTTTACTGGTTGTCTGGTACTATTCATGGGAAAGCGGACTCGATCCTTTATGCTGCCAAAATCTCGGTAAGAAGTTCATATGTTATGAAAATTTATGATAACTTGAGTACATCATATGTAAAGAATTAAGCTAGATGTGCATTCATTTCATGATATTATAAAGGATTCCATATCACTTAGCCCAGCCCCGAAATAAATTAAAGGGAATAGATCAGTGGAAAGGTCGGGGAAAGTAAACCCGGCCATCCTGCATAGGAACGAGCTCGGTCCTGAAAAGCGGACTATTGCCTAGGAGTATATGGCCGATGACTCCCAGGGGACCAAGGATGGAAATAAGTGCTAATAGGCAAAAGCCTCCAAGAATAAGATGTATTTTCTAATTGCACATGCATATGTATAGTGTAATACTTCTCTATTGATTATTCTAGATCCCTGTTTGTAACACCCTAATAAATCCATATTACGCTTAAGTCGTATTACGGCATTTTATTAGTTGTTACTTATGCTCATGGAAAACTAAACTTCACTTGAAATTAAATTACGTGGAAAATACAGTAAAATTTTTTTGAAATACGTCGTCGCTTTTGGAAAATAAAGCCTTGCACGAGATGATAGCGGTAAACGAGCGTATCGCAGAGATTCCGATATAAATGGAAGGAACATGAGATAAATCACAATATTATGCATTCAAGTTACAACATCAGCCACATAATTATAATTATCCTCATAATATCCAACAAATACATAAAAGGGAACTCATGGTCATGCCATGGCCCCAAAATATCAAAAGTACAAGTCTGACAAGGTCTAATACAAAATGAAATACAACAGGTAAGGAGCAATAATGGAATAGGCCCACATAGACATATACTGGCTTCTCTGCCCCTTCCACGCCCTTCCATCGAACGGACTTAGGTCCTCGAATGCCTGGTCCCCCTTGCTGCTCGGCCTCGGGGAACATGAGGAGTATGGATGATGCGAGGGTGCCGGCTGTTGACCTCTACGTGACGAATGCGACGGCCAGAAGTATAGCTGGCAACCGAAGAACGTTCCTCAGAGGGATCCTCCTCGAACGTGGCAGGATGGTACTCGGGGAGTGGCGGCGAAGTGGCTACGGCTCTACGAGTAGCGGTCGAACTCACTTCGATCACAGGGACTCCTGGCAGGGGCACGGGCTCGGCTACGGGTAGACCTGGAGACATAGGCTCCATCTCGATTTCGGGCAATGGCTCGGGCGGGAAATCCCAAGGACCCAACGGCTGTCCAAGGTGTGCCGATGATACATCTACAGGGGCAGGCGGGATCTCTGGCTCCTCCTGCTCAAAAACTCGACCTAGGTAGAAGTATGTGCGGACTATCGTGGTGGTCGTGGCCACAATAGCGTGGGCGCCCTCATCATAGGCCCACTCATGGTGGGGAGGCTCCATGCTCCATGCCACGTGATGCTCCATGAGTATCTGGTGACGAGACGGAAAAACAACTAGGATGAGAAATAAGATTTCTCAGTAGGACTCGACCCTGACACACAGGTGTCATCGTCATCGTCCCAGCCACTTCGGTTTTTGAATGAAAACTGTGGGCATTCAATAGGTTCAATTATTTCATTTTTGAAAACATTACTACCCGAAGTGGATTCCATTTTTAGTACTTATCCTCGTTGTATTAACAACATCATGGCATACATGAAAGCTTATATGACTATTCATAACATACATAAACATGTTGAGAGTTATACTCTTTACTTGGGTTGGACCGAAGTCCCTTTCTTTCCTTAACTTGACTTATCTTAAGTCCTTTCTTTCCACCCACTAAACATAAGTGGTAATGAGCTCATACCGTGGCCGTCGCCACCATAGAATTTCGGTACTTACACTAGCTGGGTCATGCCATGCCTCATGTAAGCCCTATCCCCTATACTCACACTAGCTGGGTCATGTCATGCCTCATGTGAGTTGTGGGTGAGGGGAACTTAAATTAGGTCACCTTCCCTTTTGAAGGATCACACTTTATTGAATCTTTTCTTATTAAACTTATGATGCAAAATATTTCTAAGTCCACAGTTTCTACAAAATTTCGGCAGCATAACGGCTAGACCGAAGCTTCCCAAAATTTTGCCAAATAGAATACTAGTATCACAGCATCATATCATATCATCATCATCCTATCATCATTATCATAACATCATTATCACATCATCATCATAACATCATGCTTGCAACATAAACATAGGCACATTCTCAAGCAAAGTTTTATGAGCTTAGCTTAGTAAATTTGGTGCAAGCTTTTAATTTAGGTTACCTCTTGGATGTCCTCTTTTAATTCTTGTAGGGCCAATTTTATCTAATATACTTTTTGATACTTTTTAAGTTGAGTTATGAAGGTTTTCTAATACTTAGCATAAGGGTATTAATGTCTTAACGCTTATTCTTCATTAACCTTTAACTTTTACCCTAACCAGTTTTACTTTTTATAGTGGGGCAGTAAATTCAAAAATTCACCATAATTTCATCTTTTCCTCTTTTATTTCGAATTTTGGTATGCTTACACTTCTCTGAGTCTATTTTTAAACAAAAGAAACCCCACTCAAAAATTCATTTTGTAGCTTGAGTTATGCATATTTTATTCTGATTGTTCAGATTTGAAAGTTCATCTCGGGTCAGTGACTTTTAATATTTACTGTGAACTCCTCACAAAGAATGTGACAAAACTGTTTTATGGGGATGTTCCGCTATGTCTTAGCTTTCTAACAAGCTTGGTCCCACTCAAAAATGTTATGTATAGCTTGAGTTATGCACATTTTATTACCTACTGCCTGGACAGAAACCCATCCAGGAACAGCAGACTTTAAAAATTCATATCTCTCTCATCTTAAGGCCAAATCTCGCATATTTTATATGTATGAAAAGCTCTTTGAGTCTAATTTCACAGAAAATTATTTTCATTGCATTTTGAGTTTTGTAGAAATAAATATACTGAATGTCTTACAGACTGTCAGAATTCCAGATTAACCCATTTTTAAGTTTTACATAACAAACTTGTGGCAATATTGCTATACCGCTTTGAATCACCATTTTTATGTTTTATCTCATTACTATATCCAAAGTTTCAGTCACCAAATCAGTATTTTACCACAAAATAGAGCAAGATACACAAAACCATCAAGCCACATATTCTCATTTCAAGATAACATTTTTTAACAAGACAAGAAAACGCAGAGAGCAAGAAATGGTCATGAGACCTTGAAGCAAGTCCTAAAACCACCTAGCTATGTAGAGCTTAGGAGTTCTAGAGCTTGAAGAATACATGAAAATGAGTAGGTTAGAGTCACTACCAAATGAGTTTTTCTTGGAAGCTTGGAAAATGAAGTGGTTGGAGATGGCCTCCTTCTTCTTGAGCTTGATATTGGGGCTTGTGTATGAGTGGCTTTGTTTCTCCAAGGACTAAAAATGGTAGTCCTTGAAGGGATTGTGAGTGTGGTGATAGGAGATGAGGGTGATGGTGGTAGAAAAGTGAGGACTTAGGGTAGGAAAACAAGAAGAATAAGAAGAAGAGTAGGAAGAACAAAGAGAGGTTTAGAGAGAGGTGAGAGCTTCGTGTGTATTCTTGAGAGAGGAAATGAAAAATGAATGGAGGAGAGAGGGAGGGCTGAAGGTGGCGCATAAGGAGGGAGGAAAGTGAGGTGACTTTTGCTTCTTACACAAGCTAAGGAGTGGGAAAAACCATGGGGCAAAAGGGAGTGTTGTGTTTTCCTTTGAGTCTTGGTACTTGGGTAAAAGGCTTTGTGGTGTTTTTGTCAATTGGTTAAAAGCATGGGCTACCTTTGGATTGGCATTGGATGATTGTGATCACTCCAAGTGTCACAATCTTGATGAAGGAGAGTACAACTCTTGTCATGGCTTAAGGGTTCTACTAACATGGACTCTTGATCTAGTGGTGTATGATGAGAAGGCAATTGAATGGTTAGATGTGGCTCTTGCTTTGACGAAACTTTTAAACAATAATTAAAGGGAAGTTTCTACATCTTTATAATTGTTATACTTATCTAAATATTAATTAATTCAATTGGTTTAATTATGCCATTAACACATTTTTATCAAAAAGGATTTTTCCTCGTTAATTATGTAAAGAAGATATGAGGGTTAATTTGATTAGGATGTGATACTTATATGCTCTTAGTTAATTAGTTTTGATCACCTTGATTTCATGTTTTAAGTCATGAATTAATAAGGATTGGTCGATTAGGCTTTTAATTGTTGATTTGCCTTTAATTTACTAAGCCCTTGCTCTCGAGATTAGCCGATTAATTATCAATTAATCGCTAATCCCTCTAATTAGCCGGGAACGCCGAGCTAATTAACTTAGGTAAAAATGGGGATGTTACACTGTTTATTATTCTTAACATGCTATTATTCCACTATGATTACTGTTTGAGTATATTAGTGTATCTGTTAATTAAAATTGAATTTGTTTCAGTGCATGCTTTACAGACAAGTATTTAAGTTGAATATTATCATGTTACCGTACTATTTGAAAAACATTGCACGACCGAAACAACTGGGAATGACAGCGATGACAGATTATAGAAGCTAGGAATTTCTACTGAGAAATATTCATTTCTCACCCTATTGTATGTTCCGCGTCATTCTCAGACCGTGGAGCACGTAGTGATCGGGGTGCTATTCATTGAGTTCCCTGAGCTACATATACACCTTGATCCATTTTTGGTTTCTATATATATCTCCGACCGATGTCAGTTCCGCCTCTACTTCTTCTTCTAGTGAGATCTCGCTGTCCCGCTTATGCACCCTCTCTTTGATCCTGCTGTCCCATACATTGCCATACCCCTCCACATGGCCCATCCATTCCCACCACCACCAGTAGCAGCACCAGTAGCACCAGCAGCTCTAGTTCCCATGGCCCCTCCTGCTTCACCACCGTAGCTAATGTCGTCAGCCTCGATCTCGGAGGAGGATCCGTCCAAGGTGGCGAGTTCTTCTTCATCATCCTTTGCTCCTAGTGTCAGTCGCCCTCCAGCGGATGCCACCATGGCGAACTTGTTCCTTTCTTCAGATTTTATTTACATAGCGTGCATGTTGTAGTAGGGTTAGATGTACAGAATGACCCTCTTTTGGCAGTCTGGGTCATGGGTGGATGGGTAAATGTTAGGAATGTACATGAAATGTCCCATGGGGACCACTTAGGGTGCTGTTCATAGAAACTGGCTGTTTTGTTTTGTATTAGCGGCCTCATTTTGTTTCCTTGTATCATTTTGATAAACTTTAAAATCAAATGTCTATGTATATATTTATGATGCCTTTTGCAGTAGTTCTATCTTTATTGTATTTCTAGTAATGTTACATTATTTACAATATTGCCGATTAACTAACATCTATTCCGCCGTCATGCAGAAAATTTTGCTGCGAAATTGAGCATTTTATGCTAGTAATTAATACTAATACAGAAAATAGAATCCAACCAGTATTACACGTAATCACCTATCAGATAATTTATTATGACTTAAGCATAGTACTTTGTTTGGTAAGGTATTACATTTTTGGTATCAGAGCAGTTCATCCTAATATAGGCCTGAGAATTGGACTGACTATGCTTCGCATATGCTCTGTATTCCCTGGATCTTATTATGTTCTGAGTCTTGTCCATATGGATAGGACGTACGTGGAGGAGTTTGCCTAACTGTATGCTATTATTTACTAGTACACTGAACTTAGTATTGAGCATGATCAACTCAATTACTCTTGTTTTGTGTGTTCAGAACTTAATGGCTTCTAGAAGGAGAGGTAGACCGCGAACTTCCCCAGCCTAAGAGGAATCCACGGAGTTCCTGGACATAATGCGAGAGATGGCGCATGCTATGTGCGAACAGGCAGCTGTGGCAACTCAAATGATAGGCCAATTAGGAAGGCTGTCAAAGATAGATCGTGGGGGAAATCATAATGGCCCTGGAATGGATTTGGAATACCTCAAATTTGCTGAGTTTCGGAAGGCTAATCCACCCAGCTTTAGGGGAGCCTTTGACCCAGATAAGGCAGATGAATGGGTTAAAGCTATGGAAAAGATTTTCTCTGTGTTAGATTGCACAGGCCGTCAAAAGGTGACTTTTGCCACCTATATGTTAGAAGCTGATGCAGAATTCTGGTGGGACGGTGCACAGCGATTATTAGAAGGATCCCAGACATAAATCACTTGGGACATATTCGAAGATGCATTCTACCATAAGTATTCCCCTGCGTCTGTATGTAATGCCAAGGAGTTGGAATTCATGCACCTCCGTCAAGGAAATAGTAACGTGTCGGAATACATTGCTAAATTTGAGGAGTTGTGCAAATTTTCCACTATTTATCAACGGAACCCCGATGAAGCATGGAAATGTATGAAATTTGAAGGTGGACTAAGAGAGAACATTCTTGCCACCATAGGGCCAATGGAGATCAGATACTTCCCTACTTTGGTAAACAAGTGCCGCTTAGTGGAGGACTGTAACAAGAAGTTAGTTGCTGCTAGAGCATCCGGCAACAACTTTAAGAGGGGGTTAGCTCCACAAGGTCCGAGGTTCAAGCCTAACTTACAACAGCGGAGGAAGGTCCAGCCAGCGAGTAACAAAGGCAAGCAACCTCAAAGGCCTTTGGGAACTGTGATTTGCGTACCAATGCGGCAGGAATCATGGCGACCACCCCTGCTTGGTAGGTCAAAATGTCTGCTTTGGATGTGGCAAACCAGGCCACAAAATCTATGAATGCCTTACCAGAAATTCTCAACCAACTCCTAAGCCGCAATGCTAAGGGAGAGTTTTCACTATGGATGCACAGGAGGTCAAAAAGTCAGAAGATTTGATCCAAGATAGTGTGAAGTAAATGGTAAGACCTTAACCATTTTATACGATTCAGGTACATCTCACTCTTTCATCTTTCATGATTGCATGACAGCCCTATAGCTACCTATTTCTGAATTACCATATGACTTGCTAGTTTCTACTCCTACAAATGAGCCCATTAAAACCAACTATATTTGTATGAATGTCCCCTATCAAATAGGAGGTCGAATCTTTTCAGCTAATTTAATTTGTCTTCCCTTGTCCGAGCTTGACATTATTTTGGGTATGGACTAGCTCTCTGCCAACCAAGCCCTGCTAAATTGCTCCGATAAATCCATTATACTCCCCCTGTTTCATCTTCTGAATCAGTAATCCCTGTAAGTCTTTATTTAAATTCCTGAACAATGCACCCTTGTGGGAATGAAAGTCAAGGGTATATTTTCTTATCAACCAGCATAACAGAGGTTGATCAGGAGTTAAACAATATTCCAGTTGTTAGGGAATATCCTAATGTGTTCCCCGAAGATATCCTTGAGTTCCCTCCTGAGAAAGAGATTGAGTTTACCATCGAATTAGTGCCAGGAGTTGGACCAATATCTCTAGCACCGTACCACATGTCACCCTTGGAACTGGCTGAACTTAATGGGAAGATTGAAGAAGTCCTGGAGAAGAAATTCATTAGGCCAAGTGCATCACCGTGGGGAGCCCTAGTCTTGTTAGTTAAGAAGAAAGATGGAGGCATGCTACTCTGTGTAGATTACAAGCAGTTGAATAAGGTAACAATCAAAAACAAGTATCCATTAGCAGGGATTGATGATCTTATGGATCAACTACAAGGGGCTACTGTATTTTCCAAGATTGACCTACGGTCTGGATATCACCGGATTCGGGTTCGAGAAGAAGATATTCCAAAGACGGTGTTTCAAACTCGTTATGGACATTATGAACATACTGTGATGTCCTTCGGATTGATGAATGCACCGGCAATATTCATGGGTTACATGAACCGAATATTCAACCATATCTTGATAAATTTGTGGTGGTGTTCATTGATGACATACTTGTCTACTCGAAGACGAAACAGGAGCACGCAGAACATTTGCGAGTAGTTCTACAGATTCTAAGAGAGAAGAAACTTTATGCTAAGTTATCCAAATGTGAGTTTTGGATGAAAGAAGTAAAATTTCTTGGCCACGTGGTATCCCATGGGGAAATTTCAGTGGATCCCAGTAAGGTGGAAGTAGTATTAAACTGGGAACGACCAACAACAGTTACAGAAGTCAGGAGCTTCTTAGGGTTGGCAGGATACTATAGAAGATTTGTTAAAAACTTCTCTCAATTAGCTCTACCTTTAACCAAATTAACTAGAAAGAATGCCCCATTTGAATGGACACCCGAGTGCAAGCAGAGCTTCCAAGAATTAAAGGAAAAATTGACAATAGCCCCAATACTTATTTTACCGGATCCTCATGGACCGTTAGAAGTGTACTGTGATGCTTCTAAGAAAGGATTGGGGTATGTGCTAATGCAGAACAGAAAATGTCATGGCATATGCTTCTAGGCAATTGAAAATTCATGAAAGAAACTATCCAACACATGACCTCGAGCTGGTAGCAATAGTATTTGCCTTGAAGATGCGGAGACATTATCTCTATGGAGTGAAGTTTGAAGTATTTTCTGATCACAAGAGCTTGAAATACCTTTGTGATCAGAAGGAATTAAACATAAGGCAGTGAAAGTGGATGGAGTTTCTTAAAGATTATGAGTTCGACCTGAAGTACCATCCAGGCAAGGCAAACGTAGTAGCAGACGCCCTAAGCAGAAAATCCTTGACAGTGGCATGGATGATGATCAAAGAAGCGGAACTTATAGCGAGTTTCCAAATCCTCAACTTGGGGATCTCTGTAACCCCCAGTGCCGTTCAATTGCACTAACTTAAGATAACTAGTACTTTTAAAGACCAAATCTAGCAAGCACAACAAAGGAGTGGTGACTTCCAGCATACAGTGCGACTGGTACAATCCGACAAGCTAACAGGATTTTCCCAAGATGCAGACGGAATATGGCGATATCATGGGAGGATATGTGTACCTAAGGAGGACAACCTCAGGAGGAAGGTCTTGGAGGATGCCCATAAGAGTGAGTTTACTATGCATCCTGGCATTAACAAGATGTACCAAGACCTCCAAAAGATGTTTTGGTGGCCAGGCCGTAAAATAGATGTAGCCAATTTTGTGAATAAATGTTTAACTTGCTAGAAGATGAAAATAGAGCATCAGAAGCCGGCAAGGACATTACAACCCTTAGAGATTCCGGAATGGAAATGGGAGAGCATTTCTATGGATTTCGTGATAGGTTTACCAAGGACCCCCTCAGGATATGACGCCATATAGGTCATAGTGGATAGACTAACCAAGTCTGCTCACTTTTTACCCACTCGAGCAAATTCTCCTCTAGAAAAGTTGGCTCAACTATATATCCAAGAAATGGTACGGTTACATGGTATTCCTTCAACAATCATTTCTGATCGAGATCCAAGGTTCACCTCACGGTTTTGGAGAGCACTCCAGAAGGCATTCGATACTAAACTATGTCTAAGTACTGCATATCATCCACAATCGGATGGCCCATATCATCCACAATCGGATGGCCCAACAGAGCGGACAATTCAGACTTTGGAAGATATGTTGCGAGCATACATTCTGGAACAACGGGGGAATTGGGATCGATACTTACCGTTAGCCGAGTTTGCCTACAACAACAGTTACCATGCTAGCATCGGCATGGCTCCATATGAGGCTTTATATGGACGAAAATGTCAATCTCCCCTATGTTGGTATGAACCAGGAGAATAGAGTCTATTGGGTCCAAAACTAGTTAAACAAACTACAGAGCAAATCAAAAGGATCCATAGCAAAATACTTGAAGCTCAGGGCCGTCAAAGGAGCTACGTGGATGTCAGGAGGAAACCCTTGGAGTTTCAAGAAGGAGACCATGTGTTTCTAAAAATCACACCCACAACTGGGGTAGGTAGAGCCATTAAAGTCAAAAAACTAAGCCCTCGCTTTATAGGTCCCTTTCAAATTTTAAAGCGCATTGGGCCAGTTGCATATTGAGTTGCCTTACCTCCGCATCTATCTTATCTTCATGATGTTTTCCATATTTCGTAACTCAGAAGATACCAGCCGGATCCCACTCACTTGTTGGAAACTGAATCAATCCAATTAAGGGATGACTTGACTTTTCACGTACCCCAGCATGGACAGTGGATAGGAGCATCAAACACTTTCGGAACAAAACTGTACAATTGGTGAAGCTAGCATGGGGACATGAAGACTTAGCGGATTGTACGTGGGAGTTAGAATATGATATGAGGAGAGAACATCCCAAATTATTCTCAAGTACTGAATTTTGAGGACAACATTTTTTTTTAGGAGGGTAGAAATGTAACGTCCGAAAAATTTTATCATTAACATCTGAGTTGTTCAGTTTTATCGAATAAGTGAGTTTAATCAGAATTTAATAAGATGCTTACTTAAAACCAATTAAGTGTGATTTAGACGGATTAGGCTTGATGGAATTAGATTAGGAGCATAGAAAACCCCACAAAAAATTTTCAAGCCAGTTTACCGATTTCTACCAATTTAAGGGAAATCGATAAGATTTCGGTATTTCAAACTATCGGAATCGGACCAGTAGAATTTTTCTATGAGTGCCCTAGAATCAACGACTAAGATTTAGCCAAATAACCCACCCAAGTGGCGCCTAGGACAGCCCTTGATGGTGGAAGCAAAACCAAAATTGATAACATGGAGAGGTCCACCAATCAAAACCAAGCATCTCCAAATATCTTCACCTTTTTCTCCTTTTCTCCTCATCAAAATTTTGGCCACCTTCCATCTGCTGAAGCTCTTCTCTTTCTCTCCTCTCTACTCTCATTTCCACTCTATTCTCATCCATCTTCAAGTCTCATCCCAAGTCACCACCGTCAAAGACACAAAATCAACACAAATTGCATAAGACAAGGTAGGAAATTCTACTTCTCCTCTTGTTTTCTTTGATTTGGGGCTGCATGGTGAGCATGCATAATCTGAGATATGGATGTTTTGTAGAGTGATGATGATGTTTTATGACTGGTTTCGCATGTATGTTGTGATTAAAATTGGAATTGAGAGCAAATAGCTTGAAGGAAGAAGATAAATCTAAAAGTTGTTAGGGTTTTCCTCGGTGGTCCAATTGGATAAAACCATTTTCATATGAAACTAGACATCTAGGGCTTTCCATACATATATAAGGCCATTGGATTAGTATAGAATTAGTTATGAATTTTTGAAGTTTAACCTAGAAATCTGGATTCCTATCCGGGCAGTATGAGTTGAGAAGGGTATAACTCACCCTATACAACTTCAAATTGAGTGAACCCAAGTTTTTTTTGAAAGGTAACATGTAAAGGAATATCCCATAAAAATTTTAGAACCAAATTGATATCAGTTTGCTCCCAGTGCACTAAGGAATTTGGCTTAAGTCTAAACCGAGCTGAACCAAGATAGTTTAGTAGGGCTAAGTTTTAGGACTCATAAGTCAAAATATATTTATGCAAATGACATGAAACTTAATTCATTTGAAAGCTTATTCAGATAGCTTTAATTTGATATAAATTTCGTATGAATTCAGCTAGTTTTCTATTTTTAGTGAATTTTTACTTATAAGAACCCAATTCTAGCTAAGAACAGGGCAGCTTGAGGTAAATTGTTTATGTCTTGAGTTATACAATTCAAAATGAGATGGGACTAAAAGGATTAGAATCTAGACATTTGAGGCTATGACATATTCAAAAACTAGATTTAAATGAGTTGAATTGAATAAAAATTGGGGCATGCCAAACTTGGGCAAAACAGGGAAGAATAAACTGAAACCTTATTGATGCTTGATTTGAAATTGTTGAATGATGCTATGAATGTATATATATATTTGCTGGTCTATACTGAAATTACAAGTTGTGCAATTATACTGGATGCCTAGCACTATTCATGGGGAAGCGGACTCGATCCATTATGCTACCGAAATTTTGGTAAGAAGTTCATATGTTATGAAAATTTACGATAGCTTGAGTACATCATATGTAAAGAATCAAGCTAGATGTGCATTCATTTCATGATATTATAAAGGATTCCATATCACTTGGGCCAGCCTCGGAATAAAATTAAGGGGAATAGATCAGTAGGAAGGTCAGGGAAAGTAAACCCGGCCATCCTGTATAGAAAAGACCTCGGTCCTGAAAAGCGGACTATTACCCAGGAGTATATGGCCAATGACTCCCAGGGGACTAAGGATGGAAATAAGTTCTAATAGGCAAAAGTCTCCAAGATTAAGATGCATTTTCTAATTGTACATGCATATGTAGAGTGTAATACTTCTCTATTGATTGTTCTAGATCCCTGTTTATTATTCTTAACATGCTATTGTTCCACCATGATTACTGTTTGAGTATATTAGTGTATCTGTTAACTAAAATTGAATTTGTTTAGGTGTATGCTTTACAAACAAGTATTTAAGTTGAATATTATCATGTTACCGTACTATTTGAAAAACATTGCACGACCGAAACAACTGGGAATGATAGCGATGACAGATGTATAGAAGCTAGGAATTTCTACTGAGAAATATTCATTTCTCACCCTATTGCATGTTCCGCATCATTCTCAAACCATGGAGCACGCAGCGACCGGGGTGCTATTCATTGAGTTCCCTGAGCTACATATACATGTTGATCCGTTTTTGGATTCTGTATATATCTCTGGCCGATGTCAGTTTCGCCTCTACTTCTTCTTCCAGCGAAATTTTGTCGTCCCGCTTATGCACCCTCTCATTGATCCTATTGTCCCATACATTGCCATACCCCTCCACATGGCCCATACATTCCCACCACCACCACCAGCAGCTCCAGTTCCCATGGCCCCTCCTGCTTCACCACCGTAGCCGATGTCGTCAGCCTCGATCTCGAAGGAGGATCCGTCCGAGGCGGCGAGTTCTTCTTCATCATCCTCTGCTCCTAGTGTCGGTCACCCTCCAGTGGACGCCGCCATGGCAAACGTGTTCCTTTCTTCAAATTCTGTTTAGAGAGCGTGCATGCTGTAGTAGGGTTAGATGTACAGAATGACCCTCTTTTGGCAGTCTGGGTCATAGGTGGATAGGTAGATGTTAGGAATGTACATGAAATGTCCCATAGGGATCACTTGGGTGCTGTTCATGGAAACTAGCCGTTTTGTTCTGTATTAACGGCCTCATTTTGTTACCCTGTATCGTTTTGACAAACTTTAAAATCAAATGTCTATGTATATATTTATGATGCCTTTTGCAGTAGTTCTATCTTTATTGTATTTTTAGTAATGTTACATTATTTACAGTATTGCTGATTAATTAACATCTATTCCGCTATCATGTAGAAAATTTTACTACAAAATTGAGCATTTTATACGAGTAATTAATACTAATACAGAAAATAAAATTTAACCAGTATTACACGTAATCACCTATCAGATAATTTATTATGACTTAAGCATAGTACTTTGTCTGGTAAAGTGTTACAAGCTGCAGGTGTTACGGGTGCGGGAGGTGCTGGAGAAGGGTGTGCCATGTACAACAGGACCGCAAAGTATGGGGCAGCAGGGTCAAAAGCAGGATGAAATAAAGGGATGACAAAATTCCTATTACTAAAAAGGTAAAGACAGAAATGGCAGGAACCGGTTATATAAAGTGAGTCCACTATGGGATCGTGGTGGAGCTGTAGGTCTAAAATCTCAATTAAAAGAGTGGTCGTCGAATCCATCGCCAGCGTCTGAGAATGATGCAGAAATGCAAAAGGGGATGAGAATTTAAAGAAATTCTCGGTAGGGTTCGCGTATGGTGTTTAACTGATGTCACTTTCATTCTCAGTTGCCTCGGTTTTAATTTAATTATAAAAACATGGGTTCAAACTGAACTATCCATATTTAATAAGATTAAGAAAACATCTAGTCTGAGGCAAGGTTTAGTTTTACTTAAGACAAAGATAAGAAATGTAACAAACTATTAAGTAGTGATACTCAGAATAAAGAGCAGAATAAATGAACATACAGCAGTAAGTAAATATAAGAGACAAACTGTAAACAACTTGTAATGACTATTCAATGTAATCATGCAAAATTCATTCTTGAACCTTTCTTCATAAACTTTTCCATTACTTGGTCCCCTGGGAGTTCTTGGCTATTTAGACTCCTGGGTAATAGTCTGCTTTTCAGGATCGAGCTCGTTCATATACAAGAATGTCGAGTTTACTTTCCCCAACTTCCCACTAATCTATTCCCTTTAACTTTAATCCGGGGCTGGCTCAAGTATCATGGAAGTTTCATCATAACATAATCTTTATATTCATCATAACATAACTTTTATGACTTTCTTGAAAATGCGCATGTATCTTATAACTCATGCATAGGTCTTACCGAAATTTCGGCGGCATAACGGAAAATATCCATTTCCCCGTGAATAGTGCCAGTACTCAGAATGCCAATTTCTCATAAAAGTAATAACATTTCATTCATATTTCAAACATCTAATTCATAGGAGCATTAGTTACACTAAGACAGGGTTACTGCCTCAACACAATCACTTAACCTGGATTTTGTAAATCAAGCCAAAATTCCTATTTAACTCCTCTGGACCTCAATTTTGGATATGTTAAAGTGTTTTTATCTAATTTCTAACCTCTTTGGTCCCATCTAATTTTGATAAATATAGCTCAAGTTATTTAGGTTCTATCCCGGCCTGCCTTGCAGCTAGCCAGAATTACACACTTAGAAGTAAAAATCCATTAAAAATCGAAAGTTAGTTCAAATCATATGAAATTGGTCTCATATTAAAGCTAATAGGACAATATTTCATTTTCAAAAAGTTCCATTCCATTTACCTTAGTATGGCTTGAGTTATAATACCCAAAATTTGACCTTTCTGAGCTGCCCTACTTTGGCCTGATTTGGACATAAGGTAAATTTCTTGAACCACTGGAAATAAAACAGGACCTTATCTAACTCTGAAATTTTTATGAGATATTCTCCTATGTCTAAGCTTTCTAACAAAGTTGGTTTCATTCAATTCCAAGTAGTATAGGCAAGTTTTGCCCTAAACAACCTAGTCTGCCCAGAACCAAACTCAAAAACCTAGGTCGAACTTCTAAAATTCATATCTCACTCAATACTAGTCCAATGGATTTATATGTATATGTACGGAAAGCCCTGAATGTCTAGTTCCATATAAAGATAGTTTTATAGAATTTAAACGGCGGTAGGTGGAGCCGTACACTCCGCCGTACAGACTGCCGAGGGATTTTGAATTTCCAGCTCCTCACATCCTCCTACTTTCATCCTTTCTCACTTCTTAATCGAATTTTGCCATCAAAACAGCCAACAAGCCAGCCAAATATCATTATATTCATTCAATCATCACATTAAGAATTGAGAAATTAAAGCCACCACCAACCACCTATAACCAGAATAGCAAGATAAAAATTAAACCACTACCTCTTTGTATGTGATTTGGCTTGATTTTGGAGTTTGGATTATCAAAATCTTATTAAGCTTGAAGGTTTGATAGAGTTAGGTGAGTGGAGAAGAGAAAAAGAGAGTTGAAGCAAGGGAGAAGGGGGCACAGATTTGGCTAAGGGGAGAAAGAAAGAAATATGCTAACAAAGCTTTGAGGTGGTGGGTGAAATCTTGCAATTTGATTGGTTGAAGAACATAAGGCTGATTTTCAGCCAACTCCCTTCATTCTTTGTGGCGCCACTTTCATGGGTCAAGTGGCTAAGTTCTTAGCCACTTAATGTAGGGTTAATGAGTTGAAAATCCTATTGGTTCAGTTCCGATAGTTTAAAATACTGTAATCTTACCGATTTCCTTTAAATCGGTAAATTAGTTTAAGAAAATTTTTATGAAATCTTCTATACTTCTAACCTAATTCCCTCGTATCTAAACTCAATTAGTTGTTAATTAATTGATCCTAAATAAATATTTAGTCGATTTTTAATTAATCTTAATTATTTGATAAAAACTGAATAATTGGATGAAAAACGATAAGAAAATTTCCGATGAACGTTACATAAATGATCAGAGGACATGTTAAAATTGAATCCGCTTCGAATGGCTATGTTTCCAAAAATCTAAGAATTGGACCTTATGCATGCTCACTATTTTCATTTATAAAACCGAAGTGGCTGGAATGATGACAATGACACTTTAGTATCGGGTTCAAGTCCTACTGAGAAATCTTATTTCTCACTCTAGTTACTTTTCCGTATCGTCACCAGAATCTGATGGCGCATCCAGTAGAGTGTGTAACATCCCCGTTTTACCTAAGTTAATTAGCTCGGTGTTCCCGGCTAATTAGAGAGATTAGCGATTAATTGAGAACTAATCGGCTAATCTTAAGAGCAAGAGCAAGAGCTTAGTAAATTAAGTCTAGCCAACAATTTAATCGTAATGTCCTAAGCGTTTTAATAAAACCTTAATCGTCTAATCCTTAATTACTCGAAGGTGCCAAAACAAAAGTAAGACAACCTAACCTTACTAATTAAGTTTATAATGATTAACACACTTAAGACAACTCTTGAAAAATTAAACCCCAAATTAAGCATATGCTTAACCGTAATGCAAGGTATCATAAGAAGTGTAATTGACAAGAGTTAACTCATGGGTAATTAAGCCAATTAAGTTAAATTACATTTAAATAATTCTAATGACATTTAGAGATAAAAGTTCTTCCATGCATATGCCCAAAAAAGACATACCAAGGAGGAGCAACATCTCACCCTTCATTCAATCTCTTTAATCCTACACCACTAGATCAAAAGCCAAGACTAGGATCCTTGTCATCCACCATTAGATCTTGACACTTGGATGAGTCTTAGACAAGCAACCAAATCCTAAGAGGGGTACTCCCCTTTAACCCCTAGAGAAAAACATAAGTTGGACATTAGAATGCCTCCAAGACTCAAGGAAAGTACAACCCCCTCTTTTACCCCAAAGTTCTTAGCCTTTTTGCTTGCAAAAGAAGCTAAACTCACCCACTCCCCTTGCTTGTTGGAGAAGCAAGAGCCATCAGCCCCCTTCCTCCCCTTTGTACGCCTCCCTCCTTCTCTCTTTCTCTCTTCATTTTCATTTCACTCATCCTCTTCTCTCTCCTCAATTCCAAAGTTCTCCTCCTTCTCTCTAAACTCTCCAACTTCTCTCTAGAATCCTCCCACTTCTCTCATCCTTTCCTCTCCTCATCCCACTCACAAACTCTTCAAGAGCCACCATTTCTTGCTCTTGGAGAATCAAAAACACTCACATATCAAGCCTCTTCCAAGATCCAAGAGGAGGAGCACCACCACCACCATCATCTTTCTCCATCACAAGATTCCTTCAAAGAAAGCTTCTTGGTAGTGACTCTAAACCCTTTTTCTCTCTTGGTTTTCAAGCTTTAGAACTCCTATGCTCTCCATAGCTAGGTAGTTTTAAGGATTGATTTGGGCATCATAGCCATTCTTGTCATAAAATGAGATGTTGTTGCTTGTATGGTGGTTTGTTGAAAACATGTTTTCGGTTTGGTGTGATACATGGCTGAATCCATTATTTTTGAACTCCAACATGATAGTTTTTCACTAATCTTTCATGGTATATGAGTGTTTTATAACTTGAGAATGGTTTCTTGAAAGTGAGGTTGAGTGTTTTGAAGAAAACATGAGAAAAAGCAAAACGTGAAATCTGGATTTTCTGACAGCCTGTAAACCGAACGGTATAACTTTTTCCAGAAAACTCAGAAATTAGTGGAACTAATTTTATATGAAAATAGACTCAGAGAGCTTTCCATACATATAAAATACATAAGATTCGGAGTTAAAATGAGTGAGATATGATTTTTCAAAGTGGACTGTTCTCGGATTGGTTTCTGTCTGGGCAGTCTACACTAAAATGTGTATAACTCGAGCTACAAAAATGATTTTTGAGTGAGACCAAGTTTAAATGAAAGCTAAGACATAGGGGAACAAACCCCTAAAACAGTTTTCTCAGATTCCTTCTGAGCAATTATAATGAGAGGTCACAATCCACTGTACCGGGAGTGAACCTAGAAACTTAGCAAGTCAGAATAAAATATGCATAACTAGAGTTAGAAAATGAATTTTTGAGTGGGACTTATTTTGTTAAAAACTAGACTCAGAACCCTATAAGTATATAAAATTTCGTATTAAAATGATAAAATACCAATTTATGGTGAATTTTTAAAGTTACTGCCTAGGGTAAAAGTAAAACTGTCAAAACTTAACCTTAAGTAAGACTATGCATAAATGACTTAAAGGGGTAAAAGGCCTTAGCCTAAAGTAATGAAACTCCATAATTCACTTAATGAGGACTAGATAAAATAAAATACCAAGCTTGCCTAATCCTTGACAAAAGAAGCAAATAAAACGAAAAACTGAATGTAAATGTAGTTAATGTACTCGATTAAGTTCATAAGATTCTAATCAAACTATGATGCGATACCTAAGCTATAAATCTTCCAAATTAAAATATGAAAACCGTATATGTCAAATAATGGAGGAGTAGGAATCAATAAAACGAAAGCCAATGTAAAAGCTTGCACCTAATTTACTAAGCTAAGCTCATAAGACTTCGCTTGAGAATATGCCTCTGTTTATATTGCAAGCATGATGTTATGATGATGATGTGATTATGATGCCATGATAATGATGACATGATAATGATGATATGATGATGATGATATGATATGATCTTTGTGATCTGGTATTACTGTTTGGCAAAATTTTGGGAAGCTTTGCCTAGCCAGTTATCTTTAGAAATTTTGTAGAATTTGTGGACTTAGAAATATTTTGCATCATAAGCCTTAATAAGAAGAGAAAGTAAACTAAGGGTGTGATCCTTCAAAAGGGAAGGTGACCCAAAGTAAGTTCCCCTCACCCACGACTCACATGAGGCATGGCAAGACCCAGCTAGTGTGAGTATAGGGGATAGGGCTTACATGAGGCATGGCATGACCCAGCTAGTGTAAGTACCGAAATTTTATGGTGGCGACGGCCACGGTATGAACTCATTACCACTTATGTTTAGTGGGTGAAAAGAAAAGGACTTAAGATAAGAAAAGAAAAGAAATGGGACTTCGGTCCACCCCGTGAAGGAGGCATAGCCAGAAGCGGGAAAGTTACAAGTCAAGTAAACCAGATTAGAAAGACAAGAAAGAGACTTCGGTTAAGAAAACTACTAACTCATGAAATGTCTGCTTTCATATGTTTACCTATTTTACTTCAATGCTTCTAATAAGAATGTATGCTTAAAAGTGAATCCACTTGGATAATTATGTTTCGAAAATCCTAGTAACTGAATCTTGTATGTTCACACCTATTTCTTAAGAAGGCCGAAGTGGCTGGGACGATGACGATGACACCTCTATGTCGGGTTTGAGTCCTACTGAGAAATCTTATTTCTCACTCTAGTTACTTTTCTGCATCGTCACCAGATTTTTGTTGGCACACCCAATGGAGTGGAGCTTGGAGCCACCGCACTACGAGCAGACGTACGACGTGGAATGCCAGACGAAGCTATTTTGGGACTCATAGCGACCGACACTCTACATCTTCGCATATTCTTTTTGAGAGGAGCTTGTCATTGAAGTCTGTAGTAGTACCTAGTACTTAGGTCATGGCATGACCATGAGCTTTCTTTGATGTAATGTTTACATATATATATATATATATATATATATATATATATATATTATGAACTCATATGGATGTAGTAATTAGTTAATTAATGCAATGTATTTGTGAATTTCTATTTATTCACCTTTCTCTTGTCTTATGATATTTGGGTATTGATTTTATGCGACACGCTCTTTCTCTATCTACCTTCTCGCTCAAGGCTTTACCTTCCAAAGCAACGACGTATTTCACAAAAAGAAAAATTTACCATATTTTTCGCGTAACTTAATTTCAAGTGAAGTTTAATTTTCCACGAGCATAAGTAACAACTAATAAAACGCCGTAATACGACTTAAGCGTAGTATGGGTTTATTAGGATGTTACAGAGTGAAGTATAGATCCCCCACACTGTGAACGGAAGTAGGATGCGAGACAATGCTAATTTGGACTTGTAGTTGCCGTAGCTCTGCATCTTCATACATTCCTTTTTGGTGACGAATGATGTCAATTTAAGTTTGTATTTAGTATCTAGTATTTGGATCATGGTACGACCATGAGCCTCCTTCGATGTAATGCTGATATATATGTATGTATATATAGTATGAACCCATATGAATGTAATGATTAGCTATGTAATGCAATGTATTTGTGTATTACTATTTATTCACCTTTCTCTTGTTTTATGATATTGGGGTATGTATTTTATGTGACACGCTCTTTCTCTATCTATCTTCTCGCTCGATGCTTTACTTTCCAAAATGCTGCAAAGCGACGATGTATTTCAAAAAAAAAATTTACCATATTTTTCGCATAACTTAACTTATAAATAAAGTTTAGTTTTCCACGAGCATAAGTAACAACTAATAAAACACCGTAATATGACTTAAGCATAGTATGGGTTTATTAGGGTGTTACACCTTGCAAACTTTAGCCATCAGAAAAGGAAAAAGGAAGCAGTAAAAAGGATTGGCAATATACTTACTTTGTTTTATATTAATTGCTATATTTAGATTACTGCTTTACTGCTATTATTATTATGATGCACTTTCATCTTACTTGACACTAATAAATGGCTAGGAATGATAATTTATCTTATTAATTACCTGTGACCTATTATGTGTCATTTTGCCGTTAAATATTGATATGGCTCCAGCAAGTATATTGGATCATACAAGTAATAAAGTGATGAGAAAAGTATTGTTCCCACGAGGATAGATCAAATATCGAATAGTTGAAGGGATGACTATTTGGAAGGAATGAAATTATGGATGTAGAGAAATTTAAAATAAAAATAAGAATTTAATAAATACGAAAAATAGTAACCAGGACGTATGTAAGAAGGATTGACTAAATGCAATGGAATGAATGCTAGGGCTAATTAATTTCACCTATTGTAGATGCCTTGCCTATGAATTTCTGTTAATCCATTCTATCCTAATTGACTTACGGTTGGTTCTCCTTAATTTATTCCTAACCTCTCTCGAGGTCAAGTAATACTCTTTATCCTAAACTGATTGCCTAATCTCTTAGCACAAACTAATCCAGGAAAAGGTTGAAGTTCTCTGGGTTCCTATGTTAACCACATGAACCATGTTTGTCTATCTCTAGTTTTCGCTCAACTCACGGTGTTTATGTTAAGAAGCTTTGTTTACAAAGCCTATCTCTAGTTATTGTAAACCAACAAATCAATTGAATGGTGGCCAATCACTCAAAAGCATTAAGCACAAACAAAAATACTAAGCAATTGAAATAGAAACAAGATTGACATTAATCCATAAAGAAATTTGTCATACAAAAAGGGTCCATTAATGTACTAGCAAGAGAAATTTAGTTCATATCTAAAGAAAAGAAAACAATAACAAAGTATAAAGACGAGGAAACAGAAAAACAGAGAGCCATGGAGAATTCTGGCTAGAAACAAGGAATTCTGAAAAATTTGGATCTCTCTGACTTGAGTGCCGAGCTCAGTCAAATTACAATAAAAACCGAATTACACTAAATTCGTAGCAAAGAATGCAACCCGAGTCGTTTCCAATGATGACAATATTATATGATTAGGAAATGGGGGGAGCTTTAGGGTTAAAAAATGAAAACAATAGAATATAAACCACGAAATTAAAATAAAATGGGAAGCATCCAATCCAAGAATCAATGGAAAACAATTACACTTAATCATCGAATTCTAAAATTAATTCAGCAAACCAATTCAGTGATTAACAATAAATTCGAATGAAATCTCAATTCGAACTTAGCATTCACACAAAAACCTTCATGCATTTGATCAACACAAAATCAATTAATGCTCAAAGACCTCTAGAACCTAACTGAGTTGTATCAATTTCGGGTATCAATACAATTAATCATAGAACTCAAACCTGAAATTTTAATTCACACTCTTTCAACAATTGATTACATACATCAACCGAATAATATGCAACCAAACATATTCCCAATCAACAATTTAGAATGAAAAACTTCAATTCAAAAATGAGATAAGAAACAAGTGAAAGACTAGATGAAATTGAGTTGGTTGTATGCTAAATCCAATTGAACCGGACTCTCAAAAGCGTTATTGCTTCCTTGATCCTTGATTAGATAGACGTTCAAGCCTCCACGAATGGACAAAAATGAATTATTAAGGTAGGGGGCCGTGAAAGAAGAGGGGAAAAAGAAGAAGTCAAAACTGAAAATTGCTTATCCTCTAAATTATGTTCAATCAGTTACAAGTTCTGGCCCCTTTCCAAAACCACCCAATCCCAAATCAAAACTACCTAAAAATATTAAATTGTGATTACTACATTAATCGTCTCTTTCTCTCCTTTGAATCTGGACACCTTATTTGCTAAATTCTAAATTGTATAAAGAAAGTTATGCTAAAAACATGCAAGTAAGTTCTCTAATCCAGTCAGTAACGTTTGTCCGTATTTTTGGCAATGAAAACGCATTGGTTTAGATTTATGGTCCAAAGATCACTTAAATCTTTGGATATCAGCTCCAAAATGCCACTAGAATGTGCTCAATTGGGCTACTACGGACCAAGATATGGTCCAAATACTGCACCCAGTTCAAAAACCGCGAGTGCATCTCTTCAGCTCACTCTAGGCCTAGTTTCACCTTCTTATCATCAGAATTGGCCTCTAACCACTTCATAGAAATTGTGGGCGTATCTCTCCGCTTTCCTACAAATCAAGAATCACAATAAAATGAGCTCTATAACTCAAGATATGCCCAAAAACCCAAAATAGTGTCAGAATTAGCTTAATGCAAAAACTGAATCTAGTCCAACCAAACTCAATAAAATACAAAATGGTCCAAATTAATCCTATTAAGCACAAAAGAAGATTAATGAACTAAATATGAGAGAAAATAAATATATAAAAATCCAATTAATCAAATTCCCTTACACTTAGTTCTTGCATGTCATCATGCAAAATTTGACTAAGGACAAAAACATGCAACCTAAAAATGAGAGAACAACCAAATTGAACAAACAAATTCTCCGATGAATCATCAAAAGTGCTAAGCTTAGGACCATAAGAGCATATAAGGCATTAAGAGTTTCCAATAATCAAATCATTCAACACCTCATTTCTCAAAAATGAAAGTTAAGCAATATCTTTCAAAATGCAAATAAATTAAGCATGAAAGGTTAACAAGATGGTGTTTAAATCTCTCAACTCGCAAGTGTATGGGTAAAAGTGTTTCACTCAAGTCACCTCAATAGATAATTGGCAGCGAGTGTCGTAGCCTGCTTCAAATTATAATTTTAAAATACTTAATTACACTAAATTTGAAGTATAGTGCAACCAAGGTCGTCTCACAAGGATGTTGTTGCTATTTAGTTAAGTAACAAGGGGGTATGTGCAAACATGTAGTCAATAAGCTATAAAAGAAAAGTAGATGAAAATAAAAACACTAGTTCAAAGAGTTCCTTAGGTATAAGGTGAATCAATCATTAACGCATAATATATCAAATACATAGAATGCGGCTAATTTGAGCTATTAGAGAGACCTCTACTAATAACCCCACAATTCTACCTAGAGAACTCTAGGAATTCAACTAACATATAATTGATTAAATAATTGAGACCTCAACTCTAATTAACCTATGTTGATTTCTAGCCCCAATTGTATTAGCCCAGGTTTTAACTGAAACCCAATTCCTAATTCTTTAACTAATCAAGTTCATACCAATTGACCAATTAGCAGTCACCCAACTAATTCCTTATTCATAAACCCACATATCAATACCATTCAATGCAAGTTTGCAAATAAAAGAGGGCAAAGAATCAAGAAAACAAACATGATTGAAATTTAAGCATAGGGTTTCAAGATTACAACCATAATACCCTTGGAGTCTCCTTGAACTAGCTTGAAGTCCTACTCTTCCATAGCAATGAAGGTTACAAACTAGAACCCAAAACAAGTATCTTCCAAAATGAAAGGAAAAGAAAAGAAAAGGAGAGGAGAAGAGAAGAGAAGAGAGAAAAATGAAAAAAAAGTTGGAGATGAGAGTCCTCCTTCACGTCTGAAATTTCTCTCTTCTTCTCAGACTTAAAACATGAAAATCCAAAAATACCCTTGAGCCCAAATTAATCCTCTACCTCTTAGCTTTAAGTGGACATCCAATTTGCTTAATTTGGACTTGAAATGAAAGAGTTATGGCCCAATCTTTATAGCATGTCTAGATTGTACATTTATTCATGTCAGTTAATTTCAATAGCCAATAAGTCCATTAAGATGTCATTATTTTGGAGAATGTTATCATATGAATCGAAGCTTTATATCTTAGCTTTCAAATCACACCAATTTTACCTCAATCCAATGTCTATAACTCAAGTTATGGCCCAATTAGTGCACACTACTCAGGTTCCAGTGCAACAGCCCTGTTCTAACTTCGTGGCCCAATTTGTCCTAATAGACATCTCAATTAGTTTTTGACTTCTTAATCAAAGTTGTAGATCTTTCTCTCAGCTTTTCTACAATATAAAATTTGTAATTTTTAGAGATCGAAAAATCAAGATATGCTAAAAATACGGAAACAGTATAAATTTATAATAATGCTAAAAAAATACAATGAAGCTCAATTAAAGCCCAAACTCATAAAATGCGTCTAATATTGATCAATTAAGCACAAAAGAGCCTTAATACACTAGATATGAGGGTTAATCAATGTATCAAAATGTTACTTATCAAATTCCCCCACACTTAGCTTTTTGCATGCCCTCACGCAAAATCCAAAATATACTCAAGGGTACAGAAAATGAAACATGAAAATCTAAAATAAACACATAAGTCCTAGAAACAAAAAAATGATCAAACACCATGAAAAATAAATTCCCAATGGATTCTCAAGAGTGTCAAGCATATATAGGAAAAAAGCACACCCAAGGTATCAAGAAATTCAACAATCAAGACACATCTCTACAAAGGTGCAAGCTAGGCAAAAATCACTCCAAATAGCATGGATCAAGCATGAAGGACCTCATGAGATAATGTGTTTAGCACTCTTTCTTTCACGTGTTTAAGTTTCAATTATGTCGCTCAAATCACCTCAGAAGGAAAAGCACTACCGTAAGCTTGCTCATCATCTAATTCTCCACTACTTAAACACATGCACACACAAATCGAGAGGATTTTATTCAAGGTTGTAATGGGGCCAAGGTAAAGGTAGAGAAATAATAAGGATATGCAAGGTAAAAACCAAAGAGAATAGAAGAACATTGGCAAAGACATGAGGTCACAAATATGAGGGCCTTCCTCAAATCCAAGTAATGCAACAAACAACTCTTTTTTTTATCCCACTTCTTTACTTTTTTTTCATCAAAATGGTCCCAATTTATTGACTTTTCTTTTTTTTCTATTTCCTTTTTTTTTACATTTTCTTTGCTTTTTCTTCTTTTTTTTTAATCTTTTCATTTCTTTTCTTTTTTTTCTTTTCACCACTTTACACCCACCACACTTAAAGTCTTGTATGTCCTCATGCAAACCCCCATACTTATGTGAATACACATCACTAATGGTGCAAACTACCAACTATGAACTAAAACTAATAACTTAACCAAACACACATCAAAACAGAATATGCAATGATATTAACACATATTAACATGATCAAATAACATCAATCATCCCTGACAATGTCGCCAAAATTTGACTCGAGTGCCGAGTTCGGTCAAATTACAATAAAAATCAAATTACACTAAATTCGTAGCAAAGGGTGCAACTCGGGTCGTTTCCAATGATGACAATGTTATATGATTAAGAAATAGGGGGGTTTAGGATTTAAAAATGAAAGGAACAGAATATAAATCATGAAATTAAAATAAAATACGAAGCATCCAATCTAAGAGTCAATGGAAAACAATTACACTTAATCATCAAATTCTAAAATTAATTCAGCAAACCAATTTAGTGAATAATAATAAATCTGAATGAAATCTCAATTTGAACTTAGTACTCACACAAAAACCTTCATGCATGTGATCAACACAAAATCAGTTAATGTTCAGAGACCTCTAGAACCTAATTGAGTCGTGTCAATTTCGGGTATCAATGCAATTAATCATAGAACTCAAACCTGAAATTCTAATTCACACTCTTTCAACAATTGATTACATACATCAACCGAATAATATGCAACCAAACATATTCCTAATCAACAATTTAGAATGAAAAACTTCAATTCAAAAATGAGATAAGAAACAAGTGAAAGATTAGATGAAACCAAATTGGTTGTATGCTGAATCCAATTGAACCAGACTCTCAAAAGCATTATTGTTTCCTTGATCCTTGATTAGATAGACATTCAAGCCTCCATGAATGGAGGAAAATGAATTGTGAAGGTGGGGGTCCATGAGAGAAGAGAGGAAAAAGAAGAAGTCAAAACCGAAAATTGCTTATCCTCTAAATTATGTTCAATCAGTTACAAGTTCTCGCCCCTTTCCAAAACCACCCAACCCCAAATCAAAACTACCTAAAAATATTAAATTGTGATTACTACATTAATCCTTTCTCTCTTTCCTTTGAATCTGGACACCATATTTGCTAAATTCTCAATTGTATAAAGAAAGTTATGCTAAAAACATGCAAGTAAGTTCTCTAATCCAGTTAGTAATGTTTGTCTGCATTTTTGGCAATGAAAACGCATTAGTTTGGATTTGTGTCTGAAGAACTTAAAGCTTTGGATGTCAGCTTCAAAACACCACTGGAATAGGCTCAATTGGGCTACTACAGACCAAGATATGGTCCAAATACTACACCCAGTTCAAAAACTGTGAGTGCATCTCTTTAGCTCACTCTAGGCCCAGTTTCAATTTTTTATCATCAGAATTGGCCTCTGACTGCTCATAGAAATTGTGGGCATATCTCTCAGCTTTCCTACAAATCAAGAATCACAATAAAATGGGCTCTATAACTCAAGATATGCCCAAAAAACCAAAATAGTGTCAGAATTAGCTTAATGCTAGAAAAACTAAATCTAGCCCAACCAAAACTCAATAAAATGCAAAATGGCCCAAATTAATCTTATTAAGCACAAAAGAATATTAATGAACTAAATATAAGAGAAAACAAATATATAAAAATCCAATTAATCACTCTCCATGTTGATGATTAAGCTCTGGAATCCTTAAATCTTCACCTTCAATTTCTGCCTTGGAAAGTGTGTAAAGTGTCTGGGAATCCTTTTGTGATCGATGTGACCTCCTTTTATAGTGCCTAGATCTCCCTTTTTAACTTTTAGCTCGAATTGATAATCTGCTAAAAACAGGCTTGCACTATAGCGCAAGCTTTAATTCTTGGCTCATTTGCGAAATATGGTGGTTTGCGCTATAGCGCAACAAAAATTGTTGATAGAGTCTGCAAAATAGGAGCGCGCTATAGCGCAACATAGAACCTTGGGAAATTGACAAAACGAGAGTGCACTATAGTGCAACATAAACATGGCCATTTTCCTCCTTCTGCGGCAGTGTGCTATAGTGCACTAGCTTGCGCTATAGCGCAAGGTGCTGAGTTTAAATTAATGCCTTGGCCTCTTCCAACTTCTTTTGGGCCCACTTGCACCTACAATAGATCAAATAAACCCAAATAAGTATCCAAATACAAAACAAAATAATAAAAGACTAAAAATACCAGTTAACCCAAACTATATACTAAAATGTAACAAAACAAAAGCTAAATTAAACAACCATAACTCAATTTCAACAAAACTAACTACAAATATGACTTACCAAATGGAGTTATCAAATATTCTAATATTTTATTTGTGATTTGATTGATTATATGTCACGTATATTGCTGCACTTCCACCTTTATTCTTATTATTTTTTGGATGAAATGGGACTCGCTTAGGAACACTACCCTGCTAGGAGATTTCTTTCACTCTTTTTTTGTGCTTCCAGATCGCCAAATCATATTCAGCATTGAGATGGACATGGCCTTCGAGCTACATTTACTTAATAATAGGATTTTATTACATGTTATGGATCATGTTTTCATAATTACTGTTATTAATGACTAACTTGGCATGTTAGGATGCAACAGTAGGACGTCCTTTTTTATCTCCCTTTTTAGCATCTTCATCTAACATATTACAACTTTTGTAGTTTTGTGGGCTATAATTTGGGTCGGTTGGGGATGATTAGTAATAGAAGGCATCCCTTTTTATATTTTGGCTATGTACTTTGTATTACCATTCTTGTATATCCTATGACATAGTAGCAATGATGTATGCTTTCTTTAGATGGTGGTTACCTCAACTGTGGAATTACCAACTAGTATGCAATAATTTTTGTCTTGCAAAATTAATAACTTAAGAATGGAATTAGTAATAGCAATTGGAGAAAAAAATTTACTTGCACAAAAATTAAGGTAGTAAGTTAAGTAATATTTTACTAGCTAATTATTATCATAATAAACTAAAGTAAAATAAATGGTGCAATAATAGTTAGTTAGTATGATATTATAGTATAAGCCCTGAACATAAGCTCAAAAGGAAAGCCGAAAAGCTCAAACTCGGTCCTAAAGCTTGGAAGTGAAGATTTAGAACATAAGCTCGAATCGTCATTAATAATAACAACCAAGCTTCGTGGCTGTGGATTGAACAAATTTGCTAGGCCTTGGAGCTTGACCCAATAGGAGCTTAGCAAGGGCTTTCTAGAAGAATTTCGCATCAAATAAATTTGAACTAAGTCAATGCCTGAAAGTAGCTAATTTGTTGAAGGTGGTTACTGAGGCTTGGGGAGCCCCATTAAAGTAGGAAGACATAGGATCCTCGAGGAATACGGGAGGGACATTTGAATTTGAATTAAAGGGGGCTCACAGGAGCCAAAGGTAAGTAATTTATCCGATTGCACTTGCACTTGAGTGGAATTGAGTTTTGACTTGAACATCAGAGTCTTTTTTTGATCGCCCACCGAAGGTGTAAGCAAGAACTCGAATATACAGAAGAAAATGTCGAATGACCTTAGAAACAGGTCAGAACAATAGTATATATATTTTATCTTAATATACATATATTTGGATATTTTCTTATACTCATGTAAGTATACAATGTTTAAATATTTTCAATTAAAAATTATTTTTAAAAAGAACTGGTTAATAAATGTAAGAATAAAATAAATTGACAAACTACACTATTAAAAAGAATACCAACTACCTAGGTTCAAATCAAGGGCGACTTCTTGAGCCTAAGGGGGCAATAGCTTTACCCAAAAATTTTAATTTTTTTGTAAATATATGTATTTACTTTTTAGTTGGCCCTCTCTAATATATATCTGTTGATTTTTTATTGTGAGATATTCACTTTTTTATATATTATGACTTTTATTTAAATTTTTAGGTAAAAGTGAATATTACAATCTGGTTAAAATTAACCATTAAGTATTCCTTCTCCTATCAAAACGGTCTAACTCTACCCTAAACTCCCTTTATTCAAATCTTATAAAGAACAATTTTATGGAAAGTCTCTTGATCATAACTGTAGCTAGGATTTTTAAATTATTTTGTACTGTCCCAATTTAACCATGTCTATAATTAACATTAATGAGAATTTAATTAATACTAAATTTATAAATAGAAAGAAGAATGTAGAATAATTAAAATGATAATGTAATGCACTTAAAATTTTGTTAGTAATATAATCTTAACCGTACCATAAAATTTTAAGAACAGTTTCTAGAGGCACAAAAAATTGTTCCGGCAGAAATTTAAAATGCAAGAGAGTATACTGTCAAGTCAGAATAGTAAAATAAATGATGGAGAGTAAGACACATCACCTGCTTGCCAATCTAATAGCCAAGATTAAGCCACACCACTTGGGAAAAAGATGAAGCTATTCTAACCTTTCCTTTATTCAAGTCACAAAGCACACTTAATAATCACACATTTTCTCTCCTCTCCCCCTGTATGGCTAAACACTCTTTCTTAAATTCCCTTCGCCATTGTTGTTTCCAAGCTCCTAAAGCCTTGCCTTCTTCTTGTTCTTCTTGAACCCTAAGCCCTATTACCGTTATTCAATCTAACAAGGACGCAAAATCTCCCTTTTTTGGTTCAAAAGGAGTTTAGCCATAGGCTAAAGGAAGAGAGGCTGGTGGTGTTTTGCTTGGTTTAAGAGAGTTTGGAGTTCAAAGGAGCAAGTCTTGAAAAGTTTCCTAGCTTGAAAGTGAGGTAGGTGTTCGAGAACTTGTTATATATTGATATGACTTCCACGAGAGCTAGGGTTTATAATTTATTGCACCACACATATATTGGGCTAATGATGATAATATATAACTTCATTTCAACGATTTATAGCTAGTGAAACTTAGAGTGGGAAGGATAGCAAGTTAGGAAATTAACATAATGTAATGCAAAAACAAAATTTTGATCATGTGAGTAAACTTGAGCAGTAGTTAGTACGTGGTAATAACTCAAGTTAGAAAATTCAAAATGAGGTGGAGCTAATTTTATATGAAATTTAATTCATAGGAGAGCATGCCCACAAAATTTGAGTTTCATTAGACTTAAGATGAATAAGTTATGAATTTTTTAAGTAGGTTATGGGATGGGAGGATCAAATCTAAGCAGTATGTATTCTAATGGGCATAACTTACCCTATAGACCTTCAATTTGAGTGAGATCAATTTTATTAGAAAGCTTGCAAGTATGAGTATAATAAATTTTTAGATCTAAATTCCCAATGAGTTGTTACCAGTAATTCCACAAATTACCTCATGTTCTGTAAGTGTTAATATATAGCAACACAACGTAGCTTATAACTTAAGCTCTACTTAATCAAATTGAGTAGGACTTAGCTTGTTTGAAAGGGGGTTCACATAGATATAATCATGTAAAATTTCTGAATAAAATAATGAAAGATGAATTTTTAGTGATTTTCTATTTTCAGCTGCTCAAGTTTGTCCCAAAACACAACAATAGTAGGAATAACTTGAATAACTTAAGTTATACACCCAAAATCTAGTAGGATCAAATAGGTTGAAAAGAGACTAATAAAACATAAATCCTGTGAAATTTGAGATTAAGATGACTTAAGTTGAAATTTTGGTCAATTTCCAAAGTTCTAGGTAGATTTGCTACTTTACACAATCTTGTTTAAGTTTTTCTATTGGGATGACTTATGATGTCTCTAAATTATTAGCTGAGTTTATGTAGTTCTTTTCAGTGTAGGAATTCTTGCTATTTAGGATTATAATAATTATATAAGTTTGATTGAGTTGTTGACTGAATAACAAACTGTTTTAAATTTTGGGGCACCTCCCAGTATAGTCGTTGTGCTATTGGAACTCCACCAAGTTTACTTCTGAAAGATAATTCTCATGAGGTCTAGTAGATGTGCAAGATGTAATTATGTTAGGTTACATGAGAATATAGTTATATGAAAGGTATATAGGATGTGCATAATAATTTCAGAAGTTAATTAAGTGACTTGTTGGGCCTTCACTAAGTAGTGGGCTAGTATGACATGATCACGTATGACAGAATTTGCCTATTGAGGATAGCGATACATAACGCTCAGGCAGGCATAAGTTGTTATTTTGGGGACGCCGGAAAGTGATGCATGAAGATCATTGCCTATTAAGGACGACGATATGTAATGCTTAGGCAAGCATAAGTTATTATTCTAGCAATGGAGGAGTGTAATGCCTCAGTTATGTGAAAAGGATTGCATCCTGAGGATGGCAACATGTAACACTTAGGCATGTCTAAGACTACACTCTAAGGATGGTGGCACGTAACACTCAAGTGCAAATACATGTTGACACCCTAGGGATAGTGAGACGGAACGCCTAGGTGTGTTACCGTCAGGGAAAGTGAACCTGACCGATAACTAGATCCCTTTGCTTATGTCAAGGAAAGATGTCTGACCTAAGTTAAGGCACGATAAATTAATAGTAAATATTGATGTCAAGAAAGTAAGAAAGACTAAGAAAGAAAAGAAGGTATTCAAGCTAAGAAAGTATAATAAGAAAAGAGTATAGACATATATTAAGAGAAATACTTCATTCATTCATTTTTAGTACTATGTTCTATTTTGATTACATACTAATGTAAATTATGTGAATGTTATGAGTCCTAGACTGAGTGCTTGAATAAAAGAAGCCCACTTTAGAAGGATAATTTTGGAACTTCGTAAAATAAATATTTTTTTTTGTTATGATATGATCACACTTTTCATAATAAATCGACGTGGTTAGGGCAACAATAATGACACTATATATGTTAGCTAGGACTATTTACTAAGAATTCACAATTTTAACCCCCCTGTGTTCTCGTATCGTCTCCAAACAATTCAGAGGATCTTGATGGTGACCTTGCTAGAAAGTCTGACCGAGATTGAAGTAGCTACTAAGATTGTTGTTAGACATATTTATTTGTACTAGAAGTCTTGTGATGTAACTTGTAGTTGTGATGTAAATTTTATGTATGTAAGAGAGCTTTTATTTTCTTTATTAGCTTGCTTACTTTTGCTCATAACTATAAAGTAGATATCACGCTATTTTCTTGAAAATATAGTAAATAATTAAGCAAGGTCTATTAATATATTGTAGCAACTCCTAAATATGATATTATAATTTAAACATGTTATTGTACTCGGGAGGATGTAATAATATCAATAATGTGTAAAAATATCATAAACAAAAAATGAAACGAATTACTATTGAGTAAAAGCTCATTTTAGTCCTTGAAGTTATAGGTATGTTTCACTTTAGTCCCTAAAATTAAGAAATTAATTGTTTAGTTTGTAAAATGATAAATTATGTGTCACTTTAGTCCCCCATATGCAAAAGTCACAGAGGATTTGAGGATTAAAATAAGAGTTTAATTGGTATGCAGTAACAGTGCAAAATAGTTGATTAAAATAGTTTTACACTGTCAACTAATAGAAATAGGGAAAAGTAAAAAAGTATGGTGTGTCTCTCATTATAATAGGTGATTATTTGTATGAGTTGATATTTTTCACTATTTTTATTGATTACTAGTGTTAAACTATTTTACATTATCAATGCATTTAAATTAAAATTTTAAAATAATACATAATTTATAACTTTATATACTAAATAATTAATTTCTTAATTTAAGAATCAGAGGGAAGCATGTGTACAATTTGAGGAATTAAAGCGAACTCTCACTCAATTGCCATATGGATCACGCTACATTTTTCTTTTTGAAAAAAAAAAAAAAAAGAAGAAGAGAAAATTTGCATTCCGTTTCTCTTATTTTACCGTTAAGAAGAGCAACTTTTGAGAAAGCCAGAACCTAGAAAAGAACAAAACTACCTCACTAAAAAATAATTTTTAAATCAAAACCTCAAAAAGCATACATACTGGTGAGAGAAAATCATCGATCCAACCCCACAGGCCATTCCTTCGAAGGCATCCAAAGCATAACAGCAGCATCAATATCACTAGTGGAATTCAACTCAAGGTTCTTCTTCCTCTCTAAACCCCTCGCCTCACTTCTTCTTTTCTTATTGAACTTTCTTTCGAATCTCAAAACAGAAAAGAGGAAATAAAAAAGCCAACAAACAATGCCAGAAATGGATGGCAACTCCAACAAACCCCCTCAAATCTCCGAGATGCTCCAGAAATTCGCCCTCGCTTTCAAGACCAAAACCTTCGAATTCTTCTCCGACGAAAACGGCGACGACTCCGATGGCTTCTCCCTTCTCGACTCCGCAGAAGAAATCATCCCCGATCAGAAAGTCGTCGTCATCAAACCCGACCCCAACCCATCCCACAACTTCTCTACGGGAACCCCTCCCCCTCAATCTCCTCCGCAATCCCCGCCGCCACCGCCTCCGCAATCCCCGCCCCCTCAGGCCCAGATCACTACTAATCCGGCCGAAGCTTCCCCACCCAAAACGACGCCGTTGACCGCGACCCAGATCAGAGAAACGACGCGCAACTTGATCTCTTCGATCTTCGCCACCGTTTCGGCCTTCGAAGCCTCGTACTTCCAATTGCAGAGTGCCCACGTTCCCTTCGTGGAAGAGAACGTGAAGGGAGCCGACAGAGTTCTGGTTTCTCACCTACACAGGCTCTCCGAGTTGAAGCGGTTCTACCGAGACTGGCGCTGCGACCCTGGGACCTGCTCCGACTTCCCAATTGGATCCTTCCTCGAGGCTCAGGTGGAGGAGAATCAGAGCAAGCTTAGGATCCTCCGAACCCTCTCCAACCGCTTGCAGTCGGAGCTGGAGCAGAAGCACGACAAGGTTTCCGCTCTCAGGAGGAAGCTCGATGGGATTCACAAGGGCAACGTGAACTTGTCCAAGAAGCTGTGTGCCAGTGCTATAAACCCTTGTTGCGATGTGCTGCTAACTGTTAGAGTGTTTGATTCCTTGTTGCACGATGCCTCTGGAGCAACGCACAAGTTCACCAAGATTTTGATTGGGTTGATGAGGAAAGCCCGTTGGGATTTGGGCTTGGCGGCCAATGCCGTCCATCCCAATGTTGAGTATGCCAAGAAGGGGCACAACCAGTATGCACTCTTGTCCTATGTTTGTTTGGGAATGTTTCAAGGTTTTGATTCACGAACTTTGGAGTGAATTCGAACGAAGAAGATGAACAATATGATGAAGAAGCTTCTGACAGTTTAGATTTGGAGAAGAAGAATGGTTCTTTGAAGCAACTGCTAGAGCATGTGTCTAGCAATCCAATGGATTTGCTTGGAATTCATCCCAGTTGCAGTTTTTCGAGATTTTGCGAGCACAAGTATGAGAGACTTATCCATCCTTCAATGGAATCGTCCATTTTTGTTGATTTGGATCAGAATGAAGCTGTATTGAGGTCGTGGAGGTCATTGAGTATGTTCTATGAGGCGTTTGTTGGAATGGCTAGCACCATATGGACACTGCATAAGCTGTCTTATGCCTTTGATCCTGCAGTTGAGATTTTTCAAGTGGAAAGAGGCGTCGAGTTCTCTATGATATACATGGAAGATGTGACAAAGCGTTTAGCCTGGCCAAACAAAGGGAGGGCGAAGGTGGGGTTCACAGTGGTTCCAGGTTTTAAAATTGGGAAGATAGTTATTCAATCACAGGTTTATATAAGTAATTTCAGATGCACAGAGTAGCTAACCCGGGGCAGTTCTTGTACAATGCAAGTTGAGGGCACTGCATTGAGATGAAGCTGCTTTCTGCAGGAACTATTCCTCTTATTGATTCGGATATAATACACTTGGTTTGTTTGTCAGTTTAATTGGAATTCATCAGTTTTGTCAGAATGTGTATTTCAAGATGCCTGGTGATGAACTGCTGATTGAGAAAGATGGGAAGACAATGTCCATATTGCCATATATGCCTGAGGATCTCTGCTTCTTGCTATGATGCTGAAGTGGGAGCGATGGTGATGGCATCAAGTTGTTTCGTATTTTGTGCCAATACTATGTGAGGATTAGTGTTGGTAGTATTTTCCTCTTTTCGTGGTTTTTCTTTTATCTCTCCCAGTTTTGCTTTATGTTTACTTTAGGTCACATGTGTAGAGGTTTCTGTTAACTGTACAGAACATTCCTCCTATTCTGGCTACTCTAACAACAAATACGTCAGTTAATTGTGTATCTATCACTTACACAAAACAAATAACAATGGTTTTCTCAACAGCAACTTTTTGTTTGATCAGTCTATAATGATATTATTATCTTGCAGGTAAATTCCATAGAGCAGTATATCCTTGTTCCATATACATGACATATATATAAATATATATATATTGAGAGAGAGAGAGAGAGAGAGAGAGAGAGAGAGAGAAGGGATCCACTTACTTAACGAGTAAATCATGTATACTTCATTGAATAACTTTTATAAATATTGAATTTCATTAATGAAACAGTTATAGTATGTGATATTATTTTAATGATTGGACATGCTAAATTTCAATAATGATGGACATTAATAGATATGTAGTCTAATAGTTGATTTTTTCTTTATGGATAAACGAAGGGTAGTTTAATGTTCCAAGTCCTTATTTTGGTGTGAAATAGGCCAAAGGTGAGGCATTTAGTAAACCATTGTTGAAAACCCTACAAAAAAGGACTTAGTAGTTTGTTTGCTCATATAATGCTATCAGGACTTCTCTTTCCTGCTTTGTTTTGTGTGTGTGTGTGTGTGTGTGTGTGTTTTTGTTTTTTCGGAAGGAAAAAAAAAAAGAGGCGGGGCAGGGGGGAACCAGATATGCTGTTCCTTTATTTTTCTCATCTTGGCGTTTTATAATGACAGATAAATATAACAGGATACTTCATCCTTCAAGAAAGAGAAAAGGATTCAAGTTCTAGGTACATTCCTTGGATCTAAGAGCAGAAGGAGAACACAAACACATGCCAAAAGTGCTGTTCCTTTATTTTTCATATCTCAAATAAGCATTTAGCAGCTTCCAAATTAGATGCAAATTAAGTTACAAGATCTTATGACGTTCACATATAGTTCTTGGCAACAAGGCGAAGATGCTTCTTCTTGTGTCGAGCAAGTCCTGGTAACCCCTCAGTCTCTATGTCTTCCCTCTTCATCCCAGCAGGCATTTCCCAATCAAATGAATTAAGGAGGTTTGCTGTTATGAGCTCCACCGTGACAGTTCCCAACGGTATGCCTGGGCAAATTCTACGGCCTGCACCGAATGGAATAAGCTCGAAATCTTGCCCTGTAAAGTTGATATCATTGTTTATGAATCGCTCAGGATAAAACACTTCGGGGTCATTCCAAGCTTCAGGGTCTCTGTGGATGGCCCAAACATTCACATACACTAATGTCTTGGGTTGTATTTCATACCCATCTATAATGAAACTGTTATTGGTTTCTCTTGGTACTAGCGGTGCTGGTGCATAAAATCTCATTGTCTCTTTAATCACCGCCTTAAGATAAACTAGCTTTTGAATATCTTCTTCTTCTATAAACTCTTTCTTGCCGTAGAGATTTCTAACTTCTTCTTGAGCTTTCTTCATCACTCTTGGGTTCTTCATCAATCCAGTCATTACCCAAACTGATGTGGCTGCACTTGTATCTGTTGCTGCTACAAGCATGTTCTGTGATTATCAAGTGAACAGTTAAGAACTTCTTTCAGGGATTCTTTTTTTTTTTTTATTTGGTTAAATCAAGGAAATTTCCTTTTTATTTATTTATTTATTTTTCTTTGTACTTGGTACTTGATTTGTTTAGCACAGACAGACATTGAATTTGGATGGTGATATGGTTTCTTAGTTATCCCACTACTCATGATCTATGATGGTATCATCTACAAGTTAGAAGACACATCAAGAAAGTAGTTTACCAACACACCAAATGCACTTGTGCTGCAATTTAATTTGTGACAATAGGAAACATATGGATCAAATTCTGATTATTGATTTAATTTAATTTAATTTAATACAAGTTCTTTCTATCTGATTACTACTTCTAACATCCCTGTTCTCCGTAGATTTCGTGATAAATTGGAAATGCTTTGTGCAAAAGCGCGCTAGATAAAATTCATTTTCAGGATTATGTATGATGATGCTTCATGAAAAAATGCTAGATAACTTCCATACATAATGCAAGTATAATTTTGTGTCATAGGCTGATCCATCCAATTGGAATAGCTTACCGGAATGCATATGTGCAATTATGTAAAGTATTGAATGCTAGAATTCTGTAGCCGACCACTTTCAGCTTATACAGCAATATAATAGCATGAATATGATTTCTAATCTTCTGAGCATATGAATTATAACATGCACCAAAAGATGTTCCAATTAAGCGTCTACCCCGTTGTAGTACCTGAAGAACAACGTTCTTGGGTGAGTTACCAAACATTTGTTGATTGTTAGTTTTACTACTCTCTGCTGTTTGTTGTTGTTATTGTTATTATTATTATTATTATTATTATTTTGCTTCCACTGCACCATGGTTTATTCTTTTGAATTTTTCCTTAGCCCAGTATTATGGGTTATGATGGTTTCTGCATTTCTTTTGCTGCTCTCTGATGTTGCTGGTTATTGTTCTGTTTCTGCTCTATTGTTGGACCAGAATTCTTGGCTCACTCTGTTTTGATGAGCCATTATCTTCAATGCAGCTTGACTTATCGGGAAAAAAAAAATGTTTGTAAATTTATTCACAATAATTAACAAGTTATCATTACCCTTCCTTTGAAAATAATGAGTACCGGGATAATTTCTGTAGTTAGTAAAATGGAAAAACAAGAGCACTTACCATAATGACAGCTTTGATGTGATCATTGGTGAGATCTATTGACAAGTGACCCTGCTTCTTTAGCTCAAGTAACACATCAACTATGTCCTTCCCGTCTGTTTCTTTCTGCCTATTAGGATCGAGGTGCTCTTCAATGACTTCCTGGAAAAACACATCCAATGCCTTGAAAGTCTTTTCAACACGAGCAAGTAACCCTGTGAATTTATCAATCCAACCCATGAAAGGAATATAATCTGAAATAAAGAAGGCAAGGAATATGGCCTGTGTCTCATTGAGCAGCCCATGGAACTTGCTCCTTTCAGCTCCTTCGTCCTCATATCTTCTCCCAAAGGCAATCCTACAGACTATAGCGCTTGAGACAGACATTATGACCTCACTCAAGTTTGTAATTTTGGAAGAATGAGCATGCTCGGATATCTTTGTGATCATTCGCTTGACCTCAGATTTTCTGATGTGGTAAAAGCTGGAGATTCGCTTGGAGCTGAAGAAATGGACTACACAAATTTTTCTGATTTCTCTCCAGTAATCAGCGTAAGGGGAAAATATCAGGTCTAACCCATCGTAAGACAACTTTTGTGGGCCAAATGATGGAGGCCTGCTACATACATCAAGATCATGATCTTTGAGGACCTCTTTTGCCAGTTTAGGTGAGGAAACAACGATGGCTGGCTTGAAGCCAATTTGCAGGGAAAAGAGGGGACCATAGGTCTTTGATAGCCTCCATAGTTGAATATTGAGATTGGAGCTATCAAGTTGATGAAGATTGCCAATGATGGGAAGGGCTCTAGGACCTGGTGGACGGGGTGATGGGCTCTTAATGGCTCTGTATGTCTTGAAGAGAATCACTACCAACATAGGAAGAGCTAGAAGTAGATACAGAAACGAAACCATTGTGAAAGAAGAGATTCACAGACAGACTCAACTAGGAAATATCTTGAAAGAAGAGATTCACAGACAGACCCAACTAGGAAATATCTTAACTGAGTCCTCGTATATATATATATATATATATATATATATATATGCACATGCTTTGTATGCCTGGACCATGTTACACGTTCCAACAGTACTATCAAGGGTAGTCGGGGGAGATACGTGAAGTAACTGAATTTGATAGGATTTTATCTTGGTATAGTCCGTTTATTTTATTTTATTTTATTTTCTTTTTTTTGGGTAAAGACACACTACATTTGCGTCTTAAAGACACTCGTTGAGAAAAGTACAAGTAATTCCAGCGCGCAATTAAAGACCAAATTGCAACTTTACATTGTTTTACTTTTGTAGTCATTTTGGTTACATGGTTTTGGTATCGATGCTTGTTGGTTTAATGGAATTACTTCTCTTTGTCAAACAGAAAGTTACTTGATTCAAATATGATAGGCTTGATTGAGTATTACTTGACTTTTCTTTCTTTCTTTCTTTCTTTTGACATTACTTGACTTTCCTTGTCCATGGTCTATTCCTTCTTACTATTATATTTGATATGCACGAGACTGGTTGGGGCCGTTGTAATATTGAGGAAAATAATTTGCGGCTTGTATTTCCTTTTCTGCTTAGTGGGTCCAAAAGCAGGGATCTCAATTGTTGCGTATTGATCTTCGATTTAATGTTCCCCTTTGGCCTTTGTAAGATTTTCTTGAAAGACTTTTCAATAAAAGTCATTTGAAAACTGATTTTTCTAGATCATTTTTGACATCGTTCAAGATACTCAATGAGTTAGGTGAAAAATAAATATAATAAAAATTTGAATAAAAAAATTCTAAATGCTTTTTAAAACTTGTGTTTCGTAAAATGTCTGAGTATTAAGTATGTTCAAGTAATATACTTCCTATTTTTTAGTATGATCCAGTAATCAAATATGATCTCCAAATTTAACACACGTTGGATTTATTTTATTTTAATCTCAAAATTTTCAGTATAGATTATTCTCCAGATTAGTTTTGATTAAAAATTGTTTTATAAATAAGTTAAATTTATCGAAAGACATAATGCAATGAGAAATTTCTTCCGAAATTTACACACGTTTTGGTCATGGGATACAAACTTAGTTCTGCTCAATGAAACTGAATATTTGATTCTTATGACTCTTATGGAGGTAAAACACTTTTCGAAAGTTACCAACGCCTTTGAGAAATATTATCTTCATTTCAAAACCAAGAAATAATATTACATTCATAAGAAGATACAATTTTAAGGGTTTGTCTAACATGCTCTTTGGCACCAAGGAGCATTGCACACCTTGCTTTTAGCCACATTTACAAGTATTGTTAAATGCTTGTAAAAATATGGTTAAATACACTTAACCACACTTTACTAAAGTGTGGCTAACTGCACTAGCATTTAGCCACGCTTTTTTATATCTTTAGCATCTTTTCTAGGTATATTCGACCGTTTTTGGTAAGGTACTTGATGCACCTTATTTAACAAAATGCACTATAACATCCGTCCATTTGTAAATGCCAACACCATGTGATGTTTGATATAAAGCATTAAAAGTTAAAATGCCGTTCAAAATAGTAGACATTAAGTCCTTAAAATAAGGCACCAGTCATAAGTTTCTTTTAAAAGAAAAAAAAAGGGTCACTAGCCATTAATTAAATCCAAAACTTATGATTTAGATAAACGAAAAAGATTAATGCGAAGGCTTGGCAACAGGAAGTAAAGATGGTGCCTTAATTTGATAAATCGAGCTAATAGCTCCTTCATCATCCTGCAGAGAAAAGTAAGATTTAACAATGAGTTTGGTTCCACCATTTTCAATAAAGTATAAATTTTCAAGTATGTATTCTGTCACGACCCACCCCAGAGCCATGACCGGTGCTTAGAGGTAATGACCTCCAGCAAGCCTACCTTGATTATTTTCACTAAAATTCGGGTAGAATTTTCCTTATTTTTCGAGCTATCCCAAATTAGTCAGACCTTTTCCAGTAAACCAATTAATAAGTATACAATTTGAGGCTCAAGGCACATTCCAGTAATTCATATATATATATATATATATATATATATATATATATATATATAAAACCCATTTCTACTTATTGTTTACATCCTATATAAGCCCTATATAGACGTTATAAAATAAATTATCAAGTCGCAAGATCCTGCTTGTGGATTGTGGAGCAAGTCTAAGAAGTTGGAAGAATCAAGTCAGGTGAGAGGCTGGAGTCTGAAATTGAAAAAAATAAAAGAGCTAGTGAGTCCAACTGACTCAGTGAAGAGCAATGAAACTATAACATATGAAGACAAGCTCCAGAAGTAAAGCAAGTTATGCTTAAATAGAGAATTAGTATTATAAACTAAGTGTAAATAATGAATCATCATTTTAAATAACATATAAATAAAGAATCAAAATTATAAACTATACATATAGATATATGTAGAATTTATCATATTTCATAAACACAAAACATATTTCTTAAACACAAATAGCAAGGTAGGGAGGCTTCCAATTCTGAAAAATTTTGCAAACAAGGGTTAGTCCCTTTAGATTTGACTAAGCCGACGATGTGCGTAGGCCTGACACACACACACATCGACCTAGCAACACCCCTGCTAGCTGGGTCCGAACCAAGGTACACCAAGGCTAGCATTAGCGACCGCTAGCTACCGATTAACTGAAAATCCTCCCATAAAATATACAAGAACTAAAGTAATAAATATTAATAAAAGCTAAGTAACAAATATTAAATTAAATTTTCAAAGCACAGAGAATTCATCAAAGTTTGAAAGTTCAGAATGTAATTTTCTCAATAATCAATTCATTAATCCAAACAAAGATTAGAGCTTGTCCTTTCATTTATAAAATTCATTGTCTTTTCCAAATAGCTTTCCGAACATTCAACACTTGAACATTAGTAAAATTTCCTCAAAACTGAATCAGAGGTCCATGATGAGATAAATATATTAATCCATAAGACAATTATATCACTAAACAAAGTATTCATAGCTAACTAGATATATAAAAATAAGCTGTCAATAATTGTGCTAAAATCAAACCAATATTAATTGCATAAAATCATATGCCATAGAGACATTATCCACTCACAAAACATCAAGGAACGTCCAATCTATGTCCCGGGGTTGCTAAACTTGTGGGTTGATCTCCGGGGAATCTAAAATCATATATAAGTGATTATTTCCAATTTAGACACAAATTTGGTTTAGAAACTAGCCCTTGGCCTTCTTTCTAACCTTTACAAATTAAATTTAATTAAAAACTGCTATCATGTCTACCATAATAAACTTCATTAAATATCAACTGTAAACCATAAGAATTTAAATTTACATATGTGAGAATCTAGTAGCCTATTTTCCTATTACTTTTTTAATGGCTAAGTCACTTAAATGATTCTAACCATAATTTCAAAGAGTTAAGTTTTCAACTATTTATTTACTCACTACTCTACTCCAAAATTAACACTACCAATTAAGGATTAATTTCACATTAGTTATCTCAATTTTTTTCAGCACCCACAGAGTAACAATCGATATCCATATCCATTAATCTTTCAAAAATATTGAGAAATAAGGCATAAAAAGAGAAAATAGCTTATCAGCAAAGAGAAGTTGGGTTCAGGAGCAAGGACCGGAGTCCCTTGCACCCATGGTGGCAAATGAACCAAGAGGGAGAGAGAAACTGATGAGAGAGAGAGAGAGAAAGAGAGAGACACAGGGAAAGAGAGAGAGACAGGGAGAAAAAGGTTTTATAATATTGGAGGTGGGGTGAGGGCGGTGGAAATGGTGGCTAGTAGAGTAAGACAGAGATGCGAGAGTGAGAACAAAAAATCAAGAGGGAGAGCAAGAGGGAAGAATGAGAATAGAGAGCGAGCGTATCAAGAGAAGAAAAGAAAAATAAGAAAAGAAAGGAAAGGAAGGAACGAAATGCATCAGGGAAGATTCTGGACGAGGAAAAGAAGAAAGAGAGGGTTCTATGATGCACCAAGTCACTTATGGTGCACCATGGTCCCTTGTGCTTTTTTTTTTTTTCAAACAATTACTTCTAAAATTTATATCTAAAAATTTTTAATTCCTTATCACTCTATTTCTAAAAATAATTAAAGAAAATACCTAAAGCATAAGCAATGAAAATTTTTAAAAAATTTCGGTTATGAACATTTTATTTTAAATAGGTATTTATTTTTAAACAGAATATTACATTCTTCCCCTCTTTAAGAAATTTGGTCCCCAAATTTTTAGAGGAGTATCAATCATGGAACCACATAACTAAGGTTACTTTGAGCAAACTAAGATAGATTAGCTGCACCCCCCTCGAGACCACTATGTTTTGTCAACCACATTACAAGATTTCAGAGTCAATTATGTGATTGTCCAAATTATGTAAATCCTTTAATAGTAGCATTCACACAAAATAAAAGATTGCCACTTTGAGGTATATAAAACAAGTAATTAATAAGTAGCCAATAAAAATTGCCACCATCCAACAGAAAACAAAAGAACAATCAATATAAAAAAATAACTTGAGGAATGCTACTCAAACATGGAAAAATAAATAGAGTTCTAGTCAAATTTAGCATGAAAGGAAGCTAAATACATCACCTGCCAAATGCTAGATAACATATCATATATTGGTCTCATGCTGTGAATCAAATGAGACTAACATTAAAGGAAATATTCACTATGCAACTAACATCAAACACAGCCCACATGTCAGAAAATCCTATATAAGAAAGAAAATATGTTGTGTTTTACATATTATGGCTAAACACTAAGAAGAAAAACTTCATTTTATAGTCACTAATCAATACCGCAGCTATTACCTAACTTATACAAAATTCTTCATGACTTTTTTTTTCCCACTAAGATAGCAACAAAATACTTTATTTCCACAACCATGGCAACAAAATAGCACAAAGGGTGCACTATCGGACAGATCACATAGGCTGAATTTAGTTTTATATCTAAATGAATAATCCAATGGAATAAAATAAAATATGGTATAAAATTGAGTACATGATAATGACTTAAGAATATAAAATATATCGAAATTCTATTCTAAAGAAAGTAGGGTTTTAAATGTACTTAGCAATCAACCCACAAGAAGATCCATACCCAACAAAATATTTTGAAAAAAAAAAAAAAAACTAGAGACTCAATCAGCATATCATGAAAAGTTCAATATGCACATAAGGGATCAAGAGAATCCGAGCAAAATCAAGTTTCAAATGCCAAATTCAGATTGTCAAAGAAAAGGATTAAAAGCATGATTTAACATTAACAATCACAATCACAAAGGACCAAGCAACATGAAATTTAAGGCACAATCCCAAACTGAGAAACTAAGATTAAGAAGCATGTATACAATAGAAGCAATAATTATAACTTTAATTTTTCCACCTGACTATGAATTGCAAGTTTTTATGATAACTCACAATTACATACTGATAGCAATTATCTTAACTATTGTTAATACTCTATCATGCCAAATTGGCATGTTATTATGATCAATTTTCCACCTTCCAACACAAATTTTTGATCTATCTGGCCATTGAATTATAGCTACAGATAAATTTGAAATTATATGCTAGATTTTAGAATAGTTACTTGAACAAAACTAAGAATATAACTAAATGTTTGAAGTATCTATTGTTTGAAAAGTATATTGCACATTAATTCTAATACAACTAAGTGGAGGAAAGAACAATTTAAATTTGTGCAATTTTTTTTTAAGAATAATATATAATATACAAGATATGAACAAGTAGTCTAATGGCAATCAAAATTTAGGCATTGGTGTAAGTTTTCTTTTGAATAACATAAAATTGTAATAGAAATTATTTAAGTGATGTTTTTCCATTTGAAAGAAACTATAGACAACATCTTACTTCTGCTTGTCAATACTTGAGGTGTCACTTCTTTCAGTCTCTTCAACAATCACCTTCAGGCACATCCCGACATAATTAGCGCAAAGAACGTATAAATGACATACACTTTTGAGTATCATAGGTGTGGTAGGCAAGATGCAAAAGGAGGAGTTAATACGCTGCACCCTTGACTGATACAATATTATATGTGTATCTCCCTAAAACATTAAACTGAAGCCTATCTCTAACATCTAAAAATGGATCTTACTACCTAATTAAATATACACTGGGGTTATGTGACTATGATATTAACAACAGAGTAAAATAAAATAAGAAAACGAAGACTCCTTGCCATTGTATGAACATAACATGGAAGACCTAGTAAAAGCAATAAATATAATAGTTTGGGGACAAAATACTTCTACTGCTAACTCCAACCTTCAAGAAAGTCCACAAAAAAGTTATTTGAATATTCTTCCTTGAGTTGAGTTCAATGTATAATTTAGCGGACTCTATAATTAGTCATTTAACTTCCAATAAAGAATATTTTCAACAAAGATGAATTATACACGAAGAGATTAAATGGAGGGGGAAAAAAATACAGTTTTACAGGCAGTACAATCACAGCTCATTCTCATGAAGAACATAACTTATTAATCGTGTTTAGGTGGATCTAGGGAGATATTAAACTTCATTAAAGGAAACTTAGGGACACTTGGAAAGAATAAAACAGAGTAGGGGAGGAGGAGTAAAAGAACATTGACAGTAAGCATGTTCAAGTTATGACCACCAAGCACAAAACTAGGAACAGGAAAATGAGGAAGTGAATTACTTTTATTTAATAGACCATACAGAAAACATCTAACTTTTGAAAATCAAATTAACAGTTATCCAACCTACTAGCCTACCACATCATGACATGGAGAAGATAATGGAGTGAATAGACAAAAGAAACAATTCAATCAGCAGTATACATTTATAGAAAATAAACAAGTTTTCACCTTAAAATCTAGAAGTTATCAGCTAACCAAAGCAAATACACATCCATTATCACCAAGCTAAGCACTAAGATTTAAATATACAATCAAATTCTTTCAAAGATAGAAAATCAATTCAAATGCAATTTAGCCAATAATAAATTTAGGTCCTCTCACCAAATGAAGAAGCATGTATACAATGCTAGCCCCAAACATCAGTTTATGGCTACTTAAAGCCCGGAAAAAATTTTTTTTGCTCTACATAATTCTGCACCTAGACCCCTCGAAAATTCCTTCTTTATAAGTATTCAACTTAGCTATCATGCAAACCAATATTCTAACATCATAGTCATTCCAACCCTTCATGAAATCACTGTCACACATTTCAGTTATATGTCTATCTTATGCTTAAAGGGCAAAACTATATAGACCATGGGACAGACACTTACGAGAAGTGGTTGTACTTATATGCCTTAGGACAGGTTTCCTTGTCAATATTTTACTTAGCCATTACCTAGATGACTAGCTGGACATTATAATCATTTCAAAATCCCTCATAAGCTGGTTAATATAAGCAAATTTGATACCCGACATCATCCAGTCAAATTACTAAGAGCCTAAAGCAATTAGATATGAGAGGCCAATCATATTATCTACCCTTTACATTAAATTAACTATCAAGATGATCAAACGAGCATACACATATACAATAATCAGTGCACTAGCTGTATATACAGAGAAGGCAAGAAGAACTCTTTAAGAAGCTAAACAATCATATCAACCAACCTTCAAATCAAGTTAGTAATTAAGGCAATCAAACAAATACACACTGATAATAGCAATCATTGCATTGGTGTCACATACAAATTAAGTGAGGAGACCCTCTTCAAGAGCTAAAAGCCAAGTGTCACATAAGTATACTAGCAAAGAAAACATGCCAATCAGACAATCCAAAGTATTAACCTTTGTATTAGTAATTTCTAACATCAACCATTAAGAATAAAAATAGTTAGGATGCATCAAGCAAATGAAACAAACCACAATTAGGCAAGCATCAAATGCATTGGTAGATTCAGGAAATGTTGGATTACCAGGAAATGAATAAAATATATAAAACACTGAAAACTATAAGGGATTGTCGAGGAACGAAAATAAAAGTAACATTCCTACTGTAACACCGTACTAATTTAATGTTATGCTTAAGTCATAGCATGAAATTAGGTAGATTATGTTACCATATTAACACTCTGTTTACCTTTCTTGATTTGTTCTTTTATTATTATTATTATTATTATTTTGAACAGATGAAACGGTGTGCTGCTATACTAAATGCGAAACGAATTTAACAAAATATCACCAAAGATAAGAATAGTATAATAGCATTACCGTATACGTGCAAATACATATATATCAGAAGCCACTGCTTCAGTTTATGTACAAAGATCCAAAGTAAAATACATAAGTGGGCTGGTATATCAAAAAGACACTAATGTCCGTATTAGTTAAAATACCCTATGGTCCTCAGAGGACATTGCATATCCTACTGCTAGTCCTACAATCAAGTCTATGAGCCAGAGCTATGTGGTATCCAAAAGAGGGTCATATTGTACAACATCTCCTCTGCTAAGCTACTCTGTCAGATAGCCGTTAGCCATGTCAGGCTCGGCCGGTGTGTAGTTTGCGCTGGGTCCTGAGGAGGAAGAGGGTGGCGAGCCGGTGGCCTCAGAGGGGTCACTCTTTGAACTCAGTGGGATGTTTGGAACTGCCATGGTGGTGACTCAGCGCAGGTCAGGTGTCGCTTGTCTTTGCTGCGTGTGCAGGAGGGGCTGGAGGTGGGTGCGCCATGTGCAACGGGATAGCGATATAAGGAGTGGCAGGGTCGAAAATAGGGTGGTGTAAAGGGACATCAAAGTTCCTGTTGCTAAAGAGGTAGAGATGGAAGTTACACGAACCAGCTATATACAAGGAATCTAACTCTGGATCGTGGTGAAGCTGTAGAGCTGGGATCTCAATGAAGAGGGTAGCCGTGGAGTCCATCGCCAATGTTTGAGAATGATGTGGAAGGTACAAAACGGGGTGAGAATTTCAAGAAATTCTCAATAGGGTCTATGTATAACGGTTAGCTGACGTCACATACATTCTCAGTTGCCTCGGTTTTATTTAATTATAAAAACGTGTGTTCAAACTGAAATATCCATTTAAATGAGTTCAAGAAAATGTCTGGTCTGAGGCAAAGTTCAGTTTTACTTTAGACAGCACAAGAAACAGAATAGAATTACTAATAATGATACCTAGAATAATAAGCAGAAAAAATAAATAAACAAAGAAGAAATAAACATAATGCATAATCAGAACATCTTGATATAACCATTCCATGTATTCATGATGCATGTAATCATGCAGACTCATTCTTGAACTTTCCTTCATAAACTTTTTCATTACTTTCCATCATTTTTCCATCTCTTAGTCTGCTTTTTAGGATCGAGCTCGTTCCTATACAGGAATACCGGGTTTACTTTCCCCGACCTTCCCACCAATCTATTCCCCTTAACTTCTTATCCGGGGCTGGCCCAAGTAGCATGGAACTTTCATAGTGACATAATCCTTTTTCATAACTTTCATAACTTTCTTAAAAATATACATGCATTAACATATAATTCATAACTTGTACATGGGTTCTACTGAAATTTCGGCAGCATAACGGAACGTGTCCGCTTCCCCATGAATAGTGCCAGCCAACCAGTACATTTATACAATTTGCAATTTCAGTATAAGGCAACAATTATGCATATACATTCATAGGTTCATTCATTAGTTTCAACAAAGCATCAATAGAGCTTTTAGCTCATTTTGCCTTATTCTGCCCGGTTATGGTATATCCCACCTTTATTTCAATTTAACTCATTTAAACCTAATTTTTGGATATGTTGTAGTCTTATTGTCTAGTTTCTAACCTCTTTGGTCCCATCTAATTTTGATATCTACAACTCAAGATATCTAGATTTTATCTCGGCCTGCCCAATGGCTAGCCAAAATCAGGCAACTAAAAGTAAAAATCCAATAAAAATCGAAAACTGACTCAAATTATACTAAATTGGACTAATATTAAAGCTAACAGGGTAAAGTTTCATTTTCAAAAATTTCCATTCCATTTGACTTAGTAGGGCTCGAGTTACAAGCCTCGAATTCTGACCTTCCTAGACTGCCCTGTTCTGGCCCGGTTTGGACATAGGGCAACTTTCTTGGATTACTGGGAGCAACTGGGACCTTATCTAATTCTGAAATTTTTATGGGACATTTTCCTATGTATAAGCTTTCTAAAAAAGTTTGTTCCACTCATTTTCAAGCAGTATGGGGCGAGTTCTACCCTAAACAACCCAGTCTGCCCAGAATCAGAGTCAAAACCCTAGGTAGAAATTCAAAAATTTATATGTCCCTCAATTCTAATCCAAAATCCTTATATGATATGTCTATGGAAAGCCCTAGATGTCTAGTTTCATATAAAAATGTTCCACCCAATTTAATCAGCTGTATGCGAAGCCGTACACTCTGCCGTACGGACTGCCGAGGGTTTTTGGTTCTCTAACCCATCAGCTCTTCCTATTTTCATTCTTTCTTACTTCCACTTCGGTTTTAATCAAACAAATGGCCCAAAACCAATCACATATCATCATAAACATTCATTTAACACATCAAGGAAGGTAATAATAATCCAAGCCCAGCCAGCCAAGTCCACAGATTTGAGGCAAATATTAAACTCCTACCTTTGTTCCAAGTGATTTTGCTTGATTTTGAAGGTTTGGATGAGCAAGGCTTGAATTGGCTTGGTGTTGGCTGGAGTTGTGTGTGTAAAGAAGAGAGAAAGAGAGCTGAAAGGGAGGAGAAAAGTGGCGCAACCAAAAGGGGTCAGAATGTGTGATAAAGGAGTTGAAAAATTTGATCACATGGGCGGTGTTTAGGTGGCCTTCTTCTTGAAATTTGATTAGCTTAGATTTCAGCCAAGCTTCTCCATGGGGTATGGCCAAAGTGGCACCACCTTTGGGGCTTAAATGGCTGAGTTATCAGCCTTAGATGCTAGGGTTTTAAGCTTGCAATTCTATTGGTTCGGTTCCGACAGTTTAAAAATATCAGAATGTTACCGATTTCCTTTAAATTCCAGAATCCAGAATCGATTTTCAATAAAAATTTTTTATGAAATCTCCTATACTCTAACTTAATTCTCTCTTATCTAAACTCAAGTAATTGCTAATCAATTGAGTCTAAATAATTGCTTAACCGAATTTTAATTATTCTCAATTATTCGATAAAATCGAATAATTAGGCGAAAAATGGTGGATGTTACACCTACAAGCCTCTAGTAGTGCCACGTCTTGTGAAAATGGGTCGAATTCTATTTACACAATCGTGATCCTACTAAAGGACATTTGCATCACCAACCACAGGAAAACCAGACTCTGATACCACCTTTGTCATGACCCACCCTAGAGCCGTGACCGATGCTTAGAGGTAATGACCTCTAGCAAGCCTACCTTGATTATTTTCACTAAAATTCGGACAAAGTTTCCCCTGTTTTTCGAGCTATCCCAAATTAGTCAGACCTTTACCAGTGAACCAACCAACAAATATACAATTTGAGGCTCAAAGCACATTCCAGTAATTCAAATATATATGTATATATATATATATATATATATATATATATATATATATATATATATATATCACCCATTTCTACTCATTGTTTACATCTTATTCACTAAATAAAGCGAATTTTCAAAAACCCATAAGCCCTATATGCACGTTATAAAATAAATTATTAGATCACAAGATCCTGCCTGTGGATTGTGGAGCAAGTCTAAGAAGTTGGAGGAATCAAGTCAGGTGAGAGGTTGGAGTCTGAAATAGAAAAAATAAAAGAGGGAGTGAGTCCAACTGACTCAGTGAAGGGTAATGGAACCATAACATATGAGGACAAGCTCCACAATTAAAGCAAGTTATGCTTAAATAAAGAATTAGTATTATGAACTAAGTGTAAATAATGAATCATCATTTTAAATAACATATAAATAAAGAATCAAAATTATAAACTATACATATAGATATATATGGAATTTATCTTATTTCAGAAACACAAAACATATTTCTTAAGCATAAATAGCAAGGTAGGGAGGCTTCCAATTTTGAGAAATTTCCAAACAAGGGTTAGTCCTTTCAGATCTGACTAAGTCGGTGATATGCATAGGCTGGACACACACACACAGAGCTAGCAACACCCCTACTAGCTAGGTCCGAACCAAGGTGCACCAAACTACTAGCTACTGATTAACTGAAAATCCTTCCACAAAGTATATAGGAACTAAAGTAATAAATATTAATAAAAGCTAAGTAACAAATGTTAAATCAAATTTTCAAAGCATAGAGCATTCAACAAAGTTTGAAAGTTCAGAATGTAATTTTCTCAATAAATCAATTCATTAATCCAAACAAAGATTAGAGCTTATTCTTTCATTTATAAAATTCATCGTTTTTTCCAAATAGCTTTCCTAACATTCAACACTTGAACATTAGTAAAATTTCCTCAAAACTGAATCAAAGGTCCAAGATGAGATAAATATATTAATCCATAAGACAATTATATCACTAAACAAAGTATTCATAGCTAACTAGATATATATAAAAATAAGCTGTCAATAATTGTGCTAAAATTAAACTAATATTAATTGCATAAAATCATATGCCATAGAGACATTGTCCCCTCACAAAACATCAATGAACGTCCAATCTATGTCCCGGGATTGCTGAACTTGTGGGTTGATCTCCGAGGAATCTGAAATCATATATAAGTGATTATTTCCAATTTAGACACAAATTTGGTTTAAAAACTAGCCCTTGGCCCTCTGTCTAACATTTACAAATTAAATTTAATTAAAAACTACTATTATGTCTACCATAATAAACTTCATTAAATATCAACTATAAATCATAAGAATTTAAATTTACCTATGTGAGAATCTAGTAGCCTATTTTCCTATTACTCTTTTAATGGCTAAGTCACTTAAATAATTCTAACTATAATTTCAAAGAGTTAAGTTTCCAACTATTTATTTACTCACTACTCTACCCCAAAATTAACACTACCAATTAAGGATTAATTTCACATTAGTTATCTCAATTTTTTTCAGCATCCACAAAGTAACAATCTGTATCCATATCCATTAACCTTTCAAAAATATTGAGAAACAAGACATAAAGAGAGAAAATAGCTTATCACTGTAGTAGAAGTCGGGTTCAGGAGCAAGGACTGGAGTCCCTTGCACCCATGGTGGAAAGTGAACTGAGAGGGAGAGAGAAACTGATGAGAGAGAGAGACAGAGAGAAACATGGAGGGAAAAGGTTTTATAATGTTGGAGGTGGGCTGAGGGCAGTGCAAATGATGGCTAGTAGAGTGAGGCAAAGAAGCGAGAGTGAAAAAAAAATCAAGAGGGAGAGCAAGAGAGAAGAACGAGAATAGAGAGAGAACGTATCAAGAGAAGAAGCGAAAAATAAGAAAATGAAGGAAAAGAAGGAACGAAATGCATTAGGGAAGATTCTGGGCGGAGAAAAGAAGAAAGAGAGGATTCTATGGTGCATCAAGTCACTTATGATGCACCATGGTCTCTCATGCTTTTTGTTTTTTTTTGCAAACAATTACTTCTAAAATTTTTTAATTCCTTATCACTATATTCCTCAAAGTAATTAAAGAAAATACCTAAAGCATAAGTTATGAAAATTTTTAAAAAATTTCAGTTACAAATATTTTATTTTAAATAGGTATTTATTTTTAAACAGGATATTACATATTCAATATTACATGTATTTTTTAGGGATCAAAATGGTGTCACATTTTAATTTTTAGGGTTCTATTTGATATCAAAAATTTTCAGAAACTAATATAATGCCACATTTTAACTATCAGGGACTTATTTGATATTAAAATCTTTGAAAATAAAGTTGATGTCACATGCATTTTTCAACTATAAAAAAAGCATGTGTACTCTATAATTGTAGTAGACAGAATATGAAAAGAAACTAAACAAAATACAAATTAATCCTTCCATTTTTTGATGGGGTAAATAATATAAACTTCTGAATAAGAATAGGATCATCTGCCATTTTTTGATTGGATAAGATGGTTCAGAATTGCAACTGGAAGTCATTCTAAATTCAATTTTGAAAAGAAAAGTCCTTTCAACCAAACTAAGAATCTCAATTAGGGCATCTTTCTACAATTTTGAGAATAACATAATAACTTAGCGGTAATACTAAAGGAATACGATAAACTAAAATCAAAATATTCCAGTACCTATTGAAGACAATCTAGCACCTCGTCAGATTGGGCTGGCCAGCAAATTGCTATCCTTCACTATATTTGACATGTACTAGTCATGTAGCTTGACCTAAATGGGCAAACTTGAATGGGCGAAACTTGCTCAAAATCACATCCATATTATAGTAAATCCAAAAAATTAGGGTACGTTTGGTTTGTAAAAATATTTTTTGTTTTAATTTTTTTAAAAGGATTTTTATTTTCAAATGTGAATTTAGGAAATGCATTTGCTTTATAAAAGTATATTTTGTTTTCAAAAAGTGAACACAATGAAAATATATTTTATTTGTTTATTGGTTTTGAAAATATTTTTTCAAAATCAAATTTGAGATAATAAAATTATATTTATTATTAAATAATAAGAATTATATATATTTGATTTCCACATTTTGTTCATCTACTAAAACTTCAACGGCAAAAATTATTTGTAATGACAAAATATATTTGGAATATATTTGATTTGTGAATAAATTATACTCATATTAAAAAAAGATATAATTGAATAAAATAACTAGTATTATCTATCATTACAATCTTTGTTATTCTTCAACTTACCAACGAATTAAAAAAATACAAAAACCCCAACTTAGAGATTTAATGCTAATTGACAAAAAAATTATCTTCACTCATAATTTTCAAAGATTAAATTAATCCTTCAAAATTTATTTACTTCAATTTGATCTTTTATAATATAAATAATCATCAGTTTAAGAATCAAATTGATGCCTAAGTATACATTAAAGAACTAACTTAATGTTGCGCATGTTTTTGTTGGAATATGCACCAAACTTTCTTAAGTAAAAGTCAATTGCTAATAGAATTATGCATTCAATCAATTAAGAAAAGTAAAATGAAGGATAGATAAACTTAATTTCAAATGATTGCTTATTCATTATTCAATTTTTGCCTCTACAACATCTATTTTCAAGACCCTTCCCTAGACAAAACAAAAGAGGGAAAGACTAAAGACATTCATATGGAAGGACTACATTTCAAAGAGAGCACCATCATGCTTTTTGCAACTTGCTAGCTGTAGGTTTGCAAGTTATACACTTGACTAGCAGGTTCAGAACCACTTATGTGAACATGCAAAACAAGCATATTCATTGTGCTAGATTTCTTCAGCCATGCAGCAACCACATATCTTGGTGAGTAAACCTTCCCATGTTACACTTAGCAATCTTAAAGGGTTCTCCCATGCCATTAAGGAATGCTTTAATAGCCTTCTTCAGAGTTCCATCACCAACTACTTTGCTGTGTTTTCTCCAACCAGTTAAAATATTGCAAACAAAGATGATCATTAACACATTAGTCCTCACTATTCCAATGAAAAAATAAGCAACAATGATCTTAGTTGGGTAAATGCATACCTTAGCAGCTTTGGTAGTTCATAGCCATCAAAAACAATAGAGCGAATGTTGAGCAACCATGCATGGACCATTGCGCATGCAGCTCCACAGGACGTTAGATGCAAATCCAAGCATGTTCAAATCAGTGGCATATATGAGAATATCAAAGTACAAAAAAAAGTAATAGGGGATGGTGGCAAAAAATTGGACCTACAGCCACAATTGAACAAAACAAAGCACTTAAAATAACAAACACATGATGTTAAAATTACCATAGACCCTAAAAAAACCCAGAATAAGATTATAGCTTGTCATATTACAACTTCCACCCCAACATCACACAACAAAATAACATAAGGGGAAATCTTCCACATAAGATTATAGCTTGTCATACACCTTCAAAGCAAAGCCTTAATCAAATCCAACCCAACAAAAATAGAAGAAATAGCAATCATATTTGGATTAATTACCAAAATGTTACAATAGCAACAAATCTGGAAGAAATAAATACTAACTAAACAAATTCTATTAGTAGCAAGTAGCGTTAAGATATGATATCAACTGGGAAAGAATTTTCACGAAGCAATATGTGAATTAATGGTCATAAATATTTTTACCAAAAGGAACAAGACATGCTAACTGTAACATCTGAAAAATTTTATCGCTAACAACTGAGTTATTCGTTTTTATCGAATAAGTGGGTTTAATCAGAACTTGAACATTTGCTTAAAGCCAATTAAGGGTGATTTGAGAAGATTAGGCTTGATGGAATTAAATTAGGAGCATAGAAAACCTCACAGAAAAATTTCAAACCAATTTACTGATTTAATGGAAATCGGTAAGATTTCGGTAATTCAAACTATCGGAACCGGATCAATAGAATTTTTCTATGAGTGCCCTAGAATCAATGGCTAAGATTTAGCCAAACAAACCACCCAAGTGGCACCTAGACAGCCATGGATGATGGAGAGTAGACCAGATTTTTGACCAAGACTTATTCCACCAATTAAATTCAAGCCACCTTGAAAATATCTTCACTTTTTCTCCTTGCATCCTCATCCATTTTCGGCCACTTCTCCCAGCTGAGCACCCTTCATTCTTCTTCTCCTCATTCTCTCCTCCACTCCATTTTCATCTCTCCTTCAAGCCTCATCATAAACTACTTGCACCAAAGACACAAAATTAGCCTAAACTACTCAAGACAAGGTCGGAAATCCTATTTCTTCTCTTATTTTCTCTGATGTGGGGCTGTATGAGGAGCATGCATAATCTGAGATTTGGATGTTTTATAGAGTGGTGATGATGTTTTATGGCTGGTTTTGCATGTGTGCTATGATTAAAATTGGATTTGAGGGCAAATAGCTTGAAGAAGGAAGACAAATCTAGAAGCTGTTAGGGTTTTCCCTCGGCGGTCCGTACGGCGGAGTGTACGGCTCTGGCTACTGCTGTTTAAATTGGATGAAACCATTTTTATATGAAACTAGACATCTAGGGATTTCCACACATATATCATATAAGACCATTGGATTAGTATAGAATTAGTTATGAATTTTTGAAGTTTATACTAGGAATCTGGCTTCCTATCTGGGCAGTAGGAGTTGAGAAGGGTATAACTCACCCTATGCAACTTCAAATTGAGTGAACCTAAGTTTTTTTGAAAGCTAACATGTAAAGAAATATTCCATAAAAATTTCAGAACCAAAATCCTAGCCGTTTGCTCCTAGTGCACCAAGGAAGTTGGCTTAAGTCTAAACTGGGTTGAACTAGGGCAGTTTAGTAAGGCCAAGTTTCGAAACTCATAAGTCAAAATATATTTATGCAAATGACATAAAACTTAGTTCATTTGAAAGATTGTTCTGATAGCTTTAATTTGACATAAATTTCGTACGAATTTACCTAATTTTCTATTTTTAATGAATTTTTATTTAAAAGGACCTAATTCTAGCTGAAAACAGGGGAGTCTGAGGTAAATTGTTTATATCTAGAGTTATACCCATCAAAATGAGATGGGACCAAAATGGTTAGAAACTAGACACACAAGGCTACAAGATATACAAAAATTAGGTTTAAATGAGTTAAATTGAAATAAAGGTGGGATACACTATAACCGGGCAGGATAAAGTAGAATGAGCTAAAGGCCCTATTGATGCTTTGTTGAAACTAATGAATGAATCTATGAATGTATATATATAATTACTGCTCTATACTGAAATTGCAAGTTGTATAAATGTACTGGTTGGTTGGCACTATTCACGGGGAAGCAGACTCGATCCGTTATGCTGCCGAAATTTCGGTAAGAAGTTTATATGTTATGAAAGTCTATGACAAGTTGAGTGCATCATACATAAAGAAACAAGTTAAATGTGCATTCATTTCATGATATGATAAAGAATTCCATATCACTTGGGTCACTCTAATAAATTAAGGGGAATAGATCAGTGGGAAGGTCGGGGAAAGTAAACCCGGCCATCCTGTATAGGAACGAGCTCGGTCCTGAAAAGCGGACTATTACCTAGGAGTATATGGCCAATGACTCCCAGTGGACCAAGGATCGAAATAAGTTCTAAAAGGCGAAAGCCTCCAAAAATAAGAAGCATCTTCTCATTTCACAGGCATATGTACTGTGTAAAAATTTTCTATTGATTGTCCTAGATCCCTGTTTATTATTCTTAATATGCTATTGTTCCGCTGTGATTACTGTTTGAGTACATTAGTATATCTCATTAATTGTATTGAACTTGTTTCGGTGTATGCTTTACAAATGAGTATTTAAGTTAAATATTATCATTTTACCATACTATTTGAAAATTATTGCACGACCGAAACAATTGGGAATGACAGCGATGACACATGTATAGAACTAGGAATTTCTACTGAGAAATTTCTATTTCTCACCCTACTATATATTACCGCGTCATTCTCAGACTATGGAGCATGCTGCGATAGGAGTCCTCTTCATTGAGTTCCCCAAGCTTCACATACACCTCGACCCATTCCTAGACTCTGTATATATCCGGTGCACCGCTTTCATTTGTATTTCTTCTTCCAGAGAGACTTCACCGTACCATTGATGCACCCACTGTTTGACCCCGCTGTCCCATATATTGCCATTCCACTTCATATGGCCCATCCATTTCCACCTCCTCCAACAGCAGCAGCAGCACCACCACCAGCAGTAGCTCCCGCTCCTATGGCTCCTCCTGCTTCACCGCCACATCCGATGCTTTCTGCCTCGACATCAGAGGAGGACCCATCGGAGACAGCGAGTTTCTCCTCATCCTCTGCTCCCAGCATGGGCCACCCTCCTGTAGATGCACCCATGGCGAATGGGTTTCTTTCTTCGGATTCTAGTTAGATAGTGAGCTTACCGTAGTGGTAGTAGATGTATAGAATGACCCTCTTTTGACAGTTTGGGTCATGGGTAGATGGATAGATATTAGGAGATGTACATGAAATGTCCCATGGGGACCATTTGGGGTGCTGTTCATAGAAACTGGCCGTTTCATTTTGTCTTAGCGGCCTTATTTTGTCACCTGGTACTTTTGACAAACTTTAAAATCAGATATATATATATATATATATATATATATATATATATATATATATATATATATATATATATATGTACATAGTTATATGCATTTTGCAGTTGTTCTGTTCTTATTGTATTTTTAATTATGTTACGTTATTTACAGTATACCGATTAATCAATATTTATTCTGCTGTCACGCAGAAAATTTTGTTATGCGATTAAGTATTCCTATGCGAGTAATTAACACTAATACAGGAAATAGAATTTAACCAATATTATACGTAGTCACTTATCAGATAATTTATTATGACTTAAGCATAGTACTTTGTCTGGTAAGGTTTTACACTAACATAATGGCAAATCAGTACCTGCTTGTACCTTTCATTTTTCTTCTCAACCTGCATAAGAATATGTTTTGTAAAAGATTAGGAGGAAAACAAAGCATAATAAGCTCTAACACTAGAAAAGCAGAAAGGCTACAAAAGCAAGAGACATACAAAATTTGATCCAGTGTCACATGGTACGATAAAAAAAATAGAACATACCAAACAGAAAAAAACTCAAAAAAAAAATCATATTACAAGTTCGTTCACAAAACCCATAAATGTTTCGCATCAAAAGTTTCCAACTTCGAATGTAAACATCAATCAATCCAACAGCTACAAAACATACCAAATAAAAAAAAGCCAAAAAGAAGGAAAAAGAAAGAAAAAAGAAGCCAAAAATAGCTTTTAATCCATACCAAAATAGAACCCGAAAATAAGGGTGAGGGAAAAGTAGCGCAGTAGTGGTCAGTGGCAGTCTGATCGGTAGTGAGTGGCGAGGTGTCCCTACGGCAGCATGACAATAAAAGAAAAATAAAAACAAAAATGAGGCATGAAACCATACCAAATAGAACCCAAAAATAGGGGTGGGGGAAGGGAAGCATCGTGGTGGTGATGGCACTCTGAACAGCGGTGAGCCATGACCGGCAAGCTATCCCTGAGCAGCATGTGATTGGTTAAGGGAGGAGGTGAAGGCGTGACCTGGGTTGTTAGGGTTTTTGTCTAAACAACATTGGGGAAAAAAAAACTACACTTCTCTTCTCCTTGGATTCGAATTGGGTGCATAAGGAAAGAGAGGGGAAAGCATTGGACAAAAAATCTACACTTTTCTTAACCCAGGATTTGAACTGGGGACAAAGCATAAGAAAGCGAGAGTAGTTCCACTTATTACCACAGTGCCACCGTGTTTTGTTTGGAAATCTTTTCGGCAATCAAACTGAAAAGGCTGAAAACATGGATCTATCATTTTCAAATTTTTAGTTATTTTGGGAAATATTTTCTGAAAATATTTTCAAAAATATAACACCAAACATGTTTTTACTTCATTTTTCTGTTTTTACTAAAAATGACAATAAAAAATGGCAAACCAAACACCCCTTTAGTTTTTGAGGGAGAATTATATATCGGATTGAGAATAATAATTGATTGAAGTCAATATGATTAGTCTAACATGATTAGAAAAATAAAATTATTAGTCCTCATAGATAGCTTACACTCAATGTAACATCCCTAATTTTTGTCTAAGCTAATTAGTTCAGTGATCCTGGCTAATTAGAGAGGTTAATGATTAACTGAGGACTAATTGGCTAATCTTAATGAGCATGAACTTAGTAAATTGAGTCAAGTGAATAATTGAATCATAACACACTAAACGCTTTAATTAAAACCTAATTATTCGAATCTCATTAATTCGTAACTAAGAAATCTAATTAAGCTAGTCCAATCTTATTAATTAAGTACAAGACAATTATTCTACCTTAATCAATTGAGATAGACTAATTCTTACACCCTAATTACATAATTCATAAGAGCAATTCTTTTAGAGGAAAACGTTTTAAAAGTGTAATTAACTGAAGTTAGTTGAAGAGCAATTTAACTAATCAAATTGAATTAACAACTTAGGTAATTCTAATAGCTTTGAACATTTAAAAATTTCTCCTAATTGATGCACCAAATTTTGGCCAAGGACAAGAGCAAAATCCAACTATCCATTTGCCTTCTCATCATGCACCATTGGATCAAGAGTCTAGGTTAGTAGTATTCCTTGAGTCAAGCCAAGAAATGTACTCTCCTCCATCAAGATTGTGAATCCACCCAAGTCAATCCCAAGAGTGGTCATGCTTTTAACCACTTGAAAAACACTAAATGGTCTTTACCCAAGTGCCAAGACTCAAAGAAAACACAACCCACCCTTTTACCCCCAGGTTCCTAGCCCTTTTGCTTGAAAAAGAAGTAAAACTCACCTACTCACTCTTGCTTGTTAGAGAAGCCAAACCAATCGGCCTTCCTCACCCATTTTTGCGCCCCAAAACAGCCCTTTCACTCTCTCATTTGTGATTTCTATTCTTTCCCAAAGATACCAAGTAGCCACTCCTCTTCCTCTGAACCTCTCCTTGTTCTTCCTACTTTCCTTCTTGTTCTTCTTACTCTTCCACCACCACCACCCTTATTTCCTATCACCACCCTCACAAACTCTTCAAGGACCACCCTCTTTGGTTCTTGAGGAAGCAAAAACAAACACTCACTTAGCCCCATCATCAAGCTCAAGGAGGACGAAGGTCTTCTCCAACCATTTCCATTCTACAAGCTGTCAAGAGAATCCTTGTGGTAGTGACTCTAACCCCTTTCTCTTCTATGTTTTTCAAGCTCTATAACTCCTAAGCTCTTCATAGATAGGTGGTTTAGAATTTGCACTAAAGGCATCATGGCCATGCTTTCATCATATGAAGTTGTTTGTGATTTTTGCTCTTTTCTTGGAAAATGTCTTTGGTTGTGTATTTTGTTTTATGTTGAACCCAACTTTGTAGAACTCAAAATATTGATTCTTACCAAGATCTCAAATTTTAAAGGTGGTTTGGAAATGTAAAATGGTCACTTGAAGAAAAGACTTAATATTTTTACAAGAAAACTCATTGAAAACAAAACCATGGAAACTAGAAAATTTTGGCAGTCTATATGGTGTAGCTAATAACTCGTTCAATATAGCTCCAAATGGAACAAAACTAATTTTAAATGAAAATAGACTCATAGATATTTTTATACATATAAAATACATGAAATTTGGCCTTAAAACAAGAGAGAATGAACTTTCAAAGTCTGCTATCCCTGGATGTGTTTCTATTCGGGTAGTATGTAATAAAATCTCAATAACTCAAGTTATACAAAATATTTTTAAGTGGGACCAAGTTTGTTAGAAAGCTAAGACATAGAGAAACATCCTCGTACAACAATTTTTGCAGATTCCTTGTGAGGAGCTCATAGTAAGGTTTAAAATTCATTGTACCGAGAATAAACTTAAAAGATGAGCAGTTAGAATAAAATGTGCATATCACAAGTTACAAAATGAATTTTTGAGTGGGGTTTATTTTGTTGAAAAATAGACTCAGAAAAGTATAATCATACCAAAACTTGAAGTAAAAGAGTAAAAGATGAAATTATGGTGAATTTTTAAAATTACTACCCCACTATAAAAGTAAAACTGGTCATGGTTAAGTTTTAAATGTTAATGAGAAATAAGCTTTAAGATATTAAGACCCTTATATTAAGTATTGGAAAACCTTCATAATTCAACTGAAAAGTTTCAAAAAGAATAATGGATGAAATTGGCCCTATGCCTAATAAAAGAGTTTATACAAGAGGCAACTTCAATTAAAAGCTTGCACCAAATTTACTAAGCTAAGCTCATAAGACTTTGTATGATATGTATGCCTCTATGTGTTCATATGATGACACTAATATGATGATGATATGATGATGATGATGATGATGATGATATGATATGGTGATGATGATTGTGATAGTGGTATGATGATGATAAGAATGATAATGATATAATGACGATATGAAAATGAATGATGATGATATGAATATAATATATTGATGATATGATGCTTAATAATATACATTAAAGGAATCATATTTGGGGACGACAATACATAACGCCCAAATGTGCAAAAGAATCAGAATAATTTTGCATCATAAGCTTTAATAAGAAGAGAAAGTAAAACTAAGGGTGTGATCCTTCAAAAGGGAAGGTGACCCAAAGTAAGCTCCCCTCACCCACGACTCACATGAGGCATGGCATGACCCATCTAGTGTGAGTATAGGGGATACGGCTTACATGAGGCATGGCATGACCCAGCTAGTGTGAGTACCGAAAATTTATGCTGGCAACGGCCATGGTATGAGCTCATTACCACTTATATTTAGTGGGTCAAAAGAAAAGGACTTAAGATAACTCAAGTTAAGAAAAGAAAAAAGGACTTCGGTCCAAACCCTTAAAGAGAAGAAGTTAAGAGAAGCTTATAGCACAGCCATACATGTTTTATGTAATTATACTTGTGCCCATGTATTTTATGATATAAATGATTAGAGGGTATGTTAAAATTGAATCCACTTCGGATATTCGTGTTTTCGAAAACATAAGAATTGAACCTTATGAATGCTCACTGTAACATCCTCCCAAGCACGGTACTATGCTTAAGTCATAGTACCATACCCTGGAGATGTTACTGTTACCTGAGCGGACCTCATCTAACAGCAACTTCAGCCGTCTTCAGAAACTTCTAAAATCATCTGGAGACAACATGGAAATATGAGTGAGAATTATAAAATTCTTAGTAGGATTCTCTAATTTTCATACATAGTGTCATCATGGTCATCTCCAGTTTGCTTCGGTTTATATAAAAAAAGTGAACATGTCATGTAAACTATTTGATTCCACAGTTTGAAAAATACGTTATCCGAAGCAAAGTACATTTTATTCATACACTTGTCAACTCATGAATTATATTATGAATGATAACTGGAACATAAATAGAGCATAATAGCATCAATTTCCTGGAAATATAGCCTCTACTCATAACTTTACTTGTACTTGAATTTATACATATACATAAAATTTACTTCTCTTTCATTCGGTACTTACACTAGCTGGGTCATGCCATGCCTCATGTAAGTTTTGTCCCCTGTACTCACACTAGCTGGGTCGATGCCATGCCTCATGTGATTGGGGTGCTTGCATATACTTTAATCTTTAGTCTTTAGTCTTTTACTTAGCACACCTAGGTGTTACGTATCGCCGTCCCTAGGGTGCTTTTACTGCCCTTGGGTAGCCTGGCCTTGGAGTGAGCTCGCGACTTCACCCGTGACCGTCGTCACACCGACTCACCCACAAGGGGACCCACTGCCTCTAGGTTGGAGGGACCCAATGTGCAACTGCCTCCAACATAGAGGGACCCCAAGTCTTTAGCTGCCTTCACGAGGAGGGACCCATGTGCAACTGCTTCCAGGTGAAGGGACCCATGTCTTTATCATTTAACTGCCTTCACAGGGAGGGATTTCAAATAACTGCCTCCGAGTGAAGGGACCGACATTTTATCTTATTTAGCTGCCTTCACAAGGAGGGACCTCGAATAACTGCCTCCGAGTGAAGGGACTCACATTCAATATATTCACATTCTTTTATTCTCATGCATATTCAAGCATAATTATACTGAGTATACTCATACATATACTTCATTTATTTTCATATGTCATTGTACACATGATCTTCACGTACATGTTCATTACATATAAAGGCTCGTAGCCTCTTTACCATTCTACCGGCACTCATACATATGCTTTGTCCTTTACTTTCATATATCTCATCTCATACTTATGTCATTGAATATAGGGTTTCTATATACCCATTCATACTCTAATTCATCCTTGTATGTAAACATTCCTAGTCTCATAGACTTCTGCCGTAAATCTGACAGCATGACGGATCAGCTCCGCCTCCCCATGAATAGTGCCAGTTCACATAGACAATTCAGTCATAGTAATATAATCAATCTATTCATATATATGGATCAATATAAAACTGGCAATCCTCAACTCAAACCTTATATGTTTCACTAACACTTGTAAAATTATCATTTTGGCCATCCTGCCAATTCTATTCGGTTCTGCCCGAATCTTGTATAATCCACCTTTATCTCTATTCAACTCATTTAAACCTGAAATTTGGATATGTCATAGCTCTATATGTCTACTTTCTAACCTCTTTAGTCCCATGTCATTCTGATTTATATAAATCAAGATATTCAACTTTTACTTCAGCCTGTTCAGTCACTAGCCCGAATTACACTCCTGGGAATATAAATTCACTAAAAATCAAAACTAAGCTCAAATATTACGAAATTGGTCTCATATCAAAGCTAACAGGACAACCTTTCATTTTCCACAAGTTTCACTCCATTTGCTTAAGTATACCTCGAGTTATAAGTCCTGAGAGTCGACCTTCCTGAACTACTCTATTTTGGCCTGAATTGAACATAGGACAACTTCCTCGAATCACTGCGAACAATTGGGACCATAACAAACTCGAAATTTCATATTGGGATGTTCCCCTATGTGTAGGCTTTCTAACAAAACTGGTTTCACTCAATTTGGAGTTGTATAGGGTGAGTTATACTCTCCTCATGTCACCTTGCCCGGATGAAAATCCTGAACCCTAGGTTAAACTTCAAAAATTCGTATCTCCCTCAATACTAATCCAATAGCCTTATATATATGAAAAGCCCTGAATGTCTATTTTCATCTAAAAATGGTTTCATCGGATTTGACCGATTGTAGGCGGAGCCGTACTCTCCGCCGTACGGACTGCCGGGAAATTCTTTATCCAGGCAGCATCCTAATCCTTAGTTCCTTCAAATTTTCTTATTCTAATTCTAATTTCAACTCAAGATTTCATGTTAATCTTATCATAATCCATCATAAGTTATCATATACATCCAATATATCATCAAACAATCATAAAAGAGTAACCTTTCATGCATCCTTAGTTTAGAAAAAAAATTCAAGATTTGAGATTGAATCCTACCTCTTTGGAGCGTGATTTGAGCTAAGTGTTGAAGCTTAAATTGTTAGAATCTGGTCTTGAAAGAGTGAATGGGGTTATGTGAATGGAGAAAAGAGAGAAAGAACTAAACAAGGGAGAGGTAACGTGAAGATAAGGCTGAAGGAGAGAAAGAGATGAGTTTATAAACTTGAGGTGGTAGTTAACTTGGAGGGCTTTGATTAGCTGAATTTCTTGTGGACAAAATTTAGCTACGTCTCCCTTTTAGTGGAACTCATCGCCATACTATTTGAAATCAGAACTCGCCTCTATTCTGCTTGAAGTCGGAACTCATGCCATATTTAATTGAGTTTGTAGCTGAAGCCGGATATCGAAACTCGTCCCTTCTACATTGCTTGAAGTTGAAGCCGGATGTCGGAACTCGTATCATGTTGTTTGTGACTTGAGGAAATCTTGTTTATTCTGAGACTTGGAATCAAGGTCGGAGGTTGGAAGTCATGTGGCTGACAATCATAAAATCTTGGAACTCCCTATTTGAACTCGGGAACACCAACAGAAATGGAAAGTTCCTGGGAATGAACTCGGACATCGGAACTCGTGTATGACTGGTAGTTAACTCAAAGATTCGAACTCATGTCCATTGAGTTCAACCCTAAGGCCAGAACTCGTTATATTAAAATTGGAGGTTGGCACTTGCACCATTGTGTTAAAGTATCAACTTGGGTCAAGTCAGAAGTCGGAATGAGAATGCTGGGTATGCTTAAGGTCGGAACTCGGAAGCCGCTCCATTTAACTCGAACTAGAACATGAAGTCGGAAATCAGGAATAATCAAAATTGAAGAGGAAATCGGAAATCAGGCATGACATGAAGTAAGACGAACTCGAAACTCGGTAATTGTCCCATTTTATGTGAAATTTGAAGATGAAGTCGGAAATCGAGAAGATGTGTGTAAGGAGGTCGGAAATCGGGATGTTACACTCACTATTTTCATTAATAAAATCGAAGTGGCTGGGATAATGACGATGACACCTCCGTGTCGGGTTCGAGTCCTACAGAGAAATCTTATTTCTCACCTTAGTTATTCTTTCGTATCATCACCAGATCACGATGGCGTACATTGTGGAGTCGAGTATGGAGCTGCCCCATCATGAGTGGACTTTTGACGACGACACTCGGGCCATTGTGGCAATGACCACTATGGTGGTGTGCACCTTTTTTTACCCTGGCCACCTACATGAGGATGTGGGGCCCGATGTCCCACCTACCCCAGCTGACATTCTTGCTGCCTATCCCGGTCAGCCATTTGGTCCATGGGATTTTCCGCCCGAGCCATTGCTGGATATTGAGATGGAGCCGATGTCTACAGAGCTACCTGTCGCTGAGCCCTTGCCACAAATGGAGATTCCTATGATTGAGTTGAGTTCCACGGCTACCTCTAGGGCCGCCGTCGCCTCATCGCCGTACCCTGAGTATCATCCTGAGACTTCGGAGGAGGATCCTTCCGAGGAGCGGTCCTCAGCAGCCAACTATGACCCGAATTAGGCTGGCCCAAGACGTAGCATTCATTGAATTGAAGTGATTTGTAGGCACCCCTCATCATACGCACACCTCATGTCCCCTGAGGATGAGGAGCTAGGAGGAGTCGCATCTTTGGGCCACGACATCTATAGATCAGAAGGTGCATTCTGAAGATTGATCTTAGGATTTGGCGTGGAGCCATGGCGCGTAGCCTTCTGAGTTTTCTGATTTCCTTGTGTATCTCTGTTGCTTAAAAGCTTGCTATGTTAAATTGCATTCTATATGTAGCGAAGACTTAATTATGAGTACCTCTATGTAATGATGGATATTATGAATTATATTTATGTGGTATGGGTATGTAAGAATTTCTATGTATTATGTATCTCGTACGGTTTTTATTCCACTTGTGAATCGGACTCTCATATGTCACGCTCTTTCTCTATCTGTCTTCTCGCTCAAGGCTTTACTTTCCGAAACGCTACAAAGTGACGAAGTATTTAAAAAAAAAAATCTTATCGTATTTTCCGCATAACTTAATTTCAAGTGAAGTTTAGTTTTCCACGAGCATAAGTAACAACTAATAAAACCATAATATGACTTAAGCGTAATATGGGTTTATTAGGGTGTTACACTCAACTCTCTTATGGGGTGTTCGTTTCAATGTATGGAAAATTATTACTGGGAACTAAAAACCAAAATTATTACACAAAATTATTCCTCCCTTGATCCTAAATTTTAAATTTTAAAAAATTAAAAAATTTATAAAATAACTATTTTGACCTTCATTATTTGTTTAATTTCTTATCAATATCATTCCTCTCTCTTTATCCATCTATAACCAAAAACCCTAAATCCCTGTATCTTATAAACAACCACTAATGTCTTGGGTTGTATCGCCTTTAAAAAAGGACTTAGTATGTGTTTGGATTAGAATTTGCAAATTTGATTTCGAAGCAATGTGATTTTGTAAACTTGAGTTTCATCAAAAGAGAATCAAGTTTTTAATCAAGGTTATTATATCATTTTTAAGCGGGTAAGAGGATAACAATGTAAAAAAATTTCTAACTTGTTTTGGGTGCAATGGAAAAGCACCAAAATATCACTTTATCTTGAACCTAAGTTTGACATAGAAAACCTATCGGAATTGGTTCACATGATATTATCCAAACATCACAGTTCCAGCATTCAAGAGAAATGAACGTGGGTTTGGCATCCTTAATGCCAAACCAAACATGCTCACATGTTAAAAATACAAGTTTATGACTTGAATTCAGTTTTCTTCCACCCACCTTGGAAATAGAGGAAGACCTAGCTATTCAGGGAGTTTGTTTACTGATATAATACTACAACCCTTCTCTTTCCTTTTTTGTTATGTGTGTGTATGTGTTTATTTTTTTTGGAGGGAGGGGGTGAGGGGCAGGGGTTAGGAGTACTCAACCACATGCAAAATATGTTGTTCATTTATTTTCATGGTGCCATACGCAATGCACCTTGTTAAACTTGATGCTTGATGTAAACTGCATCTAACGGTATTATTTTGATGGATTATTTGTACACCTAAACTTTAATGTAACACCATAGTAATGGTGAAGACCATTCTTCTTCCTCCTCCTCCTCTTTCTTCTCTCATCCACGCCACCACCTATGTATGGTTAAGTCACAATACCACACTCGGGAGTTGTTACCGTTGCTTTAACGAACCTTGTATAACAACACTTCTCGGCAGTCTTTGATATCTCTAGTTAACTCTGCCTATGGTGGCTGCCTTCAGTATTTCCAGAGCTATTTGAAGATAACACAGAAATGTACACAGAAGTGAGAGTTATAAATTCTCAGTAGGATTCACTAAATTACATGCTGTGTCATCGTTATTATCTCTAGTTGCTTTGGGTTTTTAAGAAAAAAGTGAGCATGTTATATAAATATTTTCAGTTTTATAGTTTGAAACCATATTGTCCGAAGTAAAGTTCATTCTAGTTATACACTTGATAAACAGAGCAAGAATTAAAGCATAAGCATAACAAATTATGAGTGATTTCTTAACAATAACAATAGCAGAATGTGCATGTGTAATGGCTCATCATGAATTCTTGCGAATGCACTTATACTTTATTTTCTTTCTTTACTTGACATACCTAGGCATTACGTATCACTATCCCTAGGTTATCTACATGCATATGTCTTTGTCTTTAATCTTTACTACCTTTGGGTAGACTGATCTAGGAGTGAGCTCAACTCGTGACTGTCGTCACACAGTACTGACCCGCAAGGGGACACACGTGCCTCTATATTGGAGGGACTCAGCTGGCCAACTACCTCTAACATAGAGGGATCCAATATTTTAACTGCATTCACCGAGAAGTTCCCAAATAACTACCTCCAGGTGAAAGGATCCATATCTTGTCTATTTAATTGCCTTTACAAGGAGGGACCCATTAACTGCCTCCAAGTGAAGGGATCTCATCTTATCTTTCATGTGCTTTCATAGTTCATATGCTCATATTTTCATGTATGAGAAGTTCATGTACATTTTCTGTATTTGGATTTCAAACATTTATGCTTGCATGATATGCATTTATGGACATAACATATAAATATGTTTATCATTCACATATTCCTGCCGAAATTTCGGTAGCATAATGGATCGAGTCCGCCTCCTCGTAAATAATGCCAGCTCACATAGGCATACAGTCATAATAGCAAAGTTAACATCATACACTAATCCCTCAGTAATATTATAGGTTTACAACCATCATGTTCTAATTGAATTTCATTCATGAGATAGAGTACCCAAACACTCAAATAACAATTCTGCCTGTAGCACCCAAATCTGCTCGAATTCATAAATCATGCCATAAATTCTACTTACTTCCTTTGGACTTGAATTTTGGATATATTGGAATATTATGTGTCTAGTTTGTAACCTCTTTGGTCCCATTTGATTTTGATAAGTATAGCTCAAATTATTGAGGATTTACCTCGACCTGCATTGTAGCTGGGCAGATTTGCACCTTCAAAAGTAAAAATCTACCAAAAATCAAAATCTAGTTGGATTCCTACCAAACCTACATTTTTTAAATTCAATTTTCATATCCAATAATTCCCATATGTAACACCTTACCAGATAAAATACTATGCTTAAGTCATAATAAATTATCTGATAAGTGACTACGTGTAGTACTGGTTAAATTCTATTTTCTGTATTAGTATTAGTTACTCATATAAAAATGCTCAATCGCGTAAAAGAATTTTCTGCGTGACGGCGGGATAAATGTTAGTTAATCAGTATACTGTAAATAATGTAACATTACTAAAAATACAATAAAGACGGAACTACTGCAAAAGGCATCATAAACATATACATAGACATCTGATTTTAAAGTTTGTCAAAATGATACAGGGTAACAAAATGAGGCTGCTAATACAAAACAAAACGGCTAGTTTCTATGAATAGCACCCCAAGTGGTCCCCATGGGACATTTCATGTACATCTCCTATCATCTACCCATCCACCTATGACCCAGACTGCCAAAAGAGGGTCATTCTGTACATCTAATACTGTTGTAGCATGCACACTATCTAAACAGAATCTGAAGAAAGGAATCTGTTTGCCATGGTGGCGTTTGCTAGAGGGTGACCCACACTAGGAGCAGAGGACGATGAAGAAGAACTCGCCGCCTCGGACGGATCCTCCTCTATCGAGGCTGACGACATTGGCTATGGTGGTGAAGCAGGAGGGGCCATGGGAACTGGAGCTGCTGGTGCTAGTGCTGGTGGTAGTGGTGGTGGAAATGGATAAGCCATGTAGAGGGGTATAGCAATGTAAGGGATAGCAGGATTAAAGAGAGGGTGCATAAGCGGGGCGGCGAAATCCCTCTAAAAAAAGAACTAAAGGCGGAACTGACATCGGCCGGAGATATATACAGAATCCAAGAACGGGTCAAGGTGTATATGTGGCTCAGGGAACTCAATGAATAGAACCCCGGTTGCTGCGTGCTCCATGGTCTGAGAATGACGCGGAACATACAATAGGGTGAGAAATAAATATTTCTCAATAGGAATTCCTAGCTTCTATACATCTATCATTGCTGTCATTCCTAGTTGTTTCGACCGTGCAATATTTTTCAAATAGTACGGTAAAACAATAATATTCAACTTAAATACTTGTTTGTAAAGCATACACCAAAACAAATTCACTTTTAGTTAATAGATACACTAATGTACTCAAACAGTAATTATTGTGAAACAATAGCATGTTAAGAATAGTAAACAGGGGTCTAGAACAATCAATAAAGAAGCATTACACTATACATATGCATGTGCAATTAGAAAATACATCTTATTCTTGGAGGCTTTCGCCTATTAGAACTTATTTCCATCCTTGGTCCCCTAGGAGTCATTGGTTATATACTCCTGGGTAATAGTCCGCTTTTCAGGACCGAGCTCATTCCTATACAGGATGGCTGGCTTTATTTTCCCAGACCTTCCCACTGATCTATTACCCTTAATTTATTCCGGGGCTGACCCAAGTAATATGGAATCCTTTATAATATCATGAAATGGATGCACATCTAACTTGATTCTTCAAATATCATGTATTCATGCTATTATGAATTTCAGAACATATGAACTTCTTACCGAAATTTCGGCAGCATAACGGATCGAGTTTGCTTCCCCATGAATAGTGCCAGATAACCAGTACATTTATACAATTTGCAATTTTAGTATAGACCAGCAAATACATGTATACATTCATAGCATCATTCAACAATTTCAAATCAAGCATCAATAGTGTTTCGGTTTATCCTCCCCTGTTTTTCCCGAATTTGGTATGCCCCACTTCTCATTCAATTCAACTCATTTAAATCTAATTTTTGGATATGTCATAGCATCATATGTCTATATTTTAATCCTTTTGGTCCCATCTCATTTTGAATTGTATAACTCAAGATATAAACAATTTACCTCAGGCTACCCTGTTCTTAGCCAAAATTGGGTTCTTATAAGTAAAAATTCGTTAAAAATAGAAACCTAGGTGAATTTATACGAAATTTATATCCAATTAAAGCTATCAGAACAAGCTTTCAAATGAATTAAGTTTCATGTCATTTGCATAAGTACATTTTGACTTATGAGTCCTGAACCTTGGCCTTACTGAACTACCCTAGTTCAACCCGGTTTAGACTTAAGCCAACTTCCTTGGTGGACTGGGAGCAAAGTCTATGAGTTTGGGTCTGAAATTTTTATGGGATATTCCTCTACATGTTAGCTTTCAAATAAATTTGGGTTCACTCAATTTGGAGTTGTATAGGGTGAGTTATACTCTTCTCAACTCATACTGCCCAGACAAGGATCCAGATTTCTAGGTTAAACTTCAAAAATTCATAACTAATACTATATTAATCCAATGGCCTTATATGATATATGTATGGAAAGCCCTAGATGTGTAGTTTCATATAAAAATGGTTTCTTCCAATTTAAATAGTGGTAGGTGGAGCCGTACACTCTGCCGTATAGACCACCGAGGAAAACCCTAACAGCTTCTAGATTTGTCTTCCTCCTTCAAGCTATTTGCTCTCAAATTCCAATTTTAATCACAACATACATGCAAAACTAGTCATAAAACATCATCATCACTCTTCAAAACATCAATATTTCAAATTATGCATGCTCACCATGTAGCCCCAGATCTGAGAAAACAAGAGGAGAAGTAGGATTTCGTACCTTGTCTAATGCAATTTGTGTTGATTTTGTGCCTTTGATGGCAGTAACTTGGGATGAGACTTGAAGAAGAGATGGAAATGGAGTGGAGATGAGAGTGAGGAGAAGAGAAATGGAGAGAGTTTCAGCAAGGGTGTGGCCGAAATTTTGGATGAGGGAAGGAAAGAAAAGCAAAGATTTTTGAGGCAAGGTGGATGATGATTGGTGGATTCAACCTTGCTCTCAATTATAGTTTAGCTTCCCATCATCAAGGGCTGCCAAGGTGCCACTTGAGGGAGCTATTTGGCTAAATCTTAGCCGTTGATTCTAGGGCACTCATAGAAAAATTTCTATTGGTCCATTTCCGACACTTTGAAATACCGAAATCTTACCAATTTCCCATAAATCGGTAAACTGGCTTGAAAATTTTCTATAGGGTTTTCTATGCTTCTAATCTAATTCCATCATGTCTAATCCTTTTAAATCAAACTTAATTGGCTTTAAGTAAATGTTTAATTAGATTCTGATTAAACTCACTTATTCGATAAAACCGAACAACTCAGTCGTTAACGATAAAATTTTCCGGACATTACATTTCTACCCTCTTGAAAAAAAAATTTTGTTTTCAAAATTTAGTACCTGAGAATAATTCGGGATGTTCTCTCCTCATATCGAATTTTAATTCCAACGTACAATCCGCTGAGTCTTCATGTCCCCATGCCACCTTTACTATTTGTACAGCTTTGTTCCGAAGGTGTTTGATGCTCCTATCCACTATCCGTGCTGGGGGTAGATGAAAAGTTAAGTCATCCCTCAACTGGATTGATTCAGGTTCCAACAAGTGAGCAGGATTCGGCTGGTATCTTCTGAGTTGCGAAATGTGGAAAACATCATGAAAATTAAATAGATGCGGGGTAAGGCAACTCGATAAGTAACTGGCCCAATTCACTTTAAAATTTGAAAGGGACCTATAAAGCGAGGGCTTAGCTTTTTGATTTTAATGGCTCTACCCACCCCAGTTGTGGGTGTTATTTTTAGAAACACATGGTCTCCTTCTTGAAACTCCAAGGGTTTCCTCCGAACATCTGTGTAACTCTTTTGATGGCTCCGAGCTGCAAGCATTTTGCTACGGATTCTTTTGATTTGTTTTGTAGTTTGTCTGACTAGTTCTGGACCCAACAGACTCTGTTCTCCTGGTTCATACCGACATAGGGGAGATTGACACTTTCGTCCATATAAAGTCTCATATGGAGGCATGCCGATGCTAGCATGGTAACTGTTGTTGTAGGCAATGTAACACCCTCCCAAGTATAGTACTATGCTTAAGTCATAGCACCACACTCAAGAGTTGTTGCTGTTACCTAGGCGGACCTTATTTCACAACAACTTCAGCTGTCTTCGAAATCTTTCGAGCTATCTGGAGATAACACGGAAAATAGGAGTGAGAATTATAAATTCTCAGTAGGATTCTCTAAACTATCACATGTAGTGTCATCGTTATTATCTCCAGCTATTTCAGTTTATTATGAAAAATGTGAACATGTTATACAAGCTGTTTAATTTTATGGTTTGAAATCATATTGTCCGAAGCAGAGTTCATTTTATTCATGCACTTGGGTCACATTGACAATATTTCATTTTAGAGAATAATTACAGCATACGTAGATAGAACAACTCCAGCATCGATAAAATATGGGATGTCATTATGCAAATTCTCATTTTTGAATTCATGCAAATGCACTGATGCCTTTCTTTAACTTTCTTTGCTCTGTAATGAGTTTATGTCATGGATGTTGCCACCATACCTTTTCATTGCTTACACTAGCTGGGTCATGCCATGCCTTATGTAAGCCCTACCCCCTATACTCACACTAGCTGGGTCATGCCATGCCTCATGTGAGCGAGGGTTACTTGTCACATATATTCCAGAGTATGATCGCCATGTCATACTCCATTGGGATGTGATCGTCATGTCACATTCCTTAGGAATATGTTCTTCCTGCCACGTCCCAGAGTATGATCACCATGTCATACTCCATCAGAATGTGATCGCCATGTCACATTCCTTAGGGTCTGGGATCATCATGCCATATTCCAGAGTATGATCGCCATGTCATACCCCATCAGAGCATCGCCATGTCATGTTCCTGAGGAATATGGGGCTTTCATTATATCTTTTAACTGCCTTCACGAGGAGAGATTTAAAGTGCAACTACCTCAAGGTGAAGGGATCCACATTTAATATATTCATATCCTTTCATTCTCCTACATAATCATACTGAGTGCATTCATACATATGGATCATCATTTACTTTCACATATTCTTGCATACATGATTTGTACATACATATTCATAACATATAAATGCTTATAACCTTCTTACAATTCTGCCGAAAATTCGACAACATAACGGATCAGATCCATTTTCCCATGAATAGTGCCAAACTACCAGTAAAACCAATCAGGCAAAAGTTCAACGTAGAGCAGCAAACATATCACAATAATATCAATCATGCAGGGATTGAACCCTTATATATCATATTAATATCAATCATGTAGGGATTAGACCCTTATATTCAATTCTGCTTATTATATCAATTCTGCCCGATTTTTAGAAATGAAGCCCTAACTTCATTTTAGCTTATTTGGACCTGAATTTTGATATGTTGAAGTGTTATGTGTCTATTTTCTAACCTCTTTGGTCTCATCTAATTTTGATAAGCATAGCTCAAGTTATTTAGGTTTTATCCTGGCCTGCCCTGTGGTTGGCCAGAAATACACATTTAAAAGTAAAAATACACTAAAAATAGAAAACTAATTCAAATCATATGAAATTGGTCTCATATTAAAGCTAACAGGGCAAAGTTTCATTCATAAAAAGTTCCACTCCATTTGACTTAGTAGGGCTTCAGTTATAAGCCCGAATTCTAACCTTCCTGAACTGCCCTATTCTGGCTCGATTGGAACTTAGGACAACTTTCTTGGATCACTGGGAGCAAACGGAACCTTATCTAGTTCTGAAATTTTTATGGGACATTCTCCTATGTCTAAGCTTTCTAACAAAGTTAGTTTCATTCATTTTCAAGTAGTATAGGGCGAGTTCTACCCTGAACAATCTAGTCTACCCAGAATCAAAGTTAAAAACCTAGGTCAAAATTCAAAAATTCATAACTCTCTCAATACTAATCCAAAAGCCTTATATGATATATGTATGGAAATCTCTAGATGTCTAGTTTTATATAAAAATAGTTTCATTGAATTTAATCAATGGTAGGCAGAGCCATCCACTCCGCCGTACGGACTGCCGAGGGTTTTTGGTTCTCCAGCCCTTCGGCTCTTCCTATTTTCATTCTTTCTTGCTTGCAATTCGAATTTAACCTCATAAACAGCTAATAAACCAGCCATATATCATCATAATCATTCAATCAATACATCAAAAATTGAGAAAATAAACCACCACCAGCCACCCAAATCAGAAAATCAAGACAAGAATTGGAATCCTACCTCTAATTGATGTAGAAACTAGCTAGAATTGAGCTCTTGGTGGAAGAAGTGGATGAGGCTTGAAGTTTTGAGGAAGATGAAGTGAAAATGGGAGAAGAAAGAGTGAGGAATGGCCAGCTGAAGGGGGATCTCAAAAATGAGGGAGTTGAGAGAATTCTAGAGTCTTAAAGCATGATAAATGAGTGGTGATTGGTGGAGGCTTGGATGGTGTACGTTGAGCCAGGTTTCTCTACTCTTTGGGTAGCCACTTGGTGTCACTTAGGTAGGGGAATGGTGGCTGAATTTTAGCCACTCTTTCTAGGGTTTCTAGTATAGAATTCTATTGGTCCGGTTTCGATAGTTTAAAATACCGTAATCTTACCGATTTCCTTTAAATAGGTAAATCGATTTTGAAGAAATGTGTGAAGTTTTATATGTTTCTATTCTAATTATTTCTAATCCTAATATCTCTAATTAACACTTTATTAGCTCCTTATGAATCTCTAATTAATTTTCTAATTAGCTTTATATATCCATTAAAATCAAATTAATCAATTAAAGGTGTAAATTAATCATTTTGCAAATTGATGGCCTTTCTGGTTTTTGTTGTTTATGGCTAATGGCATTTTCATAATTATGGGTAAGTCTAGGGGCATCCCATGTCATTTCACATATAGATACCTCCGTGGCTCAATCGGCCGAGGTTTAGGTTTTTACGTTTTCGCTACGTGATTCTGCTTCGTTTAAAACCTTATTTTGCTAAGCCAATTGATATAAGGACCTAAAGGTCATTTTTTAAAAAGCTTAGGGGCAAGGTTGTAAACAATATATAAGGAACTAAAGGTCATTTTTTTAAAAGTTCAGGGGCAAGGTTGTAAATAACAAAAGTTTGCCCAAAGACATTTTCATTATTTCCTGTAACATTATATCGGGATGTTACAGGCAAACTCGGCTAATGGTAAGTATCGATCCTAATTCCCCCGTTGTTCCAGAATGTATGCACGCAACATATCTTCCAAAGTCTGAATCGTTCGTTCTATTTGGCCATCCGATTGCGGATGATATGCAGTACTTAGACATAGTTTAGTACCGAATGCCTTTTGGAGCGCTCCCTAAAACTGTGAGGTGAACCTTGGATCTCGATCAGAGATGATTGTTGAAGGAATACTATGTAACCATACCACTTCTTGGATATATAGTTGAGCCAACTTTTCTAAAGGAGAATTCACTCGAATAGGTAAAAAGTGAGCAGACTTGGTTAGTCTATCCACTATGACCTATATGGTGTCATATCCTGAGGGGGTTCTTAGTAAACCCATCACGAAATCCATAGAAATGCTCTCCCATTTCCATTCTAGAATCTCTAAGGGTTGTAATGTCCCTGCCGGCTTCTGCTGTTCTATTTTCACCTTCTGGCAAGTTAAACATTTATTCACAAAATTGGCCACATCTGTTTTAAGGCCTGGCCACCAAAACATCTTCTTGACATCGTGGTACATCTTGTTAATGCCAGGATGTATAGTAAACTCACTTTTATGGTCTTCCTCCAAGACCTTCCTCCTGAGGTTGTCCTCCTTAGGTACACATATCCTCCCATGATATCGCCATATTCCATCTGCGTCTCGGGAAAATCCTATTAGCTTGTCGGATTGTACCAGTTGCACTGTATGTTGGAAGTCATCACTTCCTTGTTGTGCTTGCTGGATTTGGTCTTTAAAAGTACTAGTTATCTTAAGTTAGTGCAATTGGACGGCACTGCAGGTTATAGAGATCCCCAAGTTGAGGGTTTGGAAGCTCTCTATAAGTTCCACTTCTTTGATCATCATCCATGCCATTGTCAAGGATTTTCTGCTTAGGGCGTCTACTACCGCGTTTGCCTTGCCTAGATGGTACTTCAGGTCGAACTCGTAATCTTTAAGAAACTCCATCCACCTTCGCTGCCTCATGTTTAATTCCTTCTGATCAAAAAGGCATTTCAAGCTTTTCTGATTAGAAAATACTTCAAACTTCACTCCATAGAGATAGTGTCTCCACATCTTCAAGGCAAACACTATTGCTGCCAGCTCGAGGTCATGGGTTGGATAGTTTCTTTCATGAGTTTTCAATTGCCTCGAAGCATATGCTACGACGTTTCTGTTCTGCATTAACACACACCCCAATCCTTTCTTAGAAGCATCACAGTACATTTCAAACGGTCCATGAGGATTCGATAAAATAAGTATTGGGGTTGTTGTCAACTTTTCCTTTAATTCTTGGAAGCTCTGCTCGTACTCGGGTGTCCATTCAAATGGGGCATTCTTTTGGGTTAATTTGGTTAAAGGTAGAGCAATTTGAGAGAAGTTCTTAACAAATCTTCTGTAGTATCCTGCCAACCCTAAGAAGCTCCTGACTTCCATAACTGTCATTGGTCGTTCCCAGTTTAATACTGCTTCTACCTTATTGGGATCCATTGAAATTCCCTCATGGTATACCACGTGGCCAAGAAATTTTACTTCCTTCATCCAAAATTCACATTTTGTTAGCTTGGCGTAAAGTTTCTTCTCTCTTAGAATTTGCGGAGCTACTCACAAATGTTCCGCGTGCTCCTGTTCCATCTTTGAGTAGACAAGTATGTCATCAATGAACACTACCACAAATTTATCAAGATATGGCCTGAATATTCGGTTCATGTAATCCATGAATATTGCCGGTGCATTCGTCAATTCGAAGGACATCATAGTATATTCATAATGTCCATAACGAGTTTGAAACGCTGTCTTCAGAATATCTTCTTCTCGAACCCGAATTTGGTGATATCTAGACCGTAGATCAATCTTGGAAAATACAGTAGCCCCTTGTAGTTGGTCCATAAGATCATCAATCCTTGGTAATGGATACTCGTTTTTGATTGTCACCTTATTCAACTGCCTGTAATCTACACAGAGTTGCATGCCTCCATCTTTCTTCTTAACTAACAAGATTGGGGCTCCCCATGGTGATGCACTTGGCTTAATAAATTTCTTTTCCAGGAGTTCTTCAATCTGCCTCTTAAGTTTAGCCAGTTCCAAGGGTGACATGCGGTATGGTGCTAAAGATATTGGTCCAACTCCTGGCACTAATTCAATGGTAAACTCAATCTCTCTCTCGGGAAGGAACTCAGGGATATCTTCGAAGAACACATTAGGATATTCCCTAACAATTGGAATATTGTTTAACTCCTGATCAACCTCTATTATGCTGGTTGATAAGAAAATATACCCTTGACTTCTATTCCCACAAGGGTGCACTGTTAAGGAATTTAAATAAAGACTTACAGGGATTACTGATTTAGAAGATGGAACAGGGGGGAGTATAATGGATTTATCGGAGCAATTTAGCAGGGCTTGGTTGGTAGAGAGCCAGTCCATACCCAAAATAATGTCAAGCCCGGACAAGGGAAGACAAATTAAATTAGCCAAAAATGTTCGACCTCTTATTTGACAGGGGACATTCATACAAATATAGTTGGTTCTAACGGGCTCATTTGTAGGAGTAGAAACTAGCAAGTCATAAGGTAATTTAGAAATAGGTAGTTGCAGGGCTGTCATGCAATCATGAGAGATGAAAGAGTGAGATGCACTTGAATCATATAAAATGGTTAAGGTCTTACCATGTACTTCACACATATCTTGGATCAAATTTTCTGACTTGTTGACCTCCTGTGCATCCATAGTGAAAACTCTCCCTTGGCGTTGCAGCTTAGGAGTCGGTTGAGAATTTTTGGTAGGGCATTCGTAGATTCTGTGGCCTGGTTTGCCACATCCAAAGCAGACATTTTGACCTACTAAGGAGGGGAGGTTGCCATGATTCCTGCTGCATTGGCTACAAATCTGGTTCCCGAAAGGCCTTTGAGGTTGCTTGCCTTCGTTACTCGCTAATTGGAACTTTCTTCGCTGTTGTAAGTTAGGCTTGAACCTCGGACCTTGGGGAGCTAACCCCCTCTTAAAGTTGTTGCCGGATGCTCTAGCAGCAACTAACTTCTTGTTACAGTCCTCCACTAAGCGACACTTATTTACCAAAGTAGGGAAGTCTCTAATCTCCATTGGTCCTATGGTGGCAAGGATGTCCTCTCTTAGTTCGCCTTCAAATTTCATACATTTCCATGCTTCATCGGGGTTCCGTTGATAAATAGTGGAAAATTTGCACAACTCCTCAAATTTAGCAAAGTACTCTGACACGTTACTATTTCCTTGACGAAGGTGCATGAATTCCAACTCCTTGGCATTGCGGACAGACGCAGGGAAATACTTCTGGTAGAATGCATCTTTGAATATGTGCCAAGTAATTTCTATCTAGACTCCTTCTAATAATTGCTGTGCACCGTTCCACCAGAATTTTGCATCGGCTTCTAACATATAAGTCGCAAAAGTCACCTTCTGACGGCCTGTGCAATCTAACACGGAGAAAATCTTTTCCATAGCTTTAACCCATTCGTCTGCTTTATCTAGGTCAAAGGCTCCCTTAAAGCTGGGTGGATTAGCCTTCCAAAACTCAGCAAATTTGAGGTATTCCAGATCCATTCCAGGGCCATTATGATTTCCCCCACGATATACCTCTAACTGCCTTCCTAATTGGCCCATCATTTGAGTTGCCGCAACTGCCTGTTCGCGCATAGCATGCGCCATCTCTCGCATTGTGTCCAGGAACTCTGTGGATTCCTCTTGGGCTGGGGAAGTTCGCGGTCTACCTCGCCTTCCAGAAGCCATTAAGTTCTGAACACACAAAACAAGAGTAATTGAGTTGATCAGGCTCAATACTAAGTTCGGTGTGCTAGTAAATAATAGCATACAGTTAGACAAACTCCTTCACGTACATCCTATCCATATGGACAAGACTCAGAACATAATAAGATCTAGGGAATACAGAGCATATGCGAAGCATAGTCAGTCCAATCCTCAGGCCTATATTAGGATGAACTACTCTGATACCAAAAATGTAACACCTTACCAGACAAAGTACTATGTTTAAGTCATAATAAATTATCTGATAAGTGACTATGTGTAGTACTGGTTAAATTCTATTTTCTGTATTAGTATTAGTTACTCGTATAAAAATGCTCAATCACGTAACAAAATTTTCTACGTGATAGAGGGATAAATGTTAGTTAATCAGTATACTGTAAATAATGTAACATTACTAAAAATACAATAAAGACAGAACTATTGCAAAAGGTGTCATAAATATATACATAGACATCTGATTTTAAAGTTTGTCAAAATGATACAGGGTAACAAAATGAGGCCGCTAATACAAAACAAAACGGTCAGTTTCTATGAATAGCACCCTAAGTGGTCCCCATGGGATATTTCATGTATATCTCCTAACATCTACCCATCCACCCATGACCGAGACTGCCAAAAGAGGGTCATTCTGTACATCTAATACTATTGCAGTATGCACACTATCTAAACAAAATCTGAAGAAAGGAACCCGTTCGCCATGGCGACGTCTGCTGGAGGGTGACCCACACTAGAAGCAGAGGATGATAAAGAAGAACTCGCTGCCTCGGACGGATCCTCCTCCGAGATCGAGGCTGACGACATCGGCTGCGGTGGTGAAGCAGGAGGGGCCATGGGAACTGGAGCTGCTGGTGCTAGTGGTGGTGGTGGTTGAAATGGATGGGCCATGTGGAGGAGTATAGCAATGTAGGGGACAACAGGATCAAAGAGAGGGTGCATAAGCGAGACGGCGAAATCCCTCTGGAAAAAGAAGTAGAGGCGGAACTGACATCGGTCGGAGATATATACAGAATCCAAGAACGGGTCAAGGTGTATATGTAGCTCAGGGAACTCAATGAATAGCACCCCGGTCGCTGCGTGCTCCATGGTCTGAGAATGAAGCGGAACATACAATAGGGTGAGAAATAAATATTTCTCAGTAGGAATTCCTAGCTTCTATACATCTGTCATCATTGTTATTCCCAATTGTTTCGGCCATGCAATATTTTTCAAATAGTACGGTAAAACGATAATACTCAACTTAAATACTTGTTTGTAAAGCATACACCAAAACAAATTCAATTTTAGTTAACAGATACACTAATGTACTCAAATAGTAATCATGGTGGAACAATAGAATGTTAAGAATAGTAAACAGGGATCTAGAACAATCAATAAAGAAGCATTACACTATACATATGCATGTGCAATTAGAAAATGCATCTTATTTTTGAAAGTTTTCACCTATTAGAACTTATTTCCATCCTTGGTCCCCCTGGGAGTCATTGGCCATATACTCCTGGGTAATAGTCCGCTTTTCAGGACCGAGCTCATTCCTATACAGGATGGCTGGGTTTACTTTCCCTGACCTTCCCACTGATCTATTCCCCTTAATTTACTCCGGGGCAAGCCCAAGTGATATGGAATCCTCTATAATATCATGAAATGGATGCACATCTAACTTGATTCTTCAAATATCATGTATTCATGCTATTATGAATTTCATAACATATGAACTTCTTACCGAAATTTCAGCAGCATAACGGATCGAGTCCACTTTCCCATGAATAGTGCTAGACAACCAGTACATTTATACAACTTGCAATTTCAGTATAGACCAGCAAATACATATATACATTCATAGCATCATTCAACAATTTCAAATCAAGCATCAATAGGGTTTCAGTTTATCCTCCCCTGTTCTGCCCGAATGTGGTATGCCCCACTTCTCATTCAATTCAACTCATTTAAATCTAATTTTTGAATATATAATAGCCTCATATGTCTAGATTCTAATCCTTTTAGTCCCATCTCTTTTTGATTTGTATAACTCAAGATATAAACAATTTACCTCAGGCTGCCCTGTTCTTACCCAAAATTGGGTTCTTATAAGTAAAAATTCACTAAAAATGGAAAATTAGGTGAATTTATATGAAATTTACATCAAATTAAAGCTATCAGAACAATATTTCAAATGAATTAAGTTTCATGCCATTTGCATAAGTATATTTTGACTTATGAGTTCTGAAACTTGACCCTACTGAACTACCCTAGTTCAATGTGGTTTAGACTTAAGCCAATTTCCTTGGTGACTGGGAGCAAAAGGCTATGATTTTGGGTCTAAAATTTTTATGGGATATTCTTTTATATGTTAGCTTTCAAAAAAACTTAGGTTCACTCAATTTGGAGTTGTATAAGGTGAGTTATAGCCTTCTCAACTCATACTGCCCGGATAAGGATCTAGATTTCTAGGTTAAACTTCAAAAATTCATAACTAATTATATATTAATCGAATGGCCTTATATGATATATGTATGGAAAGCCCTAGATGTCTAGTTTCATATGAAAATGGTTTCATCCAATTTAAACGGCGATAGGTGGATTCGTACACTCCGCCGTATGGACCGCCGAGGAAAACCCTAACAGCTTCTAGATTTGTCTTCCTCCTTCAAGCTATTTGCTCTCAAATTCCAATTTTAATCACAACATACATGCAAAACTAGTCATAAAACATCATCATCACTCTTCAAAACATCAATATTTCAGATTATGTGTGCTCACCATGTATCCCCAGATCAGAGAAAATAAGAGGAGAGTAGGATTTCCTACCTTATCTAATGCAATTTGTGTTGATTTTGTGCCTTTGATGGTAGTAACTTGGGATGAGACTTGAAGAAGAGATGGAAATGGAGTGGAGATGAGAGTGAGGAGAAGAGAAATGGAGAGAGTTTCAGCAAGCTGAAATTTTGGATGAGGGAAGGAAAGGAAAGCAAAGATTTTTTAGGCAAGGTGGATGATGATTGGTGGATTCAACCTTGCTCTCAATTATAGTTTAGCTTACCATCATCAAGGGCTGCCAAGGCGCCACTTGAGGGAGCTATTTGGCTAAATCTTAGCCATTGATTCTAGGGTACTCATAGAAGAATTTCTATTAGTCCGTTTCTGATAGTTTGAAATACCGAAACCTTACCGATTTCCCTTAAATCGGTAAAATGGCTTGAAAATTTTCTGTGGGGTTTTCTATGCTCCTAATCTAATTCCATCAAGCCTAATCCTTTTAAATCACACTTAATTGGCTTTAAGTAAATGTTTAATCAGATTCTGATTAAACTCACTCATTCGATAAAACCGAACAACTCAGCTGTTAACAATAAAATTTTCCGGACGTTGCACCATGTCATTTGAGTAAATAGACCTCAATTTATAACCTTGTAAAGTTGGCTAATCTAAACTGCCCTACTCAAGTTCAGTTAGGTCATGGGGCAGCTTTATAAATTTACTGGGAGCAACAGGTATTAAATTTGGTTCTAAAATTTTTATTGCCTATTACCCTATGTCTTAACTTTCTAACAAAATTAGTTTCACTCAATTTGAAGGAGTATAGGGTGAGTTATGCCCTCAAAATCCAGTCTGCTTAGAGTCAAGGTCGAAATCATAGGGTAAATTTCAAAAATTCATATTTCCCACAATACTAATCCAATGGCTTTATATTTTATATGGTTGGAAAGCTCTAGATGCCTAGTTTCATATAAAATTATTTTTCATTCAGTTCAATGGCTATAGGTAGATTTGTACACTCCGCCATATAGACCGTCATAAGTTTCCTTAACCTAATCCATTATGTTTACTTCTCTTCATTAGATAATCATCCAAAACTCAATTTAAACACAACAATCCATCCATAAACCTTCATATAGACTCATAAGAACATCAAATACATGCACTTAAATGAGTTTATGCTAGCCCCAATTCACAAGAAAATTCAAAGAAGAGGTTGAATCCTACCTCAAAATTGAGTTTTGAGCTTCGAAGATGGAAACCTTAAGTGTAGGAAGTAGTGTGGGATGAAAAAGTAAGAGGAAGAGGATGAAAAAGGGAAGCAATATGAGGGAAAGAGCTCAGCTCTCTTGATGCATGGAAATAAGGGGGGAAATGAGGAATTTGTGAGATTTCATGACATATGTTAGTTGGGAGTTTGGCACATGATTGGTTGTTGGGTTTGTGGTGGTTGTTGAGCCACTTTTCCCCATTCTTTGGCAGCAACTTGTCGCCACTTTGGTGGGAAATGGTGGCTGAATTTCAGCCACTTATCTTAAGGTTTTTGATGTGTAATTCTATTAATTCGGTTTCGGCAGTTTAAAATACCGAATTTTTACCGATTTCCTTCAAATTGACAAGATATTACTAAGTAACTTTATGAGATTTTGTACATCTTTATTATAATCTTCTCAAGTCTAATCTCTTTAATTATCACTTAGTGAACTCCTAATTAACTTTTAATTAACCATACTTATGCATTAAAATCGAATAAATAAATTAATAATGCAAATCGGTAAAATGTTGCTATTAACCATCTAAAATTTTCTACATAACTATATCAAATTCTTCATTCATTAACCTCTTTATAATTCATTCCTAATTACCTTCACACATTTAATAAAATTGAATAAATCGATTTGTAGCGTAATTTAGACGTTTAAAAACATTTTGGACGTTACAACCTGCCCCCTGATGCCAACCCCACAACCTCGGCACCAATTTTGCAAATCAAGCCGACGCTAACCCCACAATCTCAAGGTCACCCGAATATTCTCAATCCCCCATCCCCAAGGCCAAAGATGTCTCGAGTGGAAGGTCTGGTCAGGGCAGGTGTAACACCCTAATAAATCCATATTACGCTTAAGTCGTATTACGGCGTTTTATTAGTTGTTACTTATGCTCGTGGAAAACTAAGCTTCACTTGAAATTAACTTACGCGGAAAATACAGTAAATTTTTTTTTTGAAATATGTCGTTGCTTTCGAAAAGTAAAGCCTTGCGCGAGAAGATAGCAGTAAATGAGCGTATCGCAGAGATGTCGATATAAATAGAAGGAACATGAGATAAATCATAAAGTCATACATTCAAACTTTAACATCAACTACATCATATACTTAATCTCATAATATCCAAATAAGAACATATAAAGGAAACTCATGGTCATGCCATGGCCCCAAATATCAAAGGTACACAAGTCTGATGAGATGCAATACAAAATGAAATACAAGAGTTAAGGAGCGCAAATCAAAATAAGCCCTCGTAGACATATGCTGACTTCTCTGCCTCTTCCATGCCCTTCCATCAAGTGGTCTCAGGTCCTCAAATGTCTAGTCCCCCATGCTGCTCGGCCTCGGGGAACGCGAGGAGTGCGAATGATGCGAGGGTGCCTGCTAATCACCTCGATGCGACGGATGCGACGGCCAGGAACATAGCTGCCCACCGAAGAACGTGCCTCGGAGGGATCCTCCTCAGATGCAACGGGCCGATACTCGGGGAGTGGCGGCGAAGCTGCTGTGGCCCTAGGGGTGGCCGTCGAACTCACATCGACCACGGGAACCTCTGGCAGCGGCACAGGCTCGGCTACGGGTAGACCGGGAGACATAGGCTCCATCTCGATCTCGGGCAATGGCTCATGCGGAAAATCCCAAGGAGCTAATGGCTGTCCAAGGCGTGATGATGATACGTCCACAGGGGCTGGCGGGATCTCTGGCTCCTCAAAAACTCGACCCGGATAGAAGTAGGTGCGAACTATCGTGGTGGTCGTGGCCACGATAGCGTGGGCGTCCTCGTCATGGGCCCACTCATGGTGGGGAGGCTCCATGCTCCATGACACGTGAGGCTCCATGAGTATCTGGTGACGAGACGGAAAAACAACTAGGATGAGAAATGAGATTTCTCAAGAGACTCGACCGACACACACCGTGTCATCGTCATCGTCCCAGCCACTTTGGTTTTTAAATGAAAAACTGTGGGCATACAAGAGGTTCAATTATTTGATTTTCGAAAACGTTACTATCCGAAGTGGGTCCCATTTTTAGTACTTATCCTCGATGTATTAACAACATCATAGCATACATGAAAGCTCATACGACTAGTCACAACATACATAAACAGATTGAGAGTTATGTTCTTTACTTGGGGTTGGACCGAAGTCCCTTTCTTTCCTTAACTTGACTCATCTTAAGTCCTTTCTTTCCACCCACTAAACATAAGTGGTAATGAGCTCATACCGTAGCCGTCGCCACCATAAAATTTCAGTACTTACACTAGCTGGGTCATGCCATGCCTCATGTCAGCCCTATCCCCTATACTCACACTAGCTGGGTCATGCCATGCCTCATGTGAGTCGTGGGTGAGGGGAAACTTAACTTAGGTCACCTTCCGTTTTGAAGGATCACACTTTATCAAATCTTTTCTTATTAACTTTTGATGCAAAATATTTCTAGGTCCACAGTTTCTACAAAATTTCGGCAGCATAACGGCTATACCGCAGCTTCCCAAAATTTTGCCAGACAGAAAACCAGTATCACAGCATCATATCATATCATCATATCATATCATCATCATCATATCATATCATCATTATCATGGCATCATAATCGCATCATCATCACATCATGCTTGCAACCTAAACATAGGCATATTCTCAAACAAAGTCTTATGAGCTTAGCTTAGTAAATTAGGTGCATGTTTTTACATTGGCTTTCGTTTTATTGATTCCTCATTCTCAATTATTCTAACTTGACTTATATGATTTTCATATTTTAATTTGGAAGATTTATAGTTTAGGTTTTGCATTATAGTTGAATAGAATCTTATGAACTTAATCTAGTACCTTAACTACATTTACATTCGGTTTTTCGTTTTATTCGCTTCTTTTGTTAAGGATTAGGTGAGCTTAGTATTTTATTTTATCTAGTCCTCATTAAGTAAATTATGAAGTTTCATTACTTTAGGCTAAGGCCTTTTACCTTTTTAAGTCATTTATGCATAGTCTTACTTAAGGTTAAGTTTTGACAGTTTTACTTTTACCCTAGGCAGTAACTTTAAAAATTCACCATAATTTGGTATTTTATCATTTTAATGCGAAATTTTATATACTTATAGGGTTCTGAGTCTAGTTTTTAAAAAAATAAGTTCCACTCAAAAATTCATTTTCTAACTCCAGTTATGCATATTTTATTCTGACTTGTTCAGTTTCTAAGTCCACTCCCGGTACAGTGGATTGTTACTTCTCATTATAATTGCTCAGAAGGAATCTGAGAAAACGGTTTTAGGGGTTTGTTCCCCTATGTCTTAGCTTTCATTGAAACTTGGTCTCACTCAAAAATCATTTTTGTAGCTCGAGTTATACACATTTTAGTGTAGACTGCCCAGACAGAAACCAATCCGAGAACAGTCCACTTTGAAAAATCATATCTCACTCATTTTAACTCCGAATCTTATATATTTTATATGTATGGAAAGTTCTCTGAGTCTATTTTCATATAAAATTGGTTCCACTAATTTCTGAGTTTGCTGGAAAAAGTTATACCGTTCGGTTTACAGACTGTCAGAAAATCCAGGTTTCACGTTTTGCTTTTTCTCATGTTTTCTCCAAAACACTCAACCTCACTTTCAAGAAAACATTCTCAAGTTATAAAACACTCATATACCATGAAAGATCAGTGAAAAACTAACATGTCGGAGTTCAAAAATATTGAGTTCAGCCATGCATCACACCAAACCGAAAACATGTTTTCAACAAGCACCCATACTAGCAACAACATCTCATTTTATGACAAGAATGGCTATGATGCCCATAATCAATTTTTAAAACCACCTAGCTATGGAGAGCATAGGAGTTCTGAAGCTTGAAAAACAATAGAGAAAAAGGGTTTAGAGCCACTACCAAGAAGCTTTCTTTGAAGGAACTTGTGATGGAAAAGATGGTGGTGGGGGTGGTGCTCCTCCTCTTGGATCTTGGAAGAGGCTTGATATGTGAGTGTCTTTGATTCTTCAAGAGCAAGAAATGGTGGCTCTTGAAGAGATTGTGAGTGGGATGAGGAGATGAAAGGATGAGAGAAGTGGGAGGATTCTAGAGAGAAGTTGGAGAGTTTAGAGAGAAGGAGGAGAATTTTGAAATTGAAGAGAGAGAAGAGAGCTTTGTGTGTGTCTTTGGGAGAGGAAATGAAAAATGAATGGAGGAGAGAGATATGGCTGAAGGTGGCGAGTTTAAGGGAGGGAAAGGTGATGGGACTTTGCTTCTTACAACAAGCAAGAGAGTGGAAAAATCTTGGGGTAAAAGGGTGAGTTGTTTTTCCTTGAGTCTTGGGGGCATTCTAATGTCCAATTTATGCTTTTCTCTAGGGGTTAAAGGGGAGTACCCCTCTTAGGATTTGGTTGCTTGTCTAAGACTCATCCAAGTGTCAAGATCTAATGGTAGATGACAAGGATCCTAGTCTTGGCTTTTGATCTAATGGTGTAGGATTAAAGAGATTGAATGAAGGGTGAGATGTTGCTCCTCCTTGGTATGTCTTTCTAGGGCATATGCATGGAAGAACTTTTATCTCTAAATGTTATTAGAATTATTTAAATGTAACTTAACTTAATTGGTTTAATTACCCATGAGTTAACTCTTGTCAATTACACTTTTTATGATGTCTTGCATTATGGTTAAGCATATGCTTAATTTGGGGTTTAATTTTTCAAGAGTTGTCTTAATCATTATAAACTTAATTAGTAAGGTTAGGTTGTCTTACTTTTGTTTTGGCACCTTCGAGTAATTAAGGATTAAACGATTAAGGTTTTATTAAAACGCTTAGGACATTATGATTAAATTGTTGGCTAGACTTAATTTACTAAGCTCTTGCTCTCGGGATTAATCGATTGGTTCTCAATTAATCGCTAATCCCTCTAATTAGCCGGGAACACCGAGCTAATTAGCTTAGGTAAAATGGGGATGTTACAGCAGGCAGAGGCGCGAGACCACAGCGGTGACGATGGCAATGGTGGTTGAGGCAAGCACAGTTTCGCAAATTTGCCATGGAGAGTGTAACATCTTCAATTTTCCTTCGTGCTAAATTACCTTAGTATCCTTGAGTAATTATGTAATGTCCCGATTTCCAAACTCCTTATACACATTTTCTCGAATTCCGACGTTATTCAACTCCAACAACGGACGTCAAATCCCACCTCCAAGTTTGATCAAATCCCATCCCCGAATCAATCTTCGAATTTCAGATAGAATGGATTATTTACGGGTTCCGAGTTCATCTTGCGTAATTTCCGACTTCATCTTATGATATTTTCCGATTTCCGAGTTCGTCTCACCTATATCTACGACTTCCGACTTCATCTGGATTACTTCTACAACTTCCGAGTTCAACATTTGAGTCCGAACAATATGAACGTGATTCACCAGTATCCGACTTCATGTCTCAAAGGCATTTATACACGGTTTCCAATATCATCAAATGTAAGATACCGACTTCCGAGTTTAAGTACTTGGGTTTGGAAATGTGACTCGAATTCCCGAGTTTCGACCGTAGTGTTGAACTCAATTGGGGTGGACACGAGTTCGAATCCTTAAGCTGATTTCCACAACACACACGAGTTCCGATATACGATCTTATTACAAGGAGTCCCGACTTTGAACTGGGAGTTCCAAGATCAGTTGATACCTCCGACCTTGATTCCAAGTCTCAACATAAACAAGATTTCCTCAAGTCACAAACAACACGATACGAGTTTCGATATCCGGCTTCAGCTACGAGCTCAATTAAATATGGCATGAGTTCCGACTTCAAGCAGAATAGAGGCGAGTTCCGATTTCAAATAGTATGGTGGTGAGTTCCACTAAAAGGGAGACGTAGCTAAATTTTTGTCCACAAGAAATTCAGCCAATCAAAACCTTCCAAGTTAACTACTACTCATGCTTATATAACACACTCTCCTTCTCTTCTTCAGATTTTTCTCTCACGTTGCATACCTCACTCCAACTCTCTCTTTTCTTTTCCTCTCTCAACGCACTCCATCAAATCTCCAAGCTTGGTCAAGGTTCCGTCAATCCAAACTCTAATTCAGCAAAGTCATACTCCAAAGAGGTAGGATTCTATTTCTGTTCTTGAATTACTTGCACTATGATTGCATGAAATTGTACCCTTCTTCTTGTATTTGATGGATTATTGGATGTGTATGATTGGATTAATATAGGATTAATATGAAATCTTGAGTGGGAATTAGAATTAGAAGAGGAAGACTAAGAGAAATCGATGGATTGGGATGCTGTCTGGATGAAGAATTCCACAGAAGTCCGTACGACGAAGTGTGCGACTCTGCCTACAACTGGTTAAATCTGATGAAACCATTTTTAGATGAAAGTAGACATCCAGGGCTTTCCATAGATATGTCATATAAGGTTATTGGATTAGTATTGACAGAGATACGAATTTTTGAAGTTTGACCTAGGGTTCAGGACTTTCATCCGGGCAGGGTGACTTGAGGAGGGTATAACTCACCCTATACAACTGCAAATTGAGTGAAACCAATTTTGTTAGAAAGCTTACATATAGGGGAACATCTCAATATGAAATTCCGAGTTTTCTATGGTTCCAATTGTCCCCAGTGATTCGAGGAAGTTACCCTATGTCCAAACCAGGCCAAAATAGAGTAGTTCAGGAAGGTCGACTTTCTGGACTTATAACTCGAGGTATACTTACGCAAATGGAATGAAACTTGTGGCAAATGAAAGGTTGTCCTATTAGCTTCAATATGAGACCAATTTCATATGATTTGAGCTTAGTTTCGATTTTTAGTGAATTTATACTTCCAGGAGTGTAATTCGGGCTAATGACTGAACAAGTTGAGGTAAGATTTGAATATCTTGAGTTATATGGATCAAAATGATAGGGGACCAAAGAGGTTAGAAAGTAGACATATAGAGCTATGACATATCAAAATTTCAGATTTAAATGAGTAGAATAGAAATAGAGGTGGGTCATATGATATTCGGGCAGAACCGAATAGAATGTGGCAGAATGCCCAAAGTGATAGTCTCACAAAATGACCCAGTTGGAGATTTCACAAGTATTAGGGAAACATATAAAGTTTGAATGGAGGATTTCCAGTTTGACATTGATATATATATGTGTTTAGTTGATTATGTTGCTATGACTGATTTGTCCGTGAGAGCTGGCACTATTCATGGGGAAACGGACCTGATCCGTTATCACTTGATTTACTGTGAAGTCTAAGAAGCTATGAATGTTTAGATGTAAGGATGAATTAAAGTATAAATGGGTATATAGAAACCCTATATTCGAGAATGACATAATTATGTTATGAGGTATGTGAGGGTAAGTGATGTAGCATATGCATGAGTACACTCAGTATGACTATGCTTGAATATGTATGAGAATGAAAGAATGTGAATATATTGAATGTGAGTCCCTTCACTTGGAGGCAGTTATTTGAAATCCCTCCCTGTGAAGGCAGTTAAATGATAAAGACATGGGTCCCTTCACCTGGAGGCAGTTGCACATGGGTCCCTCCTCGTGAAGGCAGCTAAAGACTTGGGTCCCTCTATGTTGGAGGCAGTTGCACATTGGGTCCCTCCAACCTAGAGGCAGTGGGTCCCCTTGTGGGTGAGTCGGTGTGACGACGGTCACGGGTGAAGCTGACGAGCTCACTCCAAGGCCAGGCTACCCAAGGGCAGTAAAAGCACCCTAGGGACGGCGATACGTAACACCTAGGTGTGCCAAGTAAAAGACTAAAGACTAAAGATTAAAGTATATGCAAGCACCCCAATCACATGAGGCATGGCATCGACCCAGCTAGTGTGAGTACAGGGGACAGAACTTACATGAGGCATGGCATGACCCAGCTAGTGTAAGTACCGAATGAAAGAGAAGTAAATTTATGTATATATATAAATTCAAGTACAAGTAAAGTTATGAGTAGAGGCTATGTTTCCAGGAAATTGATGCTATTATACTCTATTTATGTTCCAGTTATCATTCATAATATAATTCATGAGTTGACAAGTGTATGAATAAAATGTACTTTGCTTCGGATAATGTATTTTTCAAACTGTGGAATCAAACAGTTTACATGACATGTTCACTTTTTTTTATAATAAACCGAAGCAAACTGGAGACGACCATGATGACACTATGTATGAAAATTAGAGAATTCTACTGAGAATTTTATAATTCTCAAACCTATTTCCATGTTGTCTCCAGATGATTTTAGAAGTTTCCGAAGACGGCTGAAGTTGCTGTCAGATGAGGTCCGCTCAGGTAACAGTAACATCTCCAGGGTGTGGTACTATGACTTAAGCATAGTACTATGCTTAGGAGGATGTTACAAATTAGGCATTTAATGATAAGTTAAAGGATTAAAGCTTAATTAAAGAATTTTATGTGGTGATTGGAAGAGAAAGTTATGAAAACGCTTAAATAAGAATAGAGAATCTTTGATTAAGTGGGTCAAACTCTTAATAGCTTAATTACAAGTTTAATTTTGTTAATCATGTTCTTGTGAGTTAATCACTAATCCTCACTTAATCAAGTTAATTAAGTTACAAGAGCGCTTAATCACATCATTGAAATTCAAATTTAGTCAACTAGACAATCAAACATTGATAACATCACTAAAGTAAAAAGTAAAGGACAATAATGCTTTATATAAGAATTTGTCTAATGTAAGCGTGAAAAGCAGTCATAAAGGGGCCAAACCCTAATCTTCTTACCCAAATTGTTTCTCCACATTATGAAAAAGTAAAAGAATTAAACCATAGCCCCCACTCGCATATAAGGGTCATAGCCCTCTCTCTCCCCCTCATTTCTCTCTTTTTCATTTTCAAACTTCTCATTCTCTTCATCTTCTTTATCTTCTTATTCTCTCTTTACTTCTCAAACTCTCTAACTTCTCTTTACATTCTTCTTCTTCTTCATCATCTTCTTCTTCCTTTCTCCACCACCTCCATAACCAAAACTTTCAATAACCCTTTAAAGTCCACATATTTTGGTCTTTGGAGATAAGATATAGACACTACAAGCCTTATTTATTCAAGATCTCAAGAGCTTCCATCTTCATCCTCTTAAAACTGCCACCACCACCTTTGGAGGAGCCATTATCTTCTTCATCTTTCTCTCTAAAGAAGACACCACTTCACTTAGGTAGTGATCTCTACTCTTTTTTTTTTTTGTTACTCAAGAAGCTTGAAGCTTGGCTCTCACCATGGCCAAGATCTTCAAATGAAAACTTGAGAAAGTTTCCTTTTTTTTGGAAAAAAGTTTGCTTCTTGAACCTTGTTCATGAGTATTCATGTGGATGTTTTGAGTTTTTTTCATGAATGCCCTAAAAGATTCTATTTTTAGCAAAGTATGTTCTTGATCTTATTCATGAGTTATTCTTGTTTAAAATATGTTCTTGATCTTGTTCATGAGTTGTCCTTGTTTATCGAAAGTTTCTCTCCTTGAATGCTTTAAAGTTTTCATTTTTCTTTCTTGATGCATGAGTTCTTGATGTTCCTTGTGAGTTGATGAAAAGAAATAATAACTCTTGGTGGTATTTTGCTTAAAGTTGTTTCTTTTCTCTCATTGAGCTTATGATTGGAAAAGTCTTCACCTTTACCTCTTTTCATGATCTTGACAAGACTAAACATTCCTAATCATGAAACATCAAAAAGTTTATTCCTTGAACACGAAGCTTTCTAAGTCATAAAAATGAGGACTTGTCATTTATATCTTCGAGATTGAATCTTGATTTCAAACTTTAATCAAGAATATAACATTTTGGTCATAAAAATGTCAACTTGCAACTCTATCTTGTAAAGATTGAATCTTGAGTTAAAAATATTTAGTTAAGTAAAACTTTCTTCAAGAATGAATCTTTTAAGTCTTATTATAACCTTAAGTCATAAAGTTGGAATCTTGAAAGCATGATAATGATTAAAAGTTTCAACCTTCTTAAACAATAAGACTTTTTAGCCATAAAGTTAGCATCTTGCATCATTATTTCATAGAGGTTGAATCTTGAAGACATGAATATAATTTAAAGGTTCCTACTTTCATAAAGAATGGAACTTTATAACCATAAAGGTGAGATCTTGTTATTTTATTTAATAAAGATTGAAACCTGTAACTTGTTTAGAATAAAAATCACTTCTTGATGATTGGTAAGCACATGGTGTTGTTGGGTTCATGAGTATCATTATGCATTGTCATGACCTAAGGGACTAGAGGGATCTCGAAATCCCTTGGGAATAGAAGCATGATTAAGGCCTCTGGGTATACCATAAAACCAGGAATCATTAGTGCACTATTTGAAGGAAGCTAAAAGATTTGAATGAAAAATGTTAGCTAAAATACAACATTGGGCTTTAGCCATGTTGAAAAGGAAAGAAAAAGATAAGTGTCAAACTTTGATAGCTTGAACAACCTATGCCTTAAATTGTGTGCATGAGAAATTTATCAAGTTAGTTGGTCAAGATGAATTCCTAAAGTAAAATGTGACTTCATTCAAGAATTAAGTAACTAAAAGACTGCACACACATTTATTCTAACTGTGTGGTTCTCTCGTGAGTGAACAAGCAGACTCATATTATGACTCATAAAACTTCTCGGAAAGAATAATACAATTATAAACACCCTTTAGGGTATGAAGGTATGATGCCATTGGGCATGATATATGATAAGTTTTATTGAGTGTTGACTCATGATTGAATGATTGTGTATGATTGGAATGATGATATGAGATGGATACAATTGGTTGTAGGTTGAAATTGTTGGAAAAGATAAAATGAGAAGGGGGGTTGAATCGTGTTCTCTCAGACTTAAAAGTAACCTGAAAATTTGAAGTTAAAAAAATTTTTATCTCAAGTCCTTGACTTGAATTATGGAAGCTTTGTGTTAGTTAAAGAAGGATTATATGTTTATATTTGTTTAAAAAAGAGGAACAGATTTAAATAAATCACATGGAGAGAATAACTTATTCGATCAAGTTAAAAGATAAGTGGGAATAGAGAAACCACACAAGAAGTTTTTATATTGGTTCGGCCAAACCACTTGCCTACTTCCAATCCCTAACACTTTGTTGAGATTTTATATTAACCTGAGTATTCTTTGTTCAACCTTCTCCAAGCTTCTTACACAAGAGTAGTGTTTCTTCAAGCCTCTCTAAGCTTTTTCTCGAGTATTTTTTATCCAAGCTTCTCCAAGCTTTTTCTGACCTCTACTAGATCTATGTACAAGTTTTGAGATTTTTAAAAAATTTTGTGAACACTCACTCTGACTCTCTTTCCAGAGGATAAGACAATTGTGTTTCGGTGTGAATTACTTCTCTAAATTCTCAAAAGAGAATCTTATCAAATACAAAGTAGAAGAGAAGATTTTGTTTAACAAAAGTTACAATGAGTAACTTTCTGGTGGTTCAAAAGGTTGAGAAAGTTGACTATGAAGCTCTATAAGCAAAGAAGATATTCAATTATTCTAACATTCTTTCTTCGATATCCAGCCTTTTATAGACATTTGAAATATATCCGTTGGAGCTATCAGTTCTTAACTCTTGAAGTTCTCTTTGAACTACTAATCTAAGACTAGACAGAGAAACAATAGTTTTTCCTTTTCCTCATTCTTCGAAGATTGTGCAAAGATAAGAAAGTAGTCATTTGTTGCTATGCTAACTGTGCAAACTTATCAGTGCTTTTTCTACCTCTTGTCAAATCATCTTTTTGACTTTTTGAATTTTTCTATGAAGCATGTTGAGGAAGCTTTTAAGGTATAACAAATATGAGAAGCATGTTTCTACTGAAATCCCTTTTGCATAGGATCATCCTTCTGGACAAAGTCATCATTCTGAATTGGCATATCTTATCTTTCTGTCTGGGCTTGTCTTTCCTTTCTGAAGTGTAGCCCCAACCTTTTGAAATTCTTCTATTCTGATTCTACACAAAATAGCTCGAGAGACACAAAGCATATATTCCACATAGAGTATATTATAGTATAAAGTTATGGATAAAGATGCTTTGAAGGCTTTTTGAGCACTAAAGCTATTTGTTGAATTTCATTCTTATAGAAGAATTTGTTATTCGAATTAGCCTTTTCTTGATCAAAAAGATTTGCTTGTATTTTGATTTGGTTTTCATCAAAACCCTTTAGAAAATAATTCGGTTCATAGCATCAGAATAGCTTCTGATAGGCATTGGAGCTACGAATCTCCCTTTTTTTGATGATGACAAATTAGTATTTAAGAAATGCCTTTTGTTATTAGACAAGACCTTTTGAAAGAATATGATTTATTATTTGAAAAGCAACTTATTTCCATGAGGAGTGATCTTTTTATCATAATACATCATTGAGATATATCAGAGTAATTTTTAGAAAAAATGTTTTGAATGTTATATGAAAAGGCATATAAATTTAAGATTTATCTTAGTACTATATTTTGATATATTAGAGCAAAAGTTTGATAAATCAACTAGGATGCATACGGTCAGAGAATAGCCAATCAATCATTATCTCAAAACTTCAAAAAAGTATTTAATGAGGATTAGAGCATTTCATTTGAATAGATATCCAATCATTAAATATCAAGATAGTTGTTGATTGTTCTAAATAAGAATTAGAGCATTCAATAATTTAAGGTATCAGAGCATGTTATAGATAACAGAATATTCAATCAGAGCAATTGAAAATATGATAGATAAATATTGAGTCTTAGAACACATTGGCAAAAGAAAAAAATCAGTAACTATTTTTAACCAAAATTAAATAGAGTTGTAAGCATAGATATAACATTAAAGAGAATGCATATGCATGCATGCGTGCTTCTTCCTAAGTGCATGCACTTATGCTATGCTCCCCCTCAGCTTGAGCTTTCTTAAATATTTTCTTCTTCTCCCCCTTTGAGATCATCAAAAAAAAAGAATGATGTGGGATCATGGAAGTGCCATCACTGATTGCCCTTTGCTTTCTGAATGGAACTTAGAATCTACAAAAGAAGGTTTTCCATTTTGTCCATATGGTGATCCAGTCTCTGCTAGTGGGCTTGAAGTTTAGCTTGGTTTGCCAATAATGTGTGTTGATTGGCAAGGAGTAGATCCATTTGAATGTTAGTAGCATTAGGAAACACTTCAGCAGATGAAGGTTATTCATAAGGCAACTTTTCAATGTGCTGAGAGTTGTTTGCTGAGTGTTGTTGGGGCTTAGAAATAATAGGAGAGGTTTTCCTATCAAATCTAGGTGTCGAAGTGAGTAGCAGCAAAGTCTGAGTGGTAACAGGGGTGGCAGGAGTTTCTTGAGGTTCAAAGGTAGTAGCTGAATAAGGCATTGGAGTGCTTAACAAAAGAGGCTAAGATTCAGTGACATCTGCTTCAATTTCTGGTTTTACTATCAGGACAAGAGTTCTGTCATGTTTCGATCTTTCTGGAGTAGATTTTGTTTGTAGTGAAGGTTGCGTTGGTCTTCTTGATGGTCCTTTGGAAGCTAGAACTACTATCCTCATTTCAGAAGGTGGATTGACTTTTTCAATAACATTGAAGTCTTGCTCCACTTTCAAAGAGGTTGATGAGCTCCTTGTTCTTCTGACTGACCCACCAACTCTAGAAGCTTTATCTCTTTGCCTTTGAAGCCATGCTTCATTTCTTAGTCTATCCTGAGCAGCTTCCAACATAGGTCTTCTGACATAGGCTTTCTTTTTCTTCCTTTTTCTAATTATCTCAGGGTCTTGATTTGTTTTTAAAGCTTCTGCTTCAAGTTGTTCTTTTGGTGGAGCTTGAGGAGGCTGTTCCCTAATGACAATCCCTTTATTCTGGGGGCTTGTAAAGCAGATGCTGCAGGAGTAGCAACATTCATGGGTTGTGTTGCAATAGCTAAGTTATCATCTTTTGTGCTGCAGGAGGAAGATTCAACAATTCTCAGCACTCTTCTTTTGCTGATTCTTCTTTCCTCAGGAATAAGTGAGAGATCTCTCTCATTCTTTTTCTTCGATCTTCTCTCTTCAAAGGTTTAGAAACATTCTTCTAAAGGTTGGTTGATTTTCTTTTCTCCTTCTTCTTTTTCTTCTCTTCTTCTTCCTTCTTCTTCTTTTTCTTTTCTCTCTTCTCAAGACCTTCAGATTTTAGACCCATAACAGAGCATGTCTTCATAGTGGTGGCAAGGCATTTTTCATCCTTCCTGTAACATCCACGATTTCCGACTTTTGATCCCATCTAATGTTGAAAATTCCGAGTTCCGAGCTTGTCTTATAATTCCGCTTCCGACCTCGAGATATCTTCGACTTAGATTTCGCCCAAGGCTTACAAGGGATTTATTACGATTTCCGACCCTATGCTCAAATAGGAACGAACGTGATACCCGAGTTCCGATATTAGGTGATTCAAAATAGACACGAAGTGCGACCTACGAGTTTAGCTAAATTGGATTCCGAGTTCATTACCAAGATCTTTTCTCCTCGTTCCCAAGTTCTGATATCGAGTTGGAATGCCAGGTTCTATAAATTCCGAGTTCCGGGTACACAGAATTTATGTTTTGAATCCTTATATCTGGTGCTATGCTTAAAAATCGATTCAAGTTTACAGGATGACCCCGACTTCCGGGTTTGAGTGTTTTGGTTTCACGTTCTGGCCCTGACTTTCGCTTTTATGGTAGCTGTGCCTTGCGATTTCCGGATTACGACTTTATACCCAAATTCTGACTAAATGAGAAGATAATTACGAGTTCCGAGTTCATCCGAATAGCTATGCATGAATTCTGACTTTAAGAATCTCACGAGTTCCGATGTCACATTCCTATGCTACTGCAACGAAGTTTCTGGTTCTTAGCGACATGGAGAGCATTTTTGTCACACAAGAAGGAGACATGGCTGAATTTTACCCATAAGAATCTCACCCAATCAAAGCCACATATCCTAACTACCACTTCAGAGCCTTGTGTATATATATCCTCCTCCTGCCTTTTCAGCCCCACTCTTCCCACGTTGTCTTCTCTTCCTCAATTCAACCCTCTTTTCTCTTCTCCACTCACCCACTCCATCCAACTTTCATTTCAGCTACTAACTCAACAAGCTTAACCCGATCATAAAGGTAGAGGTTTTCTTCTTGCTTGATTTTCTGACTCTTGGATGATTGATGGTGATTTAATTCCTTAATTTTGATATGTTGATTGATTGATTGTGATGAATTATAGCTGGTTTATTGGCTGTCTATGAGATTAAAACTGAATTAGACACAAGGAAGGATGAAGATAGGAAGGGTTGAGAGGCTGGAAAACTCAAAAACCCTCGGCAGTCTGTACGGCGGAGTGTACGGCTCCGCCTTCCGCCATTCAAAATTAATGAAACCATTTTTATGTGAAACTAGACATCTAGGGCTTTCCACACATATATCATATAAGACCATTGGAGTAATATTGAGAGAGATATGAATTTTTGAAGTTTGACCTAGGAATCAGAACATCCACCCGGGCAGTATGGGTTGAGAAGGGTGTAACTCACCCTATACAACTCCAATTCGAGTGAAACCAATTTTGTTAGAGAGCTTACACACAGGGGAACACCCCAATATAAGATTCCGATTTTGTTAGCAACTCAATTGTTCCCAGTGATTCGAAGAAGTTACCCTATGTCCAAACCGGGCCAACACAGGGCAGTTCAGGAAGGCTAAGTTTCGAGGCTTGTAACTCGAGTCCTACTAAGGCAAATGAAATGGAACTTTTTGTATCTGAAAAGTTGTCCTGTTAGCTTTAATATGAAGCCAATTTCATATGATTTGAGCTAGTTTTCGATTTTTAGTAGATTTTTACTTCTAAGTGTGCGATTCTGGCTACCCACAGGGCAGGCCGAGATAAAACCCGAATATCTTGAGTTATGGTTATCCAAATCGAGGTTAGAAAATAGACACATAACACTTCAACATATCCGAAATTTAGGTCCAAATGACCTAAATAGAAATTATGGCATAATTTACAAGAACCGGGTTGAATACAAGCAGTGAGGCAGTAAGCATATTCTAAAGTGCAATACTTATATCTTGAATTAAGGATTGAAGCATGAATGAAATATGTTGATTTAGGTATGAAATGAAGTGTTTCTCTTGACAAATTGATATGCTAAATACTGGCACTATTCATGGGGAAGCGGACACGTTCCGTTATGCCGCCGAAATTGCGGTAAAGCTTATGCATGAATTATGAGATACATGTAGAGGCATGTGCATTTTCAAGAAAGCTATGTTATGATGAACTCAAAGAATATGTTATGATGAGATTTCCATGCTACTTGGGCCAGCCCCGGATAAAAAGTTAAGGGGAATAGATCGGTGGGAAGGTCGGGGAAAGTAAACCCGGCATTCCTGTATAGGAACTAGCTCGATCCTGAAAAGCAGACTATTACCCAGGAGTCTAAAATGGCCAAGAACTCCCAGGGGACCAAGTGATGGAAAATGATGAAAAGTAAGAGGAAAAGTTATGAAGAATGAGATTTGCATAATTACATCAAGTGCATGGCTGCATTTAACATGTCATTGCATACTGTTTGCAGTTTGTCCGTTGTGTTTACTTGTGGTTGTATATTCACTATCTTGCCCCTTTGTCCTATGTATTAATGTTGATGGTTTATTCTGTTTCTTATGTTATTTAAGTAAAACTGAACCTTGCCTCGTACTAGACATTTTTCTCAACCTTACTAAGTATATGTAGTTAAGTTTAATCTCATGTTTTAAGAAAATTTCATAAAACCCGAGGCAACTGAGAATGAACGCGAGGTCAGTATACACTATATGCAAACCCTACTGAGAATTTCTCCAAGTTCTCACCTCGCTTCGCATTTCCGCCTCATTCTCAGACGTGGACGATGGACACGACAGCTACCCTTTTCGTTGAGATTCCAGACTTGCGGCTCCATCATGATCCGGGCAAGAGGCTCATTGTATATAGCCGGCTCTTGCCCGATTTAACTTGTATCTATTTAGTGATAGGGATTTTACCGTCCCTTACATCATCCTCGCTTGATCCTACCACCCCATACTTTGAGGTCCCGGTTATGCGGCACCTCCTCCACCGCCCCGCACTGCAAAGACTGTAGCCCTCGCCGACCTGCACCGGAGTCACCTCCGCAGGTAGTACCAGACATCCCGCTCAGCTCCGAGAGCGACCCCTCGGAGGCCACCGGCTCATCTTCCTCCTCCTCTGGATCAGTTCCTGACTACTCACCAATGCCCGGGCTGTGGCCAGCTACCTGATCGAGTAGGTCAGCCACAAACCGTGTATGCAAAGATGACCCTGTTTTGGTAGTGTAACATCCCCATTTCTACCTAAGCTAATTAGCTCGGTGTTCCCGGCTAATTAGAGGGATTAGCGATTAATTGAGAATTAATCGATTAATCCCGAGAGCAAGAGCTTAGTAAATTAAGTCTAGCCAACAATTTAATCATAATATCCTAAGCGTTTTAATAAAACCTTAATCGTTTAATCCTTAATTACTCGGAGGTGCCAAAACAAAAGTAAGACAACTCTTGAAAAATTAAACCCCAAATTAAGCATATGCTTAACCGTAATGCAAGACATCATAAAAAGTGTAATTGACAAGAGTTAACTCATGGGTAATTAAGCCAATTAAGTTCAATTACATTTAAATAATTCTAATAACATTTAGAGATAAAAGTTCTTCCATGCATATGCCCTAGAAAGACATACCAAGGAGGAGCAACATCTCACCCTTCATTCAATCTCTTTAATCCTACACCATTAGATAAAAAGCCAAGACTAGGATCCTTGTCATCCACCATTGGATCTTGACACTTGGATGAGTCTTAGACAAGCAACCAAATCCTAAGAGGGGTACTCCCCTTTAACCCCTAGAGAAAAGCATAAATTGGACATTAGAATGCCTCCAAGACTCGAGGAAAAACAACTCACCCTTTTACCCCAAGGTTTCTCCACTCTCTTGCTTGTTGTAAGAAGCAAAGTCACATCACCTTTCCCTCCCTCAAACTCGCCACCTTCAGCCATCTCTCTCTCCTCCATTCATTTTTCATTTCCTCTCCCAAAGACACACACAAAGCTCTCTTCTCTCTCCTCAATTTCAAATTCTCCTCCTTCTCTCTAAACTCTCCAACTTCTCTCTAGAATCCTTCCACTTCTCTCATCCTTTCCTCTCCTCATCCTACTCACAAACTCTTCAAGAGCCACCATTTCTTGCTCTTGGAGAATCAAAGACAATCACATATCAAGCCTCTTTCAAGATCCAAGAGGAGGAGCACCACCACCACCACCATCTTTTCCATCACAAGTTCCTTCAAAGAAAGCTTCTTGATAGTGGCTCTAAACCTTTTTTTTCTCTCTTGTTTTTCAAGCTTTAGAACTCCTATGCTCTCCATAGCTAGGTGGTTTTAAAGATTGATTATGGGCATCATAGTCATTCTTGTCATAAAATGAGATGTTGTTGCTAGTATGGTTGTTTGTTGAAAACATGTTTTCGGTTTGGTGTGATGCATGGCTGAACCCACTATTTTTGAACTCCAACATGTTAGTTTTTCACTAATCTTTCATGGTATATGAGTGTCTTATAACTTGAGAATGGTTTCTTGAAAGTGAGGTTGAGTGTTTTGGAGAAAGCATGAGAAATATCAAAACGTGAAATCTGGATTTTCTGACAGCCTGTAAACCGAACGGTATAACTTTTTCTAGAAAACTCAGAAATTAGTGGAACCAATTTTATATGAAAATAGACTCAGAGAGCTTTCATACATATAAAATATATAAGATTCGGAGTTAAAATGAGTGAGATATGATTTTTCAAAGTGGACTGTTCTCGGATTGGTTTCTGTCTGGGCAGTCTACACTAAAATGTGTATAACTCGAGCTACAAAAATGATTTTTGAGTGAGACCAAGTTTAAATGAAAGCTAAGACATATAGGGACAAACCCATAAAACAGTTTTCTGAGATTCCTTCTGAGCAATTATAATGAGAAGTAACAATCCACTGTACCGGGAGTGAACTTAGAAACTGAACAAGTCAGAATAAAATATGCATAACTGGAGTTAGACAACGAATTTTTGAGTGGGACTTGCTTTGTTAAAAACTAGGCTCAGAACCCTATAAGCATATAAAATTTCGCATTAAAATGATAAAATACCAAATTATGGTGAATTTTTAAAGTTACTGTCTAGGATAAAAGTAAAACTGTCAAAACTTAACCTTAAGTAAGACTATGCATAAATGACTTAAAAAGGTAAAAGGCCTTAGCCTAAAGTAATAAAACTTCATAATTTACTTAATGAAGACTAGATGGAATAAAATACTAAGCTCACCTAATTCTTAACAAAAGAAGCGAATAAAACGAAAACCAAATGTGAATATAGTTAATGTACTAGATTAAGTTCATAAGATTCTCATCAAGCTATAATGCAAAACCTAAGCTATAAATCTTCCAAATTAAAATATGAAAATCATACAAGTCAAGTTAGAATATTGGAGGAGAAGGAATCAATAAAACGAAAGCCAATGTAAAAGCTTGCACCTACTTTACTAAGCTAAGCTCATAAGACTTTGTTTGAGAATATGCCTATGTTTAGGTTGCAAGCATGATGTGATGATGATGTGATTATGATGCCATGATAATGATGATATGATATGATGACATGATAATGATGATATGATATGATGATATGATATGATACTGTGATACTGGTATTCTGTCTGGCAAAATTTTGGGAAGCTGCGGTATAGCCGTTATGCTGCCAAAATTTTGTAGAAACGGTGGACTTAGAAATATTTTGCATCATAAGTTAATAAGAAAAAGATTTGATAAAGTGTGATCCTTCAAAAGGGAAAGTGACCTAAGTTAAGTTTCCCCTCACCCACGACTCACATGAGGCATGGCATGACCCAGCTAGTGTGAGTATAGGGGATAGGGCTTACATGAGGCATGGCATGACCCAGCTAGTGTAAGTACCGAAATTTTATGGTGGCGACGACCACTGTATGAGCTCATTACCACTTGTGTTTAGTGGGTGGAAAGAAAGGACTTAAGATAAGTCAAGCTAAGGAAAGAAAGGGACTTCGGTCCAACCTAAGTAAAGAGTATAACTCTCAACATGTTTATGTATGTTATGAATAGTCATATAAGCTTTCATGTATGCCATGATGTTGTTAATACAACGAGGATAAGTACTAAAAATGAGACTCACTTCAGATAGTAATGTTTTCGAAAATCAAATAATTGAACCTATTGTATGCCCACAGTTTCTCATTTAAAAACCGAAGTGGCTGGGACGATGACGATGACACCCAAGGTGTCGTGGTCGAGTCCCTCGAAAATCTCATTTCTCATCCTAGTTGTTTTTCCGTCTCGTCACCAGATACTCATGGAGCCTCACGTGTCATGGAGCATGGAGCCTCCCCACCATGAGTGGGCCTATGACGAGGACGCCCACGCTATCGTGGCCACGACCACCACGATAGTTCGCACCTACTTCTATCTGGGTCGAGTTTTTGAGGAGCCAAAGATCCCGCCAGCCCCTGTGGACGTATCATCCTCACGCCTTGGACAGCCGTTGGGTACTTGGGATTTCCCACCCGAGCTATTGCCCGAGATCGAGATGGAGCCTATGTCTCCCGGTCTACCCGTAGCCGAGCCTGTGCCGCTACCAGAGGTTCCCGTGATCGATGTGAGTTCAACGGCCACCCCTAGGGCCGCAGCAGCTTCGCCGCCACTCCCTGAGTATCACCGTCGATTCGAGGAGGATCCTCCGAGGCACGTTCTTCGGGGGCAGCTATGTTCCCGCCATCGCATCCGTCGTATCGAGGTGATTAGCGAGCACCCGCATCATTCGCACTCCGCGCGTTCCCCGAGGCCGAGCAGCATGGGGGACTAGACATTCGAGGACCTGAGTTCGTTCGATGGAAGGGCATGGAAGAGCGGAAGAAGTCAGCATATGTCTACGAGGGCTTATTTTGATTTGCGCTCCTTAACTCTTGTATTTCATTTTGTATTGGATTTCATCAGACCTGTGTACCTTTGATATTTGGGGCCATGGCATGACCATGAGTTCCCTTTATATGTATTTGTTTGGATATTGTGAGATTAAGTATATTATGTAATTGATGTTATAATTTGAATGTATGACTTTATGATTTATCTCATGTTCCTTCTATTTTTATCGAAATCTCTGCGATACGCTCGTTTACCGCTATCTTCTCGCGCAAGGCTTTACTTTTCAAAAGCAACGACATATTTCAAAAAAAAAAAAAAATTTACTGTATTTTCCACGTAATTTAATTTTAAGTGAAGTTTAGTTTTCCACGAGCATAAGTAACAACTAATAAAACGCCGTAATACGACTTAAGCGTAATATGGATTTATTAGGGTGTTACAGGTAGTATGCGGCTTTGGGTCATACATGCAGTGATAGATTTGAAACGTCCACTGAGGACCACGTAGGATCGGATCGACGGACATGGGTCTTATGTTTCTTTTTGGTGCCCGACCCCACTTATGTATCCTATTTTGAAACTTGTCTCAGAATCAAACAGTTGGTTCTGTATATATATATATATATATATATATATATATATATATATATATATATATATATATATATAGTTGATGGTATGTGTGTTATTTATGCTTACTGTGTGGTTATAACGAAATAAACTCTATCACGTTCATTGTATGGCATCCCATTTCCCCCAAATGATTCGGATAAATGAAACGTAAATAGAATATTAACACAATAACACAAACTACTTAATTTCATGCTATGACTTAAGCATAACATTAAATAAGTAGGGTGTTACACTTCCTTTGTCCATTAACAGGAAGTTCGGCTCTTTGGAAGACGCGTGTGAGGAGAATGCCGTAGGGCAAGGCTGCATGACTCCTTCTAGCATCATCCACAGCAGAGAGCATGTAATCCAAGATTAACTTGACCAGATTAATCCTTTCTCTAGTCATAAGGCAAAACATGACTATATGATCTACCTTAGTCATGATATCAGTGTTTCCTATCCTTAAAAGCACTGTGTGTTAGACAACATAATAGATTGCTCTGACATTTAAGATGAGAGAAGAAGTGCGAATATTTCTCATTTGCATGTCTCTTCTTCCAGTAAGGACTTTAAAGACATCTTCTTCTGTGGCTTCAAGTTGCTCCTACCATCTTGAACCACCTCTGCATAAAACCCCTTCATTTGGAGTGTTGGTGATGTGGGTGACATCAGAGGGAAGTATTTGGATCTCGAAGCTCCCTATGATGCTCCTCAAAGATGTATTGTCTTTATCAACAGGGGTGAGGGTGCTATAGAAGGCGGCAACAACTCTAGTGCAGACTTCTTTAGAAATATTCAAGAAATTGTTCCATCCTTGGAACTTGAACGCCTTTGTAATCTGGGGAAAGGCTAAGAAGTTCTCCAATTCAAAACTTCTTCCAAAAGTAATAGGTCGTATGAAGAACTGCCTATGAAATTTAGTCTACATTTCATCATCGTCAAACATGTGAGGCACACTATAGTCTCCTTTCTTAGCCATGATGTACAAATAAGATAGGTAACTAGATATGAAGGACAAAGTGTGTTAGGGCAAGGTGTATGACAAATATGAGAGTCAGAAGGTTTTGGAGTAGAGAGGATGAAGAACACTAAAAGGTTTTTCTCTTAAACTTGAGAGATGAAAAGGTTAATGTGATGTGTAATAGTTAATGAGGGAGACCAACAGTTAAAATGTGTGAGTAGATTTAGAGTAAAATGCTGCTATTTTTAGAGTAAACATGCCTTTTGGAGTTTCTCGCTTAATTAGGTAATGGTCATCGTGTGATAGTGGGTGATCATCCAAGCAACGCACGTATCGAAAACATTTCTTGAAAGTCAATAACCATCTTTCTGGAGGAATGAGAAAACAGTCCCATGAGAAGACTAATTCAACTTTCTGAAACTGTTATTTTTCTCATTTCATCTTCATTCTTTTCTGAAGTAATCTTTCTGAATGGTGAGAGAGCACATTCTGAACAGACTCTACAAGTTTCTCGTGATGTGACTTTTCTAAAGCAAACTTAGATGAAAAAGAATAGCATTCCAAAAAGCAAACTCCATTAAAATATGGCAATTTCAACTTTTACTTTGGCTCAAGAGAGAGAGAGAGAGAGAGAGAGATAGTTTAGATGCAACCCATGTGAATGATCAAAAGTTGATCAAGTTCAGAAGGTTCCTTATTTTGGAGAATCAATCTTCTGCTAAGAGTTTTGTAAAAATGTCAGCAATTTGACTTTCGGTACTAATAAACCTTAGCTCAATGTCACCTTTCTAAATATGATCTCTTATGAAATGATACTTTATGTCAATGTACTTAGATCTAGAATGCTGAATGGGATTCTTGGTGAGGTTTATAGCACTTGTATTGTCACACAAGATAGGAATTTTGGTATACCTCAAGTTGAAGTCCTCTAGTTGTTGCTTGATCTACAAAATCTGGGTACTGCAATTGCAGCAGATACATATTCTGCTTCTGTAGTTGAAAGAGCAATAGTGTTTTGTTTCTTACTTGACCATGTTATCAAAGATTTTCCAAGAAAGCAATAGTAGCCACTAGTGCTTTTTCATTCCACTCTATCTTCAGCGAAATCAGCATCACAGTATCCTGTAATATTACAAGAAGTATCTTTCTAGTACCATAGATCAAGATTAGCAGCACCAACTAAATATCTCAAGATTCTCTTAACAGTAATTAAGTGTGAGAGTTTGGGATTTGATTGAAATTGAGCACAAGTTTCTACACTTAATTGCAAGTCAAGTCTACTAGCAATTAGATATAATAGTGATCAAATCTTACCTTTGTAGAGAGATTCAAAAACTTTCTCACCATCTTCGTCAGCCTCTAAAACTTGCGAGGGATGCATGGGAGTACTAATGCTCTTGGCCTTGTCCATATCAAACTTTTTGAGCAAATCCTTAGCATACTTTTCCTGATGAATTAGGATACTATCTTTCTCTTGTTTGATTTGCAGTCCAAGAAAGAATTTTAGTTCTCCCATCATGCTCATTTCAAATTCTCCATGCAAAAGATAAGAAAAATTCTTGCACAGACTATACTTAGTTGCTCCAAAAATAATATCATCAACATAAATCTAAGCAATCAAAAAATCATTTTTGTCATGATGAATAAAACAAGGTGATGTCAACCTTTCCTCTTACAAAATCATTTTTGATTAGAAAAGAGCTGAGTCTATCATACCAAGCTTTTGGAGCTTGTTTTAACCCATAGAGAACTTTTGAAAGTTTAAACACATGTTAAGGAAAGTTTTCATTTTTAAAACCAGGTTGATTAGCGTAAACTTCCTTAGATGTGAAACCATTTAAAAAAGCGGATTTTATGTCCATTTGAAATAACTTAAAACCTTTGTAAGATGCATAGGCAAGTAACATTCTAATAGTTTCTAATCTTGCAATAGGAGCAAAAGTTTCATCATAATCTATGCCTTCTTGCTGATTATAACCTTGAGCCACTAATCTTGCTTTGTTTTTGAGAACCTTTCCATCCTTATTAAGCTTGTTTTTGAATACCCATTTTGTTCCAATGGCAGATTGTCCTTTAAGCAGTGGTACTAGGGTCCAGACTTTGTTTTTCTCAAACTGAGATAACTCCTCTTTCATAGCTTCAATCCAGAATTGATCCATAAGGGCTTCTTCGATATTTTCTGGTTGAATCTCAGAGATAAGATCGAGATTTGAATCGCTTCTAAGTGAGGATCTCATTTTGATTCCATGAGAAGGTTCACCAATAATTTAGTTTTGAGAGACAATTTTCAAGTCTCTTGCACCTGAGTACCTTCTCCTTAAAGGAGCGCTTTCTTGTTCTTCAGAAGCATCATCAAAAACATGTTGATGTGATGGAATTTAAGAAACATTTTCATCATATTCTCTAGTGGTCATCTAAGATATGGGAGTCTTCATTTAATAACATACTTTCTATTTCCACTTCCAGATTAGCAACTTTCTGATTTAGGTCATTTTTCTTTTCCATAAAGCTTATGTAGATAGTTTCTTCTATAGATTGAGACCTTTTGTTGAATACCCTGTAAGCTTTTGACAAAGAAGAATATCCTAGAAAAATTCCAGGATCAGATTTAAGATCAAACTTTAACAGTTTCTCCTTAGTGTTTAGTATAAAACATTTGGATCCAAAAATATGAAAATAGGAAATGTTGGGTTTTCTTCCTTTCCATAATTCATAGGGAGTTTTCTTGAGGATTGGTCTAAAGAAAATATGATTTTGAATATAGCAAACAATGTTAACAGCTTCTCCCCAAAAACATTTTGATAAGTTGCTTTCAAGAAGCATAGTTCTGGCCATTTCTTGCAGAGATCATTTTTCCTTTCCACTACCCCATTTTGCTGAGGAGTTATAGGAGAAGAGAAATTATGAGAAATGTCATTTTCTTCACAAAAGTTTTCAAAAGCATGATTTTCAAATTCTCCACCATGATCTGATCTGAGGAAAGTGATGCAAAAACCTTTTTTATTTTGAATTCTTTTTGAAAAGGATTTAAAAACCTCAAAGGCTTCATCCTTATGGATTAGGAGCATAACCCATGTAAATCTTGAAAAATCATCCACAATGGCTAAACCATATCTCTTACCTCCTAGACTAATAGTTCTAGTTGATCCAAAGAGATCAAGATGCAAAAGCTCAAGTGGTCTAGTAGTAGAAACCACATTTTTTGTTGTGGAAAGAACTTTTGGTTTGTTTGCCTTTGAGATAGAATTCACAAGAGGAATCATTTTCAAAATCAGTTTTTGGCAAATCTATGATTAGTTCTTTCTGAGAGATCTCAGAGATCAATTTCATGTTAGCATGACCAAACTTTTTGTGGCACAGCCACTTTTCATCCAAAAAGGAAGCTAAGCATTTTACATTCTGATCTAAGAGATCAGCTAGATATAGCACATACATATTGTTATGCCTCTTGGCAGTAAGAATAATCTCGTCATTTGTAGAATCTTTACGGTGAGAGGATTCAAACATAACTTTGTAGCCTTGATCACAAAATTGACTGATGCTCAAGAGATTATGAGTTAATCCCTTTACTAACATGACATCATTTATTAGGTTGGAATTGTTCTTACCAACATTACCTATACCAATAGCTTTTGATTTGATTCTGTCAGCAAATATGACTATTCCACCATCCTTGGGTTTGAGATTTCTGAACCAGGATTTATTTCCAGTCATGCATCTAATGTAACATCCCCAATTTTATCTAAGCTAATTAGCTTAATGTCCGTGGCTAATTAGAGGGGTTAGCGATTAATTGAGGATTAATTAGCTAATCTTGATGAGTAAGAGCTTAGTAAATCGAGTCAAGTCAACAATTGAATCATAACACACTAAATGTTTGAATTAAAGTCTAATCACTCAAACCTCATTTTCCATAATTTAGAAAGATAATCAAGCTAAGATAATCTTATTAATTAAATACATGACAAATGTTTTACCTTAATCAATTGAGATAAATTAATTCTTACACCCTTAATACATAAATCATGAGAACAATTCTTTAGAGGAAGAACATCTTAAAAGTGTAATTAACCAAAATTGACTAGTGAGCAATTAAACAAAGCAAATCAACTAATAACTTAGGTAATTCTAATAGCTTTGAAAATTCAAAAATTTCTCCTATTTGTTACATGAAAATTTTGGCCAAGACAAGAGCAAGATCCAACCATTCATTGCTTCCTAATCTTGCACCCTTAGATCAAGCCTATTTTAGCATTATTCACTAGTCAAGCCTAACCTAAGGAAGAGCTAGTCTTTACTAAAGTCTTTTCACAAGAGTAAGTAGACCTTGCCTTGGCCCACTTGAGAAAATACAAAAGAGTCCATAGCATGCACCAAGACTCAAAGAAAACACAACCAACCCCTTTTACCCCAAGGTTCCTAGCCTTCTTGCTCATAAAAGAAGCAAAACTCACCTACTCCTTGTTGTTTGTTGGAGGAAGCAAAACCCATTAGCCCCCTCACCCCAAATGGCGCCAACCGCCCCTCCTTCACTCTCTCATTTGTAATTTTCATCCTTTCTCAAGGACACAAAGTCGTCACTTCCCTCTCTCTCAACCTCTCAACCTCTCCTTGTTCTTCTTACTTTTCCACTATCATCAACCTCATCTTCTATCACCACCCTCACAAACTCATCAAGGATCACCCTCTTTGATTCTTGATAAAGCAAAACAAATACTTACTTAGCCCTATTAGCAAGCTCAAGAAGAAGAAGACCATCTCCAATACTTTCTTTCCCTTCAAGTTTTCAAGAAAATCTTTGTGGTAGTGACTCTAACCCTTTTCTTTCTATACATTTTCAAGCTCTAAAACTCCTAAGTTCTCCATAGCTTTGTGGTTCTAGAACTTACTCTAAAAGCCTCATGGCTATACTCTTATTATAAGAAGTTTACTTGTGATTGTTGCTCTTCTCTTAGAAGAATGATTTTAGTTGTGTATTTATCTTATTTTGATCCCAACTTTTTAGAACTTAAAATATTGATTTATCATCAAGACCTCAAAGCATAAAAGTGGTGTGGAAAATAAAAGTGGTTTCTTGAAGAAAAGACTTAATGTTTTTACAAGAAAACTAATTGAAATAAAAACTGTTGAAGCTAGAAATTCTGGCAGTTTGTTTTTAACGACCAATAACTCATTCAATACAACTCAAAATGCAATGAAACTAATTTTAATTGAAAATATATTCGTAGAGCTTTTTATACATATAAAATACGTGAAATTTGGCCTTAAAACAAGGGAGATATGCATTTTCAAAGTGGGCTATCCCCGGATGTCTTTCTATTTGGCAGTCTATACAAAAATCTTAATAACTCGAGCTATACAAAACATTTTTGAGTGGAACCAAATTCGTTATAAAGTTAAGATATAGAAGAACACCTCCACAAAACAGTTTTGGTAGATTCCTTAGGAGGAGCTCCCAGTAAAGTTTATAAGTCACTATTGTGGAATGAATCTAAGAGATAGAACAGTCAGAGTAAAACATGCATGTCTCAAGTTACAAAATGAATTTTTGAGTGGGATTTACTTTTTTTGAAAATAGACTCAGACAAGTATAATCATATCAAAACTCAAGTCAAAATTGTGAAAGATGAAATTATGGCAAATTTTTTAAATTACTACCTCACTGTAAAAGAAAAACTAGTTATGGTTAAATTTAAAGGTTAATGAGAAATAAGTTTGAAGACATTAAGACCTTCAAATTAAGATATGGGAAAAGCCTCATAATTCAACTTAATAAGCTTTGAAAAGGATAATAGATAAAATTGGCCCTATGCCTAATAAAAGAATTGACACAAGAGGCAAATTTAATTAAAAACTTGCACCTAATTTACTAAGCCATGCTCATAAAATTTTGTTTGTGATATATCTATGTCTATGTGCAAGTATGATGATATGGAGATATGATGATGATGATGATGATGTTGGATATGATGAATAGGTTAATGCTGAGTATGATGTATTTGATGTTGAATAACATATGATGATGAATTGTGACTGGATTTCTCTATTTGGCAATTGTAGGGAAGCTTTGGTCTAGCCATCATGCTGCTAGAATTCCGCAAAATTTATGGACTTACAATAATTTTAGTATCATAAGCCTTAATAAGAAGAGATTGAACTAAGGGTATGATCCTTCGAAAAGAAAGGTGGCCTGTAATAAGAAAACCCCTCCACCCACGACTCACATGAGGCATGGCATAGACCTAGCTAATGTAAGTATGGGGGATAAGGCTTACATGAGATATGGCATTGACCCAGCTAATATAAGTCTCGAAAAGTTATGATGGCAATGGCCACGGTATGAGCTCATTACCACCTATGTTTAGTGGGTGAAAAAGACTTAAGATAAAGTCAAGCTAAGAAAAGAAAAGGGACTTCGATCCAAAACCCTTAAAGGGAAGGTGTTAAGAGAAGCCTAATACACACCCATGTATGTCATTTGTAATTATACTTGTTTCCATGCATGTTATGCTATAATTCCCAAGAATTAGAGTGTATGTTAACAATTGAATCTGTTTTGGATATGCATGTTTCGAAAATCTAATAATTGGACCTTATGAATGCTCACTATATTCATTAATAAAACCGAAGTGGCTGGGATGATGATGATGATGACACTTCCGTATCGGGTTTGAGCCCTACTAAGAAATCTTATTTCTCTCCCTAATTATTTTTCTGTGTTGTCACCAGATCTCTATGGCACATGTAGTGGAGTGGAACATGGATCCACCCCTTATGAGTGGACATACGATGAGGACGCTCAGGCCATCGTGGCAACGATGACCACGGTGGTGCGCACCTATTTCTATCCTAGTCATATACATGAAGGAGTAGGGCCTAGTGTTCCGCCTGCCCCAGCCGACATTCCTGTAACCTATCCAGGACAGCCGTTCAGTCCTTGGGACTTCCCGCCCAAGCCGTTGCCAGACATCGAGAAAGAGTCGATGCCTCCAGAGCTACCTGCAGCCAAGTCCCTGCCACTACCGGCGATTCCTATGATTGATCTAAGTTCCATGGCCATTCCTAAGGACGTAGCCATCTCGCCGCCATATCCAGAGTATCATCCGGATACTTTAGAGGAGGATCCTTCTGAGGAGCAGTCCTTAGTAGCCAGCTGTGCCCCGGACCAAGCCAGGCCGAGTCACCGCATTCGTTGCATTAGGGTAATCAGTTGGCACCCCCTCATCATCCGTACACCTCATGTCCCCCGAGGTCGAGGAGCGAGGGGAACCAGACACTCGAGGACTTGACTTCACCTAATCCAGATGTACGGTCGAAGGACGAATGTCTGAAAATGTCTATTGGGCTTGTTGTTATTGTTGCTTCATATCTCATGTATTTTATTTTGAGACGAACTTTATCACCGTAGCTTGTATTTGATATTTTTGGGCCATGGCACGACCGTGAGTTTCCTTTTTTGTACTTCTAAATGTTATGAACCTATATATGACTAGCTATGTTATGCAATATAATTGCGATTTCTATTTATTTGTCTCGTCATGTTTTTTTCTGTGTGCTATGAATTGTATGCAGCATGCTCTATCTATATCTATATTCTTGCTTAAGGCTTTACTTTTCAAAACACTGCAAAGCAATGCATATTTCAAAAAAAAATTTACCATATTTTCCTTGTCACTTAATTTATAAATGAAGTACAATTTTTCCGTGAGCATAAGTAATAACTAATAAAACGCCGTAATACGACTTAAGCGTAGTATGGGTTTATTGGGGTGTTACATCTGAAACATCCACTGTCCAAATACCACTTCTTTTCCTTTTGATGAATTGATTTAAAGTATACCTACATTAGAAGCAATTTTGATTTTAGGTACCCATATTTTCTTGGGTCCTTTTGGGTTAGCAGGCTTCTTGGCCTTTTTCACTATCTGTTGTTTTGGCCTCCTTCTAGAGAAGCGTCTATCAAAAGTGTGACCCCTTTTTGAAGCAGTAAATACAATTTGGAATTAAGCTTGAAATTTTCTCAAATGAGTTTTCATCATCTTCCTTCTTATAGCCTAAACTGATTTTATCAAGGTAAGGTTTCTGACCACTAAGCATCAAGTCTAGATTTTTGGAGCCATAAACCATTTTCTCAAGATCAGATTTGAGAAGTTTTACTAATTTTTGAAGCTCAGAAACATCAGAGAATGTCCTATCTTGAGTTTTAGAAACTTTGTCTTTTAGGGCTGCTACTTCCATTTGAAGAGCAAAATTTTCATTCTGTATTTTGTTTTTTTTATACCCAACCTCTCCTTCTCAGTCTTGAGTTTTTCAAACTCTAAAAATAGTTTTCAAAAATCTTTTCTAAGAGATGCATAATGCGAAGCAAGAGACTTGGAATCATCCAAGAGTTCATCATAAGCTTTTTGAAGGTTTTCAAAAGTAAGTTTAGGTTCAGACTCACATAGCTTAGTTTCTTCATCTGAGATAATATCAACCAAGAAACAGAGGTTGGCAACAATCTCTTCTTCGCCTTGAGATTCACCATTTTCTTGCACTCCATCTAGATCTTCCCATGTGGCCATCATAGTCCTTTTCTTTGGAGTCTTTTTCTTTCCAACTTTCTTTAGTCTGGGACATTCTAATCTGATGTGCCCCGATTCCTTGCACTCAAAGCATACTACTTCATCTATTTTGACTTTGCTCTTCTTCTCATTTTTTGGAGCAAAGTTCTTCTTTTTCCTTCTGAGCCATGCTTTTGAGATTCTTCTAGCCAAGTGAGCTATTTCATCATTTTCATCATCAGAATCAGGATCAGAGGAACTTTCATGTTCCTCAACTGATTCTTCTGAGGCCTTCATGGCTTTGGAGGAGCTGAATCTCTTTTGAGTAGTCTTAAAGGCAATGGACTCTCCTTTCTTGTTGGATTCCTTAGAAATTTCTTTATCTCATGAGTTTTAAAGGATCCAATAAGAGCATCCAAGCTGAGTATGTTTAGATCTTTAGCTTCTTTGGTGGCACTAACTTTGGGAAGCCAGGCCTTTAGAAGACTCCTTAAGATTTTTCTTACCATTTCTGCATTTGAGTACCTTTTTCTTGAAGTTTTCGGCTGATTTATGATATGCATAAATCTGGTAGTCATTTTGTCAATATTCTCATACTTGAGCATATTGAACATTTCATATTTATGAACAAGCATGCTGATTTTCATTTCTTTAACTTGATCAATTCCTTCATGAAGCACTTGAAGTCTATCCCTGATTTCTTTGGCAAATTCATAGAATATAATTTTGTCATATTCACTTTTGCTCAAGGTACACGTGAGCAAGTATTTTGCCTTGGCATTCATTTGAACCTTCACTTTGTACTGATCAGTCCATTCATTTCTAAGTAGAGGATGTTCTGGATCAACTATTACTTGTGGTGCTGATTGTTTGGCAGTAGGTACATAGTCACCATTCTCTATTATCTCCTACATATCTAGACTTGTGTACTCAATGAAGAGTCTTATTCTATCCATCTAGTATAGATAGTCTTCACCATTGAAATAAGGAGGACGATTTATGGAGTGACATTCTATGATGTGATGGATTTGTTAGGCTATCTGATGTGATCTTTAATCTCTGCAGCCATTAGGAAGCTCAACCCCAGAGTTAGGCTTTGATGCCAAGTGTTGGAAAAGATAACACAAAAAAGGGGGGTTGAATCGTGTTATCTTAGACTTAAAAGTAACCTGATAATTTTAAGTTAAAAAAAAAATTATCTCAAGTCCTTAACTTGGATTGTGGAAGCTTTGTGTTAGTTAAAGAAGGCTTATGATATGTGCTCTGGAGGACAAATTGGACATTCTAGTACAAGGGAGCAAGATGGAGATTTTAGCATGCCTGTAAGACCAATCACACGAGCAAGAGCAAAGAGGTTAAGAGAAGATTTTGGGAACTTGGCTAAAGCAATTGTGGAAGAGATATATCAAGAATGGGCCAAGAAGATGCCAACTCATACTAATGGACAACCCAAGATCTTCTTATTTGCTGCAAATTGGGCTTAGAAGCTTATTCTGGTCATATTAGGCCATTATCCTATTTTTGTCTTATTTAGTTTAGTTAGTTTAAGTATTTAAGACATCTAAACTTTTAGTTATTTTATTTAGCCCATATTTTATGTTTTATGTTTTATGTTTTTTCTAACCCAATTCATATTATTTAGCATCAGAACACTTCTTATTGGGCTTGGACGTAGTTTAAGTGTTTAACCTAGTGTAAGAGGTTATAAATGCCTCAAGGAACACTTTGTTTAGGAGTTTTTTTTTTTTTTGATTAATTGAAATTCTGTTTTGTTTTCTTTCAAGAAAACAGTGCTTTTGTATGCAAGTAAGGTGAGTGATTTGCTTTGTTTGTTGCATTAAGAAATTGAGAGAATTCATCCGAAGGTAATTTCCTTGTGATATTGAATCAATTTTTGTTCTATCTTTTCCCTATTATCTACGTTTCCAAGGACAAGTTTCTTGGGGGTTTAGTAGGGAGAGTCTTTATCCTAAATCTTGTTTTCTATCAAAGTGTGTGCCTGGGGTTTCTAGATCTTTATATCCGCAGGGTTCCTCATCAGCTTATATGTTTATATTTGTTTAAAAAAGAGGAACAAATTTAAATAAATCATGTAGAGAGAATAACTTATTCGATCAAGTTAAAAGATAAGTGGGAATAGAGAAACCACACAAGATATTTTTATATTGGTTCAGCTAAACCACTTGCCTACTTCTAGTCTCCAACACTTTGTTGAGATTTTATATAAAGCTGAGTATTCTTGTTCAAGCTTCTCCAAGCTTCTTGCACAACAGTAGTGTTTCTTCAAGCCTCTCCAATCTTTTTCTCAAGTATTCTTTATCCAAACTTCTCCAAGCTTTTTTTGACCTCTACTGGGTCTGTGTACAAGTTTTGAGATTTTTTTAAAAAATTTTGTGAACACTCACTCTAACTCTCTTTCCAGAGGATAAGACAATTATTTTCGATGTGAATGACTATTCTAAATTCTCAAAAGAGAATCTTATCAAATCCAAAGTAGAAGAGAAGATTTTGTTTAACAAAAGTTATAATGAGTAACTTTCTAGTGGTTCAGAAGATTGATAAAGTTGACTATGAAGCTCTACAAGCAAAGAAGATATTCAATTATTCTAACATTCTTTCTTCGCCATCCAGCCTTTTATAGGCATTTGAAATATATCCGTTGGAGCTTTTAGTTCTTAACTCTTGAAGTTCTCTTTGAATTGCTGGTCTAAAACTGGATAGAGAAACAATAGTTTTTCCTTTTCCTCATTCTTCGAAGATTGTGCAGAGATAGGAAAGTAGCTGTTTGTTGCTATACCAACTGTGCAAACTTGTCAGTGCTTCTTTTGCCTCTTGTCAAATCATCTTTTTGACTTTTTGAATTTCTTTATGAAGCACGTTGAGGAAGCTTTGAAGGTATGACAAATATGAGAAGTATGTTTATGGTGATATCCCTTCTGGATAAGATCATTCTTCTAGATAAAGTCATCATTCTAAATTGGCATGTCTTATCTTTCTGGGCTCGTCTTTCCTTTCTAAAGTGTAGCTCCAACCTTCTGAAATTCTTCTATTCTGATTCTACACAAAATAGCTTGAGAGACACAAAGCATATATTCTGCATAAAGTATATTATAGTATAGAGTTATGGATAAAGATGCTTTGAAGGCCTTTTGAGCGCTAAAGCTATTTGTTGAATATCATTCGTATAGGAGAATTTGTTATTCGAATTAGCCTTTTCTTCATCAAAAAGATTTGCTTGTATTCTAATGTGGTTTTCATCAAAACCCTTTAGAAAACAATTCGGTTCATAGCATCAAAATAGCTTCTGATAAGCATTGGAGCTAACAAAAATTTCCATGTTTAGCATTTTGGGGAAGTTCCTGTCTAGCCATTATGCTACCAGATTTTCACTAAAATTATGGACTTAATTATATTATTTGCATGTCTACATGTGTCATGTCTTTGTTTTCAATGCATATAAAGAGGTATGATGTAATTATGAGAAAAAGAAAAAAAATAATTGAATATGATCCTTCAGTCACTTCGGTAAAGGAAGTAAGGGAAGGTGATCCACAAAGACAAAATAAGCGGGCATGATCCTTCGATCGCTTCGATAAGGGAAATAAGGGAAGGTGACCTATAAGATACCCCTCTACTTTGGAGGAAAAGGGGCCCTGATCTCTCCAAAACTAGAGGTACCCTTGTCAGCTCATTCTGATTTTAGATTAGTACTATGTGACGACGGTCACGGAATGAGCTCATGACCAATAACAGTCTATTCCAAGGGAAAAGTAAAGAATATTAAGCACGTACTAAGTATGAAAGTAGAGTTAAAGAAAGACTCCGATCAAGTCCATGAAGTTACATGGATGTGCATGCATCTTTATTCTCTCATACACACAGATATGAATATTTATACTATATTTTTATATATATATTCCTACCTTATGGCTTTGTATCCCTTTATATTATGTTTATATGATGAAGATTAAAAGAAACCCGCTTCAAGAACCTATGTTTTCAAACCCTTTTAAAAATGAAATCTATGCATGCTCATTGTTTTCATAATTAAACCTGAAGTAGCTGGGACGATGGTGATGACACATTAATGGTCTAGTCGGGATCCTACTGAGAAATCTTGTATTTCTCATTCTTGTGTTTCCGTGTCATTTTTAGACAAAGTTGTTGGCATCTATGGCAGCACTTCTGAGGGTTCCTGACTCGATAGAACAAGGAGTTGTCATGTTATTTCACCTAGTTAAGGAGGATCAAGATAGTAGCATGGTATTTTTACTTTCTTAAGAGGCCTAGCTCGACAGATTATGTGTAATTAAGAGCATGTGGGAAGTCATGCTACTTAATTTGACCTATTACAAATATGATAATTATTAAGTGTAATTATAACTCTTGATTATCTATGATTACATTATTGTCTTAAGGTATTGTGTTATGTTATTTCAATTTTATCATATGTCTTTCTAGTAACTTTGCAATACGAGGAATAACTTCCATATGTATGTAAGTAAGTAAGCGCTTAAAGGCTCAGCTTTCAAGCATAAAGTTTTTTTTTTTAAAAAAAAATTACATGCTATTTTCGTGTATTATGCTAACTTCAACTATAAGAACTTCCATTAGTTAAGAATAGCAACTAGTAATGCCATAAAATAACTTAAGCATATTATGGTATTATTGGGGCGTTACAGCGAGGATGTGAGGACGATGGCGGCAACACAAGGTAGCAGTGTGGCGAGGTTGGGTTGGCAGTTGATGGTTGTGTGGACTGAGACATGGTGTTGCCTATCACAATTGCATTCGTGGTTCTCCTTTTGCTTTATGATTATTATCGCAGCCTTCATCATCGATTCCAATTGTCCGCATTGGCATCATCAATATTGATACTATCACAATAGTGACCTACCTATAAGATTTGTTTCCTTGTTTGACATCTAAATTTGACTATGTAATTCTTATAATATTTTTTTACATTCATTATTTATTGTCTTTGAAAATTAAACATACTGTTCTTAATAAATTTGGGTCTTCAGTGTTTTTTGTTCGTTAATTTTTTGTTTATATGGCTTACACTAGGCAGGTTTAAACATGATGGAATCTGAAAATAACATAGGTGATCAATATTTTACACCACAAACATTCAATGTGAAAGCCAATATGGTAATTTATGTTAATAAAGTATTTTATATGATAATAATAATAATTATTATCGTTGTTATAATAAATATATTTTTATTTTAGGTGAATGAATTGGTAGGTACTTGATATGATCCGTCAAATCCAATAGTAGGAATGGTATTTGATACTTTAGAGAAGGGTGAGGATTTTTATAAAACATATGCACATAATGCTGGTTTTAGTGTGGGTAGCTCATCTAAAGCTAAAACTGGAAATGGTATGAAGCATTGGAAGTATCTACTCTTGACCATTCATCTGAAACTAAAAATGGAAATGGTATGAAGCGTTGGATGTATTTGCTCCTGACCATTATTAGTGATCCAAGGGTTATTGTAAGCTCCTTTCATCTCTTACAATAAGCAAGTCCTATCATGTGAGTCATTCTCTTGTGTGTTTGTGTGTGTGTGTATAAATAAGGGTTGCTATGTGAAGATTAGCAAATTTCACTTTTTATTTTGAATATAAAATTTCAATCCTTTATTTTTGAATCAACTTATAAATTTGGGCAATTTAGTAATTTCAATTTACTTACATTCAATAAAATAGTTTTAGAAATTTGCTAAACTTTGCTTGATTTTCCCATTTTGTGGCTAAGGTTATGCCAGCCCAAGGGGTGTATGTGGCTCAATTTTGAAAACTCATATTAAGGTTTTAAATGCTATTTAAGTGACCATATAGTATACATTTCTATTGACCCGATTCTTGCACTACAAAATACTAAAATCAAATTGATTTCTCCTAAACTAACATGATATTGCTAATAGCTTTTCATAAAATTTTTTATATTGTAAAGCTAAATATTCTAAACCCTAACATCCACATTTCGATTCTAATTAAGTGTATTTCTCAAACGCAATGAAATAAATTGACAAACGGTGCTAATTTACACCCTGCTTCGGGATGTTACAAGTTTGGGCATGGCTTTAACGGACAATGTGAATGGACCTGAAATTGGGCCTTGGAAGCTATTGATTAGGGCTTGGCAATTTTTGAAATAATTTTGGGCCAATTTGTATCAAAAAAATCATAATTAACTCAGGAAACATAAAATAAATTAAATTAAATAAAATAAGAAACCCTAACCTTAAGAATAACCCTGACCATGCCCCTAACCAGCCCAAAATCCCTCAGTTCAGTTTGAATTAGTTTTTGAACTAAATAGGTTAAAACCCAACTAAATGTCATTTTCAAATCATCTTTACATTAATTAAGTTTTACCAATTTGATTAACTTTTGATCAAATCTTTTGCTAAAACAAATTTTGTCCCCTGATTTGTTCCAAATGGCGTAGCTGCACATGAAGTGTCAAAGAAAATTATTTATTTAATTTATAGATAATTAACTATGTTAATTAACTTAAAATAGGCTTAATTAAGGCAAAAATTGACTAAAATTACTAAAAATTGTAGAAAATTTTTGGAAAAATTCAGAATATTATCTAACACATAATTGAACATGGATTTGATGATAGATTAAAGAAATTTAATTGTTTGCTAATTATTTAATTAATTAAAGCTTAAATTATCTAATCTATATTTTAGAAAAAGGTGCTAATTATGCCCTAATTAAACCATAAACCACTTTAATCTTTTCTCAAACGTTAATCACCATATAATATGAGTATTATATCATGTCTAAATCAATTTAAATTGGTGGTTAGATTAATTAGTCATTGGTGGCTTAATTAACTAATAAATAAAACTACCTAATTAGGTAAAAAACTAATTCTATGGTTAAGACTAACTAAAATCACCTTTCATCTATAAATATACTAACACATACTGACCCCCACACCCTTTAAAAGCCTTAGCATCAGCCCCAAACCCTCAAACAATCATAGCCCTCTCATCTTCTTCCTCCCCCATTTTTTTCCAAAAACTCCACCAAAACTCTATTAAAACACTACCAAGCTTTCATCCTTTCTAACCACCCTCAAGCACTACTATTCCACAAGTAGGGTTTTTCTTTTCTCCCTTTTAGGCTTCATGCATGTGTTTCATGCTATTTTGTGTTAATTGAAGCTCTGAGTCTTTATTTGCAGAGTATGTGTTCTTATTTTGAAGTTCTAATAGTTTGTGATTGGCTTGGTTTATGATGATTTCTTTAAAGGATTTGTGTTTTAATCATGTATACTTGTGTTTTCATGCACTAGATCATCTTTTCATGTGTAACATCCTCCCAAAATGTAGTACTATGCTTAAATCATAGTTCCATATGTAACATCCCCACTTTAGTAAACCAAATGTAATGGAAACTTTGAATTAATTACCTTAGACAGTGTGAGAATTTCTCAGGCAGTACTATGCCATGATGATCCTCATGCTTGGAATTATAAGGTAGTGTAATACTGCCGTTGAAAATATGACACTGCCATATGTTAAAAATTAGGAAATGACAAAAGTGCCCCTATCAACTTTTGTTAATTTCACTCTTGCCCAAAAGTTTTAGAAATTGTACTTTAATCCCAAGTGGATATTTCTACATTAACCCTAGAACTTTTCATAAAATGACATTTACATCCCCACATCGGTAGAATTAGCAGAATGAGATTTTAAGCGGAGCAGAATTACGTGGCGAAACCGTAGAAGTTTAAATCTCTGCCGATTGGGCCATGGAGACAGTCTGGTGTGAAATGACATGAGGTGCCCCTGGAGTTGCTCAAAATTACGAAAATGCCGTTAGTTACAGAAAATAGGAAACCCAAAGGCTCCGGATTTACAAAAATGTCTAATTTACTTCGTTAATTCGCTTATTCGGTTTCAATAGTTATGTAAGGGCAATTAGGGGTTAATTAAATATTTATCAAGAGTTAATTAGATATTAGTTAGAGAGATTAGGCTTAAGATAAATTAAATTGGACATGTAGATATCTTAAACTATTAAGTAACGTTTGACCGGTTTGGAGGAAATCGATAAATATTCGGTGTTCTAAACTGCCAGAGCCGAATCAGTAGAATTCTACACTGATAACCTTACGTTGAATGGCTGAAATTTAGCCACCCTTACCACATATGAGTGGCGCCAAGTGTTGCTCAAGATAGTGGAGAAAGTTGGCCTCATCTCCACCGAATTTTTAGCATTTTCGCCTAGTTGTTCGGTTTTATCAACTACTTAAGATTAATTAGCATTCGAATAAATTTTTACTTAGAGCCAATTAAGTATCATTTAGAGAAATTAGATATGAGAGCAGTAGATTGAAAGTATAGGAAACTTCATAGGATTTTGCCAAAATCGATTTACCGATTTAGAGGCAATCGGTAAGATTTCGGTACTTTGAACTGTTGGAACCGAACCAATAAAAATTATACTGTGAGAGCCCTAGGATGGATGGCCAAGATTCAGCCAACACACCCTACAAGTGGCACCACAATCAGCCTTCAAGAAGGCAGCCAAATCAGATTGGAGAAGGAAAACACATCCACCAATCACATGCAATCTTGCTCCAAAAGTCTTCAATTATTTCCTTCCAACTCCCTTGATTATTTTCAGATTTATAACTTGCTGAACTCTCATTATTTCTCTCCTATCCCAACTCATCTTCACTCCATCTCCATCTACTCTTCAAGCTTCATCAAGATTCCTTCAATCCAAGGCACCAATCTAGTACAACAACACCTAGAAGAGGTAGGAATTCTAACTTCTTTCTTGTTTTCTTTGAATTGGGCTGATTGGGACTCCACTTTCTTCCCAATTTCTTGCAAGATTCTGATGTTATCTTGAGTGATGATGATGAATTAAGGTTGGTTTAGGGTGTATATGTGAGTTTGAATTGAAGATTGGATGGATTGATTAGAGAAAAATGTGAATCCAAGAAGAATTCAAGAAGCTGTTAGGGTTTTCCCCTCGACGGTCCGTACGGCAGAGTGTACGGCTCTGCCTACAGCATATTAAATTTGATGAAAATATTTTTATATGAAACCAGACATTCAGGGATTTCTATACATATAAAATATAAGGCCATTGGATTAGTATAGAATTAGTTATGAATTTTTGAAGTTTGACCTAGAAATCTGGATTTTCATCTGGGCAATATGAGTTGAGAAGGGTATAACTCACCCTACACAACTCCAAATTGGGTGAAACTGATGCTGTTTGAAAGCTAAAATGTAAGGAAACATACCATAAAAATTTTGGAGTTAGATTTGTAGCCATTTGTGCCCAGCACATCAATGAAATTTACTTAAGTTCAAACTGGGCTGGAATAGGGTAGTCCAGTAAGGTCAAGTTTTGGGACATATATATCAAAATATACTTATACAAATGAGATGAAACTTATTTCATTAGAAAGTTGTCCTGTTAGCTTTAATTTGATATAATTTTACCTAGTTTTCTATTTTTAGTGAATTTTTACTTCTAAGAGTGCAATTCTGGTTAGTTGTAGGATAGACAGAAGTAAACTTTGAATAACTTGAGCTACATAAATCAAAATGAGATGGGACCAAAGGGTTGGAAACTAGAGCCATAGATCTATAACATATTCAAAATTTAGATCCAAATGAATTGAATAGAAATTATGGTGAATTTTACAAAATCGGGCAGAATTGAGTAGAATGAACAAAAAAAAAAACTTTAGTTATGTATTTATGTTGGCATGTTATATGATTGATATTATTGTTAGAAAACTTGATTGTTCCTTCTGGTAGTCTAGCACTATTTATGGGGAAGCGGACTCGATCCGTTATGCTGCCGAAATTCTAGCAGAAATATGTGAATTATATGAATGTTATACATTTATATGTTATGCTCATGGGATTCATATATGCAAGAATGATTTAAGTATGATATGAAGTATATGAATGATTGCATGTAGCATATGCATGTATAATCATGTCCAAAGAAGAATAAGATTTATGAGAACTCGCAAGAAAGATGTACCAAGCTACCACGTGAGGCATGGCATAGACCCAGCTAGCGTGGGCCAAAGCGGTACTGTCTAAGACTTGGGCTAGCCCTCGACCAGATTTAAGGGGAATAGACCGGTGTGAAGGTTGGGGAAAGTAAACCCGTTACTCATGTATAGATACGAGCTCGAACCTGAAAAGCAGGCTATTACCCAAGGGTGAGAGAGGCCATTCACTTCCGGGGGACCAAGTACAGAATGGCAAGGTTAAGTTGCAAGTTAAAGAAGAGATAAATTAAGTCAAGTGCACTTGCATACATTCAAGTATACGCATTTATATGTGCATCTTCAATTATCTAGTTAAGTCATAATGTTATTATGATCCTTGTTGAAGCATATTTTACTATCCGTATTTCTATGTCTGTCATATGATATGGCAAGTGGTTGTTAAAATATAACCCACTTCGAGAAAGGTGTTTTCAACTTAAAATTGAACCACTATTTATTTATATGTGTTCATATTTTTATAATAAACCGAAGCGGCTGGAATGTTTATGATGGCACTGTATGAGTAAGAATTTGAGTTTACCTACTGAGAACCTTAGGTTCTCACTACCTACTTGTATGTTTCTCTTTTCCGTAAATATTCCAGCACCTAAGTTGGAAATCAAGTGCGAGGCAGAGTACAGGGCCATTCATTGAGCAAGAATCGGGCATAAGCCAGACCAAGAGACTATTAAAGCTAGCTAACGACTAGTTGGACATAAACGCTGTGTACTATGTCAAGTACAGTTTTTTTAAAAAGTGTAGTTATTTTATTATCTATGTATCAAAGATTATTAGTCAGCAATAAAATGAGTAGTTCAAGGGCCATGTATTATATTCTCCATATTTTAAAGATTTTTCTTAGCATAGTGACAACCTTTTACTATAACTCAATGACTCGAGCATGGCTTATATGATAGAGGTTGTTACACCATACTCAAGAGTTGTTACGATTACCTGAGTGAATCTTTTCTGACAGCAACTTCAGCCGTCTTTGAAACTTTTCGAGCTATCTGGAGACAACATGGAAATAGGAGTGAGAATTTTAAATACTCAGTAGGATTCATTAAGAAAGTTCATGCTGTGTCATCATTATTATCTCCAGCTGCTTCGGTTTACTAGAAACAAAAAAGTGAACATGTTATACGAATGGTTCCATTTTATAGTTTGAAAACATATAGTCCGAAGCAGAGTTAATTTTACTCAAGCACTTGTTAAACAGAGTAAGGGTTCAAGTATGAGTATAACAATATTTCATAATAATAATAATAATATCGATAACAAGAGCCTACTCGCAATGTCATAATGATGCTGATAACAAACATTATTTGTGTTGCTATACTGTTCATCGTAAAATCATGCTTATGCAAATACATTCACTTGAATTCATCCAAAACGCACTTGTGTTTCTTTAACTTTCTTTGACTTCCTTTCCTCGGCACACCTAGGCGTTACATATCGCCATCCCTAGGGTGCTTGCATATATTTGAATCTTTAATCTTTACTACCCTTGGGTAGTCTGATCTAGGAGTGAGCTCAACTTCGCGACCGCTGCCACACAAGATCGACTCCACAAGGGGACCCACATGCCTCTAGGTCAGAGGGACTCAGTTGGCCATCTGCCTCCAACATAGAGGGACCTAAAAGTTTTAGCTGCCTTCACAAGGAGGGACCCAATGTGGAACTGCCTCCGAGTGAAGGGACCCACATCTTTATCTTTTAACTGCCTTCACCTAAAGGGACCCAAATAACTGCCTCCAAGTGAAGGGATCTCATATATTCTTCCTTCATTCATATGCAAATATGCATGCTTTCATAAGAATAATTCATGATCATATCATTCATAATTGTATAGCTGTTCACCTTTGATCATGCATGTGAATGCTCTGCATTCTTGTACATGACTCACATTATACTTACTCATAATTTCAAATTCATAAATAATCAACTTAACTAGTAAAAACTATCAATCCATTAATCTTGCACTTTCTACCGGAAATTTGAAGCATAACGGATCGAGTCCACTTCCTCATAAATAGTGCTAGTACTCAGAAAACCAATTGTACAGAAAAATCATGACACTTCATTCACAATTCAATCATCAAATTCATGGGCACAATTGTTACATTTAAAACATAGTTGCTGTCTTAACACTTACATTCAACTCGATTTTTGTAAATCAAGTCACAATTTCTATTTAACACATCTGGACCTCAATTTTGGATATGTTAAAGTGTTATGTGTCTATTTTCTAACCTCTTTAGTACCATCTAATTTTGATAAATATAGCTCAAGTTATTTAAGTTTTATCCTTGCCTGCCCTGTAGCTAGCTAGAATTACACACTTAAAAGTAAAATTCCACTATAAATCGAAAACTAGTTCAAATCATATGACATATTAAAGCTAATAAGACAAGCTTTCATTTACAGCAAGTTTCATTTCATTTGCTTTAGTATAGCTTGAGTTATAAGCCCCAAAATTTGACCTTCCTGAACTGCCCTACTTTGGCCCGGTTTAGACATAGGGTAATTTCTTCAAGCCACTGGAAGCAAACGGGACTATATCTAACTCTGAAATTTTTATGGGATGTTCTCCTATGTGCAAGCTTTCTAACAAAGTTGATTTCATTCAATTCCAAGTCATATAGGGCAAGTTTTGCCCTGAACAACCTAGTTTGCCCAGAATCAAACTCAAAAACCTAGGTCAATCTTCCAAAATTCATATCTCTCTTAATACTAAATCCAATGGTCTTATATTATATATGTATGGAAAGCCTGAATGTCTACTTTCATATAAAAATAGTTTCATCAAATGTAACTGGCTGTAGGCAGAGTCGTATACTCCGCCGTACGGACTGCCGAAGGGTTTTGGTCTTCCAGCTCCTCACTTCTTCCTACTTTCACCCTTTCTTACTTCTTAATCGATTTTAACATCAAAAACAGCCAACAAACCAGCCAAAGATCATCATATTCATTCAATCATCACATCAAGAAGTAAGAAACAATAGCCAAATTAGTTACCCACCCTAAGAAAACAAGAATAAAATTGAATCTCTACCTCCTTTAAGTGTGATTTTGCTAAGTTTGAGCTCAAGTTGATGGAATCTTATCAAAGCTTGAAGGTTTGATCGAGTTGGTTGAGAGGAGAAGAGAAGGAGAAGGCTGAAATTAGGAGAGAAAGTGGCGCAAATTTTGCTGAAGGGAAAAGGAAGGAATATGTTGTTAAAGTTTAATGAGGTAATTGGAAACTTGGAATTTGATTGGTTGCTATTTTGTGGCCCATCTTCAGCCATGCTTCCTTTCCTTTGTGGCCTTGGTGGTGCCACCCATAGGGGCTTGAATGGCTTAGTATTCAGCCTTGAATCCTAGGGTTTTGAGTATACAATCCTTTTGATTTGGTTCAAACAGTTTAAAATACCGAAATCTTACCGATTTCCTTTTAATCGGTAAATTGGTTTAAGAAAATTTCTATGTAATCTTCTATACTTCTAACCTAATTCTCTTATATCTAAACTTAATTAATTGCTAATTAATTGATTCTAAATAAATATTTAGGCGAAAAACGATAAGAAAAAATCCGATGGATGTTACATCTTGCATGATGTTGAATTAAATCTTCTTGTGCCTCACCATGAGGCTCACAATCACATATAGGGCAGAGAGTGATTGATTTGTCTAACTAATTTTTATGGTGTTTCTATGTCTTTTGATGATGCTATAAGTATTAAAGCATGTTAACATGAGTTTTTGGGTGATTTAGGTACAAAATCTTGAGATTTGTTTGTATGAACCCCATGACCTCCCTATGGGCAGTGGGTGACTATTGTATTCTCATGTGTTCTTGTGTGTGTTTAGATGATATAGATGATGAATCAAAATCTTAACATGGTACACTTTGTAACACCTCCAATTTTGTCTAAGCTAATTAGCTTTGTGATCCTGGCTAATTAGAGAGGTTAACGATTAACTGAAGACTAATCGGCTAATCTCGATAAACAATGTAACATCCACTGGATTTTTTTGTCGTTTTTCGTCTAGTTGTTCGATTTTTATCGAATAATTGAGGTTAATTGAAATTGACTAAATATTTATTTAGAATCAATTAATTAGCAATTGATTGAGTTTAGATGTAAGGAAATTAGGTTAGAAGCATAGAAAATTTCATAGAAATTTTCTTAAAATCGATTTACCGATTTAAAGGAAATCAGTAAAATTTTGGTATTTTAAACTGTCGGAATCGAATCAATAGAATTATATATCCAAAACCCTGTGACTCAAAGGCTAAATACTCAGCCACTTACTCCTCTTTTGGTGGTGCCACAAAGGCCACAAAGAGAGGGAGACTTGACTGAAAAATTGGCCACAAAGTATCATCCAATCACAATACACATAGCCAACTACCCTTTTAATGCTTGAATCAGATTTTCTCTCTTCATTTTCATGCTGACTGAGCCTCCCTCTTCCCTTCCAGCCTTCTTCTCTTCTCCTCTCGACCTACTCCATCAAACCTTCAAGCTTTGATAAGGTTCCATCAATGCAAACTCAAATTTAGCAAGATCACACTTAAAGGAGGTAGAGATTCAACTTGTTTCTTGCCTTTTTGGTATGAGTGGCTGATTGGGGCTTTTGTTATTTCATTTTTTGATGTAGTGCTTGGATGTATATGATGATTATTGGCTAGTTTGTTGGCTATTTTTGTCCTTAAAATCGAATAATGAGCGACAAAGAGTAAAAGTAAGATACAGGGAGGGGCTAGAAGAGTGAAACCCTTCGGCAGTCCATACAGCGGAGTGTACGGCTCTGCCTACAGCCATTTAAATTTAGTGATCCATTTTTATATGAAACTAGACATTCAGGGCTTTCCATACATATGTAATATAAGGACATTGGATTAGTATTGAGAGAGATATGAATTTTGGAAATTTGACCCAGGTTTTTAGAGTTTGATTCTGGGCAGACTAGGTTGTTCACGGCAAAAATTGCCCTATACAACTTGGAATTGAATGAAATAAACTTTGTCAGAAGGTTTACATATGGGAGAATATCCATAAAAATTTTAGAGCTAGATACAGTCCCGTTTGCTCCCTGTAGTTTGAGGAAGTTGCCCTATGTTCAAAGTGGGCTAAAATAGGGCAGTTCAGAAAGGTCAAATTTTGGGGCTTATAACTCAAGCTCTACTAAAGAAAATGAAATGGAACTTATTGAAAATGAAACTTTCCTGTTAGATTTAATATGATACCAATTTCATATGATTTGAACTAGTTTTTGACTTTTAGTGGATTTTTACTTTTAAGTGTATAATTCTGGCCAGCTACAAGGCAGGCCGAGATAAAATTGAAATAACTTGAGCTACATTTATCAAAATTAGATGGGACTAAAGAGATTAGAAAATAGACATATAACACTCTAACATATCCAAAACTTAGGTCCAGATAAGTTAAATAGAAATTTTGGCTTGATTTACAAAAACTGGGTTGAATGAATGTGCTGAGACAGCAACTATATTTTAAATGCAACAATTGTTCCTCTGAGATTGATGACTGAATTATGAACAAAATGTTATGATTTCTCTAAAAAATTGGTTTTTTGAGTACTGGCACTATTCATGGGAAAGTGGACATATTTTGTTATGCTGCTGGAATTTCGGTAAAGCCTATGCATGAGTTATAAGACACATTCAGATACATGTGCATTTTGCAAGAATTTATAAAGGTTATGTTATGATAAAAGTTCCATGATACTTGGGCTAGCCCCGGATTAAAGTTAAGGGGAATAGATCGGTGGGAAGGTCGGGGAAAGTAAACCTGGCATTCCTATATAGGAACAAGCTTGATCCTGAAAAGCAAACTATTACCTAGGAGTCGAATGGCCAAGAACTCCCAGGGGACCAAGTACTGGAAAAGATTATGATGCTAAGTTTAAGAACGAGTCCTTGCATAGTTGCATGGGATGGTCATTGCAAGTTGTTTATAATTTGACTGTTATGTTTACTTGCTACCGTTTATTTATTTATTCTGCTTATTATTCTGTGTAACACTATTCAGTAGTTTATTCTGTTTCTTCTGCTATCTTAAGTAAAATTGAACCTTGCCTCAGACCAAATATTTACTTAAACTTATTAAATGTGGATAGTTCCATTTGACGTCATTTTTTTATAATTAAATAAAAACTGAAGCAATTGAGAATGAATCTGATGTTACTCCAATACTGTACTCGAATCCTACTGAGAATTTCTTTAAATTCTCATCTCGCTTTGTGTTTCCGCATCATTCTCAGACCCTGGTGATGGCACAACAACCAATTTGTTTATTGAGATCCTGGACCTACAACTCCACCATGACCCCATGGTGGACTCGTTGTATATAATCGGCTCCTGCCATTTCCGTCTCTACCTTTTTAGCAATAGGAATTTTGCTATTCCTTTATTTCACCCTGCTTTTGACCCTGCTGCTCCGTATTTTGCAATCCCGTTGCACATAGCGCACCCTCCTCCAGCACCTCTAGCACCCGCAGCACTTGCAGCCCTTGCCAGCCCTCCACCAGAGTCACCTCCGTAGGTGGTTCCAGATATTCTGCTTAATTGTAAGAGCGATCCTTCTGAGGCTATCGGCTCATTGCGCTCCTCTTCAGGACCGAGTGTTGACTACTCCCCAGCCAGGCCTGGTATGACCAACGACTACATGACCGAGTAGTTCCTGGTCGCAGGTTATATTGTACAGTATGGCCTTCTTTTGGCAGTGTGTAACATTGGGCCATAGACTTAGCCGAAATGTCCTTTGAGGACCCCGTAGGATCATTTTTGACTGACACGGGCCTTATATCTTTTTGGTACACTGGCTTCACTTATGTATCCTCTTTTGAACCTGTATATAAACTGAAGTGTTGGCTTCCAACATATATATGTATGTATACAACTGATGATATATTACCTGTCTTTATCTTTTCTATTATGCTTTTTATTAAATTTTGTTATGTCCTACGATGTTGATCACATTTATTATATACAACGCACCTTTCTTCTATTTACATATATCTATGTGATCTCTATGCCCCAAGATGTGTTTCGTCAAATATATAAATATACATATCAGAGAAAAAGAGAATATAATATAATAAATACAGCTATAAATGGAATACTAACACCGTAACGCAATCTACTCAATTTCATTCTATGACTTAAGCATAACATTAAATTGGTAGAGTATTACAAGCAAGAGCTTAGTAAATTGAGTCAATCAATAATTGAATTATAACACACTAACCATTTTAATTAAAACCTAATTATTCAAACCTCATTAATTCGTAACTTAGAAATATAGTTAAGCTAATCCAATCTTATTAATTAAGTATAAGACAATTGTTCTACCTTCATCAATTGAGATAGATTAATTCTTATATCCTAATTACATAATTCATAAGATCAATTCTTTTAGAGGGAAAATGTCTTAAAAGCATAATTAACCGAAATCAATTAAAGAACAATTAAACTAATCAAATTAATTAACAATTTGGGTAATTCTAATAGCTTTAAAAATTCAAAATTCCTCCTAGTAGTTGCATAGAAATTTCGGCCAAGACAAGGGCAAATCCAACCATCCATTTGCTTTCTCATCATATACTCTTAGATCAAGGGTCTATGGTAGTAGTATCTCTTTAGTCAAGACAAGAAAAGTACTTTCCTCCATTATGATTATGCTACATGGAGTGATCTTATTCAATCAAGCCAATCCCAAAAGAGGTCCTTGCCTTTAATCACTTGAGAAAACACAAGATAGTCCATAGCATACACCAAGACTCAAAGAAAACACAAACCTCCCTTTTTATCCCAAGATTCCTAGCCTTCTTGCTTGAAAAAGAAGCTAAACTCACCTACTTCCCCTTGCTTGTTGGAGAAGCAAAACCCATTAGCCCCTTACTCCCAAATTTGTGCCCCAAGTCAGCACCTTCACTCTCCCATTCGTGATTTTCATCCTCTCACTTCAAAGCAAAAGCTCTCACTTCTCTCTAAGCCTCATTCTAACTCTTCTACTCTTCCAATTCCTCTTATTCTTCTTCCCACTTTCACATGCCATCCAACCCTCCTTCCTTTCACCATCCTCACAAGCCATTTAAGGGCCACCTTCTTTGGTTCTTGAGGAAGCAAAACAAATATTCACTTGGCCCCATTATCAAGCTCAAGAAGAAAGAGGCCATCTCCAACACCCTTTTTTCCCTTCAAGCTCCCAAAAGGATCTTTGTGGTAGTGATTCCAACCTTCCTCTTTTATGTGTTCTTCAAGCCCTTGAACTCCTAAGCTCTCCATAGCTAGGTGGCTCTAGGACTTGTTTACAAGGCCTCATGGCCATGCTTATTGATATGATGAGTTTTCATGGGTTGTGTTCTTTTCTTTGGCACGAAATTTTTGATTGGTATGTCTATTGTTGTTGAACCAAATTTTTAGAATTTAAAACATTGAGTTAATATCAAGATCTCAAAGATTAAAAGTGGTTTGGAAGAGAAAAGTGATCACTTGAGGAAAAAACTTAATATTTTTACAAGAAAACTCATTGAAACCAAAACTATTGAAGCTGGAAATTCTGGCAGTCTATTTTACACAACTAATAACTCATTCAATATAACTCTGAACACAACAAAATAATTTTAAATAAAAGTAGACTCATAGAGCTTTTTATACATATAAAATATGTAAACTTTGGCCTTAAAACGAGAGAGATATGGATTTTCAAAGTGTACTGTCCCCAGACGTGCTTCTGTTTGGGCAGTATATAATAAAATCTTAATAACTCAAGTAATACAAAACATTTTTGAGTGCGATCAAGTTCTTTAGAAAGCTAAGACATAGAGGAATATCCCCCTTAAAGTAATTTTGTCAAATTTTTTTGTGAGGAACTCCCATTAAAGATTAAAAATCACTATACTGAAAATAAACCTAAAAGCTGAATAGTCAAAATAAAATGTGCATGTCTCAAGTTACGAAATGAATTGTTATGTGGTTTTTTTTTTTAAAAAAATAGACTCAGAGAAATATGATCATACCCAAATTAAATTTAAATCAAAAGAGTAAAAGATGAAATAATGGAAAATTTTTGAAGTTACTACCTCACTATAAAAGTAAAACTGATTATGGTTAAGTTTAATGGTTAATGAGATATAAGTTGAAAGACATTAAGACCCTCAATTTAAGATATTGGTTTCAAAAAGGATAATAGATAAAATTAGCCCTATGCCTAATAAAAGAATCAACACAAGAAGCAAATAAATTAAAAGCTTGTACCCAAATTTACTAAGTTAAAACTCATAAGACTATGTGTGTTATGTGTGTTATGTATGCCTCTTTGTACCAATATGATAATGATGATGATGATATAATGATGATATGATAATGATATGATGATGATATGATGCTTAATAACATGTGCTATTGGATTCTCAGTTTGGCAAAATTTTGTGAAGCTTTAATTTATCCGTTATGCTGCCGAAATTCCACAAAATCTATGGACTTATAGTAATTTTGCATTATAAGCTTTAATAAGAAGAGATTAAACAAAGAGTGTGATCTTTCAAAAGGGAAGGTGATCTGTAATAAGAAGCTCCCCTTAACCATGACTCACATGAGGCATGACTTCAACCCAGCTAGTATGAATATAGGGGATAGGGTTTACATGAGGCATGGCATGACCCAGCTAGTGTAAGTACCAAAAAGTTATGGTGGCAGTGGCCATGGTATGAACTCATTACCACTTATGTTTAGCGGGTGAAAAAAAAAGACTTAAGATAAAGTCAAGTTAAGAAAAGAAAAGGAAAAGGACTTTGGTCCGACCTAAGTAAAGAATGAAACTCTCAAGATGCTCATGCATGATACATGTAACACCCTCCTAAGCACAGTACTATGCTTAAGTCATAGTACCATACCCTGGAGCTGTTACTGTTACCTGAGCGGACCTTGTCTGACAGCAACTTCAGCCGTCTTTGGAAACTTCTAAAATCATCTGGAGACAACATGGAAATAATAGGAGTGAGAATTATAAAATTCTCAATAGGATTCTCATATTTTCATACATAGTGTCATCATGGTCGTCTCCAGTTTGCTTCGGTTTATTTTGAAAAAGATGAACATGCAGCACAAACTGTTTAATTTTACAATTCCGAAAAACGTCTTATCCGAAGCAAAGTTCATTTTAATCATATACTTAGCATTTGGGAGAACACATAAAATTCATTCAATTATAACACCATGAATAATAACTGTCGCATATTAAAACACAGATAACATCAACATGCTGGGAATATAACATCTACACATAAAAATTACTCGTACTTAAATTCATGCCTATACATGAAACATGCTTTTCTTTCTTCATCTTCCTTTTCATCATAAAATCTTTAGTCTTTAGTCTTTTACTTGGCACACCTAGCCGTATTGCCGTCCCTAGGGTGCTTGGATCTGTCTACACTTGAGCGTTACTTATCGCCGTCCTCCCTCAAGTGCAGCATCATACCATATTCCAGAGTATGATCGCCATGTCATACCCCATCAGAGCGTGATCGCCATGTCACGTTCCTTAGGAAGATGGGATCCTCATGCTATATTCCAGAGTATGATCGCCATGTCATTCCCCATCAGAGCGTGATCGCCATGTCACGTTCCTTAGGAATATAAACTCATCATTATATCTTTACATGCCACATTCCAGAGTATGATCGCCATGTCATACCCCGTCGGAGCGTGATCGCCATGTCACGTCCCTTAGGAATATGGGATCTTCATGTTATATTCCAGAGTATGATCGTCATGTCATACCCCATCAGAGCGTGATCGCCATGTCACGTTCCTTAGGAATATAGGATCTTCATTCGGTACTTACACTAGCTGGGTCATGCCATGCCTCATGTAAGTCCTACCCCCCATATTCTCACACTAGCTGGGTCGATGCCATGCCTGATGTGAGTGGGGCATATACTCAAATCTTTAGACTTTAAGTCTTTACTCTTTAGCCTTTATTGCCCTTGGGTAGCCTGGCCTTGGAGCGAGCTTGTCAGCTCAACTCGTGACCATTGTCACACCGACTCACCCACAAGGGAATTCATATTTTTATGTTCACACTTAATATACTTATATCTTTTCATTCTCATGTGTCGTCAAGCATAGTCATGATAAATGTACTCGTACATATGCTACATCAGTATTTCTCATATATCTCATAACATAATTATGTCATTCTTAAATATAGGGTTTCTATATACCCATTTATATTTCAATTCATCCTTACATTTAAACATTCATAACTTCTTAGACTTCTGTAGAATCCGGCAAAGATAATCGGATCAGGTCCGTTTCCCCATGAATAGTACCAGCATCTCACGGACAAATCAGTCATAGCGACGTAATCAACTTAACACACATATAACAATGTCAAACTAGCAATCCTCCATTCAAACTTTATATGTTTCACTAACACTTGTAAAATTATCATTTTGGCCATTCTGCCAATTCTATTCGGTTCTGCCCGAATCTTGTATAATCCACCTTTATCTCTATTCAACTCATTTAAATCTGAAATTTGGATACATCATAGCTCTATATGTCTACTTTCTAACCTCTTTGGTCCCATGTCATTCTGGTTTATATAAATCAAGATATTCAACTTTTACTTCAGCTTGTTCAGTCACTAGCCCGAATTACACTCCTGGGAATATAAATTCACTAAAAATCGAAACTAATCTCAAATCTTACGAAATTGGTCTCATATCAAAGCTAACAGGACAACCTTTCATTTGCCACAAGTTTCACTCCATTTGCTTAAGTACACCTCGAGATATAAGTCCTGAAAGTCTTCCTTTCTAAACCACTCTGTTTTGGCCTAAGTTAGACATAGGACAACTTCCTCGAATCACTGGGAACAATTGGGACCATAAAAAACTCGGAATCTTATATTGGGATGTTCCCCTGTGTGTAAGCTTTCTAACAAAATTAGTTTCACTTGATTTGGAGTTGTATAGGGTGAGTTACGCCCTCCTCATATCACCCTGCCCGGATGAAAATCCTAAACCCTAGATCAAACTTCAAAAATTCATATCTCTCTCATTACTACTTCAATAACCTTATATGATATATCTATGGAAAGCCCTGAAGGTCTACTTTCATCTAAAAATGGTTTCATCGGATTTGACCGATTGTAGGCGGCACCATACGCTCCGCCATACGGACTGCCGTGGACTCTCCACTAAGATAGTACCCTCATCCATCCATTTCTCTTAGTTTTCTTCTTCTAATTCTAATTGCCACTCAAGATTTCATATTAATCCCATATTAATCCAATCATACACATCCAATATATCATCAAATAATCATAAAAAGAAATCTTTCATGCATCCTTAGTTTAGAGAAATTAAGATTAGAGATTGAATCCTACCTCTTTGGAGTGTGATCTTGAGTTACTTGTTGAAACTTGAATTATTAGGACCTGGCTAAGCTTGAAGGAGTGATGGGGTTGGGTGAGTGGAGAAGGGAAAAAGAGCTGCGGTGAGGGAGAAGAGAGGGCGCAGAAAATGGGTCTGAATGAGCAGAGAAAGAGGCGTTATATAGGCATGAGTGGTAGTTAACTTGGAGGGGTCTGATTGGCTGAATTTCTTGTGGACAATGTTTAGCTACGTCTCCCTTTCAGTGTAACTTGCCGCCATACTGTTTGAAATCGGAACTCGCATTTACTCTATTTCAAGTCGGAACTCGTCCTTATTATACTTGAGGTCGGAATTCGTGTCGTTCTTACTTGAGCTGGGAGCTGAAGCCTAATGTCGGAACTCGTACAAGCTTGTTTGTGACTTTGGGGAATCTTGAATCAAGGTCGGAGGCCGTAAGTCGAAAGCTCACAAATCACATAATCTCGGAACTTCCTATTTGAACTCGGGAATGCCAATGCTGGATGTAAAATCGAAACTCGTGTGATTGAAGATTTGCTCAAGGGTCCGAACTAATGTCCATCCCAATTGAGGTCAACACTAAGGTCGGAACTCGGGAATTCGAGTCACATTTCCAAGCACAAGTTCTTAAATTCGGAAGTCAGAATTTATATACTGTATGATTGGTGACATCGAAAACCGGATATACTTCCTTGAGACATGAAGTCGGATCTCATGGAATTACGTTCATGTGTTTGAACTTGAAGGTTAAACTCGGAAGTCGTGCTTCGTACATACCTATTCGGATTAAGTCGGAATTCGTAATTTATAGGATCTGGCACTTCAACTCGATATCGGAACTCTGGAAAGAGATAAAAGACCTTGATAATGAACTCGGAATCCAATTCAGTTGAAACTCGTAAGTCGCATTCATGTCCATTTGGAATCACTCAATGTCGGAACTCGGATATCACGTACTCTAACATAATGTCGGAAATCGTTTACATTAAGTCGTATATTGGAAATCGGAAGCATCTCATTCAGCTCGTAACCATCACGTGAAGTCGGAGGTCGAATTGGGCATGAAGTCGAAAATTGGGCAAGAATGAGCCCTGAACTCGGAAATAATCATCTTATTGAAATCCAAAGATGAAGTCGGAAATTGGAATTGATCAGTCCTGAGGGCGAAGCCGGAACTCAGAAATCGGGATGTTACAATACAAATTGTCATATAAGCTCTTATGTATACCATGATGTTGTTATTATAATGAGAAGGGGTACTTAAAATTGAATTCGCTTCGGATATTTATGTTTTCGAAAACCTAAGAATTGGACCTTATGAATGCTCACTATTTTCATTTATAAAACCCAAGTGGCTGGGACGATGACAATGACACTTTAGTGTCGGGTTCGAGTCCTACTGAGATATCTTATTTCTCACTCTAGTTATTTTTCTGTATCATCACCAGAATCCAATGGCGCATCGGTGGAGTGGAGCATGGATCCCCCACACTATGAGTAGATGTATGAAGAAGGATGCCAAACGATGCTGATTTGGACTTGTAGTTGCCGTAGCTCTGCACCTTCATATATTCCTTTTTGTGACAAACTATGTCAATTTTAGTTTGTATTTAGTATCTAGTATTTGGGTCATGGCACGTCCATGAGCCTCCCTCGATGTAATGTTTATATATATGTATGTATATGTATATATTATGAACACATATGGATGTAATGATTAGCTATGTAATGCAATGTATTTGTGAATTACTATTTATTTATGTTTCTCATATTTTATGATGTTGTGTTTCAGACTCTCTTGTGCAACATGCTCGTTTATATCTATCTTCTCGCTCAAGATTTTACTTTCCAAAATGCTGCAAAGCGACGACGTATTTCAAAAAAAAAAAATTTACCATATCTTCCACGTAACTTAAGATTAAAAGCGAAGTTTAGTTTTTCACGAACATAAGTAACAAGTAATAAAATGTCGTAATACGACTTAAGCATAGTATGAGTTTATTAGGGTGTTACATGCTTGACCTATGTGAACTTGATTCTTTGTAAAATGCAGCTTTCACTGGGTACTTTGTGAGTTCTCTTATGTTTAATTGTGTGCTCTGTTTTGGCTATAGTTTTTCAGCATGATAACTCATATATTTAAGTGTGAAAATTTGTTATTTTGATGTCACATAACCTATAGTTTGATTATATGTGCCTATATGTTAATTCTACATGAATTTGGTACATGAAAATTGAAGTTTCATTGGTTTTATAGGTTGCCCTATTTTGGGCAGCAGCTTAAGTTAATTTATATAATGTATTTTTAATATTTAAAAGGTTGAGTTTGAATGTAAATTGATGCACTATCATTGGTTTAAGTTTGATGAATTGATACATGCAAGATACATGTTTATTCCTTTAATTCATGAACATGAACACATGAACAAGTTCAATTTAATTTTCTACACCCTTTTAGTCATGAGTTTTTGGCATGATTTTGAAGGTGTTTTTAAGTTCTAAAATGTTAAATTGATGCTTACGAATCTATATTATCATGTTAAGTGTTTGTATGACAAGTTTCTTGCGACTTTGTGTTGGTTTATAAATTAAAAAGCTTAATTCCATGTTACTCTATTTTTGGGCAGCAAGTGTTTTAATTTTAATTCTCTTTGACTTAGTGTTTTATAAACTTAATTTGATGTCTTGTATCATGTATTTCTACTTGATTAAGCTTTGCATACAAGTTTGAGGAGTTTTGAAACAAAAATGCTTTAGTTTTGGCCATGTATATGTTTTGGCCATGGATCTCTTTTCAACTTGGAAGTTGTTTCAATTAGTTTGCTATGATGAAATGATTTCAAACCTTTGAGCTTGTTTGAATTTGTGTAGTTTATGTGATAGTTTATTTTGGGCCCATTAAGACTTAATAAGACACTAAAAGTCTCTTAAAACTTGTTAAAATGAAGCATGACTTATGCTTTGAAGTTATGACATTATGAACATGCACCTTTGCATGTGGACCTTATATGGACTTATTTAGACTATGATGAGATATTGAGACTTATATGAGACCTATTTGAGACCTTTTATGGTCATACCTATGCATTGGAGAACCTATGCTTAGAAGTGGATTATGGACTTGGACTATGGACTTTGGATTATGACTATGGTCTTCAACTTAATCACAATTTTAATCATATTAAAGAAACTTAAATATAAAGATTTAAGTTAAAGGTTCCATTAGAAATGTCATGTGAATTGTCTATTTCCTTGCTTGAAATGGTTTTCTAAGCTTTGATTCAGTTTAAGAACAAATGTTTTCTTGAACTATTCTTGAGCCTTGCTTTTTGAAACCTTGTCTTGCATATAAATATGTCCACTTCATTAATATAAATTTCGAATTTTTAAGCATGAAAGTATGGTTCAATTATGTGTTCTTTATATTCTTGTATTATCTTATGTCCAAATGTTTTAAATGATATATGTTATGTTAAATATGATGGATAGAATTTTTTGCCATTAATTGTGTAATATGAGATTGGTAAAGTATGTACATGAATATGGCTATGTGAAGTATGCACATGAGTAGGACTAACGTTTTGATTTAGAGATTGCTGTTATGTGCTTTGATTATTGCTTGATGGCATTATGTGCACATGAATATAATACATGATTATGTTTTGAGTTGAGAATATGGATGCACATGAATATAATACATGATTATGTTTTGAGCTGAGAATATGGAATTATGTGAAGAAAATAAGTATTCTTGTAACACCCTCCCAAGCATGGTACTATGCTTAAGTCATAATACCTTACCTAGGAGTTGTTACTGGCACTTAATCGGACCGTGCCTGGCAGCAACGTTCGGCCACCTTCAGTCTTACTAGTCAACTCCACGTCGGAGGACATTCTTTGGAACTTCTGAACTATCTAGAGATAATATGGAAATAGGAGTGAGAATTTTTAAATTCTCAGTAAGATTCATTAAACTACCATATGCTGTGTCATCGTTATTATCTCAAGCTGCTTCGGTTTATTGTGAAAAATTTGAGCATGTTAAATAGACTATTCAGTGTTATAGTTTGAAAATATATTTTCCGAAGCAGAGTTCATTTTATTCACGCACTTGGGTCACATTGGCAATATTTCATATTTAGAATAAAAGTCACTGCATAAATAGATAGAACAAGCTCAGCATCAATAAAACATGGGATATAATTATGCAAATACTCATACTTGAATTCATACAATTGCACTGGCATCTTTCTTTAACTTTCTTTACTTTCCTTTCTTGGCACACCTAGGTGTTACGTATTGCCGTCCCTAGGGTGCAAGTATGTTTTAATCTTTAGTCTTTACTGCCCTTGGGTAATCTGATCTAGGAGTGAGCTTGTCAGCTCAACTCGTGACCCTCATCGCACAGACTAACCTAAAAAGGGATTCATGTGCCTCTAGTCTTGGAGGGATCTCATTTTGGCCACATGCCTCTAAATTGAAGGGATCTTTTCTGGTCACGTGCTTCAAGAATAGAGGGATCTCAGCTGACCACTTGCCTTCAATATAGAGGGATCTCATCTGACCACGTGCCTCCAAGGTAGAGGGATCTCATAGTTTTATACTACCATCACAGGGAGGGATTTAATGTGCAACTGCCCCCAAGTGAAGGGACCCAATCTTATCTTATTTAACTGCCTTCACAAGGAGGGATCTCATAATTGCCTCCAGGTGAAGGGATTCACATTTAATATATTCATATCTTTTCATTCTCATACATAATCATGCATAGACATGCTGAATGCATTTATACATATGCTTCATCATTTGCTTTCCTATATCCTTACATATGGAAATTTTACATACATATTCATAACTCATAACTTTCTTACTATTCTACCGAAAATTCAATAGCATAACAGATCATCTGCTTCCCCATGAATAGTGCTAGTAACCAAGAAACTTTAATCAAACAGCAACCTCAATGTAGAACATTATAATCATACCAAGATCATAACAATATCAATAGGTGCAAGTTTTAAACTCTTAAGTCTTAATCTATCTTGCAAGCTTTTAACTTCTAATATTGTTCCCGAGTTTCGAGCTTAGTGCCGACTTCTGAGTTCTAGGATCATGTATGTTATATACATAAAGTCAATGACTTGATTCCCGACTTCCGGGATTAAGAATGTCTTGATTCCCGACTTCTAAGATCACGAATGTCTTGATTCCCGACTTTTGGGATCATGTTTAGAATCGATCTCCAAGATGCTGGATCGAGCTTTGGAGCTACGTGTATAAGAGTTTAAAACATTTAGTTCCTGACTTTCGAGATGCATGTATAAGGTTTCATATTCTGGTACCAACCTCCGATTTCCAACATTAAGCCACAATTGGTCCTCCAAGACCTTCATGAAGGTGTTTCCTATGTTTCGAGTTCTGACATTAACCTTACCTAATCTAGTTCTCTATTTCACTATGTTCGGGTTCAACCTTAAGTATTCCCGATCTAGCTCTCTGTTTGCTAAGTTCCGAGTTCCGATATTAACTAAACTCGACCTAGTATTCATACATATCTCTGGTCAGAATTGCACTCTTATGAGAGAAAATTCACCAAAAATAGAAATCTAAATGAAATCATACGAAATTTATATCAGTGTAAAGATATAGAACAAGCTTTCAAATGAAATAAGTTTCATATCATTTGAATGAGTATAATTCAATATATAAGCCCCGAAACTTGACCTTCTTGAACTACCTTTTTTTGACCCAGTTTTGGACCTAGGGCAAATTCTTCGAACCACTGGGAGCAAATGGGACTGAACCTAACTTTGAAATTTTTATGGGATGTTTTCCTATGTGTAAGCTTTCTAACTAACTTGGTGTCATTCAATTCCATGTTGTATAAGGTGAGTTTTTCTCTAAACAACCTAGTCTGCATAGAATCAAACTCAAAAACCTAGGTCAAACTTCCAAAATTCATATTTCTCTCAATACTAATCCAATGGCCTTATATGATATATGTATGGAAAGCTCTGAATGTCTAGTTTCATATAAAAATAGTTTCATCAAATTTGAATGGCTGTAGGCAAAGCCGTACACTTCGTTGTATGGACTGCCATGAGGTTTCTTACTTAGACAGCATCTTAATTCTCCACTTCTTCTAGTTTTCTCCTTTTAACTTTAATTCCAACTCAAGATTTTATATTAATCAAACCATAAACCATCAAATATATCCAATATATGATCAAAGAAGTGAAGAGATTTGAACTATCATACAGCTTTAATCCATGAAACAAGAAGTAGAAAATAGAAATCCTACTTCCTTTAGGTGTGATCTTGCTGAATTTGAGTTTGGATTGATGGAACCTTGACAAAGCTTGAAGTGTAACATCCGAAAAATTTTATCGTTAACAACTGAGTTGTTTGGTTTTATCGAATAAGTGAGTTTAATCAGAATTTGATTAAATATTTACTTAGAGCTAATTAAGTATGATTTAAAAGGATTAGGCTTGATGGAATTAGATTAGGAGCATAGAAAACCCCACAGAAAATTTGCAAGCCAGTTTACCGATTTAAGGGAAATCGGTAAGATTTCGGTATTTCAAACTGTTGGAACCGGACCAATAGAAATTTTTCTATGAGTGCCCCAGAATCAATGGCTAGGATTTAGCCAAACCGCTCCCTCATGTGGCGCCTTGATCAGCCATTGAGGGAGGGAAGCTAAACCAAATTCTATGAAGGAGTTACATCCACCAATCAAAGCAAAGTGCCTCCAAAATATCTCTATCTTTTCCTTCCTTCCCTTCTCATCATTTTCAGCCACCCTCTCTAGCTGCTGAAGCTCATCTCCTTCTCTTCTCTTTACTCTCATTTTCACTCCATTCTCATCCATTCTCAAGTCTCATCACAAGTTGCTACCATCAAAGACACAAAATCAACACAAATTCAACTAGACAAGGTAGGAAATCCTACTTCTCTTCTTATTTTCTCTGATTTGGGGCTACATGGTGATTATGTATAACCTGAGATATTGATGTTATGTAGAGTGGTGATGATGTTTTATGACTAATTTTGCATGTATGTTGTGATTAAAATTTGAATTGAGAGCAAATAGCTTGAAGAAGGGAGACAAACTTATAAGCTGTTAGGGTTTTCCTTGGCGGTCCGTATGGCAGAGTGTACGGCTCTGCCTATCGCCGTTTAAATTGGGTGAAACCATTTTTATATGAAACTAGACATCTAGGACTTTCCATACATATATCATATAAGCCATTGGATTAGTATAGAATTAGTTGTGAATTTTTGAAGTTTAACCCATAAATCTGAATCCTTATCCGAGCAGTATGAGTTGAGAAGGGTATAACTCACCCTATACAACTCCAAACTGAGTGAACCCAAAGTTATTTGAAAGCTAACATGTAAAAGAATATCTCATAAAAATTTCAGAAACAGATTCATAACTATTTACTCCCACTGCACCAAGGAAGTTGACTTAAGTCTAAACCAGGCTGAATTAGGGTAGTCTAGTAGGGTCAAGTTTCAAAATTCATAACTCAAAATATACTAATGGAAATGACATGAAACTTAATTCATTTGAACTGTTAGCTTTAATTTGATATAAATTTCATATGAATTCACCTAGTTTTCTAATTTTAGTGAATTTTTATTTATAAGAACCCAATTTTGGTTAAGAACAATGTAGTCTGAGGTAAATTATTTATATCTTGAGTTATACAAATCAAAATGAGGTGGGACGAAAAGGATTAGAAACTAGACATATGAGGCTATGACATATCCAAAAATTAGATTTAAATGAGTTGAATTGAATGAGAAGTGGAGCATACCAAACTCGGGCAAAACAGGGGAGAATAAACTGAAACCCTATTGATGCTTGAATTGAAATTCTTGAATGATGCTATGAATGTATATATATTTGCTTGTCCGTACTGGTTGTCTGGCACTATTCATGGGGAAGCGGACTCGATTTGTTATGCTGCCAAAATTTCGATAAGAAATTCATATGTTGTGAAATTTACAATAGCATGAATACATGATATTTGAAGAATCAAGTTATATGTGCATTCATTTCATGATATTACAAAGGATTCCATATCACTTAGGCCAGCCCCGGAATAAATTAAGGGGAATAGATCAGTGGGAAGGTCGGGGAAAGTAAACCTGGCAATTCTGTATAGGAATGAGCTTGGTCCTGAAAAGCGGACTATTACCCAGGAGTATATGGCCAATGACTCCCGGGGGACCAAGGATGGAAGTAAGTTCTAATAGGCGAAAACCTTCAAGGATAAGATGCATTTTCTAATTGCACATTCATATGTACAGTGTAATGCTTCTTAATTGATTGTTCTAGTTACCTATTTCTTATTCTTAATATGCTATTGCTCCACTATAATTACTGTTTGATTGCATTAGTGTATCTATTAACTAAAATTGAGTTTGTTTCAATGTGTGTTTTACAAATAAGTATTTAAGTTAAATATTATCATTGTGTCGTACTACTTGAAAACTATTGCAAGACCGAAACAACTAGGAATGACAGCGATGATAGATGTGTAGAAACTAGGAATTCCTACTGAGAAATATTTATTTCTCACCCTACTGTATGTTTCCACGTCATTCTCAGACCATGGAGAGCGCAACAACCGGAGTGTTGTTCATTGAGTTCCCCAAGCTTCACATACACCTGGACCCATTCCTAGACTCTGTATATATATCCGGCAGGTATCAATTCCATCTCTATTTCTTTTTCCAGTGAGACTTTGCCGTCCCGCTTGTGCACCCACTTTTGATCCCATTGTCTCCTCTATTGCCATACCCCTCCATTTCCACCACCACCAGCACCAGCACCAGCAGTGGCAGCAACTCCAGTTCCTATGGCCCCTCCTGCTTCACCACTGCAGCAGATGCTATCAGCCTCGATGTTAGAGGAGGATCCGTCCGAGGTGGTGAGTTCTTCTTCCTCGTCTTATGCTCCTAGCATAGGCTACCCTCCCACAGATGCCACCATGGCGAACAGGTTCCTTTCTTCAGATTCCGTTTAGATAGTGTGCATCTTTGCAGCGATAGTAAATTCTGAGAATGACCTCTTTTGGCGATGCTGGGTCATGGACAAATGGGTAGATGTTAGGAGTTGTACATGAAATGTCTCATGGGGACCATCTGGGGTACTATTCATAGATACTGGCCATTTTATTTTGTGTTAGCGGCCTCATTTTGTTACCCTGTATCATTTTGACAAACTTTGAAAACAGATGTCTATGTATATATTTATGATGCATTTTGTAGTAGTTCTGTCTTTATTGCATTTTTTATTTATGTTACGTCATTTACCGTATACTAATCAACTAGTATTTATTCCATCGTCAAGTAGAAAATTTTGCTACGCGAATAATCATCTTTATGTGGGTAGCTAATAATGATATGAAAAACAGAATTAAATCAGCACTACACGTAATCACTTATCAGATAATTTATTATGACTTAAGCATAGTACTTTGTCTGGTAAGGTGTTACATGAAGGTTTGATGGAGTAGGTTGAGGAGAAGAGAAGAAGAAGGCTAGAACAAGAGGGAGCGGAAGGCGCAATCAGCTGAAGGGAAGAGGAAAGGAATATGTTATTAAGGCCTTGAGTAAGTAGTTGGAGTTGGGGGCTTTGATTGGATGATATTTGGTGGCCAATTTTCAGCCATGTCTCTTTCTCTTTGTGGCCTCTGTTGCACCACCTTTAGAGGGTTAAGTGGTTGAGTTCTTAGCCACTTGATGTAGGGTTATCGAGTGTAAAATCCTATTGGTTCGGTTCTGATAGTTTAAAATACCGTAATCATATCAATTTCCTTTAAATCGGTAAATTGGTTTAAGAAAAATTCGATAAAATCTTCTATACTTCTAACCTAATTCCCTCATATCTAGACTCAATTAATTGCTAATTAATTGATCCTAAATAAATATTTAGTCAAATTTTTAATTAATCTCAATTATTCGATAGAAATTGAATAACTAGGCAAAAATGATAAGAAAAATCCGGTGGATATTACAATTCTTACTTGATAGTTATAAGAGTATATCCACTATGTATTAAGAATGAAATAATTTGTTCTATGTGCACTCTATAATATAAATAAACTCCCTTATGTTATGTGCATGATGTGAATGAAATTATATGTGTGCACTTTGTGAATGACTGTTATATATGAATTAATGAATAAGTGAATGTGTGGGCCTCACTATGCAATGGACAAGCCATGCATTTCACTAAGTGACACTTGGGCCTTGCCATGTTAGTGGATCACCTTTGACCATTTCAGACAAATTTTAATTAATGTATGTTGGTTGCTTTACATTGTTGTCACGACCCAACATAGGTCGTGACTGGCACTTAGAGAGCACATTCCCTAGCAAACCTTAGACATCAAGATTTCACAAAAATTGGCAAGAGTTTCCTTTGCATTTAGATTATTTCCCAAATACCAATACTTATCCTACAACTCTACAAGCACACACTTCCATCGAGGATCCAGGCATTCTCAGAATGCTCCCCTCAGCACACAACACAATTTATAATCATACAAATCACAAGGCATTTCCAATTTCAATTCAGAATCAAATCCAACATAATCTATTCATCAAATTTAATGTACAATAGTCAATTCAACCCAGTCTAAACAATTTCTAAGCATAACTTAACACACCAGTAAGGGTTGGACCTTACCCGTAGTACTATGAAGCTACAACTAAAATTACAAAGCAAAACAAAATACAATTCATGTAACACCCTCTATCATAAAAGCCATACTCGAGTCACTGAGTTATATTAAGAGGTTGCTACTATGCAAAGAAATATTTATAACAAGAAAAATATGATAGATGGCCCTTTAATTTCTTACTTTATTACTAAATAATGGCTCATAATTTTTCAAGTCTCTGATACATATAAAATGAAATGATTACAATTTAAAAGAAATTGTAACTAATATAATACACAAAACTTACCTCTAATTAGTCGTTAGCTAGCTTCAATAATCTCTTAGTCTGGTTTGTGCCCGGGTCTTGCTCAGTGAATGTCCCAGTATTCCACCTCACACTTGATTTCCAATTTAGGTGTTGGAATGCTTACGGAAGAGAAAAACATACAAGCAGGCAGTGAGAACCTAAGGTTCTCAATAGGAAAACTCAAACCATCACTCTTACAGTGTCATCATAAACATTCCATCCGCTTCGGTTTCTTATAAAAATGTGAGCACATATACACAAGCAGTGGTTAAATTTTAAGTTGAAAACATCTTTCTCGAAGTGGGTTATATTTTAACAACAACTTGGCATATTATGTGATAGACATAGAAATAAGAATAGTGTAACATACTTTAATAAGAATCATAATAACATTATGACATAATAAGAAAATTAGAGATGCACAAGTAGATGCTTGTACTTGACTTAATTCATCTCTTTCTTTAACTTACAACTTGATCTTGCTATTTTGTACTTGGTCTCCCGAGGTGAATGGCCTCTTTCACCCTTGGGTAATAGCCTGCTTTTCACATCCGAGCTCGTACCTATACATGAGTGACGGATTTACTTTCTCCGACCCTCACACCGGTCTATTCCCCTTAAATCTAGTCGAGGGCTAGCCCAAGTCTTAAACAGTACCGCTCTGGCCCATGCTAGCTAGGTCTATGTCATGCCTCACGTGGTAGCTTGGTACATCCTTCTTGCAAGTCCTTATAATCTTTTACTACCTCTTGCATATGATTATGCACATGAATGCTCCATGCATTCATGCATATATCTCATATTATTCGTCAATCCTATTTGCATGCATGACTTTCATAAAAACATGGCATTTGTAACACCTTAATAAACCCATACTATGCTTAAGTCGTATTATGACATTTTATTAGTTATTACTTATGCTCGTGGAAAATTAAACTTCACTTGAAATTAAGTTACGCGGAAAAATACAGTAAATTTTTTTTTTTTTGAAATACGTCATCGCTTTGCAGTGTTTTGGAAAGTAAAGCCTTGAGCGAGAAGATAGATAGAGAAAGAGCGTGTCGCATAAAATACATACCCCAATATCATAAAATATGAGAAAGGTAAATAAATCATAATTCACAAATACATTGCATTACATAACTAATCATTATATCCATATGGGTTCATAATATATATACATATATATATATATATATATATATATATATATATCAGCATTACACCGAAGGAGGCTCATGGTCGCGCCATGTTCCAAATACTAAATACAACTTAAATTGACATCGTTCGTCACAAAAAGGAATGTATACAGCAATTACAAGTCCAAATCAGCATTGTCTAGCATCCCTCTTCTACATCCGCTCATAGTGCAGTGGCTCCAGGCTCCACTCCATTAGATGTGCCATCAAAATATGGTGACGATATGGAGGAATAACTAAGGTCAGAAATAAAATTTCCCAGTAGGACTCGAACCCGACACGGAGGTGTCATTGTCATCGTCATCGTCATCGTCCCAGCCACTTCAGTTTTATTAATGAAAATAGTGAGCATTCATAAGGTTCAGTTCTTAGGTTTTTGAAAACACAAATATCCAAAGTGGATTCAATTTTAACATACTCTCTAATCATTTATATCATAACATACATGGGCATAGGTGTAATCATATAAAACATGCATTATTGTGCTATAAGCTTCTCTTAACTTCTTCTCTTCAGGGGCTTGGACCGAAGTCCCTTTCTTTTCTTTACTTGACTTTATCTTGAGCCTTTTTCTTTCCACCCACTAAACATAAGTGGTAATGAGCTCATACCGTGGCCGTCGCCACCATAAAATTTCGGTAGTTACACTAGCTGGGTCATGCCATGCCTCATGTAAGCCCATCCCCTATACTCACACTAGCTAGGTCATGCCATGCCTCATGTGAGCCATGGGTAAGGGGAGCTTAAATTAGGTCACCTTCCCTTTTGAAGGATCATACCCTTAGTTCATTATCTTCTTATTAAAGCTTATGATGCAAAATTATTCCGATTCTTTTCCACATTTGGGCATTACGTATCGCCGTCTCCAAATGTGATTCCTTTAATGTATATCATTAAGCATCATATCATCAATATATCATATTCATATCATCATCGTTCATTTTCACATCGTCATCAGATCATTATCATTCTTATCACTGTCGTAATCATCATCATCATATCATACCATCATCATTCGTGATCATCATCATATCATTAACATAATATCATCATCATGATCATCACCATATGGTCATCATATTAGTGTCATCACATGGTGTAACACCTTCCCAAGCACAGTACTATGCTTAAGTCATAGTACCACACCCTGGAGCTGTTACTGTTACCTGAGCGGACCTCATCTGACAGCAACTTCAGCCGTCTTCGGAAACTTCTAAAATCATCTGGAGACAACATGGAAATAGGAGTGAGAATTATAAAATTCTCAGTAGGATTCTCTAATTTTTATACATAGTGTCATCATGGTCGTCTCCAGTTTGCTTCGGTTTACTTTGAAAAAGGTGAACATGCTGCACAAACTATTTAATTTTACATTTCGAAAAATGCCTTATCCAAAGCAAAGTTCATTTTATTCATACACTTGTCAACTCATGAATTATATTATGAATGATAACTGGAACATAAATAGAGTATAATAACATCAATTCCTGGAAACATAGCCTCTACTCATAACTTCACTTGTACTTGAATTTATACATATACGTAAAATTTTACTTTTCTTTCATTCGGCATACCTAGGCATTACGTATCACCGTCCCTAAGGTGCTTGGATCTGTCTACACTTGAGCGTTATGTATCGCCGTCCTCAAGTGCAGCATCATACCATATTCCAGAGTATGATCGCCATGTCATACCCCATCAGAGCATGATCGCCATGTCACGTTCCTTAGGAATATGGGATCTTCCTTGGGTACTTACACTAGCTGGGTCATGCCATGCCTCATGTAAGTTCTGTGCTTGCATATACTTTAATCTTTAGTCTTTAGTCTTTTACTTGGCATACCTAGGCGTTACGTATCGCCGTCCCTAGGGTGCTTTTACTGCCCTTGGGTAGCCTGGCCTTGGAGTGAGCTCGTCTCGTCAGCTTTACCCGTGACCGTCGTCACATCGGCTCACCCACAAGGGGACCCACTGCCTCTAGGTTGGAGGGACCCAATGTGCAACTGCTTCCAATATAGAGGGACCCAAGTCTTTAGCTGCCTTCACAAGGAGGGACCCATGTTTTTATCATTCAACTGCCTTCACAGGGAGGGATTTCAAATAACTGCCCCCGAGTGAAGGGACCCACATTTTATCTCATTTAGCTGCCTTCACAAGGAGGGACCTCGAATAACTGCTTCCGAGTGAAGAGACTCACATTCAATATATTCACATTCTTTTATTCTCATGCATATTCAAGCATAATTATAAAGAGTGTACTCATACATATACTTCATTTATTTTCATGTATCATTGCACACATGATCTTCACGTACATATTCGTAACGTATAAAGGCTCGTAGCCTCTTTACCATTCTACCGACAGTCATACATATGCTTCATCCTTTACTTTCATATATCTCATCTCATACTTATGTCATTGAATATAGGGTTTCTATATACCCATTCATACTCTAATTCATCCTTACATGTAAACATTCCTAGTTTCATAGACTTCTGCCGTAAATCTGGTAGCATGACGGATCAGGTCCGTTTCCCCATGAATAGTATCAGCTCTCATGGGCAAATCAGTCATAACAACATAATCAACTTAACACATATATATCAATATCAAACTGGCCATCCTCAACTCAAACTTTATATGTTTCACTAACACTTGTAAAATTATCATTTTGGCCATTCTGCCGATTCTATTTGGTTCTGCCCGAATTTCATATGATCCACCTTTATCTCTATTTAACTCATTTAAATCTGAAATTTGGATATGTCATAGCTCTATATGACTACTTTCTAACCACTTTAGTCCCATGTCATTCTGATTTATATAAATCAAGATATTCAACTTTTACTTCAGCCTGTTCAGTCACTAGCCTGAATTACACTCCTGGGAATATAAATTCACTAAAAATCGAAACTAAGCTCAAATCTTACGAAATTGGTCTCATATCAAAGCTAACAGACAAAATTTCATATACAAAAAGTTCCATTTCATTTGCCTCAGTAGGGCTCGAGTTACAAGCCCCGAAACCTAGCCTTCCTGAACTGCCCTGTGTTGGCCTGGATTAGACATAGGACAACTTCCTCGAATCACTGGGAACAATTGGGACCATAACAAACTCGGAATCTTATATTGGGGTGTTCCCCTGTGTGTAAGCTTTCTAACAAAACTGGTTTCACTTAATTCGGAGTTGTATAGGGTGAGTTATACCTTCCTCATATCACCCTGCCCGGATGAAGGTCCTGAACCCTAGGTCAAACTTCAAAAATTCGTATCTCTCTCAATGCTAATCCAATAGCCTTATATGATATATCCACGGAAATCCCTGAAGGTCTACTTTCATCTAAAAATGGTTTCATTGGATTTGACTGATTGTAGGCGGCGTCGTACGCCCCGCCGTACGAACTGCCGTGGAATCTCCACCAAGATAGCACCCTCATCCATTCATTTCTCTTAGTTTTCTTCTTCTAATTCTAACTCTAATTGAAAATCTTATATTAATTCAATCATGATTCATCATAATACATCCAATAATTCATCAAATACATAAGGAAGAGTACAATCTCATGCAATCATAGTGCAAGGAATTCAAGAATAGAAGTAGAATCCTACCTCTTTGGAGTGTAATTTGAGCTAAGTGTTAAAGCTTGGATTGATAGAACCTTGTTAAGCTTGAAGGAGTGATGGAGTTGATTGAGAGAGGAAGGGAAGAAGAAGAAGGCTGGTGCAAGAGGAAGGGGAACGTAAATCAGCTGGGAATGAAGAGAGAAGTCTGACTTAAATAGATGGGGGTAGTTGGAATTGTGGGTTTTGATTGGTTGAAGTTTTGTGATTGAAGTTTGGCCATGTCGCCTGTTTTTGTGGCTGTGTTGCTCTCCACGTCGTCCCAAAAACTGGGATACGCTTCTGTTCTATCTGAAATCAGAGCTCGTCTCTATTACACCTTAAGTCGGAACTCGTGTTATCCCAGTTGAGACTGGAGCTGAAGTCGTATGTCGTAACTCGTCCCATCTCGTTGTGACTTTGAGGAAATCTTGTATCAAGGTCGGAGTCGGAAGTCATGTAGCTGGCAATCCTATAATTTCGGAACTCCCTATTTGAACTTGGGAATGCCAATGCTGGATGTAAAATCGGATATCGGAACTCGTGTGACTGGAAATTGGCTCAAGGGTCCGAACTCGTGTCCACCCCAATTGAGTTCAACACTAAGGTCGGAACTCGGGAATTTGAGTCACATTTCCAAACCCAAGTACTTAAACTCGGAAGTCGGTATCTTACATTTGATTATATCGGAAACCGTGTATAAATTCCTTTGAGACATGAAGTCGGAAGTCGTGAAGTAGTAAATTATGCCACTTGAGGTCGGAGATTATGTCCAATGTACCTTAACTCGAAACTGGAAATCGGTAATGGAAGATGAAATCGGAAATCGGACAGGTCGTGAAGTCAGAAATTATGTGGAATCCGAGGGCAAACTCGAAACTTGAAAATAGGATGTTACACATGGACACGTAGAGGCATACATATCACAGAAAGTCTTATGAGCTTAGCCTAGTAAATTTGGTGCAAACTTTTAATTGAGGTTACCTCTTGTTTAAACTCTTTTATTAGGCATAGAGCCAATTTCATCCATTATCCTTTTTGAAACCTTTAAGTTGAATTATGAAGGTTTTCCAATACTTAATATAAGGGTCTTAATGTCTCAAAGCTTATTTCTCCTTAACCTTTAAAACTTAACCATAACCAATTTTACTTTTATAGTGGGGCAGTAATGTCAAAAATTCACCATAATTTCATCTTTTACTCTTTTGCTTCGAACTTTGGTATGATTATACTTCTCTGAGTTTATTTTTAAACAAAATAAACCCTACTCAAAAATTCATTTTGTAACTTGAGTTATGCACATTTTATTCTGATTGCTTAGCTTTTAAGTTTATTCTCAGTACAGTGACTTTTAAATTTTACTACGAGCTCCTTACAAGGAATCTGCAAAAACTATTTTATGGGGATGTTTCTATATGTCTTAGATTTCTAACAAACTTGGTCAAAAATGTTCTATATAACTTGAGTTATTAAGATCTTATTACATACTGCTCAAACAGAAATACATCTGGGAACAACACACTTTGAAAATTCATATCTCTCTCGTTTTAAGGCCAAATTTCATGTATTTTATATGTATAAAAAGCTATATGAGTCTATTTTCATTTAAAATTATTTTTGCTCCATTTGGAGTTATATTGAAAGAGTTATTGGTTGTGTCAGACAGACTGACAGAATTTTCCAGTTTCCACGGTTTTGGTTTTAAGGGGTTTTCTTGTAAGAACATTTAGTCTTTTCTTCAAGTGATCACTTCTCTCTTCCAAACCACTTTTAATCTTTGAGATCTTGATATTAACTCAATGTTTTAACTTCTAAAAATTTAGTTCAACAACAATAAACATTCCAACCGAAAATTCCATGCCAAAGAGATGGACACAACACATGAAAACTCATCATACCAACAAACATGGCCATGAGACCTTGGAACAAGTTCTAAAACCACCTAACTATGAAGAGCTTAGGAGTTCAAGGGCTTGAAGAACACATAAAAGAGAAAGGTTAGAGTCACTACCAAATGGGTTTCTTGAAAGCTTGAAGAGTGAAAATGGTTGGAGATGGCCTCCTTCTCCTTGAGCTTGATAATGGGGCTAAGTGAGTGTTTGTTTTTACTTCTTCAAGAACAAAAGAGGGTGGTCCTTGAAGGGCTTGTGATGGTGGTGAATGGAAAGAGAGTTGGATGAGGTGAGAAAGAGAGAAGAAGAATAAGAAAGGTTGGAAGAACAAAAGAGCTAGGATGAAGTTTAGAGAGAGGTGGGAGCTTGGGCTTGTAGTGAGAGGATAAAAATCACAAATAAGGGATGGGGGAGGGGCTAGTTGGCACAAAAATAGGTGAGGGAGGGCTGAAGTGTTTGCTTCTCCAACAAGCAAGAGGAAGTAGGTGAGTTTAACTTCTTTTGCAAGCAAGAAAGCTAGGAACCTTGGGGTAAAAGGGTGGGTTGTGTTTTCTTTGAGTCTTGGCACTTGTGTAAAGACCATTTAGTGTTTTTCAAGTGGTTAAAGGCATTACCACTCTTGGGATTGGCTTGATTGAAAAAGATCACTCCAAGTGGCATAATCCTAATGGAGAAAGGTACTTCTCTTGTCTAGACTAAAAAGATACTACAAACATAGACCCTTGATCTAAGAGTGCGTGATGAGAAGGCAAATGGATGGTTGGATTTTGCTCTTATCCTTGGCCGAAATTTGGTGTGTCAATTAGGAAAAATTTTTAAATCTTCAAAGCTATTAGAATTACCTAAGTTGTTAATTCAATTTGATTAGTTAAATTGCTCTTTAACTAATTTCAGTTAATTACACTTTTAAGACATTTTTCCTGTAAAAGAATTGATCTTATGAATTATGTAATTAGGGTATAAGAATTTATCTATCTCAATTGGTAAGGTAGAACAATTGTCTTGTACTTAATTAATAGGATTGGATTACCTTAATTATGTTTCTAAGTTACGAAGTAATGAGGTTCGAATAACTAGGTTTTAATTAAAACATTTAGTACGTTATGATTCAATTATTGACTTGACTCAATTTACTAAGCTTTTGCTTATCAAGATTAGCCGATTAGTCCTCAGTTAATCGTTAACCTCTCTAATTAGCCAGGATCACTGAGCTAATTAGCTTAAACAAAAATTGGGGATGTTACAGCATTCATATGAACACATGTATCCTTATAATCTTAGCACAATTATTGATAATATAAGTCCTCATAAATTCCTGTCGAAAATTCGGCAGTATAATGGATCGAGTCCGCTTTCTCGTGAATAGTGCCAGCCAACTCAGTTAATAGAAATCTCATAGGCATATATCCTCACTTTAATAGTTTGATAAAGGCTTTGATCAAGGAAACTAGCTATGCCTATGAATTAGAGTTCAAGAGTGTTGCCAATTCTTAAGGTTTCTTATTCTATTTTATGCCTTCTATTCTATGTGATTTTTTGTAAATTCTACCATAATTTCTACTCAATGTATTAAATTCTGGATTTTTGATATGTTGAAATATCATGTGTCTAGTTTTTAACCTCTTTGGTCCCATTTGATTTTGATAAGTATAACTTAACTTATTGGAGATTCACCTCGGCCTTCCTGGCAATTGGCCAGATTTGTATACTTAAAAGTAAAAATTCACTAAAAATAGAAACCTAGTTAGAATCATACGAAACTTATACCATATTGAAGCTAGAAGAACAAATTTTATTTCCAATAAGTTTCATATCATTTGAATAAGTAGAGCTCGAGTTATAGGCTCTTGAAGTTGACTAATATGGACTGTCCTGTTCCAGGCCGGGTTGGACTTAGGGTGACTTTATTGAACTGCTGGGAGCAATTAGGACCGAATTTAGTTCTAAAATTTTTATAGAATATTAATCTATGTCTTAACTTTCTAAAAAAAATTGGTTGCACTCAATTTGAAGGAGGGGGCAAGATATGCCCCTTGAAATCTAGTCTGCTTAGAGTTAGGGTCAGAATCCAAGGGTAAACTTCAAAAATTCATATCTTTACTAATCCAATGACCTTATAATTTATATCGTTGGAAAGCTCTAAATATCTAGTTTCAGATAAAAATAGGTTATCTCATTTTGAGGTCTGTAGAAGAGTTCGTGCACTTCGTAGTACGGACACATCTGGGATTTTATCCTCAACCAATTCTGTTTGAGTTTCCCTTTGAGTTTTTTGATCAAGTTCTCAACCCAAACTAAGTTTCCTCATCTCAAATCACTAGAAAAACATCAAAACACCGTCATGCAAGCATGGCATAAGAGGAACACAGTAGCCACATAGTCACATGGTACATCAAATAACTATGGATTGGAGCTACCTACCTTAAAATCCTTGAAACCATGGATGCAAGTAAGGTAAGAGCAACATTCTAACCTTCTCCCCCTCTCATGGCAGTGCCATAAATGGTGGTGGAGGGACACCACTTGATGCTAAATCATGAAATTGTTAGAGGGGTTTTGTAGAGGAGAGGATGAGAATTAATTTCCATAAAAGGAGTAAGAGATTTAAGTTCAAGATGGGCATGAACTATGAGCTTGAAGCTCATAGCCATAGAGGTGGTGAAGAAGAGAATGAAGATAAGAAGATGGTGATGGTGGTGGTGTAAATGATGAAGGGGAGGAGAGTGTGTAGAAAAATCTAGGGCTTGAAGGCATTTTAGTAAAAGTAAGGGTGACTTACTCATTAAACTTGGTTGGCTTGTTTAGGAAGCTTTGTGGGTTAATTTTCATTGGTGGGTTTGGAACACAATTTAAATTCTACTAAACTTGAATTTTGAGTGGCTTATCTTAAGCTACTACTAAAAGGACTTTTAATTGATGCTCATACCTGCAGATAATATAAGACCCTTGAAGATTAATTCAAGGTGTCCAAATATCAATTCGGGTATTCAACCTACCTGAATTTCTAAACATTATGTGAGTAATCTCACACTCTTATTTGAAATTGTGGGTAGAGAATCTCAATTTAAGGTTATTACAAGTATTTTAGTTACTTACCAATATCTTGAAACCCACAAAATTTCTGCAAATCGAAATTCTCTACGGTTGCCCTTCCCGACAACCATAAAGCCCTTGTTACAACCTTGCCATTATAATCCGATGATGACAACCTCACCCTTGGTTTCTTTATGGGTTACCTAATTACTATTTTGCCCTTGTATCAAACCCAAACTTACTCCTATGCTGGCCTATTCTTAAGGTTTGAGATGTTACATTCCTTTTAGCCTTCTGGAAGCCCTTTAGTATTGTTTGCTGAAGTTTTTGCCTATTTTTCTATTTTCCGCAACTAATGGCATTTTCGTAATTTTGAGCAAGTCTAGGGACACCCTACGTCATTTCACACCTAACTGCCTTCGTGGCCTAATCGGCAGAGATTTAAACTTCTACAGTTTCACCACGTGATTCTCCTCCTTTTAAAACCCCATTCTACTAATTCTATAGATGTGGGGACATAAAATTTATTTTATAAAAAATTTTAGGATTATTGTGAAAATAATTCTTTGGGATCAAAAAATAATTTCTAAAAATTCTGGGTATCACTGCAAATAATGAAAGTTTATGGGGCACTTTTGTCATTTCCTAATTTTTAACATATGGCAGTGCCATATTTTCAACGGCAGTGTTACACTACCATATGATTCTGAGTGTGAGGATCGTCATGGCATAGCGCTGCTTGAGAAATTCTCACACTGCCTAGAGGAAATAATTCAAAGTCCCTATTATGTTATTTTTAAGAAAATGGAGATGTTACAATTCAGGCCCTTACTATTTAGGGCTCACCAAAGTAGATATCTAATGATGCTAAGCAGAAGGGTCAACTCCCAAGTCTGAACCTGTATCTAAAAAGAATATAATAACCACGGGGTAAGTTTGAGAAACTCAGTGAGAGACAGGATACTTTTGAATCTCATGAGTCAATGTATATATAAGTATAAAACGATTTCATTCAAATAAGGAAAACAATGGAAATATCTAACAGGATAAACAGGCAGGATTCACACTTAGGTGGTTGTTCCTTTGTGTGAATCTCGAAATCAAGCACGCACCCCGCTTTTGAAAGGTCGTGAAGTTCAGGTATGCACTACACTATATGTATGGCCGTGAAATATCCGTCACGCATCACCCTTTTGGGTGGCCGTGTAATATCATAATCCAAAGTGCACCAGGGCTAACATTTGCTACCGTTAGCAGACAAATCCTATTACAAACTTTCCCACTCTTTCATATTCATACATCATCAGTCTCATATCACATTCGAATTTCTTTCGTCATTGACTCATGAGTAGCATTCTTAAAGTAAATAAACAATTATAATTTAAAATAGAATTAATTTAAAAGCATTCTATCTACTCACAGATCACTGGTCACAGGAAAATCTAATTCTCCGGAGCCACAAAGCTAGGAGGATTCCTTGGAATCATCTAACACCACAATATAACAACTGAATCAATTATTGATCACTTACAATCTCTATACCATAAGTTCTCTAATCTTACAATCCTAGGGTTTCAAGAATCCTTCTAAAAATCAAAGAATTGAAGATTCTAGGAAAAAGAAGAAATGTGAAGTGAGGATTACTATTAGAATTGGAATGAGGAGGATATGGATAGAGGTGAGCTCTCCAGCTTCAATTCCACCCAAGCAAGGAAAATGAAAGAAGAATAGATTGCATGGATGATTGTGTTTAAATGGAATGAATATTGTGCTGTTGTTGTTGATTTAGTTGAAAATAATGGAATGGAGTTAATAGATATAAGAATGGTAGAAGAAGGAATTCTAGAGAGAAGGGAAAGGGTTTGAGTTAGAGAAAGAAAGAAAATTGGAAAATAAGAGCGTGTAACGCATCTCTGTATATATATTGGCCTATGGTAATCGATTACCACGGGCTGGTAATCGATTACCACGAACCCATAACTCGTAATCGATTATCATATTTGGTAATCGATTACAACGCGAAAATTTTTAGCCAATGGGCATACAGACAGCCCCATAATCGATTACCAGCCACACGGTAATCAATTACAACACCCCAAAACTTGGTTCCTTGATTCCAAATGACATCCAACACTCAAGATCATCACATAGCAACTAAATTCCATCATAAACGAATTAAACGCATCGATCAAACAGGATTAATACAGAAAAACTTGAAATTACACCAAGGGTGTTACAATTGTTGAAATCAATGTCTATTTCTTCTAGTGGATCCTGTACTTTAACTTTTATATTAGCATTATTTACAAAACTTTTAAATCCTAAGAGGTCAAAATCATAAACACAATCAGCTAAAGTACTATTAGAAGTGCAACTACCTTTGTCACCCACATAAGTTGACAGTCAGCCAATTGGCTCTGCAAATTCATGGAGAATTAGAATCTTTGGCTAAGCTTCCCTCAGCCTTTGTGACCAAATAATAACCATTCAGTCCCAACTATCGACTTTCGATGTCTATGGGGTCAAAAGTGTCTTTATCAACTTCCAAAGGGCAAACCTCTGGCTCCTAGACCTTAAAATCAACATGTATCTGCTGCATATAGCAAGGATTTCCATATGCTTTAACAACTTTTAGTTCTTCCTTTGCATTTTACAGAATTAACTTCTGATGGATAGTGGATAGCATAACTCCAATTGCATGTATCCAATCTTGACCAAGCAACAAGTTGTAGCTTGATTTTGATGAGAGTACTACATATATGGTAGGATGCTGCACATCCCCAGTTTGACATTCAATAGCACCACTCCCTCAATTGAAGTCAATTTGCCTCTATAATCACTGACAACTATTTTAATTATCCTTAGCTCCTCTCTAGCCTTACCCAACTTGTCGAGAATCTTGAGTGGCAGAAGATTAATAGCTGCTCTTCTATCAACCAAAATTCTGCTAACCTTTTTTTCTTTGATGATTGCTTTGATGTGCAGAGCTCGAACATAAGTTCTTATCTTTTCTATTGGCTTGCCAAATAGCTCAGTGGTGATAGGCTTTGGCTGATCTTCAACTTCAATAATCTACTCTTCAATATCTTCAAGATAGTCATCATCGAAATATTGAGGAGGACAAGGTACCCCATATTTAGCTACTAAAATAGACACTACTCTGACAAAGTTATCGAGATTAGCTTCTAAGTCATCATCAAAATCACTATCAGAATTATCCATTCCCTCCTCATCGTTAGATGATGGCTTGTTCAAAAACATAGGAGGTGGTGGCATGATCATAGAACTTGCTCTCATTTCTAGCAAAGGAGTCTGCACATTGGTAGAACCAATTGATTTCAGCTTTTATGGAATTACAGGTGCCCAGCGTTGAAATTGTTGTCTATATTATTTGGTGTTACCTACTGCTCGAATATTTGCATAATTCGGATGTTAGCCAAGTACATATTTAGGTAGTGGGTCATATTAGAGATACTCCTTTTGACTTTGAGAGAGCTCTTGTGGAACTTTAGGCTTTTGACACCACATCATCTTCTACTTCTACACTAGTTGGTTCTATTGTGGCTTCTCGTACGACTTATTCTTCTTTGGAGACAAGACCCTCTTATTTAGCTTTCGGTTATTTTGGACCCATCTGTCAGTCATGACATTCCATGGAGGAACCATTGTCTTGTTAGCTACCTTTTCAAGAATGGAGTTCACTAGCACAGCAGTCTTTGTGTTTTTTCCACCATTGGTACCATTATTTTTCACTCGTAACTTGGCTTGTCGAAATTTCTCTTGTTCATTTTTCGACTTCTGATGGGATACAAACTCATGGGTTGCATTTCAGTCATAAATAGCACTACAACAAGGACATAGTGAGACATCGCCCATTGCTCTTTTTGTCGAATTAGGAAGTCAAGCAAATCTTCTCTGGCTTGGGGTTGGATTGACTTTTACTTGTTCTCAAACATAGCCATCTCAGATTCGAAGTCAAACTCAACTCCCATCTTCTGAGATAAATTCACTATGTTGACTAGCATGGTCCTAGAATCACCATTTAGTTTTTCTTTTCTGGCCAAATTGTCAGACTAGGCTAATGGTTTAGTGATTGCATCTTTGATGATAGTTTCATTGGCAGCTACTATTTCGACATCGACCATGTTGATTGTTAAAAAGATAAGTTTAGCAAAGTTCGCTTCAATGGGACTAGTGTCAACCTTCATAGTTGGCTGACGCTTTTACTCAAACTTCAATCAACCATCTAATATCACCTGCTAGATCAGATCCTTGAAACGAACACAACTATTAGTTGAATGACCAAGTCAATTTTTATAATATTTTCTATTTTTACTTTCTTCGAAAAATGGAATTTTATGCCCTTCGGAGAAATTATGTTACTTATCTTTTAACAGAAAAATTTGTTCAACTTTAATTGTGTTGAAAGAATAACTTTTAGCATTAGAAATGGTGGCTTTTTTTTGTGGGCCTTTAGCAGGCCTTAAAGGACACATAGAAGGTAGCCATAACTATACTTCAACCACGAGGACTTCCTAATCATCATCATCCTTGTAACACCCTAATAAACCCATACTACGCTTAAGTCGTATTAGGGCATCCTATTAGTTGTTACTTATGCTCGTGGAAAACTAAACTTCATTTATAAATTAAGTTACGCGAAAAATACGGTAAATTTTTTTTTTTGAAATGCATCATCGCTTTGCAACGTTTTTGGAAAGTAAAGCCTTGCGCGAGAAGATAGCAATAAGCGAGCGTGTTGCATAAATTCCAGTCATGAATTAAAGTAATAATGGATAAATCGAAATACAATGCATCCACATTACTAAAACAACCATATATATATATATATATATATATATATATATATAGCCTCATAATATCCAACAATACATAAAAAGGAAACTCATGATCACGCCATGGCCCCAAAATATCAAACATAAGCAAATCAGACAAAGTTCATCACAAAATGAAATACAAAGGATAAGGAACAATAATAAAATAGGCCCATATAGACATGTGCTGGTTTCTTTACCCCTTCCGCGCCCCTCGATCGGATGGAATCAAGTCCTCGAGTGCCTGGTTCCCCTCGCCCCTCGGCCTCGGGGAATGTGAGGAGTACGGAAGATGCGAGGGTGCCTGCTGATCACCTCTATGTGACGAACGCAACGACCTGGAGTATAGCTGGCCACTGAAGAATGTTTCTCGGAGGGATCCTCCTCAGACGTGGCGGGGTGATACTCAGGGAGCGGCGGTGAAACGGTTACAACCCTAGGAGTGGCCGTGGAACTCAAGTCGACCATGAGAATCACCGGCGATGGCACAGGCTCGGCTGCGGGTAGGCTCGAAGATATCGGCTCCGTCTTGATGTCTGGCAACGGCTCAGGCGGAAAATCCCAAGGACCAAGCGGCTGTCCAAGGTAAGCCGAAGAAATGTCTACGAGGGCTAGCGGGACATCTGGCTCCTCTCCCTCAAAAATATGACCTAGGTAAAAGTGAGTGCGAACTACCATGGTGGTCGTGCCATGATAGCCTGAGCATCAGCGTCGTAGGCCCACTCATGGTGAGGAGGGTCCATGCTTCACTCCACCGGGTGTGCCATAGATATCTGGTGACGAAACGGAAAACAACTAGAGTAAAAAATAAGATTTCTCAGTAGGACTCGAACCTGACACGAAGGTGTCATTGTCATCGTCCCAGCCACTTCGGTTTTATAAATGAAAACAGTGAGCATTCAATAGGTTCAATTCTAAGGATTTTTGAAAACTTCAATATCCGAAGCGGATTCCATTTTAAGTACGCATTTCTCATATGCTAACATCATGGTATACATAAGAACTTATATGACAGTTCGTATCATGCATGAACATCTTGAAAGTTTCATTCTTTACTCAAGTCGAACCGAGGTGCCTTTTTTTCTTCACTTAACCTTCACCTTAGGTCTTTTTCTTTCCACCCACTAAACAAAAGTGGTAATGAGCTCATACCATAATTGTTGCCACCATAGAATTTCGGTACTTACACCAGCTAGGTCATGCCATGCCTCATGTGAGTCATTGGTGAGGGGAACTTAAATTAGGTCACCTTCCCTTTTGAAGGATCACACACTTTATTAAATCTCTTCTTATTAAAACTTATGATGCAAAATATTTCTAAGTCCACAATTTTTGCAGAATTTTGATAGCATAGCGGCTAGACCGAAGCTTCCCAAAATTTTGCCAAACAGAGAATACCATATCACATATCATTAAGAATCATATCATCAGCATATCGTATTCATATTATCATCATCACCCATCATCATCATAACATCATGCTTCCACATAAATATAGGCATATTCTCAAGCAAAGTTTTATGAGCTTAGCTTAATAAATTTGGTGCAAGCTTTTAATTGAGATTGCCTCTTGTGTAAACTCTTTCATTAGGCATAGGGCCAATTTCATCTATTATCCCTTTTGAAACTTTTAAGTTGAATTATGAAAGTTTTCTAATACTTAATGTAAGGGTCTTAATATCTTAAAGCTTATTGCTCATTGATCTTTAAATTTTACCATAACCAGTTTTACTTTTATAGTGGGGCAGTAAATTCAAAAATTCACCATAATTTCACTTTTTACTCTTTTGCTTCAAATTTTGGTAAGATTATACTTCTCGGAGTATATTTTTAAACAAAATAAACCCCACTCAAAAATTCATTTTGTAACTTGAGTTATGCACATTTTATTCTAACTATTCAGACTTGAAAGTTCATCTCAAGTTAGTGGCTTGTCAACTTCACTGGGTGTTCCTCACATGGAATCTGACAAAAATATTTTATGGGAGTGTTCTTCTATGTCTTAGCTTTCTAAAAAATATGGTCCCACTCAAAAATAATTTTTGTAGCTTCAGTTATAAGGTTTTTAGTGTGGACTGCCCAAATAGAAACCCATCCGGGAACATCCCACTTTGAAAAATCATATCTCCCTCATTTTAAATCCAAATTTAATGTATTTTGTATGCTTCAAAAGCTCTTTGAGTCTACTTTCACAAAAAATTAGTTTCACTGCATTTTGAGTTTCTTATAATGAGTTATACGATACACATTACAGACTGCTAGAATTCTAGCTTAACTAGTTTTAATGTTTTACATATCAAACTTGTGGAGATGTTGTTATACCACTTCAAATCACTATTCTCATATTTTATCTCACCATCATATTCAAGATTTTAATCACCAAATCAATATTTAAAATAAAAATAAAGCAAGACATATAAGAATCATCATACCACAAAATCTCATTTTAAGACAACATTTTCAACAAGGCAAGAAAACTCATAGAGCAAGATATGGTCATGAGACCTTGAGCAAGTCCTAAAATCACCTAGCTATGAAGTGCTTAGCAGTTCTAGTGCTTGAAAAATACATATAAAAAGAAACATTAGAGTCACTACCAAAGAGAACTTCTTGAAGGATTTGGGATGCGGAGAAGGTTGAAGAGAGCCTTCCTACTTGAAAGCTTGGAAGTGGAGCTTGTGTATAGGTGATCTTGTTTCTCCAAAGACCAAAAATGGTGGTCCTTGAAGGGATTGTGAGGGTGGTGATGGAAATGGGGTGGGAAGTAGTGAGGAGATTGGAAAAAGAACAAGGAGGGTAGGAAGAACAGGAGAGTGGGAATGAGTCATGGAGAGAGAAGAGAGCTTTGTGTCATAGTGAGAGAAATAAAAAATGAAATGAGGGGGAGAGAGAGTGGGCTGATGGCACAAATGAGGAGGAGGGAATGATATGATTTTGCTTCTTACAACAAGCAAGAGAGTGGGAAAAACCTTGGGGCAAAAGAGGGAGTTGTATTTCCTTTGAGTCTTGGCACTTGGTTAAAGATCATGTAGTGTTTTTCAAGTGGTTAAAAGCATGACCTCTCTTAGGATTTGGCTTGGGTGGCTATGATCGCTTCAAGTGTCACAATCTTGATGGAGGAGAGTATATCTCTTGTCTTGACTCAAGGAATACTACTAACATAGACACTTGATCTAGTGGTGTATGATGAGAAGGCAAATGGATGGTTGGATAAGACTCTTGCCTTGACCAAACTTTCAAACAATAATTAAAAGGAAGTTTCAACATTTTTACAATTGTTACAATTATCTAAATGTTATTTAATTCGATTGGTTCAATTACACCTTAACACATTTTTATTGAAAAGGATTTTCCTCATTAATTATGTAAAGAGGGTGTGAGGGTTAATTTTTCATGTGAATAGGATGTAATGCTTGACATGCACTTAGTTAATAAGGTTAAGTCACCTTGATTTTATGTTCTAAATCATAGATTAATAAGGATTGGGAAATTAGGTTCTTAATTGTAACCTTTAATGCATTATGTTTCAATTGTTGACTTTTCTAATTGGTCGTTGACTTTCACTTATCTTGTTGACTTGCCTTTAATTTACTAAGCCCTTACTCTCGAGATTAATCGATTAATTTTTAGTTAATCGCTAACCCCTCTAATTAGTCGGAGACACCGAGCTAATTAGCTTAGATGAAAATGGGGATGTTACATTTCTTCCCTCCTTGAAAAGTTTTTTGCCTTCAAAATTTGTTACATGAAAACAGGTGGGGATAATCTCTTTGCATCTCTACCTCGAGTTCCCACGTGTGCTCTTCCAAGTTTCCTTTTCCCCAGGCCACTTTTACTAAGGGCATAGACTTGTTCCTTAGCTGCTTGACCTTCCTATCTATGATTCTCATAGGCGATAGGTCGAAGGTTAGGTCTTCCCTTAACTGTACACTTTCTGGCTCAAGAAGATGATTGGGGTCGGAGTTGTACTTTCTCAGTTGGGAGACATGGAAAACATTGTGAAAGTTTGACAAATGGTGTGGTAATGCTATTTGGTAGGCAACTATTCCTATTCATTTCAAGATTTGAAAAGGGCCAAGAAAATGAGGGCTCATCTTTTTTACTCTAAGGGCTCTACTAATGCCTGTTGTAGGAGTGATTTTCAAGAATATGTGTTCTCTCTCTTGGAACTTGATTGGCTTTCTCCTCTTATCTGCATAGCTCTTCTGACGACTCTGTGCAGTGAGAATCCTTTCCCTTATCCTCTTAATTTGTTCAGTGGCTTGTCTAACCAGATCAGGCCCTAAGAGGCTTTGCTCACCTAATTCATACCAACAAAGCGGAGATTGGTACTTTCTGCCATACAGGGCTTCATAAAGTGCCATCCCAATGCTAGCATGGAAACTATTGTTGTAGGTGAACTCGATGAGGGGTAGGTGTTTGTCCCAACTTCTGGGTCGGTCCATTACACATGCTCTCAATATATCCTCTAGGGTTTGTATGGTTCTTTCTGATTGTCTATCAGTCTGGGGGTGGTAGGCTGTACTTAAGCAAAGTCTCATCCCAAATGCCTTTTGTAAGGCTCCCCAGAATCTAGAGGTAAATCTTGGATCTCTATCAGACACAATGGTTGCAGGCACTCCATGCAGTCGTACAATCTCTTAGACGTATAGCTAGGCTAGCTTATCCAAAGGATAATTCACTCTTATAGGTAAGAAGTGGGCAAATTTTGTCAATCTATCCACAACAACCCATATGGCATCAGATCTAACTTGTGTTCGGGGTAAACCCATCACAAAATCCATAGAGATTCCATCCTATTTCCATTCAAGGATCTCTAATGACTGTAGCATGCCTAAGGGTTTTGGTGCTCAATTTTCACCTTTTAATAAACTAAGCACTTACCCACCACATTTGCTACGTCTCGTTTCATGCCCGGCCACCAAAACATCCTTTTGAGGTCTTGGTACATCTTCATCATGCCAGGATGCATGGTGAAATGACCTTTGTGAGCTTCTTCTACAATCATCCTCCTCAAGTCATCCTTAGCAGGTGAACATATCCTCTCTTGATACCTCCACATGCCATCAACACCTTGAGTAAATCCTTTCAACTTTCCCTCCTTCACCTGGGCTACTATCCTCAAGAACTCTTCATCCTTTTCTTGGGCCTACATAATCTGTCCTTTGAACTCGCTCGTCACCTTGATCAGATTCAACCTTATGCTATGAGGGGTCAGGGCAACTCCAAGGTTCAGGTCTCTAAAACTCTCAATCAACTCCACTTCCTTGACCATCATCCATGACATATGTAATGACTTGGGGCTCAGTGCATCTGCCACCACATCAGCCTTACCAGGATGGTAGTCCAACCCGAAATCATAGTCCTTCAAGAATTTCATCTACTTCCTTTGCCTCATGTTAAGCTCCTTCTAATCAAACAAGTACTTCAGACTCTTGTGATTTGAGAATACCTCAAACCTAACTCCATATAAATGGTGCCTCTATATCTTCAAGGCAAACACCATAGCCGCTAATTCCAAGTCATGGATTGGGCAATTAACTTCATGAGGTTTCAGTTGCCTAGAGGTGTATGCTACCACATTATGATCTTGCATTAGAACACAACCTAAACCTCTTCCAGAGACATCATAGTAAACCTTAAAGGCTCCCTTAGGGTCAGGTAGAACTAGTAGAGGGGTGAAAGTCAACTTCGCCTTCAACTCTTGAAAACTTTTCTCACACTCTATAGTCCAAACAAAAGCAGCATTCTTCCTAGTAAGTTTAGTCAAAGGTAGGGATATTTGAGAAAATCCCTTTATAAATCTCTGATAATATCTGGCTAGGCCGAGAAAACTTCGAATCTCTGTCACCGTCGTAGGTCTTTCCCAGTTCATTACAGCTTCCACTTTGCTTGGATCTACGGACATCCCTCCCTTGGACACAACGTGACCCAAGAACTTCACTTCTTTTAGCCAAAATTCACACTTTGACAACTTCGCATAAAGCTTCTTATCCTTTAAGATTTCCAACACAATCCTAAGTTGCTCTTTGTGTTCCTCCTTCGTCTTTGAATAGATGAGGATGTCATCTATAAAGACCACCACAAACTTATCCAGATATGGCCTAAAGATCCTGTTCATATAATCTATAAACATAGCCGGGGCATTGATCAATGCAAACGACATTGCTCTAAACTCATAATGCCCATACCTAGTCCTAAAGGCCGTCTTGGGAATATCTTCCTCCTTCACTCTAATTTGATGGTATCCTGACCTCAGATCTATCTTTGAAAACACCTCTACTCCTTTGAGTTGATCCATCAGGTCATCTATCCTTGGCAATCGGTACTTATTTTTCACTATGACCTTGTTCAACTGCCAATAATCTACGCATAGCCTCATGCTTCCGTTCTTCTTCTTGACAAACAGCACCGGGGCTCCCCAAGGTGAGGCACTTGGTCTGACAAACTTCTTTTCCAGCAACTCCTCCAATTGGGTTTTTAGCTCCTCCAACTCCAAAGAGGACATTCGGTAGGGTGCAATAGATATTGGTCTAGTTCCTGGCACCAATTCCATGGAAAACTTTATCTCTCTTTCAAGGGGAAACTCAGGGATATCCTCAGGAAAGACTTCAGGATACTCATTCACCACAGGAATCTCATCAAGAGCTTGCTCAAGTTCAACCTCACTAGCCGATAGGAGAACATATTGTTGGTTCTCAATCTTACAACAGTATAACACAATGGGTTTCAAACTTAGACTAACAGGTTTAGAAGGTATAGAAGGGAATAGGATCGACTTGGCAGCACAATCTAACATAATATGTTAGCTTAGAGCTAATCCATGCCTAAGATTAGATCTAAACCAGATAAAGGAAGGCAAATTAAATCAGACTCATAGGTTCTACCATCAATGTGAATTTGACATTTCAAACAACACAGACAACTTCTAACTGGTTTCCTAGTGGGAGTAGAAACAAGCAACATATAAGGCATTTCAGAAATAAACAACCCCAATCTACTTACGCAATCATGGGAAATAAAAGAATGCGTAGCACCAGAGTCATACAGTACAGTTAAGATATTACCGTTCACTTCGCATATACCTCGAATGAGATCATCAAACTTCATGGGCTCCTCGGCATTCATGGTGAAAACCCTCCCTTGGCATTACAGTTTAGGGGCAGGTGTGTCCTTGGTGCAATTCTTGGCGAAATGCCTAGGCTGTCCACATTTGAAGCAAACATTTTGTCTAGCATAGCAAACCCCTTTGTGTTGCTTCCTACACTTAGAGTAGACGGAATTCATTTCAAGCTTCGGAGGCTGGCCGGCGAGTCTTGGAGGATTGGCGGAGGACCACTATGGTTGCTTGCCTTTAGAACCTTCACCATGGTAAGGCTTCTTTTGCGGGGGCTGCTTCAGGTGTTGCCCTTGAGATGCCTGCCTTCTCTTATGGGCCTTCGACCTCTGGATTGCCAGTTTACGATTGCATTCCTCCACTACGCAACTCTTATTGATAAGGGCCGCATAGTTTCGAATCTCCAACGGGGCCATGGATGCCAGGATGTCAGCCCTCAAACCTCCTTCATATTTCATGCACTTCCAATGCTTGTCGAGGTTTCGCTGATATAGTGTGGAGAACTTACACAGCTCCTCGAACTTTGCCGTATATTCAGCAATGCTCATACCTCCTTGGTAGAGCCTCAGGAACTCCATCTCCTTCACGTTCCTTACAGACATCGGGAAGTACTTCTCATAGAAAGCTGCCATGAAAACGTCCCAGGTAATTTCTCTTTGGTTGCTCTCCATCAAGCTCTTCGCTCCCCTGCACCAAAATTCGGCATCTACCTTCAGCATATAAGTAGCAAAGGCTACCTTCTGGGTCTCCGAGCAAGTCACCACAGAGTAGATCTTTTCGATCTCCTTAATCCATTCATCAGCTTCTTCAGGGTTGAAAGCCCCTTTGAAATTGGGTGGGTTGGCCTTGCGAAACTCCGAGAACTTCTAATACTCAGTACTTGCTCCATTTCCGCCAATGGACTCTTCAAACCTTCGGTTTAGCTGATCCATCATATGTTCAGCTGCTATAGCTTGAGCTTGCATGGCGTTCGCCATTTGTTGAAATGTCCTCATGAAATCAACGATGTTTCAGCTGTCACTAGGCTTGTTGGCGGTATGTCTGTAAGTTGCCATTAGTTCCTGAACACACCAAAACAAAAATATTGAGTTGATCAGAACCAATATCAAGCATAAGCATGACACCAACTAAAGGCAATCTCACAAGATGGTCATGCATTCTAAGCCCTACATCTCATCATACAAATAGGATCCACAGCATGACTTAACATAGCGTATGTAGAATTATGCTTAGAAGCATAGTTAGTCCAACCTCAGGCTTTAACAGCATGAACTGCTCTGATACCATAATGTAACACCCTAATAAACCCATACAACGCTTAAGTCGTATTACGGCGTCATATTAGTTGTCACTTATGCTCGTGGAAAACTAAACTTCATTTATAAATTAGGTTATGTAAAAAATACGGTAAAATTTTTTTTTGAAATACTTTGTAGCATTTTTGGAAAGTAAAGCCTTGCGCGAGAAGATAGCAATAAGCGAGCGTGTCGTATAAATTTCAGTCATGAATTAAAGGAACAATGGATAAATCGAAATACAATGCATTCACATTACTAAAACAACCATATACATATATATATATATATATATATATATATATATATATATATATATATATGTATGTATGTATAATCTCATAATATCCAACAATACATCAAAAGGAAACTCAGGGTCACGCCATGGCCTCAAAATATCAAACATGAGCAAATCTAACAACGTTCGTCATAAAATGAAATACAAAGGATAAGGAACAATAATAAAATAGGCCCATGTAGACACGTGCTTGTTTCTCTGCCCCTTCCATGCCCCTCAATCGGATGGAATCAAGTCCTCAAGTGCCTGGCTCCCCTAGCCCCTCGGCCTCGGGGAATGTGAGGAGTACAAATAATGCGAGGGTACTTATTGATCACCTCTATGCGACGAACACAATGACCTAGAGTATAGCTAGCCACCGAAGAATGCTCCTGAAGGGATCCTCCTTAGATGTGGCGGGGTGATACTCAGGGAGCGGTGGCAAAGCGGCTGCGGCCCTAAGAGTGGCCGTGGAACTCACGTCGACCATGGGAATCACCGACGGTGGCATAGGCTCGGCTGCAGGCAGGCCCGGAGACATCGGCTTCATCTCGATGTCTAGCAACGGCTCAGACGGAAAATCCCAAGGACCCAGCGGCCGTCCAAGGTAAGCCGAAGAAATGTCTACGGGGGCTAGTGGGACATCTGGCTCCTCTCCCTCAAAAACATGACCTAGGTAAAAGTGAGTATGAACTACCATGGTGGTCGTGCCATGATAGCCTGAGCATCAGCATCATAGGCCCACTCATGGTAGGAAAGGTCCATGCTCTATTCCACTGGATGTGCCATAGGTATCTGGTGACAAAACGGAAAACAACTAGGTGAGAAATAAGATTTCTCAGTAGGACTCGAACCTAACACGAAAGTGTCATCGTCATCGTCCCAGCCACTTTGGTTTTATAAATGAAAATAGTGAGCATTCAATAGGTTCAATTCTTAGGTTTTTTGAAAACTTCAATATCCGAAGCGGATTCCATTTTAAGTATGCGTTTCTCATATGCTAGCATCATGGTATACATAAGAACTTATATGACAGTTCATACCATGCAGGGACATCTTGAAAGTTTCATACTTTACTCGAGTCAGACTGAGGTCCCATTCTTTTCTTCACTTAACCTTTACCTTAGGTCTTTTTCTTTTCACCCACTAAAGAAAAGTGGTAATGAGCCCATACTGTGGCCGTCGCCACCATAGAATTTTGGTACTTACACTAGCTGGGTCATGCCATGCCTCATGTAAGTCCTATCCCCTATACTCACACTAGCTGAGTCATGCCATGCCTCATGTGAGTCGTGGGTGAGGGGAACTTAAATTAGGTCACCTTCCCTTTTGAAGGATCACACACTTTATTAAATTCTTATTAAAACTTATGATACAAAATATTTCTAAGTCCACAATTTTTGCACAATTTCGACAACACAACGGCTAGATCGAAGCTTCTCAAAATTTTGCCAAAAAGTGAATCCAATATATCACATATCATTAAGCATCATATCATGAACATATCGTATTCATATGATCACCATCACTCATCATCATCATAACATCATGCTTGCACATAAACATAGGCATATTCTCAAGCAAAGTTTTATGAGCTTAGCTTAATAAATTTGGTGCAAGCTTTTAATTGAGATTGCCTCTTGTGTAAACTCTTTTATTAGGCATAGGGCCAATTTCGTCTATTATCCTTTTTGAAAGTTTCAAGTTGAATTATGAAGGTTTTCTAATACTTAATGTAAGGGTCTTAATATCTTAAAGCTTATTTCTCATTGATCTTTAAATTTTACCATAACCAGTTTTACTTTTACAGTGGGGCAATAATTTCAAAAATTCACCATAATTTCACTTTTTACTCTTTTGCTTCGAATTTTGGTAAGATTATACTTCTCGGAGTCTATTTTCAAACAAAATAAACTTCACTCAAAAATTCGTTTTGTAACTTGAGTTATGCACATTTTATTCTAACTATTCAGACTTAAAAGTTCATCTCAAGTCAGTGGCTTGTCAACTTCACTGGGTGTTCCTCACATGGAATCTGACAAAACTGTTTTATGGGAGTGTTCTTCTATGTCTTAGCTTTCTAAAAATCTTGGTGCCACTCAAAAATAATTTTTGTAGCTTCAGTTATAAGGTTTTTAGTGCGGACTGCCCAAACAGAAACCCATCCGGGAACAGCCCACTTTGAAAAATCATATCTTCCTCATTTTAAATCCAAATTTAATGTATTTTATATGTTTCAAAAGCTCTTTGAGTCTACTTTCAAAATTAGTTTCATTACATTTTGAGTTTCTTATAATGAGTTATACCATACATATTACAAACTGCCAGAATTCCAGCTTAACTAGTTTTTATGTTTTACATATCAAACTTGTGGAGATGTTGTTATACCACTTCAAATCACCATTTTTATGTTTTATCTCACCATCATATTCAAGGTTTTAATCACCAAATCAGTATTTAAAACAAAAATAAAGCAAGACACATAAGAACCATCATACCACAAAATCTCATTTTGAGACAACATTTTCAACAAGGTAAGAAAATTCATGGAGCAAGATATGGTCATGAGACCTTGAGCAAGTCCTAAAACCACCTAGCTATGAAGAGCTTAGGGGTTCTAGTGCTTGAAAAAATACATGAAAAAGAAACGATAGAGTCACTACCAAAGAGAGCTTCTTGAAGGATTTGGGATGTGGAGAAGGTTGAAGAGAGCCTTCCTACTTGAAAGCATGGAAATGGAGCTTGTGTATGGATGATCTTGTTTCTCCAAAGACCAAAAATGGTGGTCCTTGAAGGGATTGTGAGGATGGTGATGGAAATGGGGTGGGAAGTAGTAAGGAGATTGGAAAAAGAACAAGGAGGGTGGGAAGAACAAGAGAGTAGGAATGAGACTTGGAAAGAGGAGAGAGCTTTGTGTCTTAGTGAGAGAAATGAAAAATGAAATGAGGGGGAGAGAGAATGGGCTGATAGCGCAAATGAGGGGGAGGAAATGATGTGATTTTGCTTCTTACAACATGCAAGAGAGTAGGAAAAACCTTGGGGCAAAAGAGGGAGTTGTATTTCCTTTGAGTCTTGGCACTTGGGTAAAGACCATATAGTGTTTTTCAAGTGGTTAAAAGCATGACCTCTCTTAGGATTTGGCTTGGGTGGCTATGATCACTCCAAGTGTCACAATCTTGATGGAGGAGAGTACATCTCTTGTCTTGACTCAAGGAATACTACTAACATAGACTCTTGATCTAGTGGCGTATGATGAGAAGGCAAATGGATGGTTGGATAAGACTTTTGCCTTGACCAAACTTTCAAACAATAATTAAAGGGAACTTTCAACATTTTTACAATTGTTACAATTATCTAAATATTAATTAATTCGATTGGTTCAATTACACCTTAACACATTTTTTATTGAAAAGGATTTTCCTCATTAATTATGTAAAGAGGGTGTGAGGGTTAATTTTTCATGTGATTAGGATGTGATGCTTGACATGCACTTAGTTAATAAGGTTAGGTCACCTTGATTTTATGTTCTAAATCATGGATTAATAAGGATTGGACAATTAGGTTCTTAATTGTAACCTTTAATACATTATGTTTCAATTGTTGACTTTCACTTATCTTGTTGACTTACCTTTAATTTACTAAGCCCTTGCTCTTGAGATTAATTGATTAATTTTTAATTAATCGCTAACCCCTCTAATTAGATGAAAACGGGGATGTTACAGTCCTCTTCTGACTCGACATAGTCAGGATAAGCAACTCGCTCTTGTCGAATCCCCTTTCTAATAATTTCCTTCTCAACTCTCAATTGCTCGATTTGCCTAGCTCTTTCGATGAGTTGGGCCATGTTAAGCAATTGTTGGTTCACCAACTTTTTCCTTATACAGTGATCAAGGTCATTGATTACTATTTTCAGCATTTCGACTTTTGGAATAGGTGTAAAACACATAATTTTGATGTTTCGAAATCGAGCCAAATAGTCATCTATTGACTACCTGGATTTTCTCTTAATAGAGAAAATGTCAATTAAACTAGCTCTTATTTCACCCCGAAAGACCTACTTGTGAAAACTTCTTTCTAAATGCATCCAAGTTGGAATTGAATCGGGTCTCAAGTTCAAAAACCAAGTAAAAGCATTCTTAGTTAGAGAGCTAAGAAAAAAAAATCTCATTTTAAGGTATTTGACAGAGGCAATTTCCCCTATCTCAATAGTGTATCTTGCAATGTGCTTAATAGTATATTCACTACTATCCCCTGAAAATTTAGTCGAAGACTTTGGGGCTTTCCAACCCTTTGGCAACTTAGCTTGTTGTACGTAGCCAAGAAAAGGTGAAGCAAAGTAAGGCTGGTGAGCTTATCTTATGTTAAAACCAAACCTATTCAACACCTGTTTGATAGTTTTGTTCACATTCAGTTAAATTCCTTGATTATTTTGTTGAACCCTATTGACTATATTGTCAGGTTTTTTATTTCTCCCGACCATGTGCACATTGCCATATTGCAATTCAAGGTGTTCTTGATACCTAACGCCTAGCTTAGGCAATAGTGGTGGAGGTAAATCCTCTTCATTGTGCACAGTATGATTATTAAGATTATCATTCATATCTAAAGCCCCAGCCATCCTGCTCATTTGATGGTTAACCATGTCAAATCATTGATTAGTCAAATCTATCAAAGGATTCAAAACTATGGCCATTAGCTATGTTAACAAATTCACCAAATCATGGTGACTTTCTTTGACTTCTTAGTAAAAGGTAGCCAATGTGTCAAGAGTGTTAATGGGAGAGCCCTAAGGCATTGCTTAAGTCATATTTTGGAACATAGGACCCCTTTATCCCATATTTAGTCTTTCTATGGTCATTACATTCTAACTCATAGGAATCTAACTCAAGAGATTTGACTCACAGGATTTTGACAGGATGCCCCCAGTTTTAGAGTCATAGTGGGTTACACCGTATATGGTGGCACATTTGTTGGTGCTATCGTGGCTCAAATTGTGACATTGTCACCATCATTGGATGAGTAACACAAATAAGATTTGGGTACCAAGTAAGAGTTGGTCCCACCATAATAGTGGCTATCGGTAGGGTATACCCAGGAGGTAACTCGTACATTGGCATAGGCCCCGTGTACGCATCAAAAATCATAGAATTGACATTTTGACTCGTAGTTTGAGCCACCATATTTTGTCCTGTAAAAACTTGTTCACTGCTCGTGATAGGAACATTAGAGCTAGTATTGTTTCCCTCTTATATGGGGGAATTATCATCACTTGATGATGTTCTAGACATGGACACAATTATGCCGCTTCTCCAATGCATAGAGCATCAAAATCCTCGAAAACACTTAACCTTAACCCACCAAGCGTGCCGATTTTGTTTGATGCTGATTCTTGCATCAAAAAATAGATTCTATGAATCTATTTTGATTCTAGACCTCAATTTGGGAAAGGGAATTACTTCCTCTAATGAAAGGATGCAGGGTTTATGTGAAAGTAGAGATTCAACTTAGAAGCATTGCTTAATCATCGAAAATATTCTCATTCGAGGATTGTAATTAAGAAATTTGATTAAATAGAAATGTAAATGTAATTACAAGAATTGAAATGAAATGAAATGTTGAATGTAACATCCTCAATTTCATGTCATGCTAAATTACCTCAGTAACCTTGAGTAATTAGGCACTTAATGAGAAATTATGAGATTAAGGCTTAATTAAGAGGTTAATGAAAAGTTTATGAGTCAACTCGGGTGAGATAACTCAAGAGAATGCTTAATTGAGATTAGATAATCTCTAATTAAGCAAGTCAGAGCCTTTATAGCTTAATTACGCACTAATCGCCCTTAATTAGCTTAATCGAGTTTAATTAAGGTTAATTAAGCTTAATTGCAAGATTAATTTTTGTTAATCATGTTCTTGTGTATTAATCACTAATCTTTGCTTAATCATCTTAATTAAGTTGCAAGAGCACTTAATCACATGATTAAATTCAAATTTAGTCAACTAGACAATAAAGTAAGGAGTGATGTTACTAAAGCATAAAGCATTAGATAAGAGTGCTTTATGTAAGAGTTAGTATTTGATTTGTTCCCCCATCATCCATTTTGTCCCCCTAAATATTAATTAACACAAAATTAAGAAAATATCTCCCTCCTTATCTTTATGTTTGGATGCCACTTTCTCTTTCTCCCACCCTCATCCATTTTCATTTTCACTTATCTCATTCTCTCTCTTGAAATCAAACCCTCCAACTTCTCTCTAAACACTCTTCATCTTCTTCATCTTCTTCTTCTTCCTTTCTCCACCACCACCTCCAAAACCTCTCACTTAGCCCTTCAAGGACCTCATCTTTGGGTTTTTGGAGACAAGATCTAAACACTACATCCTCTATTTTCACAAGATCTTAAGAGCTTCCACTTCTACTAAGCCAAACCGCCACCATCATCATCAAGAGGAGCGATCATCATCTTTTTCTTCTTCTCTTGTTGTAGCTCCATTTTCAAGTAGAGGTAGTGATCTTCATCTTTTTATTTTGTTTACTCAAGAAAGCTTGAAGCTTGGTTCTTCTCATGACCAAGATCTTTGAGTGAAAACTTGAGCAAAAGTTTCTATTTTTGGAAAAATATGTTCTTGTTCTTCTTCAAGTTTTCTTGATGTTTCTACTTTTGGAAAAATATGTTCTTGTTTTTCTTCTTGAAAGTTCTTGATGTTCTTGGTGTTATTTTACTTAAAGTTGTTCTTTTTCTTATGATGAGTTTATGATTAGAAAGGTTTCATCTTTACATGTTTTTCCTGATTTGATAAGACTATGAAGATCCTAAAAGTTTAAAGCTTTAAAAAGTTTGCTCCTTGATGCATAGAAAGTGGCGCAAGTTTGGTGCCTTCATAAAAGCTTTATTTTGTTTTCGAAGATAAGATTACATGTAAAAGTTTAAGCTTTTTGGAATATTAAGCCTTTTTAAGTTATAAAATGATATTTTGTCACTTTAGGCTATAAAGATTGATTCTTGGATGTAAATCCTTTCATAAAGCTTTAAACTTTAATCAAGAAGGTGACTTTAAGATACAAAGTTATAAGCTTGCGCACTAAGTCTTGTAAAGGTGGAATCTTGAGATGAATATATTAGTAAAGTTCTAAGCTTTAAGCAAAAATAGCATTTTTGAGTCACAAAGGTGTTAACTTTTATAAAGATCAAGACTTTATAACTTTAAAACTAATGTCTTATATCACTAGTTGATAAAGTAGGAACCTTTTTAATTTAGAGACAACTTTAAATCATAAAGTTGAGATCTTGATGGTCTTGAAGTAAATAAAAGTGTCAACTTTAATAAAGAATAAAACTTTATGACTACTTTATAAAGAATGATAACTTTTATAATATTTAAGGTAAGATCTTGTTATGTTAGTGATAAAAGCTCGAAACTTTGTAACTTGGTTAAGTTAAAAAAATCACCCTTGGTGTTTAGTGAACATGGTGTTATTGGGTTCATGATGTGGCTATGCGCTGTCATGACCCAAGGATTAAAGGGATCTCGAACTCCTTGAAAACAGAGTATGATTAGGGCCTCTAAGCATACCATGAACCTAGGAATCGCTAAGTACACTATCTCAAGGAAAGGAAACAATTACTTAACTTAATTAATGTGAACAAGTGCTCCATAAGATATGAACTCAAGTACAGAATAATTTCATATGAGAACTAAGCAACTAAAAGACCACATACATATATCTTAACTATGTGATTCTCTCATGGGTAACCATAGAAAATCATGTGATGATTTATAAGATTCTTCACAAAGAATAATACAATTATAAACCCCTTTACGGTATGAATGTATGATGCCATTCGACATAATGAATGACAAGTTTGATTGAGCTTTGTCTCATGATTGAATGATGAGTGTGATGGTACAATGTATATATGATGAATTGTTGGTTGAAAGTTTATGATTGGCATTTTGGGGAAGCTCCAGTCTAGCCGTTATGCTGCCGAATTTCAGTCAAAATTATGGATTTAGTCATATCATTGCATATGTCTAGTCAAAGAAGTATTATCCACGTAAAATATAATGATAAGAAAAGAATTAAGGGGACATGACCCTTCAATCACTTCGATAAAGGTAGTGAGAGATGGTGATCCACAAAGATTCAAGGAACCTATATGAGGGAGGTAAGGGTGACATGGAGGACCCTCCAACTTGGGGGCAACCAATATCGGCTTAGTCTGATTTGGTTTAGTACTGAATGACGATGGTCACGAAATAAACTCATGTCCAAAAGCAGTCTATTTAAAAGGAAAATAAAGAATGTTAAGCACGTGCTAAAAACGAAAGTAAAGTCAAGTATAACCATGGTTAAGTCTATGAGGATGCATGTCTGTGCATGTGTTTATATTGTCCATTTGCATTATGAATGTTTATACTATGCTTTGGTATGTATGATTAGTTATGATGTTAAGTTTAAAAGCAACCCGCTTCAGGGTTTAAGTTTTCAAAATCATTAAAATTGAATTTATATCTGTCCACTGTTTTTATAATTAAACCCGAAGTAGTTGGGATGATGACGATGACACAGTGTTTGTCTAATCACGATCTTACTGAGAAATCTAATTTTTCTCACTTCTATGTTTCCATGTCATCTTCAGAGGATCTCGATGTCAGGCACGGTGGTGATCTTCATTGAGTTTCCAGTATGACGTTGGCGCTTTGACCCAATGCTGAATGCCTCAGTGATGTCTACGAGCACAGCGATGAGGGTCTACATCTTCCACGACCGTCCGTTTCAGACTCTTGTGATGAGCCCATTTTTTGACCACATCAACCATTTGGCGAGGTTACCTTGGATGACATCCATCCTTACTTTTAGCCACCGAGGTACCCCACTGACGATGAGACCGACTCGAATACCTGTCTAACTTCAACCATTTCCTTGGATTCCGACCCTTCAGAGCCTTGCCACCAAGCTATCATGTGAAGACTGACCCATCTGAGCCATCCTATCTATTTGTGATATGTCTAACATCTAGTTCATTTTCTTTTTTAGCAGTTCCTCATCACATTCCCCTCCGGTTTGTGGTTGCGAGTTCATTCATACTCGTGCAGTGCCTCGAGGGCGTGGGTGTGTTTGAGAAAGGGGACATGGTGATGTTACTCCCGGTGGATTGGGGAATGGTTTCCTCCTACTTAACGAGTGATGTGATGATTGCATGTGGAGCCGAGCATAAGGATAGCCCTTTTTAGTTGTAGTTATAGGGTTATCATTTTACTGTATGGCATGCTTGGGCTGTAGGGATTTCTGATGTATTTTCTTTCATCATGTATCTGGAAGGTTTCATGAGTTAGGCCGACAGTAGGTATCAAACCCATCATTATCTATATGTATGACTTTTAGTAACACTATTAGCATTATATTAGCTATGAATGGCCATGGAATAAATGTTATGATTATCTAAGTTATTGTTATTCTTGTTGCTTCTGTTTACTGTTATTTACATGGTATGTATGAGATAGCGTTGTTTATTATATGCATTCACGATATGCTTATGGCTCTTGGTTTCCAAAACAGTTTACTCGTTATTGTTCAAAAAAAAAAAAATTACCCCTATTTTCAAGTAAAGTAATTTCAAAAAGGTAATGTTAGTTCCACGAGCAAAAGTAACAACTAGTAATTCCACAATATGACTTAAACATAGACTAGAACTATTAGGGTGTTACACTGAAATGTAAATGAAATGAAGAATTGAAAACAAGTAAATCAACTAAAAGGAAGTGAAATGAAAAAGCAAATTAGACTAAAGCGATGGTGTTGCACTTAGCATTTCCCTATGACTTCATTGTCGTGGCAACCTTCAAATTGAGATATGGCAAGTAATTCCTTTGACATATGGCAAAATCCTGGCTCTTGGAAGCAAATCAATTCTTTGACATCTTAGTTATTGATTTTTCCCATCTTCTGACTAACGTGGATAACCATCCTCAAATTCTGACATGCTGATCTAGACTTAATAATTGCTAGTAACAACTCCTGAAATCTTGGACCGGTTCAATCATGGGTTTGTGCTTCCTTTTTAGACTTATCAACATGCAGCTCATTGACCAAAGTCAATGTAACACTCTACTAATTTGATGTTATGCTTAAGTCATAGTATGAAATTAGGTAGATTGTGTTACCGTACTAACACTCTTTTTACCTTACCTGATTCGTCCTTCTTTAAATTGTCATCATCATCATCATCATCATCATATATATATATATATATATATATATATATATATATATATATATATATATATATATATATATATATATATTTTACAGACGGAACGGCGCGCTGTTATACTAAAAGCGAAACAAATTTAACAAGATATCACCGAAGATAAGAATTGTACAATAGTGTTACTTTTTACGTACAAATACATGTATATATCAGAAGCCACTGCTTCAGTTTATGTACAAAGTTTCAAGTAGAATACATAAGTGGGCTGGTATATCAAAAAGACAATAATGCCCGTATTAGTTAAAACACCCTATGGTCCTCAGAGGACATTGCATAACCTACTGCTAGTCCTACTGTCAAGTCTATGACCCAGAGCTACGCGTTGTCCAAAAGAGGGTTATACTGTACAACATCTCCTGCTACTAAGCTACTCTGTCAGATAGTTGTTAGCCATGCCAGGCTCGGCCGGTGAGTAGTCTACGCTGGGCCCCGAGAAGGAAGAGGGTGGCGAGTCGATGGCCTTAGAGGGGTCACTCTCTGAACTCGGTGGGATATCAGGAACTGCTTGCGGTGGTGATTCAGGCGCAGAGTCAGCAGGTGCTGCCTGTGCTGCGGGTGCAGGAGGGGCTGGAGGTGGGCGCGCCATGTGCAGCGGGACAGCGATATAAGGAGTGGCAGGGTCAAAGATCAGGTGGTGTAAAGGGACATCACAGTTCCTATTGCTGAAGAGGTAGAGACGGAAGTTACACAAACTAGCTATATATAAGGAATCCAACTCTGGACGGTGGTGAAGCTGTAGAGCTGGGATCTCAATGAAGAGGGTAGCCGTGGAGTCCATCACCAATGTCTGAGAATGATGTGGAAGGTACAAAACGGGGTGAGAATTTCAAGAAATTCTCAATAGGGTCTATGTATAATGGTTAGCTGACGTCACATACATTCTCAGTTGCCTCGGTTTTATTTAATTATAAAAACGTGTGTTCAAACTGAAATATCCATTTATATGAGTTCAAGAAAATGTCTGGTCTGAGGCAAAGTTCAGTTTTACTTTAGACAGCACAAGAAACAGAATAGAATTACTAATAATGATACATGATATAATAAGCGGAATAAATAAATAAACATCAATAAATAAACATAACAGACAACTGTAAACATCCTGATATAACCATTCCATGTATTCATGATGCATGTAATCATGCAGACTCATTCTTGAACTTTCCTTCATAAACTTTTTCATTACTTTCCATTATTTTTCCATCTCTTGGTCCCCTGGGAGTTCTTGGCCATTTCGAGTCCTGGGTAATAGTCTGCTTTTTAGGATCGAGCTCGTTCCTATACAGGAATGCCGGGTTTACTTTTCCCGACCTTCCCACCAATCTTTTCCCCTTAACTTCTTATCCAGGGCTGGCCCAAGTAGCATGGAACTTTCATAGTGACATAATCCTTTTCATAACTTTCTTAAAAAAGCACATGCATTAACATGTAATTCATAACTTGTGCATGGGTTCTACCGAAATTTCGGTAGCATAACGGAACATGTCCGCTTCCCCATGAAAAGTGCCAGCATACCAGAACATTTATACAATTTGTAATTTCAGTATAGAGCAGCAATTTTGCATATGCATTCATAGATTCATTCATTAGCTTCAACAAAGCATCAATAGGGCTTTTAGCTCATTCTGCCTTATTCTGCCCGGTTATGGTATATCCCATCTTTATTTCAATTTAACTCATTTAAACCTAATTTTCGGATACGTTGTAGCCTCATGTGTCTAGTTTCTAACTTCTTTGGTCCCATCTAATTTTGATATCTACAACTCAAGATATCTAGATTTTATCCCAGCCTGCCCAATGGCTAGCCAGAATTAGGCAACCAAAAGTAAAAATCCACTAAAAATCGAAAACTGATCAAATTACACGAAATTGGACTCATATTAAAGCTAACAGGTTAAAGTTTCATTTACAAAAAGTTCCATTCCATTTCACTTAGTAGGTCTCGAGTTACAAGCCCCGAATTCTGACCTTACTAAACTGCCCTGTTCTGGCCTGATTTGGACATAAGGCAAATTTCTTGGATCACTGGGAGCAACTGGGACCTTATCTAATTCTGAAATTTTTATGTGACATTCTCCTATGTGTAAGCTTTCTAAAAACGTTAGTTTCACTCATTTTCAAGTAGTATAAGGCGAGTTCTACCCTAAACAACCCAGTCTGTCCAGAACCAGAGTCAAAACCCTAGGTCGAAATTCAAAAATTCATATCTCCCTCAATTCTAGTCCAAAAGCCTTATATGATACGTCTATGGAAAGCCCTAGATGTATTGTTTCATGTAAAAATTGTTCCACCCAATTTAATCGGCTGTCGGCAGAGCCATACACTCCGCCATACAGACTGCCGAGGGTTTTTGGTTCTCTAACCCATAAGCTCTTCCTATTTTCATTCTTTCTTGCTTCCACTTCGGTTTTAATCAAACAAACAGCCCAAAACCAATCAAATATCATCATAAACATTCATTTAACACATCAAAGAAGGTGAAAATAATCCAAGCCCAGCCAGCCAAGTCCACAGATTTAAGGCAAACATTAAACTCCTACCTTAGTTCCAAGTGATTTTGCTGGATTTTGAAGGCTTGGATGAGCAAAGCTTGAATTGGCTTGATGTTGGCTGGAGTTTTGTGTATGAAGAAGAGAGAAAGAGAGCTGAAAGGAAGGGGAGAAAGGCGCAAGGAAAGTGGTCAGAATTGGGTGATAAAAGGGTGAAAAATCTGATTGCATTTGAGTGGTTTAGGTTGATTTACTTTGGCTTTTGATTGGTTGATTTTCCATTGCTGAAAATCTGCCAGCCCTTCTTGCCTTTGTGTGGCCAAAGTGGCGCCACTTTTGGTGCTAAGTGGCTGAGTTATCAGCCACCCAAGGTAGGGTAGAGGATTGGAATCCTATTGGTTCGGTTCCAACAGTTTAAAATATCGTAATTTTACCGATTTCCTTTAAATCGGTAAATCGGTTTTCAATAAAATTTTATGAAAACTCCTATACTTCTAACTTAATTCTCTCATATCTAAACTCAAGTAATTGCTAATCAATTGAGTCTAAATAATTATTCAACCGAATTTTGATTATTCTCAATTATTTTGTAAAACTGAATAATTAGGCGAAAAATGGTGGATGTTACATTACCACCCTCCTTGAAAAAAAATTTTGTCCTCAAAATTTAGTACCTAAGAATAGTTTAGGATACTCTTTTCTCATATTAGATTCCAGCTCCCAAGTGTAGTCCTCCGCATCTTCTTTTCCCTATGCTACCTTTACTAGCTACACGGTCTTATTCCGGAGTTGTCTGGTACTTTTGTCTACGATCCGTGCTGGTTGTACTTAGAAGGTCAGGTTCTCTTTTAACTGTATTGATTCGGGTTCGAGAAAGTACGTAGGGTCAGGTTGATACTTTCGGAGTTGGGAGACATGAAAAACATCATGGAGGTTTGATAGATATGGAGGCAAAGCGACTTGGTATGCAACTGATCCGATTCGTTCAGGATTTGAAAGGGGCCAATAAAACAAGGGTTTAGTTTCCTGACTTTGACTGCTCTACCTATCCCTATTGTAGGAGTAACCTCTAGAAATACGTGGTCTCCTTCCTGAAATTCCATAGGTTTTCTCCTAGTATCCGCATAACTCTTCTGGCGGCTCTGTGTAACAAGCATCTTGCTCCATATTTTCTTGATCTGCTCGGTGGTCTGCTCGACTAAATGAGGCCCCAATAGAGCTAATTCTCCTGTCTCATACCAGCATAAGGGAGATTGGCACTTTCGTCCGTACAATACCTCGTAAGGAGCCATGCCGATGCTAGCATGATAGCTATTGTTGTTGTATGCGAACTTGGCCAACGGTAAGTTTCGATCCCAATTTCCGCGTTGCTCCAGTATATAAGCTCGTAGCATATCTTCCAAGGTTTGAATCGTCCTTTCAGTTTGACCATCTGTTTGTGGGTGATATGCAGTGCTTAGGCATAGTTTTGCACCAAACGCCTTCTGTAAAGCTCCCCAAAATCGTGAGGTAAACCTTGGGTTTCGATCAGAAATAATAGTTGAAGGGGTCCCATGTAACCTTATAATCTCTTGAATGTATAGTTGAGCTAGTCTTTCCAGTGGATAATTTGCTTGAACGAGCAGGAAATGAGCAGATTTGGTTAATCTATCCACAATAACCCGTATAGCATCATATCCCGCTGATGTCCTTGGTAACCCCGCTATAAAATCCATGGAGATACTATCCCACTTCCACTCAGGGATTTCCAAGGGTTGTAACATCCCAGAAGGCTTCTGATGTTCCGCTTTCACCTTTTGACAAACCAAACACTTACAAACGAAGCTCGCTACATCTGACTTCATGCCCAACCACCAAAACATTTTCTTGAGGTCTTGATACATCTTGGTTATGCCAGGATGTACGGTGAATTCGCCTCTATGTGCTTCTTCTAAGATTCTTCTTCGGAGATCGTCCCTTTTGGGAACACACACTCTGTTGTGGCACCGCCAGATGCCCTCCTTATCTTGGGCAAAGCCCGTTAGTTTCCCTGATTGCACGAGACTAATTGTATGTTGAAAGTTAGCATCCTGCTGCTATGCTTGCCGAATCTGGTCCTTAAAACTACTGGTTATCTTAATTTGGTGTAACCGAAGAGTCTTGGGAGTTGGAAGAATCCCCAAATTAAGATTTCGAAAACTTTCAATAAGCTCCATCTCTTTAATCATCATCCAAGCAACAGTCAATGATTTCCTGCTCAACGCATCTGCCACGATGTTTGCCTTACCTGGGTGGTATTTCAATTCAAATTCGTAGTCTTTAAGGAGTTCCATCCATCTCCACTGCCTCATATTCAATTCCTTCTAATCGAAGAGGTACTTCAAACTCTTATGATCAAAAAAGACCTCGAACTTCACTCCATACAAGTGATGTCTCCATATCTTCAGAGCAAATACTACTGCTGCTAATTTGAGGTCGTGAGTCGGGTAGTTCCTTTCATGTGGCTTCAATTGCCTGGAGGCATATGCGACCACCTTTCCGGTTTGTATCAACACGCACCCTAACCCTTGTTGGGAAGCATCGCAATAGACTCAAATGGTCCATAAGGGTCTAGTAACGCTAATACTAGCGTCGTGGTCAATCTCCTCTTTAAATCTTGAAAACTCTGTTCACACTCCGGCGTCCACTCGAACAGGACATTCTTTCTGGTTAGTTTGGTCAAGGGCAAGGCTATTTGGGAAAAAATCCTTAACGAATCGCCTGTAATATCCAGCTAGGCCCAGAAAACTTCTGACTTCAGAGACTGTGGTCGGCCTTTCCTAGTTCAGAACTGCTTCTACTTTGCTGGGGTCGACAGAGATTCCTCCAGATGACACTACATGGCCGAGAAATTTTACCTCCTCCATCCAAAATTCACATTTGGATAATTTAGCGTAGAGTTTCTTTTCCCTTAAAATTTGCAGAACCAGCCACAAGTGTTCCACATTCTCTTGCTCTGTCTTCGAGTAGACCAGTATGTCATCGATGAACGCCACTACAAATTTATCCAGATATGGGCAGAATATTCGATTCATGTAATCCATGAATACTGCTGGTGCGTTCATCAGCCCAAACGACATCACGGTATACTCATAATGCCCGTAACGAGTTCGAAAAGCTGTCTTAGGGATATCTTATTCCCGAACCCGAATTTGGTGATATCCAGAACGTAAGTCGATCTTGGAGAATACTGTTGCACCCTGTAGATGGTCCATGAGATCATCAATCTTTGGCAGTGGATATTTATTCTTAATTGTCACTTTGTTCAGCTGCCTATAATCCACGCATAAGCGCATGCTTCCATCTTTCTTCTTGACCAACAAGACCAGAGCTCCCCATGGTAACGCGCTTGGCCGTATGAATCCTTTTTCTAAAAGCTCATCGATCTGTCTTTTTAGTTCTGTCAGCTCCATAGGTGACATTCGATATGGAGCCATAGATATTGGTCCCGCACCTGGAACCAACTCAATGGTAAATTCAATCTCTCTCTCCGGAGGGAATTCAGGAATATCCTCTAGAAAAACATCCGGATATTCCCTGACAATCGGAACCTCCTCTAGTTCCTGCTCAGCTTCTACCGCATTAGTTGACAAGAGGATATACTCTTGATTCTTTGGCCCGAAAGAGTTCAGATAGAAGAGTGCTGCGGTTTGGGATTTAGAAAGTGAGACAGAAGGAAGTACCACCGTCTTATCGGAGTAATCAAGTACGACTCGATTGGCAGAAAGCCAATCCATGCCCAGAATTACGTCAAGACCAGACAGAGGAAGGCAAATCAAATTGGCAGGAAAGGTCCCACCCTCAATTCGAAGAGGAACATTGATGCATATTTGACTAGTTCTAACAGGTTCATTGGTAGGAGTAGAAACCAATAGATCATAAGGTAACTCAGAAATTGGCAATCGCAAAACAGTTACACAGTTATGAGAAATAAATGAATGTGAGGCACCTGAATCATAAAGTACAGTTAGAGTCTCACCGTCTACATCACAAGTGCCTTGGATTAATCTTTCTAACTTATCAGCTTCTTCTGCGCTCATAGTAAAGACCCGTCCTTGTCGCTAGGGTCGAGGCGGCTGTGATGGATTCTTGGTCGGACACTCATAAATTTTGTGGCCTGACTTGCCACATCCATAGCAGACATTCTGGCCTGCCAAGCACGGCCGATCGCCATGATTCTTGCCGCATTTTGTGCAAGTCGGATTTGGAAAAGGCCTTTGGGGCTGCTTGCCTTTGTTGCCTGCCGGCGGAAATCTCCGCTGTTGTTGTATGTTGGGCTTAAATCTTGGGCCTTGTGGGGCTAACCCCCTCTTGAAATTCCCACCAGATGCCCTGGCTGTAGCTAATTTCGAATTGCAATCCTCCACAAGTCGGCATTTGTTCACCAATGTAGGGAAATCCCTGATCTCCATTGGCTCGATTGCGGTGAGAATGTCCTCTCGTAACCCTCCTTCAAACTTGATCCACTTCCAAGCTTCATCCGGGTTCCTCTGGTAAATCGTGGAGAATTTGCATAGCTCCTCAAATCGGGCAATATATTCGAATACTGTCCGATTTCCTTGACGCAGCTGCATAAACTTGAGTTCCTTAGCATTTCGAACTGAAGCAGGAAAGTACTTCTGGTAGAATACATCTCTGAACACCATCCAAGTGACTATGGTCTGAGATTCTTCAAACAGTCTTCGTACATCATTCCACCAAAACTCGGCGTCTGCCTTAAGCATATAGGTGGTGAAAGTCACCTTCTGATGATCTGAGCAATCTAGGACAGAGAAAATCTTCCCCATGGCTTTGATCCACTCATTGGCTTTATCAGGGTCATACGCCCCTCGGAAGCTGGGCGGATTCGCCTTTCTGAATTCAACAAATTTGAGATAGTCCAAGTTAGCCTCTGGCCCATGTGGGTTCCCTTCACAACCTGCTGTTGGTTGCCTGCCTAGCTATTCCATCATCTGGTGAGTTGCCGCGGCTTGCTCCCACATTGCATGGGCCATTTCATGCATTGTGGCCATAAAATCAGTCGAGTTCTCTGGAGCAAGTTCTGCACGTGGTCTGCCTCGCCTTCCAGAACCCATTAAGTTCTGAGCACACAAAACAAAAGTTATTAAGTTGATAAGGCTCAACACTAAGTTTAATATGCTAGTAAATAACAGCCTACACGGTCAGGCACTTCATACACATGCACAACTATATCTCAACCATGCAGGCAAGATCCAGTGCACATTATCAGCTAAAAAATACAGATTATGCGTGAAGCATAGTTAGTCCAATCCTCAGGCCTTAGCTAGGACGAACTGCTCTGATACCAAAAATGTAACACCCTACTAATTTGATGTTATACTTAAGTCATAGCATGAAATTAGGTAGATTGTGTTACCGTGTTAACACTCTTTTTACCTTACCTGATTCGTCCTTCTTTAAATTGTCATCATCATCATCATATATATATATATATATATATATATATATATATATATATATATATATATGTATATATATATATATATATTTTATAGACGGAACGGCGCGCTGTTATACTAAAAGCGAAACGAATTTAACAAGATATCATCGAAGATAAGAATAGTACAATAGTGTTACTTTTTACGTACAAATACATGTATATATCAGAAGCCACTGCTTCAGTTTATGTACAAAGTTTCAAGTACAATACATAAGTGGGCTGGTATATCAAAAAGACAATAATGCCCGTATTAGTTAAAACACCGTATGGTCCTTAGAGGACATTGCATAACCTCATCGCTAGTCCCATCACAAGTCTATGACCCAGAGCTACGCGCTGTCCAAAAGAGGGTCATACTGTACAACATCTCCTGCTGCTAAGCTACTCTGTCAGATAGCTATTAGCCATGCCAGGCTCAGCCGGTGAGTAGTCTGCGCTGGGCCCCGAGAAGGAAGAGGGTGGCGAGTCGGTGGCCTCAAAGGGATCACTCTTTGAACTCAGTGGGATATCAGGAACTGCTTGTGGTGGTGACTCAGGCGCAGGTCGGCAGTCTTTGCCTTTGTCTTTGTAGTGCGAGGAGAAAGTGGAGGTGGGTGCGCCATGTGCAGCGGGACAGCGATATAAGGAGTGGCAAGGTCAAAGATAAGGTGGCGTAAAGGGACATCAAAGTTCCTGTTGCTGAAGAGGTAGAGACGAAAGTTACACGAACCAACTATATATAGGGAATCCAACTCTAGATCGTGGTGAAGCTGTAGAGCTTGGATCTCAATGAAGAAGGTAGCCGTGGAGTCCATCACCAACGTCTAAGAATGATGTGGAATGTACAAAACGAGGTGAGAATTTCAAGAAATTCTCAGTAGGGTTCGGGTATACTGGTTAACTGACGTCACAAACATTCTCAGTTGCCTTGGATTTTATTTAAATATAAAAACATGTGTTCAAACTGAAATATCCATTTATATAAGTTCAAGAAAATATCTGGTCCGAGGCAAAGTTCAGTTTTACTTTGGACAGCACAAGAAACAGAATAGAATTACTAATAATGGTACATGATATAATAAGCGGAATAAATAAATAAACAGCAGTAAATAAACATAACAGACAACTGTAAACGTCTTGATATAACCATTCCATGTATTCATGACGCATGTAATCATGTAGACTCATTCTTGAACTTCCCTTCATAAACTTTTTCATTACTTTCCATTATTTTTCCATCTCTTGGTCCCTTGGGAGTTCTTGGCCATTTAGACTCCAGTGTAATAGTCTGCTTTTCAGGATCGAGCTCGTTCCTATACAAGAATGCCGGATTTACTTTTCCTGACCTTCCCACCTATCTTTTCCCCTTAACTTCTTATTCGGGGCTGGCCCAAGTAGCATGGAACTTTCATAGTGATATAATCCTTTTCATAACTTTCATAACTTTCTTAAAAATGCACATGCATTAACATGTAATTCATAACTTGTGCATGGGTTCTACCGAAATTTCGATAGCATAACGGAACGTGTCCGTTTTCCCATGAATAGTGCCAGCATACCAGAACATTTATACAATTTGCAATTTCAGTATAGAGCAGCAATTTTGCATATGCATTCATAGATTCATTCATTAGTTTCAACAAAGCATCAATAGGGCTTTTAGCTCATTCTGCCTTATTCTACCCAGTTATGGTATAACCCACCTTTATTTCAATTTAACTCATTTAAACCTAATTTTTGCATTTGTTGTAGCCTCATGTGTCTAGCTTCTAACCTCTTTGGTCCCACCTAATTTTGATATCTACAACTCAAGATATCTAGATTTTATCCCGGCTGCCCAATAGCTAGCCAAAATCAGGCAACCAAAAGTAAAAATCCACTAAAAATCGAAAACTGACTCAAATTACACGAAATTGGACTCATATTAAAGCTAACAGGTTAACCATTTTCAAAAATTTCCATTCCATTTGACTTAGTAGGGCTCGAGTTACAGGCCCCGAATTCTGACCTTACTAAACTACCCTGTTCTGGCCTGGTTTGGACATAGGGCAACTTTCTTGGATCACTGGGAGCAACTGGGACCTTATCTAATTCTGAAATTTTTATGGGACATTCTCCTATGTGTAAGCTTTCTGAAAATTAGTTTCACTCATTTTTAAGTAGTATACGGCGAGTTCCACCCTGAACAGCCCAGTCTGCCCGGAACCAAAGTCAAAACCCTAGATCGAAATTCAAAAATTCATATCTCTCTCAATTCTAATCCAAAAGCCTTATATGATATGTCTACGGAAAGCCCTAGATGTCTAGTTTCATATAAAAATAGTTCCACCTAATTTAATCGGCTGTCGGTGGAGCCGTACACTCTGCCGTACGGACTGCCGAGTGTTTTTGGTTCTCTAACCCATTAGCTCTTCCTATTTTCATTCTTTCTTGCTTCCACTTCGATTTTAATCAAACAAACAGCCCAAACCAATCACATATCATCATAAACATTCATTTAACACATCAAAGAAGGTGAAAATAATCCAAGCCTAGCCAACCAAGTGCACAGATTTGAGGCAAACATTAAACTCCTACCTTAGTTCCAAGTGATTTTGCTGGATATTGAAGGCTTGGATGAGCAAAGCTTGAATTGGCTTGATGTTGGCTGGAGTTTTGTGTATGAAGAAGAGAGAAAGAGAGCTGAAAGGAAGGGGAGAAAGGCGCAAGGAAAGTCGTCAGAATTGGGTGATAAAAGGGTGAAAAATCTGATTGCATTTGAGTAGTTTAGGTTGATTTACTTTGGCTTTTGATTGGTTGATTTTCCATTGCTGAAAATCAACCAGCCCTTCTTGCCTTTGTGTGGCCAAAGTGGCGCCACTTTTGATGCTAAGTGGCTGAGTTATCAGCCACCCAAGGTAGGGTAAAGGATTGGAATCCTATTGGTTCGGTTCTAACAGTTTAAAATACCGTAATTTTACCAATTTCCTTTAAATCGGTAAATCGGTTTTCAATAAAATTTTATGAAAACCCCTATACTTCTAACTTAATTCTCTCATATCTAAACTCAAGTAATTGCTAATCAATTGAGTCTAAATAATTATTCAACCGAATTTTGATTATTCTCAATTATTCGGTAAAACTGAATAATTAGGCGAAAAATGGTGGATGCTACAGTCAACACCTTGTTTGATCATATTTCTTTTATAAAATTCAGTAAGTGTTGAAAATGGCATCATATCCTACTCCAGAAGTCAAACCATTCCCTATTGAAAACATGACTCATTCCTCTATGCATCATCGTATACCTTACAAGCTTCCGTGCTTAACAATGAGTCAATCCAAGCATTTAGCAAACTTTCGACTGTTGAAACATTGATACATATTTTCAACAAAGACTTACATTGCATCCATTATCAAATAAAACTCACACTAAGATTTGACGAACAAGCACTCCATGCTATTAGTTGAAATAAACTTTTTGACCATCCAACAATATGTTGTTAAACTATTAAATTACAAACATTTGCTTGGTTTAGGAAAAATTAGTTTATTAATGAGCAAAGAGTTGATCCACGAAAAATTGAATTAATTTAATTTTTTTTTTTTAGATTCTGATTCTAATAAACTTTGAAAAGATAAATTAACACAAACGGGAGGTGATGTTGCTTCTAGAGATCAAACAAAATTTATTATGCTAAAAAGAATTTCACAAAAGTTAAAAATAAGTTAGAGCAAATGATGTTTTTTTTTTTTTTTGGTTGAAATTAATGAAAAATTGGTTACAGGATCGCTTTTCTCCACCAAATTTTATCATACAATTAATTCTCAACTTTAGCCGTTAATTCTCCTTTTATAGTTACCAATCTTAAACAATGAAATATTCTATTACCTACCTTATTTTAAATAGATTAAGGAACATCCATTAATATATTCTAATCACTAATTAACCTAGGAAACATCCACTAAGTTCAATTAATAATTGAAACTAGAAGGCTAGATTGATCTAAGTTCTGGTCTCTATCTTATGACTAAGTGACTTAGGTTATATTCTCCATTGCATACAATCAAAACTTAATCATTAAGTTTGCATATAATTTACTACACATGATAGAGGATAATGACATCATAATTCTAAATCTAGAAATCAGCCATAACATGAAATGTAAGGGTGATCAATTCTAACATGTCACATTACTGCCATCATTATGAAGTCATAGGAGAATATAATCAATTCAAAAGAAAATTATGACATGAAAATCAAATTAATTACATGATAATTTGGAGTTCAAAGTTTACCCACAACTATCAAAATAACTTAGCCAAATATTCTAAAGAAAACCATATCACAAATTGAAGAAAACATGAAAAGAGTTAAAGAAAGAAAGAAAGAAAAAACATATGCAAGCTAAAGAATGAAAGCAAAGTTGCCCAAACCCCATTCTTTAACACTCATCTCTTCTTCTTCTTGTCCTCAATCAAATCCCTAAAGAGCAGTAAAGTGATGTGTAACACCCTGATAAATCCATATTACGCTTAAGTCGTATTACGGCGTTTTATTAGTTGTTACTTATGCTCGTGGAAAACTAAACTTTCACTTGAAATTAAATTACGTGGAAAATACAGTACAATTTTTTTTTTGAAAAATGTCGTCGTTTTTGGAAAGTAAAGCCTTGCACAAGAAGATAGCGGTAAGCGAGCGTATCGCAGAGATTTCGATATAAATGGAGAAAACAAGAGATAAATCATGATATCATGCATTCAAATTACAACATCAACCACATAATTATAATTAATCTCATAATATTCAACAAATACATAAAGGGGAACTCATGGTCATGCCATGGCCCCAAAATATTAAAAGTACAAGTCTGATAAGGTCTAATGCAAAATGAAATACAACAGATAAGGAGCAATAATGGGATAAGCCCACGTAGACATATACTAGCTTCTCTGCCCCTTCCATGCCCTTCCATCGAACGGACTCAGGTCCTCGAATGCCTAGTCCCCCACGCTGCTCGGCCTCGGGGAACGCGAGGAGTACGAATGATGCAGGGGTGCCTGCTAATCACCTCGATACGACGGATGCGACGGCCAGGAGTGTAGCTGCCCACCGAAGAACGTGCCTCGAAGGGATCCTCCTCAGATGCGACAGGCTGATACTCGGGGAGTGGCGGCGAAGCTGCTGCGGCCTTAGGGGTGGCCGTCGAACTCACATCGACCATGGGAACCTCTGGCAGCGGCACAGGCTTGGCTACGGGTAGACTTGGAGACATAGGCTCCATCTCGATCTCAGGCAATGGCTCGGGCGGGAAATCCCAAGGATCTAGCGGCTGTCCAAGGCGTGCCGATGATACGTCTCCAGGGGCTGGCGGGATCTCTGACTCCTCCTGCTCAAAAACTCGACCCGGGTAGAAGTATGTGCGAACTATCGTGGTGGTCGTGGCCACAATGGCGTGGGCGTCCTCATCATAGGCCCATTCATGGCGGGGAGGCTCCATGCTCCATGCCACGTGATGCTCCATGAGTATCTGGTGACGAGACGGAAAAATAACAAGGATGAGAAATAAGATTTCTCAGTAGGACTCGACCCTGACACACAGGTGTCATCGTCATCACCCCAGCCACTTCGGTTTTTGAATGAGAACAGTGGGCATTCAATAGGTTCAATTATTTGAATTTCGAAAGCATTACTATCCGAAGTGGATTCCACTTTTTGTACTTATCCTAGTTGTATTAACAACATCATGGCATACATGAAAGCTTATATGACTATTCATAACATACATGAACAGGTTGAGAGTTATATTCTTTACTTGGGTTGGACCGAAGTCCCTTTCTTTTCTTAACTTGACTTATCTTAAGTCCTTTCTTTCCACCCACTAAACATAAGTGGTAATGAGCTCATACCGTGGCCGTCGCCACCATAAAATTTCGGTACTTACACTAGCTGGGTCATGCCATGCCTCATGTAAGCCCTATCCCCTATACTCACACTAGCTGGGTCATGCCATGCCTCATGTGAGTCGTGGGTGAGGGGAACTTAAATTAGGTCACCTTCCCTTTTGAAGGATCACACACTTTATTGAATCTTCTCTTATTAAACTTATGATGCAAAATATTTCTAAGTCCACAATTTCTACAAAATTTCGGCAGCATAACGGCTAGACCGAAGCTTCCCCAAAATTTTGCCAAACAGAAAACCAGTATCACAGCATCATATCATATCATCATCATCATATCATCATTATCATGGCATCATAATCACATCATCATCATAACATCATGCTTGCAACATAAGCATAGGCATATTCTCAAGCAAAGTTTTATGAGCTTAGCTTAGTAAATTTGATGCAAGCTTTTAATTTAGGTTACCTTTTGGATATCCTCTTTTAATTGTTGTAGGGCCACTTTTATCCAATATACTTTTTGATATTTTTTAAGTTGAGTTATGAAGGTTTTCTAATACTTAGTATAAGGGTGTTAATGTCTTAAGGCTTATTCTTCATTAACCTTTAACTTTTACCCTAACCAGTTTTACTTTTACAGTGGGGCAGTAACTTTAAAAATTCACCATATTTTGGTATTTTATCATTTTAATGCGAAATTTTATATTCTTATAGGGTTCTGAGTCTAGTTTTTAAAAAAACAAGTCCCACTCAAAAATTCGTTTTCTAACTCCAGTTATGCATATTTTATTCTGACTGTTCAGTTTCTAAGTTCACTCCCGGTACAGTGGATTGTTACTTCTCATTATAATTACTCAGAAGGAATATGAGAAAACTGTTTTATGGGTTTGTTCCTCTATGTCTTAGCTTTCATTTAAACTTGGTCTCACCCAAAAATCATTTTTGTAGCTCGAGTTATACACATTTTAGTGTAGACTGCCCAGACAGAAACCAATCCGAGAACAGTCCACTTTGAAAAATCATATCTCACTCATTTTAACTCCGAATCTTATGTATTTTATATGTATGGAAAGCTCTCTGAGTCTATTTTCATATAAAATTGGTTCCACTAATTTCTGAGCATTCTGGAAAAAAGTTAGACCATTCGGTTTACAGACTGCTAGAAAATCCAGATTTTATGTTTTGATTTTTCTCAGGTTTTCTCCAAAACACTCAACCTCACTTTCAAGAAAACATTCTCAAGTTATAAAACACTCATATACCATGAAAGATTAGTGAAAAACTAACATGTTGGAGTTCAAAAATATTGAGTTCAACCATGCATCACACCAAACCGAAAACATGTTTTCAACAAACAACCATACAAGCAACAACATCTCATTTTATGACAAGAATGGCTATGATGCCCATAATCAATCTTTAAAATCACCTAGCTATGGAGAGCATAGGAGTTCTAAAGCTTGAAAAACAAGAGAGAAAAAGAGTTTAGAGCCACTACCAAGAAGCTTTCTTTGAAGGAATTTGTGATGGAAGAAGGTGATGGTGGTGGTATTCCTCCTCTTGGATCTTGAAAGAGGCTTGGTATGTGATTGTCTTTGATTCTCCAAGAACAAAAAAAATGGTGGCACTTGAAGAGCTTGTAAGTGGGATGAGGAGAGGAAAGGATGAGAGAAGTGGAAGGATTCTAGAGAGAAGTTGGAGAGTTTAGAGAGAAGGAGGAGAATTTTGGAATTGAGGAGAGAGAAGAGGATGAGTGAAATGAAAATGAAGAGAGAAAGAGAGAGGGAGGGAGGGGTACATGGGCGGAGGGAGGGCTGATTGCTCTTGCTTCTCTAACAAGCAAGGGGAGTGGGTGAGTTTAGCTTCTTTTGCAAGCAAGAAGGCTAAGAACTTTGGGGTAAAAAAGGGGGTTGTATTTTCCTTGAGTCTTGGAGGCATTCTAATGTCCAATTTGTGTTTTTCTCTAGGGGTTAAAGGGGAGTACCCCTCTTAGGATTTGGTTGCTTGTCTCAGACTCATCCAAGTGTCAAGATCTAATGGTGGATGACAAGGATCCTAGTCTTGGCTTTTGATCTAATGGTGTAGGATTAAAGAGATTGAATGAAGGGTGAGATGTTGCTCCTCCTTGGTATGTCTTTTTAGGGCATATGCATGGAAGAACTTTTATCTCTAAATGTTATTAGAATTATTTAAATGTAATTTAACTTAGTTGGCTTAATCTCCCATGAGTTAACGCTTGTCAATTACACTTTTTATGATGTCTTGCATTACGGTTAACCATATGCTTAATTTGGGGTTTAATTTTTCAAGAGTTATCTTAAGTGTCTTAATCATTATAAACTTAATTAGTAAGGTTAGGTTGTCTTACTTTTGTTTTGGCACCTTCGAGTAATTAGGGATTAGATGATTAAGGTTTTATTAAAACGCTTAGGACATTATGATTAAATTGTTGGCTAGACTTAATTTACTAAGCCCTTGCTCTCGGGATTAATCGATTAGTTCTCAATTAATCGATAATCCCTTTAATTAGTCGGGAACACCGAGCTAATTAGCTTAGGTAGAAATGGGGATGTTACACAGCTACAAGCTTGATGAAAATACCACTTTTGAGACAACAGCAACTGGACAAACATCTTGAAAATATGGGTCTTAAATATTGTACTGAATGGCTCTAGTGCAAGTGGGAGATTGTTAGTTGTATGCCCTAGAGCTAATATATGTATAAACAATTCCTATTAATGACAGTTTACTATTCTTTTATTCATAATTTGTGTATGTTTATTAGAATAAGTCCATTAGATGCTTGTTAGACACTTCATTCTCAAGAGTTGAGAATATGAGTGACGGAGTAGTCTAGTACAAGATCTTTAAAATAGTTTACTATCATAGGAATATTAACTGGGCATTATTATTCCAGAAGATTGTCACCTCTATCTGTTTCCATGATTAGTATAACGTACCAATGAAGATGGAATAGTGAGTCTCATGCTATATAACATTAGATGTCAAAACAGATATGTGGACACTTATGTGATAAGTGGGACGAACGTGACGTATAGATAATGTTTAATGGTATTTTACTAATGTCAATGAAACATTATCTAGATCATATTAGTGCATATAATTCTTTGACCTGAGATGGTGTAACACCCTACTAATTTTATGTTATGCTTAAGTCATAGCATGAAACTAGTCAGGTCGTGTTACCGTGTTGATACTTTATTTACCTTTCTTGTTTTTAATTTCTCTTTAAATCGTCTCTATTGACGAAACGGCGTACTGTTATATTAAAAGCGAAATGAACCGAATAAAATATCATCAAGATAAGTATAGTACAATAATGTTACTGCATGCGTGTATATATATATATATCAGAAGCCACTGCTTCAGTTTATGTACAAAGTTTTAAAGTAGAACACATACGGGGCTAGTGTATCAGGAAGATCATAATACCCTCATCTGCCAAAATACCCTATGGTCCTCAAAGGACATTTCGTAACCTACTGCTAACCCTATAGTCAAACCCATGACCCAAAGCTACATGCTGTCCAAAAGAGGGTCATGCTGTACAACATCTCCTGCCGCTAAGCTACTCCGTCAGGTAGCCATTAGCCATGCCAGGCTCGGCCGGTATATAGTCTGCGCTGGGTCCCAAGGAGGAAGAGGGTGACGAGCCGGTGGTCTCGGAGGGGTCACTCTCGGAACTCAGCGGGATGTCGGGCTGCTCATGGTGGTGACTCGAGGCGGGGTCAGCCGGAGTCTTGCAGGCAGGAGGTGCAGGATGTGGGTGCGCCATATGTAGAGGGATGGCAATATACGGGGTAGCAGGGTCAAAGAGGGGATGGTGTAAAGGAACATCAAAGTTCCTGTCGCTGAAGAGGTAAAATCGGAAGTTGCATGAACCAGCTATGTACAAGGAATCCAACTCTGGATCATGATGGAGCTGTAACGCAGGGATCTCAATAAAAAGGGTGGCTGTGGAGTCCATCGCCAGAGTCTGAGAATGATGCGGGAGATACAAAAAGGGGTGAGAATTTCAAGAAAATTCTCAGTAGGGTTCGGTTATACTGGAACTGACATCACATACATTCTCAGTTGCCTCGGGTTTTACTTAATTATAAAAATATGTGTTCAAACTAAAAGTCCATTTTCATGAGTTTAAAAACATGTCTGGTCCGAGGTAAGGTTCAGTTTTACTTTAATTGGCATAAGAAACGAAATAGATTACTAATACTAATGCATAGAATGATAAATGAAATAAATAAATGAATAGCAGTGAGCAATTGTAACAGACAATTGTAAACATCTTAATGTAACTAGTCCATGTATTCATGCATTCATATAATCATGTAGACTCATTCATGATCTTTCCTTCATAATCTTTTTCATTATTTTCTATCATTTTCCATCTCTCTTGGTCCCCTGGGAGTTCTTGGCCATTTTAGACTCCTGGGTAATAGTCTGCTTATCAGGATCGAGCTCGTTCCTATACAGAAATGCCGGGTTTACTTTCCCCGACCTTCCCACCGATCTATTCCCATTAACTTCTTATCCGGGGCTAGCCCAAGTAGTATGGAACTTGCATAATAACACAATTCTTTTCATAACTTTCATGGCTTTCTTAAGAATGTATATGCACTCACATGTAATTCATAACTTGTACATGGGTTCTACCGAAATTTCGGCAGCATAACGGAACGTGTCCGCTTCCCCATGAATAGTGCCAGCCAATCAATACATCAATTTATCACAAGGAACACAATTTCACATTTATATTCCAACATAGAACTCAAATCCATATCAAATTCATTAAGGCAATCACCGCCTCAAAGATATTCAACCAACCCGGTTTTTGTAATTCATGCCACCATTTCATTTTAACTCATTTGGACCTCAAATTTGAGTATCTTACAGTGTTGTGTGTCTATTTTCTAACCTCTTTAGTTCCATCTATCTATAACTTAAGATATCTAAATTTTATCTCGGCCTGCCCATTGGCTAGCCAGAATCAGGAAACTAAAAGTAAAAATCCATTAAAAATCGAAAACTTACTCAGTTCATACGAAATTGGTCTCATGTTAAAGCTAACAGAACAAAGTTTCATTTGGAAAAAGTCCCACTCCATTTGGCTTAGTGGGGCTCGAGTTACAAGCCCCGAATTCGGACCTTCCTACACTGCCCTGCTCTAGCCCGGTTTGGACATAGGGCGAATTGCGTGGAGAACTGGAAGCAATTGGGACCTTATTAAATTCTAAAATTTTTATGAGATATTCTCCTATGTGTAATCTTTCCAACAAAGTTGGTTTCACTCATTTTCATGTAGTATAGGTCGAGTTATACCCTAAATAACCTAATCTGCCCAAAGCCAGAGTCAAAACCCTAGGTCGAGATTCAAAAATTCATATCTTCCTCAATTCTGATCCAAAATCCTTATATGATATGTCTATGGAAAGCCCTAGATGTCTAGTTTCATCTAAAAATAGTTTCATCGGATTTGACCGATTGTAGGCCGCGCCGTAAGTTCCGCCATACGGACTGCCGTGGACTCTCCACCAAGACAGCACCTTCATCCATTTACTTCTCTTAGTTTTCTTCTTCTAATTCTACTTCTAACTCAAAATCTTCTATTAATCCAAGCATAATTAGTTAATTCACACATCAAATAAGGTGAAAATGATTCAGCCCAGTCAGCCAAGTGCATGGATTTGATGCAAGAAATCAAAACCCCTACCTTTGATTTAAGTGTTTTGTGCTGAATTCTTGGAGTTTAGATGAACAAGGCTGGAACTTAGCTTGAGTTTTGGGTGTGTGAGCAAGAGAGAAAGAGAGCTGAAGGAGAAGAGGAAAGCAACGTGAATAATGGTCTGAATCAAAGGAGGAGGGTGTGTTATATAGGCATGAGTGAGAGTTAACTTGGAAGATTGTGATTGGCCTCTAAACATAAGGCCAAGTTTCAGCCAACCTTGCTCTCCACGTTGCCCTCTTTGTGTGGTAGAATCACTCTCTACGTCGCCTAAAGTGGGAGTAGTTTCTAGCATATTCTGGAAACGAAATCGGAACTCGTACGCTTTATAAAGTTGGACCTCGTGAACCTCCTATATATGAAGTCGGAACTCAGAAACATCCAGTCTAGTTGAAACTTGAAAGCAAAGCCTGGTGTGAAGCCAAGCACTTAAGGTCGGAACTCGGGAATTATAAAATTTCTATCCCGGAACTTGAAAAGATATAGAAATGAGAGCTACTAATATTGGACTCAAGATCGGATCTCGTACATTTGTGAATCATAATGTCGGAATTCGGAATATAGCAGTTCATTTGAGCCTTAGAGACGAAGTCGAAAATCAAACATTTTGCTCTTTGATGGCTAAGGTCGGAGGTCGTAAATTATGATGAAGTCAAAGACGAACTCGTAAGTTGGAAGCATCAGTCACTTCATTTCAGCTCCTGAAATCGGAAATCGGAATTCATACTGACGAGGTCAAAATTTATACATGCTTACACAATGTCGGAAATCGTAAGCTACATGCATTAGGTCGTAGATCGTAAGCTGCATGCATGAGGTCGGAAATAGGAAGAAATCCCTTGTAAGCCTTGGAACGAAGTCGGAAGTCGAAGCTAATATTGAGATCGGAAGCTGAACTATAAGACAAGCTCGGAAATCGTAAATCCTTGTCTGTCCAGCCTTGAAGATGAATCTGGAGGTTGGGAATACTATGAACTCGAAAGTCGGAAGTCGTGGATGTTAGAGATGGCACGGTTATCTTGTACATAGGTGACTATAGTTTGCTACTGCTTATATACTTATGTGATGTATTATCGTTAAGCAGTTTGTGGCTATAGTTAGTTATGTATGGAGATAAGTGAACAGTCAAGAAGGAATTCATTACCTTGAGTAAACAAGGATAGGTCCTATGGATATAAGGTCATTCTTGATCATGAAATCCTTGGCCAAGGTACTTGGACTTAAACGAAAAGAGTTTCTATTTCATGTCCAATTGATCAAAGAATAGAAACCTAGAAAGTCCATATGGTCTTACCTATAGGGTTTGACATTATCCATGACCCCGGTTGGATCGGGATGCTGTAATGAAAGGATTCGAGTGCATGGCATAAATGATTGATTGTTCATCAGAATATTTTTAATTAATATATTCGTCCCTATTTGGGTGGTCATGGCATGCTGTGCTAGGTGTTACCCATGACTTATGAGAGCCGAGGGTATTTTGGGAATTTTACTTTAGGTACGAAAATAAGTTTCTGATAAAATCAAAAGGTTGATTTTATAATCTCATTACCAATTAGAGATGAACCTGGTTAGTCACACACAATAGGACATATGTTCGCCGAGAATGAATTAATTCTAAGTAAAATAGTTAATTAGAATTTTAATTAATGGATTAGACTTGCAATTTGACTGCAGGGTTGCTAGCACATCCCGAAGTCAAGTCCAGGGTGAAGGTGGATCATCATAAGGAAAGTTTCTATAAAATGGAAGGTCCATATTTTAGAAACTCATGTCAAGAGTTTTTTGGTCTTTTCTAATTTTGGGTTAATATAAGATATGAGATGACTTATATATTAATTGGCCTATTTAAAATAAGAATTACTTGAGAAATAATTCTATTTTAAAATGGTTTATTTGTTCATTATGGGAATCAATGAGGAATTGATTATGGCATAAATGTCAACCCATATTGTGCAAAATTGTAACCCTAGAGAAATGAAAAGGAAAGGCCACTCTTGATTACAATAAATAAAGAGAGAAGGTTGAGGGCTAGTGAGTGGAGACAGAAACCTTTGAGCGTACAAAATTCTCTCTTTTGTTGAAAAAACTCTCTGACACCACCACCCACTCCATAAGTCATTTGAGATTCTTGTTCTTTAAGAAGGCAACAAAGAAAGGATCTTGGATTGAGAAGAGGAGTTCCTTGGCGGATCATGTTCGGGTGGACAAGCTAGAGGTCGTGCGATTGTGCGATTGTGTGTTCGTGAGACGAACATCAAATTTCTACGGGACATCGCTTCAAGAGGTAAATGTCTCATACGATCCTTTTATATTTTCATGTGTTTACGTTGTTTAAATAATACGAAGTGATACCAAACTCATGAGATATGATTTCATGAGTGTCATTTGATCCTATATGAATGTGTTCATGTAAATAAAATTTTATTTGATCATTCTGCTGTGTTTATCTCTTATGTTTCCCATCAGTGGTATTAGAGCCACCCTCGTGATTATTTAGATACGTTATTTATGCCATTGGCTTGATGAGAAATTTTTTTTGAGAGTTTGATAAACTGGTAAAAGCTTAAGATGGAGGTCACCTCTATTCATAGTTTTTCCAGTTTTTCAAAATAATTTTCTTATCAAACCATCATCCGTAGAATTTGATTTTACGGCATACTAAATATTGGATTTTTTGTTAATCATGAAGAGATGCCATATATGATAATTGCCATACTTTGAAAATTCTGTTTCGAAATTGATGATAATCTTATCATGTCATTTGCTACCAATTTTGAAAAGCAATTTTCTGATCTATCTTCAAATCGTGAAATTTTGATTTTATGATATCTAAATATTTGATGTTTAGAATATTATGAAAGAATGCCATATATGATGCTTTCATGTTTTCGAAAATTTGATTTTCGAAAATTTTTTTTTCCAATATTCTGTCCGTGAGGCATGGAATCAATGATTACTAAATATTAGATGTTTAGGAATTATGAAAGGATGCCATTTTGATTGGCGACATTATTGGCAGAATATTTTTTTTTTGAAATTGATAACTTAGTTTGTGATATTTTGTTTGTTTCAAAATAGGCAATCATTTTATATGGATATATTTCATAATACGGAATGTTGAAATTGACATACAGAATATGTGATATTCTAATCACGAGATATGCGATTTTTGTTTTTCCATTTAAAAAAAAAAATTGGTCAAGTCATGATAAGATACGGTTTCTAATTTATTTTGAAATTGGAAAGGTATTGAATGGGATTTGGACAGTTTCAAAAATTAAAAGCGCAAGAGTTAAATATGAATATTTGATAAATTCTGTAACAGTTACAGATTACATCAAAGGCAAGTTTTAATTATGTGATAATTGAAACAATCATATTGAAGGCATAAAATCAATATTTCCTTATTTACTATTTGATTCCTTATTTGTTTTTACTGCATGAGGCTGATCATGGACTCTAGGAAACCGATGTGATTGGTTTTTATTTTATGGGATGTAATTAATTTTGCAATGGGTTGTAATTTATTATAATTATTATTACTATTATTCATTGGGATGTAATTTTGTAAATTTGAGTTAAGAGGCCTTTTGGAGAGCCAAATATTTTTTATCTTTCTCGCCTTGGTTTGCCAAGGATAATTTCTTGTAATGTACGAGATATTAAAGAAGAGATAAAAGCGGTGGAGGCCCAAAGCCCAAGAAGGAAGTCCATGAAGATGGAGCCCAGTGGGAGCTTGAAGGTTATTTAATTTCAATATTACCCCAACGGCCCTACCCAATCCTTGTGGCTAGGATTGGGCCCATAGAAAGTCCATGATCATGCCTTTTATATTTCCGTTTTGATATTGTAGATGCATGTGATGTATGATATATTGAATATGGATGCATGTGAAAAGTGAAACCAAAATAGTAATTAGGTTGCCCTAAGAAAATCTTCCAAATAAAATATTAAGTCTAAAATGGTACAGTTTTGGAAACTATATCTAGGCTCTCCACTACAACATTAATCAAGAATTTTAACTGATTCCGTCATTGGCTATGGTAACATAGGAGCGCGAATATTAGTTAATATATTTCTGAGTTAATGTTTAAACATGAGATGTTTAAACATGAGTCAATTACCAAGAATGGATGTACCTGAGGTAATTGATATCTAAGGTTTAGTGGGTTGGACTTAACTTGTATAATGGGCCAAGAATGGATGTACCTGAGGTTCAAAATACTAGGAGCCAAATAAGATTAAGTCGTACATAAGATGTACTGAACAAGAGTTGTTCACTTATAGGATATTAATTCTCCAAGAATTCAATCGCCTACTAGGAATCAAACCCGACAAAGATTCCCGTTTCCTATTTTGGAAGTGTAGGATTCGAAAAATTAGTGGGAGATCATTATGATTATAAGGCCATGATCAGTATGATAAATACATATACCATTACAATAATTTAATTTGGTTATTTTCTATACTGTTGTCAAATATTAAATCTTTGAACCCACTTGCTAGCATACTCAATATGAATAGGCTTACTGGGCCTAATTTTGTGGACTGGTTTCGCAACTTAAAAATTGTCTTGAATTCAGAACGTATTGGATACATTCTAGACACTCCACAACCTACTCCGTTGGTGGAAGGAGCCACGGAACAGGAAATAGATGCTTATAATAAATGGCAGTCTGATGACATGCAAGCACGATGTTACATGCTAGCTTCTATGACTAATGAGTTACAGAAGCAACATGAAAACATGAAAACTGCGAGTGAAGTTTTGCTGCACCTTAAAGAGTTATATGGTGAGCAAAGCAGGTCTGCTAGATATGAGATATCTAAGCAGTTATTCCAGGCTAAAATGCCGGAAGGGTCTGATGTAGGAGCTCATGTGCAAAGGATGATGAGGTTGATTGAGCAGCTTGAGAATCTTGAGTTCTACATGGATTTTAACCTCCATTTGGATTTGATCCTTCAGTCACTCCCAGAATCATTCTCTCAGTTCATTGTGAATTTCCACATAAGCAAGATAGAATGTACGCTTGCTAACTTGCACAACATGTTGGTTACGGCCCAAAAGGCTATGACCAGCAAAGGGAAAGAAAAGCTTCTTGTAGCTTTTACTTCTGGTAAGACTAAGAAGAGCAAGAAGAATAAGAAGAATTCTGTTCCTAAGTCATCAGTTGGGGTGTCCAAGAAAAAGGGCAAGAAGAAACAAGTTGCAGACAAAGGAAAATGTTTCCATTGTGACAAAGATGGGCATTAGAAGAGAAATTGCCCTCAATACTTAGAGGAATTGAAGGCAAGCAAGGGAAAAGGTGAGCCTTCAGAAGGTATGTCTATTTCTTGTTGTTTTAATTCTAATAGTCCATATAGCTCATATACTGCATGGGTTCTTGATACGGGTGCAAGTTCTCACATTTGTACCTCTATGCAGGAACTAGCAAGTAGTAGGGTTCTCAGGAGCAATGAAGTGACCTTGAAGATAGGCAATGGAGCAAGTGTTGCAGGCCGGTTCAACTTCATTATTATTAATGAATAATCATGTTATGTTTTTGGATCATGTATTGGTTTTACCAGATGCTTATTGAAACATTATCTCAATTTCTAGTTTGACTAAAGTTGGTTATTATTTTGATTTTAAGGATAATGTTTGCAACATTTATTTTGGAAATAATGTTGTTGGCGTTGGTTACTTGCATGATGGGCTTTATTACTTAACCACCAAAAACAAAGCATCTCCTAGAATTGCTGAAATGAATACTATAACTAATTCAACCCCTAGTCTAAAACAAATTTGGCACTTAAGATTAGGTCATGTTGCAGAGGATAGGGTAAACAAGTTGGAGAAGATGGGATTATTAGCTCCTTTAGGTTCTGAACCCGCTCCAACTTGTGGATCATGTCTTCAAGGCAAAATGACTCGATCTTCATTTGTAGGACAAATGGAAAGGGCCAAGGAAGTTTTAGAGCTTGTGCATAGTGATGTGTGTGGCCCATTCAGTGTAATGGCTAGAGGAGGATATCACTATTTCATAACCTTTACTGATGATTTGTCTAAGTATGGGTATGTTTATCTAATGAAGAATAAACATGAATCTTTTGAAAAGTTTAAGGAATTCAAATCAAAAGTAGAGAAAAAATAGGAAAGAACATCAAAGTTCTTCGATCCAATCGAGGAGGAGAGTACTTAAGTACTGAATTTGATGAATTTCTGAAATTACATGGCATTATTTCGCAACGCACTCCTCCAGGAACACCATAATTAAATGGTGTTTCTAAAAGGAGAAACCGTACCTTATTAAACATGGTACGGTCTATGATGAGTTATCCAGATCTTCCCATCTCGTTTTGGGGATATGCACTTTATACTGCTTGCTACATTCTTGATAGAATTCCATCTAAGTTAGTCCCTACTACTCCATTTGAAATATGGAAAGGTAGGAAGCCTAGTCTTAAACATGTTAAAATTTGGGGCTGTCAATTCATTAAGAAGTTGAACACTGACAAATTGGAAACTCGGTCCTTAAAAGGAAGGTTTGTTGGGTATCCAAATAATAGCTTTGGATATTATTTCTATCTTCCTACTGAACAAAGAGTTGTTATCAGTAGAGATGCTATTTTTCTTGAAAAAGAGTTTGCTCAAGAAGGAGGCATAGGAAGGGAAATAAAACTAGATGAAGAGTCATTGGCCCAACAAACTGATCAAGTGTCCGAACTAATGGATATTGATCAACCAGTGAAAGGACTCAATCAGAATGAGAATGTCACAGATCCTTGAAGGTCAAGTAGGGTAATTCGTACTCCCGCGAGATACCTTGATCTTCATGAAAATGTGCAAGAGTTGTTTATACATGGAGATAATGATCATAAAGATGATCCTACTACTTATGAAGAAGCTATATCTGATATAGATTCTTCAAAATGGCTAGAGGCCATGAAGTCTGAAATGGATTCCATGTACACAAATCAAGTCTGGGATTTAGTTGATCCACCTGATCAGGGTATAGTACCTATTGGGAACAAATGGATCTATAAGAGAAAGATTGATCTGGATGGAAAGGTAGAGACCTTTAAGGCAAGACTAATGGCAAAAGGGTATCGGCAAAGGGAGGGAGTTGACTATGAAGAGACTTTCTCGCCTGTAGCCATGCTTAAATCCATTAGAACATTGCTAGCCATAGCAGCACACCATGATTATGAGGTTTGGCAAATGGATGTCAAAACTGCTGTCCTGAATGGATACATTGAGGAACATATATTCATGGATCGACCCAAGGGTTTTGAATCTGACGATAGGTCTAAGGTGTGCAAGCTTAAGAGATCCATTTATGGTCTTAAGCAAGCTTTGAGGAGCTGGAATCTTCGTTTTGATGAGGCCATTAAGTCCTTTGATTTCATCAAAAATGAAGATGAACCATGTGTGTACAAAAAGGTCAGTGGGAGCAAGATCGTCTTTCTTGTATTTTGTGTGGATGACATTCTACTAATTGGAAATGATGTTGTTATGCTTAAAACTGTAAAGGTCTAGTTGTCAAAGACTTTCTCCATGAAAGATTTGGGAGAAGCAACCTATATTCTAGGGATTCGGATCTATAGAGATAGATCGAAGAGATTGATAGGCCTTTCCCAAAGTCTTTACTTGGACAAGGTATTGAAAAGGTTCAATATGCTTGATTCCAAGAGAGGTTTACTCCCTGTGAGACAAGGTATTCACCTCTCTAAAGCGATGTCGCCTAAGACACCTGAAGAGAGGGAGAAGATGGCTAAAGTACCCTATGCTTCAGCCATCGGTAGCCTTATGTGTGCAATGTTGTGTACAAGGCTGGATATCACATATGCTGTTAGTATAACTAGCAGATTTCAGTCCAACCCAGGACTGGAACATTGGGTAACTGTCAAGAACATCCTTAAATACTTGAAAAGGACTAAGGACTTGATCTTGGTATATGGAGGATATGACTTAAAGCTGGACAGTTTTACAAACTTTGATTTCCAATTAGATATAGATGATAGAAAGTCTATCTCGGGTTATATATTCACGTGTAATGGAGGAGCAGTTAGTTGGAAAAGTTCCAAACAGTCAACAACTGCAGACTCCACTACAGAAGCTGAATATATTGCTGCATCAGATGCGGCAAAAGAGGCAGTTTGGATTAGAAAGTTTGTAACAGAACTTGGTATAGTTCCTTCCATATCGTCACCACTTGCTCTTCATTGTGACAATAGTGGAGCCATAGCTCAGCCAAAGGAACCTAAAGCACACCAAAAGTCCAAACATATTGAAAGAAGATTTCATGTCATCCGAGAAATAGTCGAGAGAGGCGATATAGCCATGCAAAAGGTAGCTTCAGCAGACAATGTTGCTGATCCACTCACAAAAGCCATGACACATCAGCAACTAGACAAACATCTTGAAAAGATGGGTCTTAAATACTGTACTGAATGGCTCTAGTGCAAGTGGGACATTGTTAGTTGTATGCCCTAGAGCTGATATATGTATAAACAATTTCCATCAATGGCAGTTTATTATTCTTTTATTCATAATTTGTGTATGTTTATTAGAATAAGTCCATTAGATACTTGTTAGACACTTCATTCGAGAATATGAGTGACGGAATAGTCTAGTACAAGATCTTTAAAATAGTTCACTATCATAGAAATATTAACTGGGCATTATTATTCCAGAAGATTGTCATCTCAATCTGTTTCCATGAGTAGTAGAACATACTAATGAAGATGGAATAGTGAGTCTCATGCTATATAACATTAGATGTCAAAACAGATATGTGGACACTTATGTGATAAGTGGGTCGAACGTGACGTATAGATAATGTTTACATGGTATTTTACTAATGTCAATGAAACATTATCTAGATCATATTGTGTATATAATCTTTTGACCTGTGATGGCACGGTTATCTTGTACATAGGTAACTATAGTTTGCTACTGCTTATATACTTATGTGATGTATTATCGTTAAACAGTTTGTGGCTATAGTTAGTTACGTATGGAGATAAGTGAACAGTCAAGAAGGAATTCATTACCTTCAGTAAACAAGGATAGGTCCTATGGATATAAGGTTATTCTTGATCATGAAATCCTTGGCCAAGGTACTTGGACTTAAACGAAAAGAGTTTCTATTTCATGTCCAATTGATCAAAGAATAGAAACCTAGAAAGTCCATATGGTCTTACCTATAGGGTTTGACACTATCCATGACCCCAGTTGGATCGGGATGCTGTAATGAAAGGATTCGAGTGCATGGCATATATGATTGATTGTTCATCAGAATATTTTTAATTAATATATTCGTCCCTATTTGGGTGGTCATGGCATGCTGTGCTAGGTGTTACCCATGACTTATGAGAGCCGAGGGTATTTTGGGAATTTTACTTTAGGTACGGAAATAAGTTTCCGATAAAATCAAAAGGTTGATTTTATAATCTCATTACCAATTAGAGATGAACCTGGTTAGTCACACACAATAGGACATATGTTCGCCGAGAATGAATTAATTCTAAGTAAAATAGTTAATTAGAATTTTAATTAATGGATTAGACTTGCAATTTGACTGCACGGTTGCTAGCACATCCCGAAGTCAAGTCCAGGGTGAAGGTGGATCATCATAAGGAAAGTTTTTATAAAATGTAAGGTCCATATTTTAGAAACTCATGTCAAGAGTTTTTTGGTCTTTTCTAATTTTTGGTTAATATAAGATATGAGATGACTTATATATTAATTGGCCTATTTAAAATAAGAATTATTTGAGAAATAATTCTAGTTTAAAATGGTTTATTTGTTCATTATGGAAATCAGTTAGGAATTGATTATGGCATAAATGTTAACCCATATTGTGCAAAATTGTAACCCTAGAGAAATGAAAAGGAAAGGCCACTATTGATTACAATAAATAGAGAGAGAAGGCTGAGGGCCAGTGAGTGGAGACAGAAACCTTTGAGCGTACAAAATTCTCTCTTTTGTTGAAAAAACTCTTTGACACCACCACCCACTCCATGAGTCATTTGAGATTCTTATTCTTTAATAGGGCAACAAAGAAAGGATCTTGGATTGAGAAGAGGAGTTCCTTGGCGGATCGTGTTCGTGTGGACGAGCTAGCGGTCGTGCGATTGTGCGATTGTGTGTTTGTGAGACGAACATCAAATTTCTACAGGACATCGCTTCAAGAGGTAAATGTCTCATACGATCCTTTTATATTTTCAAGTGTTTACATTGCTTAAATAATACGAGGTGATACCAAACTCATGAGATATGATTTCATGAGTGTTATTTGATCCTATATGAATATGTTCATGTAATTAAAATTTTGTTTGATCATTCCGCTGCATTTATCTCTTATGTTTCCCATCAATAAATCCTTCAAATTCAAACAAGTTCTTCACTTTCACACCCAAAACAGGTTCTTATGTACTTACTTTTCTGCTTCTGGGCGTTCTTATAATTCCTTCTCTATTTGTGCGTATGTGAAATAGTTGAACTGAGGAAGCAAATCTCCTGCTCTCTGCAGTTGTCTAACAAGACAGATAATTATGTGGCTTTCAAGGTTTGATTTTTTTTTTTTTCTTTAGGTTCCTTTGTTTTTTTATTTTTTAAATTATTTCTTCTGTTTCTTTTTGTGTAGTAGAGACTTATGAATTTGATTTCGTGTGTGAAATTGATGGTGTTGTAGGTTAAGACCACAAACCCGAAAAAGCATTGCGTTAGGCCTAAAACCGGAGTTGTGTTGCCGAGGGCTACATGTGATGTAATAGGTCTCTCTCTCTCTCTCTCTCTCTCTCACACACACACACACACGCACGCACACCACACATTTGCACGCAGAAACATATGCACATGCTCCCAGGCCAACAGAAAGGGAAAGTCTTTGCTTCATTTGTGTGTCCATATTTTTAAACTGATACTTGGTTATGCGTGGAAAAATATTTTTTATTTAGTAAACTTTTGCTTCTTTTAATTATTTTTATCGTTGATTATAGATGATTAATTAGAGTGTTGTTCTGTGTGCAACTTTTTCCAAGCTCTCTTTTGCATGTTGACCGTCCATGTCTTACTTATGTTTTAGTAACAATTCAAGCGCAAAAGGAGGCACCTCCTGACATGCAATGCAAGGATAAGTTTCTCCTTCAAAGCGTGGTTGCAAATCCTGGAACTGTTGCCAAAGATATTACTTCGGAAATGGTATCTGTTTAACAAATAAGAAACGGTTTCTTGCTAGAAGAACTTTGCATGTGTCAGCTTTTACTTAGCTTGCTTATTATAATGGTTTTCTGTCTTGTTTGCATTAGTTCAATAGAGAGGCAGCGCATAATGTTGAAGAGTGCAAATTGAGAGTTGTTTATGTTGCTCCTTGTCGATCACCATCCCCTGTTCGAGAAGGATCTGAGGAAGGCTCTTCACCTCAGGTTTCTCTATCAGAAAATGGGCGTTCAAATGTTTCTGAGTTTACAGCTGTGAGTAATCAGTGAGTTCGCATGTATTTTCAAACAAAAGTATCCACCTTATGTTCATTAATTATTGTAAGATATATGCACTGTAGGCTTCAAGAGCTTTCAATGAGCGGTTTGAACCTCATGATGCCACATATGAGGTAGTATATTTCACTTACATATTTGCTCTTTGATTTTTGGTTTCTGTTAGTAAATTTTCAGTGGCACATGTTGAAGCTTTTAACTTGGACCCACATGTATGCAAATGTTTTATTTGTGTGTTTATGCATAACTAGGGTTCCATGATTATGTGGTGTGGTATACTTGGACTTGCTTGTTTGATTATTGATTGCAAAAATGCATAGTTGGCTTCAACCTTTGACAACAGCTATTTGAAACAAAATACCAGAGGGGAGTAGAGCTAATCCTACCATTTTTATCCTCCTCGGTTGACAATTTGATTGTTTTTCAAATTGCAATGTAACCAGCCTTTTGTTAGATTTTTTTTCTTTTTTTTTTTTTCCTTTCCCCATTTTAAATTCTTCTGTCAGCTACATAAGGATTAAGAACTTACCTCAGACCAGACAGCGGAGTGCAAGTAGGAATTGAAGGCACTAGACATGTTGTTGACTTAGTAGCATCGTACCTCAGCACCTTTTGATTTCCCTTAGGAGGTTGAGTTAACGTTATTTAGTCCCCTTTATCTGCCTTACCCCTTTAGCTACTTATCTATTCAGTTTGTCTGGGCATCTTTGGATGGAGCATGATAATAGATAACATTATTCCATCATTGTAAATTTTCTTGGGTTTGGAGTGGGGCTTACCTAGAGGAATCATGTAGTTATTTGTAACTGTGGTGCAAGTCTATGAAGTGGGGATGCTTGGTCACTGGTGGTCTGACACAGAACAGGGGTTATTTGAGGACAGCAGTCAATGCAACTGACCTCAAACCTCGGAGCTTTATTTCTACTGGCATGCTTCTTCCCTACCTGAAATTTTTATGTTTATTTTTTCCTGTTGCTTTGGGACTGGTTTCATATTCGATTTTTGTGAGGGCTTGCAGGAATCCTTTCCCCACTAATCTGTTTCCTTGGCCTACCTATATCATTTATCCTCTCTGATTCACCCCATTTGCTACTTCTAATTTTCCTATTGAACTTCCATTACATGGAATTTTCACTCTTTTGCAGAAAACTTCATTGTAAACAAGCTTGGGAACTGGGTTGTCTTCTTGGTTTGCTTGACACTTTTTCTCCCTCTTCTTTGGTTGATAGTATGACTTCGAATTGGGAATCCTATGGATTGTAATCCTGTAACTTGTACTTCCAGCTTCTCCCTCTATTGTTTGAGTTGTGTTTCTCTGCTTCATCAGTCAAACTGGATTTGTCTAGAAAGTTAGAAGTCTTTGGCATTTTCAAGTTTTTTGGGGTTTAAAGAAACCGGGGCTCTTTTTTATTTCTTGAAAAAAAAAAAAAAAGGGGAATTAAGTTGAGAGGAAGACTTGCCCCAATCCATGGTTAAGGCATACCTGTGGACTCATCAAGTGCTAACTGGTTACACACCATACGGGAAGTTCAGGAATTGAACCTAAATCATGGTGAAGTATGTGCAAAAGGCCAACTAAGTAAGCCAACCCCTGTTGGCAAAAGTGAGGCTATTTGGTTGTGTGTAATGCATGCACACGATGCCTGCCTATGGTTGGAAAGTGAAGCCAGAATTTGAAAGAATGTTCTTTTGTCGTTAGTCATTTATGGTATAAAGTCATCAACTGGTCATCCTAGACTCTGTGATGCTTGGCTAATGGTTGTTTTAGAGGGTTTAAATTGTTGGATAATGGATATGCTGTGATATTGTCAAGCACTGGTAACTTGATGTGTTTTTCTTTCTCATTCTGTTTTTTGTAATTTTTGGTTTCTTTCTATAGAGGAGATCTGATCCTCTTCTCTTGTATTTTCTTCCACTTCTCTTATACGTTTTCTTTATCTCAAAAATATTGGAATTGGGGCAGTGATTGCTTCTGTTGCAAACGATGGGTTTATATAACATATTACAAGTTCCCACTGGAGGTTTACATGGAATATTTTGGGATTGAGTGCATATGTATTAGGTGATACATAATTTGTCAGAGTGACAACGTAATCTATTGTGTGCAGCTCAGAGTTTTCTCTTTCTACCTTTTCTTGTCGTCTCTCTTTGTAAGCTGTTGCATGCAAACGAATGCACACGCTCACCCAGACACATTTACATGTGTGTGCACAAACTCATATATATTAAGGAATTCGTAGGCTAAGGTTTCTCATTTTTCTTATGAATACAACCAACTGAAAATTGATTCCATACCAATATTTACTTTCTTTTTATCTGAAAAAATTGTCAATTGCGGACATTAAATGATATAATTATAGACTAAATGTTGAAATAAACAGATTCTAAATTGTTTCTGGTTCAATATAGATGCCATAAGAGCTGCAAATGGGATTTCAGGTACCTTTCTAAATGGAATTTCATGGTACTTTCTAATTTCTATGATGTGAAGCCAAGTTTATTGTGGAAGTTGCATTCTCTATTTGTTCCAAACATTGAACTTCTAAGTTATAAAGTAGGCTCTGTTCTCAGAGTAATGCTGGAATAAATTTGCTTTCAAGTGAAATCATCATTGTTTAATATTTTTTTGACGTTGTTAGAGATATGAAAACCATTCTTGGGCCTTCACCCAACATGTCTTAACTTTCATATTACTCTTAAATAACACCACTGACCTCTCATTTTGTTTTAGTCATAGTAGCCTTGGTATAACATATCATGAATTCACTCCTATACACTTTATGCTACAAGCAAAAGCATCTTAATGGTGGCATGGTAATTGCCATTTGGATAGTTAATTTCTGGAGCACATACCAACTTGTTTGTGATATCATCTATTATCATAAATTTGACATTGATGGCCATTAGTATTTTTTCTCTTTTGAGACACATGAAAAACGCAACTTGAAGTGATAGCTTTGTCCGAAATAAAATAAAATTTCAAAATGTGGCTGAGATTAATTATGATGTTAATCAAATGAACTTCCTCTATGGTTCCATAGGGAGTAAATATCCTAATTAGTCCTCCAAAATTATAAGTGCATCAAGTTAGTCCTCTAAAGATTTTGGACATCAATTTAGTCTATCAATGTTTAAAATGGACATTAATTTAGTCCCCTAATATATACTTAGATATCAGTTCGGTCCTTAAATTGATTGATATTTTATACTACTAAGGACCAAATTGATGTCTATAATCTTTGAAGAGCTAATTTAATGTTCCACATATCTTTTGAGGACCACTTAGAGCATTTACAAATTTCTTAGCCCATTAACTGGGTTAGTTACTGGGTTGGATTGCTTTGTCGGAATCAATTACTCATTGAAGATATGCTGACAACAGTAGTTCTACATAGTTCTGATATGCTGGGAGATTGACAAGCCTTGCATCATGCTTGAGTTTTTCATGTTCCTTTGTTTGCAGAATCTTTTTATTATCGATGATATCTTATCCTACCATTAGTTGTAACATCCCAATTTCCGAGTTCTGAGTTCGCCCTCGAATTCCACATAATTTCCGACTTCACGTCCTGTCCGATTTCAGATTTCATCTCTATTACCGATTTCCGACTTCGAGTTAAGGTATATTGGGCATAATTTCCGACCTCTGACTTCAAGTGGCATAATTTACTACTTCACGACTTCCGACTTAAACTTCAAAGTTAGACAACATGGACGTGATTCCCGATATCTGACTCATGCCTTAAAACAAATGGACTCGACTTCCGATCTCATAACTTATATTCAAGTTTCAAGCAAGATGTATGCGAGTCCCGATCTAAGACTTCATGTTTCAAATGAAATGTGCACGGTTTCCGACTTTAGAGTTTATAGAAGCGATCTCCGGGTTCAATATGAAGAGCTTCGTCCTTAGAGTTGAACTCAAATAGAACGGACATGAGTTCGAATCTTTGCATTGATTTCCAAGTCCTACACGATTTCCGATCTTCGAGTTTATTCCCAAGAGCTCTCCATATCTGTTGAAATTCCCGAGTTTGAATTCGGATTTCCGAGATTAGGAGATTGCAAGCTATGACTTCCGACTTCCGAGTTTAAGTACTTGGGTTTGGAAATGTGACTCGAATTCCCGAGTTCCGACCTTAGTGTTGAACTCAATTGGGGTGGACACGAATTCGGATCCTTGAGCTGATTTCCATAACACACACGAGTTCCGATATACGATCTTATTACAAGGAGTCCCGACTTTGAACTGGGAGTTCCGAGATCAGTTGATACCTCCGACCTTGATTCCAAGTCTCAACATAAACAAGATTTCCTCAAGTCACAAACAACATGATACGAGTTCCGATATCCGGCTTCAGCTACAAGCTCAATTAAATATGGCATAAGTTCCGACCTCAAACAAAATAGAGGCAAGTTTCGATTTCAAATAGTATGGCGGTGAGTTCCACTAAAAGGGAGACGTAGCTAAATTTTTGTCCACAAGAAATTCAGCCAATCAAAGCCCTCCAAGTTGACTACCGCCTCAAGCTTATATATATAACTCATTCTTTCTCTCCTTCAGCCCCATTTCTACGCTACTTTCTCCCTTGTTCAGCTCTCTTTTCTCTTCTTCAACTCCATTACTCCCTCAAGCTTAGTAGGGTTCTAACACTCCAAGTTTCAGCACTTAGCTCCAATCATACTCCAAAGAGGTAGGAATCTGCTTTTATTCTTAAATTTCTTGCACTACGGTTGCATGAGATTGTGTTCTTCCTTATGTATCTCATGAATTATTGGATGGATTATGATGAATTATGGTTGAAATAATAGAAGACTTTGAGTTAGAATTATGATTAGAAGGAGAAAATTAGAAGGAGTGGAGAAGTGGGATGCTATCTTGGTGAGGGAGTCCACGGCAGTCCGTACGGCAGAGTGTACGGCGCCGCCTACAATCAGTCAAATCCGATGAAACATTTTTAGATGAAAGTAGACATTCAGGGCTTTCCATGGATATATCATATAAGGTTATTGGATTAGTATTGAGAGAGATACAAATTTCCGAAGTTTGACCTAGGGTTCAGGACTTTCATCCGGGCAGGGTGACTTGAGGAGGGTATAACTCATCCTATACAACTCCAAATTGAGTGAAACCAGTTTTGTTAGAAAGCCTACACATAGGGGAACATCCCAGTATGAAATTCCGAGTTTGTTATGGTCCTAATTGTTCTCAGTGATTCGAGGAAGTTGTCCTATGTCTAATCCAGACCAAAACAGGGTAGCTGAGGAAGGTAGAATTTCAGGACTTATAACTCGAGGTGTACTTAAGCAAATGGAGTGAAACTTGTGGCAAAAGAAAGGTTGTCCTGTTAGCTTTGATATGAGACCAATTTTATATGATTTGAGCTTAGTTTCGATTTTTAGTGAATTTATACTTCCAGGAGTGTAATTCAGGCTAGTGACTGAACAGGTTGAGGTAAGATTTGAATATCTTGAGTTATATAAATCAAAATGATATGGGACCAATGAGGTTAGAAAGTAGACACATAGAGCTATGCCATATCCAAAATTCGGGTTTAAATGAGTTGAATAGAGATAAAGGTGGGTTATAGAAGATTCGGGCAGAACCGAATAGAATTGGCAGAACGGCCAAAGTGATAGTTTCACAATAGTTGGTGGACATATAAGGTTTGAGTTGAGGATTGCTAGTTTTGCATTAATGTATATATGTCAGATTGAGTATAATGGTATGATTGAATTGTCTATGAGAACTGGCATTATTCATGGGGAAACAGAACTGATTCGTTGTGCTGCCGGATCTACGGCAGAAGTCTATGAAACTAGAACTATTTGAATGCAAGAATGATACAAGTATGATAGGAGGTATATGAGAATAAATCATGAAGCATATGTATGAGTATATTCAGCATGTTTATGCATGACCATGTATAAGAATGAAAGGACATGAGTATATTAAATGTCAATATATTGAATGTGGGTCTCTTCACTTGGAGGCAGTTACACTTTGAATCCCTCCCTGTGAAGGCAGCTAAAACAATGAGATCCCTCTACCTTGGAGGCATGTGGTCAGATGAGATCCCTCTACATTGAAGGCATATGGTTAGATGAGATCCCTCAATTATGAGGCACGCGACCGGAAGACATCTCTTCAATTAGAGGCACGTGACCAGAATGAGATCCCTCCAAGACTAGAGGCACGTGAATCCCCTTGCGGGTGAGTCGGTGTGACGATGTTCACAGGTGAAGCTGACAAGCTCACTCCAAGGCCAGGCTACCCAAGGGCAGTAAATGCACCCTAGGGACGGCGATACGTAATGCCTAGGTGTGCCAAGTGAAAGCTAAAGATTAAAGACTAAAGATTAAAGATTAAAGTTATGTGCAGATGTTATGTTCCCAGCATACTGATGTCATGTGGGTATCATCTGAATATACTGTAGTCAAAGTAAAGTATATGTGGAAGTTATGTCTCTAGTGCATTGATGCTATCGTACCTTATTGTATATCAATTATGAGTCTCAATATGATTCATGACTTGATTTGGTATGGGTTCTCCCCAAAGAACAAGTGTACGATAAAAATAAACTTTGCTTCGGATAAGATATTTTTCGAAATGTAAATTTAAACAGTTGTGCAGCATGTTCACCTTTTTCATAATAAACCGAAGCAAACTGGAGACGACCATGATGACACTATGTATGAAAATTAGAGAATCCTACTGAGAATTTTATAATTCTCACTCCTATTTCCATGTTGTCTCCAAATGATTTTAGAAGTTTCCGAAGACGGCTGAAGTTGCTGTCAGAGAAGGTCCGCTCAAGTAACAGTAACATCTCCAGGGTGTGGTACTATGACTTAAGCATAGTACTGTGCTTGGGAGGATATTCCATAATGGTATCAGAGCAGTTCGATCCTCCCCGGACCTGAGGAATTGGACTGACTACGTTTCTAGTATACTCTTGAATCCTTAGGAAATGAGAGGATGTCATGCGACTAATCTTATCTGCTTAGGTAGGATATAGGATATGAAATTCAATTAGAAACGCATGACCGCCTAACTGTGATTGTTATTGGTTGCTGTCACACTTAACTTATTGTTGAGCCTGATCAACTCAATGCTTTGTTGTGTGTGACTAGGAACTAATGGCTTCCAGAGGGCGTGGTAGGCCACGAACCGTACCCACTCCAGAAGATCCTACAAATTTTATGGATACGATGCGTGAAATGGCTCATGCCATGCGGGAGCAAGCCGCTGCAGCTCATCAAATGATGGACTAGTTGGGTAGGCGGCCCGAGGCCAGCCATGTAGGAAATCCACATGGCCTAGGATTAGACTTGGAATATCTCAAGTTTGCAGAATTCAGAAAAGCAAACCCACCCAGCTTTAGAGGAGCTTTCAACCCTGACAAGGCTGACGAATGGATCAAGGCGATAGAAAAGGTTTTCTCTGTTTTGGATTGTACAGATTGCCAGAAAGTAGCATTTGCCACTTATATGCTCGAAGCAGATGCAGAATTCTGGTGGAATGGTTTGAAGCGGCTATTAGAAGAATCCCAGATGGAGATCACCTGGATTGTGTTCAAGGATGCTTTTTACCAAAAATACTTTCCTCCATCAGTCCGAAATGCTAAGGAGTTGAAATTTATGCAACTCCGCCAGGGAAGCAATAGCATGTCAAAGTACATCGCTAAGTTTGAGGAGTTATGTAAGTTTTCCACAATCAATCAGCGGAATCCAGATGAGACGTGGAAGTGTGTCAAATTTGAAGGCGGATTGAGGGAAGATATCCTCGCTACAATAGACCTTATGGAAATCAGAGATTTTCCTACCTTGATAAACAAGTGCAGACTTGTGGAAGATTATAACAAGAAATTGGAAATTTCCCAGTCTAATACTCATGGAAAGAGGCTTGCACCTTAAAACTAGGAACTTGAATATGCCTCACCACCAAAGAAACTGCATCAATTTAATGGACGTGGGGATAAACAGTTTCAGGGGCCAAGCGCAGGGCCAACCTGCTCTAAGTGTGGAAAGTATCATGGAGGAAGGCCTTGTCTGGCCGGACAGAATGTATGATTCAGGTGTGGCAAGCCAGGACATATGATCAGAGAATGCCCTGAAAACCAACCATCGACTCCTAAACCGCAACATTCAGGGAGAGTCTTCACTATAAACGCGGAGAAAGCAACACCCCAGAGGAGTCATCACGAAGATTAGGGATAACCTAGGACAAGGATCCTCTTTTTGTTAAATTACGTTATGTTAAATTATATAACTAGGCCGACTGTCTTTTCCTTGACTATGTTTGTGTGTGAACTTTCTTTCAAACTCTTACGGTAATAAACAGTCAATTTTGCGATTAAATTTTAAGGACAAAATTTTTTAAAGGAGGGTAGTAATGTAACATCCCAATTTTCGAGTTCCGAGTTCGCCCTCGGATTCCACATAATTTTCGACTTCACGTCCTATCTGATTTCAGATTTCATCTCTATTACCGATTTCCGACTTCGAGTTAAGATATATTGGGCATAATTTCCGACCTCTGACTTCAAGTGGCATAATTTACTACTTCACGACTTCCGACTTAAACTTCAAAGTTAGACAACATGGACGTGATTCCCGATATCTGACTTCATGCCTTAAAACAAATGGACTCGACTTCCGATCTCATAACTTATATTCAAGTTTCAAGCAAGATGTACGCAAGTCCCGATCTAAGACTTCATGTTTCAAAATGAAATGTGCACGATTTCCGACTTTAGAGTTTATAGAAGCGATCTCCGGGTTCAATATGAAGAGCTTTGTCCTTAGAGTTGAACTCAATTAGAACGGACATGAGTTCGAATCTTTGGGTTGATTTCCAAGTCCTACACGATTTCCGATCTTCGAGTTTATTCCCAAGAGCTCTCCATATCTGTTGATATTCCCGAGTTTGAATTCGGATTTCCGAGATTAGGAGACTGCAAGCTATGACTTTCGACTTCCAAGTTTAAGTACTTGGGTTTGGAAATGTGACTCGAATTCCCGAGTTCCAACCTTAGTGTTGAACTCAATTGGGGTGGATACGAGTTCGGATCCTTGAGCTGATTTCCACAGCACACACGAGTTCCAATATACGATCTTATTACAAGGAGTCCTGACTTTGAACTGGGAGTTCCGAGATCAGTTGATACCTCCGACCTTGATTCCAAGTCTCAACATAAACAAGATTTCCTCAAGTCATAAACAACATGATACGAGTTCTGATATCCGGCTTCAGCTACGAGCTCAATTAAATATGGCATGAGTTCCGACTTCAAGCAGAATCGGGGCGAGTTCCGATTTCAAATAGTATGGCGGTGAGTTCCACTAAAAGGGAGACGTAGCTAAATTTTTGTCCACAAGAAATTCAGCCAATCAAAGCCCTCCAAGTTGACTACCGCCTCAAGCTTATATATATAACTCATTCTTTCTCTCCTTCAGCCCCATTTCTACGCTACTTTCTCCCTTGTTCAGCTCTCTTTTCTCTTCTTCAACTCCATTACTCCCTCAAGCTTAGCAGGGTTCTAACACTCCAAGTTTCAGCACTTAGCTCCAATCATACTCCAAAGAGATAGGATTTTGCTTCTATTCTTAAATTTCTTGCACTATGGTTGCATGAGCTTGTGTTCTTCCTTATGTATCTCATGAATTATTGGATGGATTATGATGAATTATGGTTGAATTAATAGAAGACTTTGAGTTAGAATTATGATTAGAAGGATAAAATTAGAAGGAGTGGAGAAGTGGGATGCTATCTTGGTGAGGGAGTCCACGGCAGTCCATACGGCGGAGTGTACGGCGCCGCCTTCAATCAGTCAAATCTGATGAAACCATTTTTAGATGAAAGTAGACATTCAGGGCTTTCCATGGATATATCATATAAGGTTATTGGATTAGTATTGAGAGAGATACGAATTTCTGAAGTTTGACCTAGGGTTCAGGACTTTCATCTGGGCAGGGTGACTTGAGGAGGGTATAACTCACCCTATACAACTCCAAATTGAGTGAAACCAGTTTTGTTAGAAAGCCTACACATAAGGAAACATCCCAGTATGAAATTATAAGTTTGTTATGGTCCCAATTGTTCTCAGTGATTCGAGGAAGTTGTCCTATGTCTAACTTAGGCCAAAACAGAGTGGTTCAGAAAGGTAGACTTTCAGGACTTATATCTCGAGGTGTACTTAAGCAAATGGAGTGAAACTTGTGGCAAATGAAAGGTTGTCCTGTTAGCTTTGATATGAGACCAATTTCGTATGATTTAAGCTTAGTTTGGATGTTTAGTGAATTTATACTTCCAGGAGTGTAATTCGGGCTAGTGACTGAACAGGTTGAGGTTAGATTTGAATATCTTGAGTTATATAAATCAAAATGATATGGGACCAATGAGGTTAGAAAGTAGACACATAGAGCTATGCCATATCCAAAATTCGGGTTTAAATTAGTTGAATAGAGATAAAGGTGGGTTATAGAAGATTCGGGCAGAACCGAATAGAATTGGCAAAACGGCCAAAGTGATAGTTTCACAATTGTTGGTGGACATATAAGGTTTGAGTTGAGGATTGCCAGTTTTACATTAATGTATATATGTCAAATTGAGTATAATGATATGATTGAATTCTATGAGAACTAGCACTATTCATGGAAAAACGGAACTGATCCGTTATGCTGCCAAATCTACGGCAGAAGTCTATGAAACTAGAACTATTTGAATGCAAGAATGATACAAGTATGATAGGAGGTATATGAGAATAAATCATGAAGCATATGTATGAGTATATTCAGCATGTTTATGCATGACCATGTATAAGAATGAAAGGACATGAGTATATTAAATGTCAATATATTGAATGTGGGTCCCTTCACTTGGAGGCAGTTACACTTTGAATCCCTCCCTGTGAAGGCAGCTAAAACAATGAGATCCCTCTACCTTGGAGGCACGTGGTCAGATGAGATCCCTCTACATTGAAGGCACATGGTCAGATGAGATCCCTCAATTATGAGGCACGTGACCAGAATGAGATCCCTCCAAGACTAGAGGCACGTGAATCCCCTTGCGGGTGAGTCGATGTGACGACGGTCACGGGTGAAGCTGACGAGCTCACTCCAAGGCCAGGCTACCCAAGGGCAGTAAATGCACCCTAGGGACGGCGATACGTAACGCCTAGGTGTGCCAAGTGAAAGCTAAAGATTAAAGACTAAAGATTAAAGATTAAAGTTATGTGCAGATGTTATGTTCCCAGCATACTGATGTCATGTGGGTATCATCTGAATATACTGTAGTCAAAGTAAAGTATCTGTGGAAGTTATGTCTCTAGTGCACTGATGCTATCGTACCTTATTGTATATCAATTATTAGTCTCAATATGATTCATGGCTTGATTTGGTATGGGTTCTCCCCAAAGAACAAGTATACGATAAAAATAAACTTCGCTTCGGATAAGATATTTTTCGAAATGTAAATTTAAGCGAGTTAGCAAAGATGTTCACCTTTTTCATAATAAACCGAAGCAAACTGGAGACGACCATGATGACACTATGTATGAAAATTAGAGAATCCTACTGAGAATTTTATAATTCTCACTCCTATTTCCATGTTGTCTCCAGATGATTTTAGAAGTTTCGAAGGCAATTTGAAGTTCTTTGTCAGATGAGGTCCGCTTAGGTAACAATAACATCTCCAGGGTGTGGTACTATGACTTAGGCATAGTACTGTGCTTGGGAGGATGTTACATTAGTTGCATTCTCCATATCTTTCTAATCAAAACATTTTTTCGTCAAAGAAAATAATAGTTCATGTTGTAATTCTGTTCAACATAAAACATGTAGAAATTTATTTTGTGAGGTTAATAGGCCCAGACCAATTTGATGTTAGCCCAATTAGACAATGGGATGTTGGTGGAAATTAGTTGCAAATGTCTAGTAATAAGTCCTTGTACTCGCAACTTGATGCAAGGTGGATCTTTTTTATTTTATTTTTTGTTGGGGCAGGGGGAGTCTTGTTAGGACACCCAGTTATTTCCAATTCCAGTTAGTTAGAAGAGTTAGTTGACTATAAATAAAGAGAGGAGTGGATTTGTTAGAGAATCTAGACATTTGTGAGGCTTTGGGAGAGTTAGAGGATGTTAGAAGCAGGTACTAGAAGTAGGATAGAGTGGAATAGAAATGTGCATTCAATAAAGGAATCCCTAGCAATGTGCTTGGAACCCTAAATTTGTACAAGAAAATACAAGAGAGGGAAATCTCATATTGGAAGGATTCTAGAGCTACTAATCCCTCTAGATGACTCAAATGACTAGAAAGGGGTCTAAACTTCAGATCTCCCTTTTTATTCTAACTACTAGCCCTTAATTGTTTTTCCTGCCCTTACCATTTTGATAAGTGTATTTTATTCATTTATTTTATATTCTTTTCTATGCTTGTTCATAGCTTTAATCATGTAAATATTATGTTTTTATTTTACTATTTGTGTTTTGTAGGAATATAAAGCTTCAGGATGATTTTTGAGCTGAACAAGAGTAAAATAACTCAATTTGGAGCTAATTCAAGAAAATGTTAAGAATTGAGTGTTGGATGAGCAGTATGTCTTTCCAAGTGCATAACTTTTTCCTCCGAAGTCAAAATGACATGATTCCACTTGGAGATGAAAGTAGACATCCAGAGCTTTAATTTGGCACCAAGATCAATCAAAAAGTCCAATAGACCAGAAAGATTGAAGTTGCCAAAGTTGGGCCTGATGCTGACCCGTCACTACATTCAATGCAGTTTTGCTCAATTCAGTTTTCCCTTGATATAAGGCCAAATGGGATGTTTCTAGAGCCAAAAATGAAGCCCAAGATGTTAACTTTCCAATGGTGGTCAAATTATTCTCATCCAAGTCCATTTGATCAATGAAATTTACATGTGAAGCTGAGCTACCAGAAAAAAATTGAAACTGCCAATTTTAATTAATGAATGGTGGGCCAATTGAGTTCAATTCATTTGTGGCTTTTCATTGTCTGATTATAGGTTGTTAAAACTTAATTATCAAAATTATTTCTGATAATCACCAATTCTTTGTGAGAATGTAACCTATGAAGCTAGTTTAGTGTGGAGTTACACTTGGAGCAGTTACAATTTGGATGGCTGAGGTTACATTTTGGCAAGGGACCAGCAACTAGAGGGGAGAGAAGAGGAGTAACAATTGAGCATTTTTTTTCTTTCTGGAGAGAGAAATTTTCGTGGAGAGAGAAAGAGGTTTCAGCCACTCATCCTTAGAAACCAGAGTTACAATATTGGAGTTGGAGAAGTGACATTTTCATCAAGCTTGTAGCTGTGAACATCACTTTTTGCTGCTCTTTAAGGATTTAATTGAGGACAAGAAGAAGAGATAGGTGCTGAAGATTAGAGTTTGGGCAACTTTGCTTTCACCCTTTAGTCTGCACATGTTTTCTTTCTTTCTTAATTCATGTCATGTATTCTTCAATTTGTGATATGGTTTTCTTTAGAATGTTAGGCTAAGTTATTTTTGTGGTTATGGGTGACCTTTGAACCCTAAATTATCATGTAATTAAATTGATTTTCAGACCTCTATTTTCTTAAGAGTTGATTATATTCTCCTACTCACTTCATGATTATGGTAGTGATGTGACATGTTTAGATTGGCCACCCTTATATTTCATGTTATTGCTTGTTGCTAGATTTAGGATTATGATGTTCATTATCCTTTATCCATATGTAGTAACTTGTGTGCAAACTTAATGGTCAAGTTTTGATTGTATGCAAGGGAGAATACAACCTAAGTCACTTAGTCCTATGTTAGAGACCAAAACTTAGATCAATCTGTACTTCTAGTTGCAATTGTTAATTGAACTTAGTGGATGTTCCCTATGTCAATTAGTGATTAGAATAGGTGAAAGGATGTTCCTTAATCTATTTAAAAGAAGGTAGGTAATAGAATGTTTCATTGCCTAAGATTGGTAACTATCAAAGGAGAATTGGAGGCTGAAATTGAGAACTAATTGCATGATATAACTTGGTGGGAAAAGGGATCCCATAACTAGTTTTAATTGATTTCAACAAACTAGCATCATTTGCTCTTGTTTATTTTTTTTATTTTCATGTAATTTTTTTTATAAAATTTTTGTTTGAATTAAAGAAACAACAAACCCCCCCCCCCCCATTTTGTGTTACTTTGTGTTTTTTAGAGCTTATTAGAATCAGAATCTAAAATAAGCTAAATAATTAGATTAATTCAATTCCTCGTGGATCGATCCTTTGCTCATTACTAAACTAATTTTTCCTAAACCAAGCAAAGGTTTTTAATTTGGTAGTTTAACGACATATCAAATTTTCCTATTTTTCAGTTACAAATTCTACCCAACTAACTACTTGGACCCAGCCTTAACCTATCTCCTCTTTCCTTCGTTTTATACACTTGCCCACAGAATCTGTTCCCAACACTCCCCCACTCTGTGGATTCACCTTGTCCTCAAGGTGGTCAATGAGGAACTGCTGCTGTAAATTTGTGAGCTTCTCCCACAAGTTCTCACAGCCAGGCAAATCTCTCCACTTGATCAACACTTTCATTAGTCCCTCCCTCTGCAATAACCCGTTGCTCCAAAATAGCTTCAGGATTCAGTAGCAGCTCCTCATCTTCTACGAGAACAACGGGTATTTCCTGCGGTTGCACACTTGCATCTGTCGAGGGATTGCCTTCTTAAGCTTACTGACATGAAAAATGGGGTGTAAGCGACAGGATGGTGGGAGAGCCAAGTGGGTATGCCATGAAACCAACTCTGTCCAGCACTTGGTAAGGCCTGTAAAACCTTGGGCGTAGCTTCTCATTTATCTTGCGAGCCATGGATCCCATCCTATGTCCTTGAAACTTGAGAAACACCTAATCCCCCAACCTGAAACTCCACATCATGGCAGTGTTTATCTGCAAAATGCTTCATTTGCTTCTGAGCTAACACCAAATTATCCCTCAATTCAGCAAGACATCATCATGAGAAACTATTAGCTGTTGAACCTCCTAACCCTTAAACGGGTATGTTTCACCTGGGAATAAGACTAGTGGAGGCCTCCTATAAACCACTTGAAACAGTGTCATCTTGATGGATGCATTGAATGAGGTGTTAAACCAAAACTCGGCCCAACTTAGCTGCTTCAATCACTACTTTAGTTTGAAGCCAACAAAGCAATGCAGGTATGTCTCAAGGTACCGATTTACCACCTTAGTCTGCCCATCTGTTTGTGGGTGATATGATGTCTGTATTTCAATTTGGTGACAGACTTTGTGAAAAGCTCAGACCAAAATTGGCTCAAGAAAATAGGATCTCTATCTAAAATAATGATCTTAGGAAACCCATGAAGACGAAAAATTTCCTGGACAAAGTGGTGAGCCACGTCCTTACTTGTGAAAGGGTGTGATAGAGCCACAAAATGGGCATATTTGCTCAACGTATCAACCACCACCATAATAGAATCAAAACTCTTAGCCTTAGGTAAGCCAGAAATGAAGTCCATAGAGACTTCAATCCACACATGATCAGGGACTGGAATAGGCTGAAGCAAACTAAAGTGATAAGGCCTTATACTTATTCTATTGGCAGGTTTGGCATTGGGCTACAAAGGCCTTCATGTCCTTGTGCATACCCTTCCAAAATACTGCAGTTGCCAACATTTTGTACATCCTCAAGAGTCCAGATTGGTCCCCAGTGGTTGTGCTATAGAATTCCTCCAACAACATCGAAATGTGGGTGGAATTTTGGGGAAGCCACCCTTCCTTGATTGAACAAATGCCCATTCTACAGAGAATGCCTCGGAAAATTTGGTGACCCTTGTATCAGACCCTGTATGATGGTTTAAAGCTGCTCATCATCGTGCACTTCAGCCTCAATAATGTTGCAAATGGAAGTTTAGACCATGGAGATAGCAGAATATAACATCTACCTAGATAAAGCGTCAGTGACTTTATTCTTAAGTTTAGGCCTGTAGCGAATTTCAAAGTCCAATCGGAGCAGCTTGGAAGTCCATTTAAACTGATCTTCACTTAACAAGCGTTGATCTGTCAAGAACTTCAAATTGTGCTGATCAGTAAGGATGAGGAAATGTCTACCAAGTAGATAATGTTGCCACTTTTGGGTTGCAAGCACAATAGCCATGAGCTCGCGTTCATACACCAATTTTCGTTGAGCTCGAGGTGTCAAGGCTTGGTTGAGGAAGGAAATAGGCCTGCCATTCTGACATAAAACATCTCCCAAACCTTGGCTGGAAGCATTTTTCTCTGTAACAAAATCCTAATTGAAATTAGGGACAGCCAAGGCTGGGAGGTTAGCCATTGACTGCTTAAGAGTATCAAAGGCTTGTTTGGCCAAGGGACCCCAAAAGAACCCATCCTTTTTCGTGAGGTCCGTTAAAGGCTTTGCCAATGTGCCATACCCAAAAACCTCTGAGAGCTTTGACATCCTTAGGGATTGGCCAATTCAACATAGCCTTTGTCTTCTTTGGATCAGTCGATACACCCGCAACTGACAATATATGACCCAAATATTCGACTTGAGCAACCCCGAATTCACACTTATTCCTATTAACAACCAAACTATGCTAAATTAGAAACTTAAAAACCTCTTGCAGGTGCTGCTCATGAGAAGGGATATCAACACTATACACTAGGATGTCATCAAAAAAAAAAAAGAGCATGAACTTATGCAATAAAGGCTTTAAAACATCATTCATCAAAGCCTGAAATGTGGAGGGGATATTCGTTAAGTCGAACGGCATAACAATAAATTCATAATGCCCCTCGTGAGTTCGGCATGCCGTTTTCTTAACGTCATCCTCCCGCATTCTAATCTGATGGTAGCCGGATTTTAGATCCAGCTTAGAGAAGACTGCAGCCCTTGCCAATTCATCCAGCAATTTATCAATAACTGAAATTGGAAACTTATCTCTGACTGTGATATTATTGAGGGCTCGGTAGTCGACACAAAATCGCCAACTGCCATCTTTTTTCTTCACCAGAATAATCGGGCTCGCATAAGGACTGATGTTGGGACGGATAATCCCTTAACTTAGCATCTCCTGGACCAATTGTTCAATAGCAATTTTCTGGCAATGCAGGTACTAGTAAGGACGCAAATTGGGGATATTTGCACTTTTCTACAAGGTGATGGCGTGATCAAACCTTTGGTGTGGTGGCAGCCTCGGTAATGCCTGAAACACCTCCTTACACTCCGCTAAGACCCCCAAAACCTCTGGTGGAGTCACTGCAGATGCTGCTATTGGTTCTAGCGGCCACAATTGAACCAGAAATGTGTCTCCTCTCTCGTGCAGGGTTTGTCAAGTTGGTCCCAATGTCACTGCTTGATAGCACAACTTGGGCTCCCTTAGCAATGTGGTCCACTGCCCCTTCTGACGGATGATCAATATGGGTTTTCTAAAGTTGGCCAAAACATCACCAAGTGTGTCTAACCAAGCCAATCCTAATACCAACTCGGACCCCTCTAGTTGAAACACATAAAAATCTTGAGTTGCCATCAATTTTGGAAATTGAATTAATACCCCTAGGCATTTACCATTGCTTGCAACCTACTGTCCACTTCCCACCTTTACCAAAAAATCAGAAGTAGGACAAACATCTAACCCTGCATCTTGAACCAACCCGGGGCTGATGAAATTGTGAGATGCCTCTATGTCTATCAATACTCTAGCTCGATGACCAGCAACATCCCCCCATAATTGCAGGGAACATTTTGTCATCTAACCGGCCATGCTCTTAAGCAGGATGTTAGAAACAGGTACTAGAAGTAGGATATAGTGGAATAGGAATGTGTATTTAATAGAGGAATCCCTAGCAATGTGCTAAGAACCCTAAATCTGTACAAGAAGATACAAGAGGAACTCTCAGGTTGGAAGGAATCTAGAGCTTCCAATCTCTCCAAACAACTCAAATGACTAGACAAGGGGTCTTAACTTCAGATTTCCCTTTTTATTCTAACTACCAGGCCCTAGCCGTTTTTCCTGCCTTTACCACTTCCTATTTTTCAGTTACAAATTCTGCCCAACTAACTGCTTGGGCCCAGCCTTGATCTATCTCCTCTTTCCTTCCTTCTATACACTTAACACAAAATCTGTTCCTAACAAAGGACTCTAGAATTTCTTCTCTATCTTGTAATTCTTGAATAAACACTAGTTCTTTGTGATTTCTGATTCTAATTCTAATAAATTCATATGCTTTACAATGTACTTCTTAATCTGGGAAAAGCCAATGTTTGATGTCAATGATTGACACTAATTAGCATGTTATCATGGTATTGTTTCTTGCCCATCCTTATATGTTTCTACTATTTAGGTTAAGGACAAGTTTGCAAATCATTGGAGAGATATCTAAGATCATTGCATCATGATTCTGATTTAGTTTTAGGAAGTTGGAAATAACTTCCAAATGCTTTAAGAACACATAAATTTGTGAGGTTGCTAGGTATATATTCTGATTTATGTTATTGCCATATTAGGCTCTAAGTATATATTCAAGAGGCATTTCTACATTAGTGCCCTATCCTCAATGATCTTGCATTAGCCTGTAGGCTGTAGCACTTTACTTTGCTGTGCTCTTGAAATTCATCACATAGCTGGTAGGCCCAGGCCTGGCCTGCATTAGCTTGTTCTGGCTCGTCAACCTATTACTTTCTTTATTTCTCTTTGTTTATAGGTTTTTTTGGGGTATTTTTTATTTATTTAGTTTAGACACTCTTTGGGGATTTTGGGCCATTGCACTCATTTGGACTTGAGAGATTTTATGGTTATTATTATCATTACCATCATCTTCATTGTTAGAGAAAGCTAGTTGAAAAAGGAAAAGTTAAAATTGCCCCCCTCCCCAGGAAATATATATTTGGTGGGCTTGCAAGGTTAAATGGATATAGTTTGTAGACCCTTATTTAAATGGGTATGCAAAAGTCATCTGAGTGTGCTAAATGGGTTCTGGGCTGGTCTGCAGGCCATGATCCATTTACCCGAATTTAGTAGTCACTACCTCTAGGATGTGCTTGTCATTGCTCTTGCTTGTGTATGCATTCAGAAAAATTGTATTTCAGACGAGGGCTCTTATTTCGAAGCTGGCTGAGGAGAGAAACTCTGCTATTGACAAAAAAAAAAAGGCTTTCAACAAGAATTGGTATACAATTGATACAAAAAGCTTGTTGGCATGCTTATGCATCAGTTATCTAGAAATCTCCATAGGTTTTCTAGATAGTTATCCTATGCATGCTTTCAATGTTCCTAATATGTTATTGTTGGTGATTAGCAACTGTATTTGGAAGGATATTCTGATATCAAAATATTCTATTTAATTCCTTATTTATATAGATTAGGAAGAATAGAATCTTTTTTTTATTAGGTAGTCAATATCTTTAATTTATTTTCTTATTTAAGAGGAGATTGTTTTCTCCTTTATTTAGGAATAGAATCAGTAGTACAGATTCTTCTCAGGCCTATATATTTTTTGGCCTTTGTAACCTATTGAAGATATAGCAAAATACCTTTTCTACATGGTATCAGAGCACGATCTGAACCATCACCAAAACACCCCTCTGTCCCATGGCTGACAAAGGCGAAAAACTAGAAGGAGAGGCCAAGATAGAGACTGGTGGCACTGTCCTAGCCAATCCAATCTAGGCAAAAAAACCTTCCAATCACAAGCCATAAACTGAATGGCTACAATTACACTCAATGGGCGAGATCGATCTGTCTCTTCCTCCAAGGAAAGGGAAAGGAGAAGTATATCACTGGTGAAGCTAAGAAACTAGAAAAGAATGAAGCCAAACTCAAAACCTGGAAGCTGGAAAATAGCCAAGTGATGTCATGGCTGCTGAACACCATGACTAATGAAATTGGAGAAGATTTTATGTATTTCAGCACTGCAAAAGAAATATGGGAGGCAGTGCAAGAGACCTACTCAGATGTGGACAACACCTCAGCCATCTTTGAGATCAAGAGTCTCGTTCATGAATTCAGACAAGGTACCTCAACTGTCACATATTGGCAGCAGTGGGACATCTATGAGGAGACTAAATGGAGCTGTGCAGAAGATAGTATACAATACAAGTCTCTTGTTGAAAAGGAACGAATCTATAGCTTCCTCCTTGGTCTAAATAAAGACCTTGATGAAGTACGTGGAAGGATACTTGGGAAGAAGCCACTTCTAAAGGTCTGAGAAGTTTTCTCTGAGGTCAGAAGAGACGAAAGTTGAAGGAAGATCATGCTAGGAGACCCCCCTGCTGTTCAAATGTCTGAAAGCTCAGCCTTGGCTACAAAAAGGTCATGGCCAAACCATCAGCAGAAAAAACCCAGACCTTGGTGCGGACATTACAGGAAGACAGCCATACCAAGGATATATGCTGGTTCCTCCATGGAAAATCAACAGATAGTAAGCCGAAAAGTAAAGAGAAAATAGGGGCAACACAACTGTTTTTCACACACTAGAAGACTGATAGAGACCACAAATAGGAACCAGAAAATTAAAGAAACTGAGTGTGTTTTTAACAGAGAAGAAGAAAATATAAGGTTAGCATGAAATTGAAGAAGACGTTTCTGAGCATTAGAGAGGCTCAAACTCTCCCAAAGCCTAGTCCAAATTTCTACCTACCCTCCTTCACACACACCCTCTTTCATATATACAGCCTCTTACCTTACTTCCCAAACCTCATAACAGAATCGCATGGTATCTCCTTCCCCCCACTATCTTACTGTTGACTCAGCAGTTTGTTACACAAGAATGCCCATCATTCTCTCTCACCTAACATACTTAGCACCTACAACTGAGGCCTAATTCATGAGTGGCTTGGTATCTAACAATACTCCCCTCTAAAAGAATCACCTTGTCCTCAAGGTGATGGTGTAAAAGCCAAGACAATATTGCTAAAGAAAGAGGTCCACCTGGATCCCAAATCTTGAAAGAAAAGGAAAATGTTATTGCAATGTGGAAATGTCCACTTCGGTCCCATAGTGTTGCTCCAAGTCCAATACTCAAAACTATTGGACTTCTCTCAGACATGAAGGATTTTAGACATTCCCTAAACTCCTATAAGCTCTGTTGGCATTGGTGGCCTGCTCTATCCTCCTGAGGCTCAACCTTGAGCTCCCACTCAATTACTAGGCATGGAAGCAGTAGTTGGCTACCTGGTGGAAACTGTTGGTCTATTGCTTGATCTTTAGTTGTAGGATTCCACTTCAGATCTAGCATAAGAACATGGAGGGCAACCACCATGTTGAGACCAAGACCCTCAGGGAGAGTGTTGAAACCTTTTCCAGCTATTCCTCTTACAAAGACTGACAATATTCCATCAAGTCTTCTATATTGAATTGAAGAGTCCTTAAGACAAACTTCAAGCCAACCTGACATCCACCTCCACTGAGAAAACACTATAGCTTTATTTCCTCCAAGGCTATCATTGCTGTCTCCAAAAGTGTTCTTTACAATATTTGTCTTCGAAGTTTGGGATTATTGTTTAAACAAAGAGTGCAACACAAGTATGGCCTTAATTCTTGAATAATGAATCCTCTGATCAACTCCAGCATCATCACTAGACTGGGCACCCTCCTCCATAATTGCTAATGCCTAATCACTTTCTATTTGATAGGCAATTTGTAGCTCATTTTGTAGAACTTCAAAGCTGTAGAATTCACTGTAGCAATCCATACAGTAGGGATCAATCATTACATAGTCAATGTCCTCAATACTTCCCCCCTCAAAATCCACCTTGTCCCCAAGGTGGAAGTTTAGAAGTTACTCTTTGGTTGTTGCCACTGCTATAGATACATCACCTTCAACTGCCTTTCCTATAAGAGCAAACATCTCTATGAACAGAAACTTTGGGGAGGCAATGGTAATCCGATAACTTGAGTTCTCCTACAACTGAACCAAAGCTAGCTGGTGTATACCCAAACAACAAACGATAATTGTTATCAGTAACCTTGTAAAACAAAGTCACCTTGATGTAAATCAAAAGGAAGGCCCACACCACTCTATGAAGGAGTATCTCTTCTGTTTCTTCATGTTCCTCAGCCATAAAGTACTCGATTTGAGAATCGTCCAATTTGCCAAGGATCAATTGAGCAATGGCTGCAAACCACTGTATCAGCTGATGGAGTTGAGAGCAACCATCTTCATCTTTAGGTCCGACTTTGACGGCTGGCTTGGATGGCTTAAAGCGACCAATTACTTCTTTGAGACGTGATGAGCCGTGGTTCCACCTTTTCAACACTAGAGAGTAGTTTTCTTTTGTCTCTGAAAAAGAAACATGATTCAACCTCAACCATGCTTCTCGTTGAGGAATTTTTAGTCCCCAATTTCTATATATTTCTTTCTGGGTTTGGCCCAATAACTTCAAGACATAGCTACTTTCTTCAACACTCCAATCCTTCTCCAATTGGACTTGGGCTTGGCCCAATACTATTATATTGGAATTTGAAAGCCACTTTTCAAATATTGGTGGCATCTGGCCCCAAAATAATATTAATGGCGTGGTAATGCTAGAGTATACTTGCTCCCACCTTTGGGCCTGGTCCATGAGGTTAAGAAGTGAACATGCCTGAATAATTTGGGTTTGGCCCATTAGGTCAACAACTTGACCCACTTCCTGAAGATCCAATTTTGCTCTTCCTTTCTGCTCTTTCTTGTTCACGCTGCATCCATGTTGAATGGTCTGTTCTGCAGCCGCTGTCGCATCTGCCATCTCTGCCTGAACATCCACCATAGACACCTCAACGGCGGCAGCACTCTCATCTAAGTCTATCAAATTGGGTGGGTCTGATGGCAGCTATTTCGTTTCCGCCTCCACCTTTGTGTGAGGTAATTCACCGGCCTTTGATAATGGCTCGTTGGCTGCCACCCACACTGGGTTTGGCAGTTTTAGTGGCATTGCACAGTCTTCCTTCACACAGTAGGGATGAGCTTCTTCGGCCGCTTCCACCTCTGCCAACACCTTAGTCACGACCGTTGCAGAGGTCTCAAGGTCCGATGGCTTCTGTGGTGGTCTACCATCACTCGACATTTCTTCTCTCCTTCCCTTCCTCATGCAGTCTTCTTTGTTGTGCGATGAGTCCTGCTCTCTCACTGTCACGGTTTGATGGCCACCCATGTTGACGGTTGTTCATCTCTATCCTCTGTCATGACGCCGTGGGTGCCCATTGTTCCAAGACAAGTCAGGCGGCCTACTCCCCCAAGAGAATCCTTCTTTGCATCTCAAAGATCAATCCTCAGAGCAAGCAAGAGAACATCGCTTGTGCGTCCTCCTGATTCCCCTATCCTAATCCTCCATCTCAATCCTTTGACGCTCTCTCCATGGCGGAGATTGCCCTCTGGTTCGAGTTTGGTGTCGTCCTCTTAATAGCCGCTCGACCTCATCCATCTTCCTCTCCAGATTCTTTATCCTAGCTTCCATGGCAACTTCAACAGTTGGCCTCCACAGCCCCCAGGGATGAGGCTCTGATGCCAATTGATAGAGACCACAAATGGGAACCAGAAAATTAAAGAAATTGAGTGTGTTTTTAACAGAGAAGAAGAAGATACAAAGTCAACATGAAATTGAAGAAGTTTCTGAGAAATTTCTGCCTACCCTCCCTCACACACACCTTCTCTCACATATACAGCCTCTCACCTTACTCCCTAAACCTCATAACAGAATCACATGGTATCTCCCTCCCCTACTATCTTACTGCTAACTCAGTAGTTTATTATACAAGAATGCCTATCATTTTCTCTCACCTAACATATTTAGCACTTACAACTAAGGCCTAATTCATGAGTGGCTTAGTATCTAAGAAAGACACAACAGAAAATGCTGCACCTGACACCAGCCCCTTCAGCAAGGAACAGATGGAGCTGTTACAAAAACTCCTTCAACAGAGCATGAAAACAGAAAGTACCAGTAGCATTGCCTTTTTGGCACAGAAAGATAACTGTTTAAATGCTTTATCAGCATGCAAAGGAAGAACATCAGATTGGATTGTGGATTTGAGAGCCTCTAACCACATGATGGGGGATATTAATACATTCAGCAAGTATTATCCCTATCATGAAAATGGTACAGTCAGAATAGCAGATGGTACTCATTCTAAAGTGGTTGGTAAAGGATCGGTTATGGTGTCTAAGGATATCATCTTAAAGGATGTTCTCTTCGTCTCTAAACTCGATTGTAACTTGCTGTCTATAAGCAAATTAACCAAAGATCTTAATTGTGTTACTAAATTCCAACCTCATTTGTGTGAATTTCAGGCTTTGGATTCGGGGAGGAAGATTGGTAGTGCTGAAGAATGTGCGAGGCTCTATCTCCTACGGGTTGATAACTCCAAGATTAACCAAGAAGGATCAAAATCTACTTATGCAGTAACCTTACCCAATGCTGAGTCTGTAATGTTGTGGCATTATCGCCTATATCATTCAAACTTCATGTATTTGGAAAAATTGTTTCCATCCTTGTTCAATAAAAATCCAAAAATTTTCCAATTTGAAGTGTGTCAAATTGCTAAGCATACTCGAAACACTTATACCACACAACCATACAAACCATCTCAACTGTTCTCCCTAATCCACAACGATGTTTGGGGACCCTCTAGAATCAACAATATCACTGGTTCTAGATGGTTCATCACATTCATTGATGACCACACAAGAACAATGTGGGTGTTTCTCATGAAAGAAAAATCAAAAGTAGGGAAAATTTTTGAATACTTCCACAACACCATAAAGACACAATTCCAGACAGGCATCCAAGTGCTCAGAATGGACAATGTAGGTTCCTCTCTCCAGAAACATGGCATCATTCATCAAAGCTCATGTGTCAACACTCCACAACAAAATAGAGTTGCCGGACAGAAGAAGCGTCATCTCTTGGAAGTTTCTAGATCATTGTTGCTGCCCACTAATGTCCCCTCAAAATTTTGGGGAGATGCTATCCTCATAACCACCTACCTTAAAAACCAAATGGCCTCAAAAATCTTAAACTATAACACCCCTCACTCCACCTTTCAAACCTTCTTCCCAAAAACTTGCCTCTTCATACATATCCCAATTAAAATATTTGGGTGCTCTGCCTTTGTCCACAATCATCAACCGAATCGAAGCAAGTTTGACCCCAATCAATACCTTGCATTTTTCTTGGTTACTCACCAAACCACAAGGGCTACAAATGTTATTCTCCCTCCACGAAAAAGTTCTATCACTCTATGCATGTCACCTTCCATGAGGACAAGCCATTTTTTTCCAAAACAGAAACTCAGGGGGAGACAAGACAAAATGACTTTCAGTTTTGGAAATTCAGGAACTCTAGCATCCTTGAAGGAGAACAAAATGCAACTGTGTGTGATGAACCAGACCTGGAAACCAGCTGCCTAGCTGAACCTGAAGCAAGTAAACCAGAAAATGAAATAGCAGAACCAGAAAAGGAAACAACAGAACCCGAGGCAACAAATAAAAGGCCTACTACACAAGCAGACAAGCCACTTCTTGTATACTTGCAAAGACAGAAAACCCAAAAGGATCAATAGCATTCTACACTTCCAAGGTAAGGTCAAGAATCTAACCAAATATCAAAGTTTGGAGAAACTCACCAAGGTAACATTTTTCCCACTTCCTCACAGTCTGAAATTTCTACCAAAGAAGATATTAATCTGTCCATTGCTGTTAGAAAGGGTATGAGGTCTTGCACTCAACACCCTATTGGAAAATTTGTGTCTTATGATAGATTGTCACCAAATCATAAAGCCTTTGTGACAACAATTGGCAGCATTCAAGTACCAAGGGACATACATGAGGCATTACAAAACCCAAAGTGGGCAGCAACTGTAAAGGAGGAAGTTCAAGCTCTAGAGAAGGTGGAACATGGGAAATTTCAATCTTGCCAAAAGGAAAGAAATCTGTTGAGTGCAATGCTGATGGCAGTATTAACAGATACAAAGCACATCTAATAGCCAAAGGATTTACACAATCCTATGGCATAGACTATGAAGAAACCTTTGCTCCAGTGGCGAAGCTAAATTCAGTTCGAGTTATTTTGTCTCTTGCAACAAATCTTGACTGGCCTTTGCACCAATTTGGCATCAAGCATGCATTTCTCAATGGCAAGCTAGAAGAAGAAGTCTACATGAACATTCCTCTCGGAATTGGGACCCCAAGAATAGCAGGCAAAGTGTGCAGACTTTACAAGTCTTTATATGGGCTCAAGCAATCACCACGAGCATGGTTTGAAAGACTAACTTGAGTTGTCAAAGAAAATGGCTTTGTTCAATGTCAAATAGACCATACAATGTTTGTTAAACACTCGCTAGAAGGAAAAACAGCATTGTTCAGTGTGTATGTTGATGGCATAGTCATCACTGGGGATGACACTAAAGAAACTGAACAGCTCAAGAAGCTCTTGGCTAAGGAATTTGAAGTGAAGGATCTAGGAAAACTAAAGCATTTCCTAGGAATGGAGGTAGCTCGATCAAGAAGCAGAATCTCTATGTCCCAGAGAAAGTATACCATGGACCTTTTGAAAGAAACTAGTATGTTGGGCTGTAAGCCAGTTAACACCCCAATGGATCCAGCAAAGAAAGGTAGGGTAGAAGAATAGATTCCTCCAACCAACAAGGACAAGTACCAAAGGCTTGTAGGAAAACTAATCTATTTAACTCAACAAGGCCTGATATTGGCTTTGCTGTGAGTATGGCAAGTCGGTTTATGAACAATCCCACTGAGCCTCACATGAAGCTTGTAAACTGAATCCTCTAATACCTAAAGGGGACTCCAAGCAAAGGACTACACTTTGTAAGGAATTCTAATAGAGACATTGAGGTGTACACTGATACAGATTGGGCAGGATCAGTCACTGACCAAAACTCCACCACAAGTTACTGTTCATATGTTTGGGGAAATTTGGTCACATGGAGAAGCAAAAAGCAATCGGTAGTTGCTAGGAGCAGTGCTAAAGCAGAATTCAGAGCTCTTTCTCATGGTATTTGTGAAGGGATATGGCTCCAAAGAATGCTTAAGGAGCTCAAAATATCCTCAACCTACCCTATGAAGGTCCTATGTGACAACAAAGCTGCCATCAGCATTGCCAAAAATCCAGTTCATTATTATAGAGCCAAACATGTGGAAATTGATTGCCATTTTATAAAAGAAAAGATTGTAAGTGGGTTGCTAGTCTAGAGTACACACCATCCAATCAACAAACTGTAGATATTCTGACTAGAGGTCTTCCGAAAAACACCTATGAGACTCTAAGGTCCAATTTGGGCATGGTAGACATCTACCACCCAACTTGAGTGGGAGTGTTGGTGATGAGTGACTATATTTAGAAGGATATTCTGATATCAGAATATTCTATTTAATTTCTTATTTATACAGATTAGGAATAATAGAATCTTTCCTTTATTAGGTAGTCAATATCTTTGGTTTATTTTCTTATTTAAGAGGAGATTGTTTCCTTCTTTATTTAGGAATAGAATCAGTTGTACAAATTCTTCTCAGACCTATATGTTTTTGGCCTTTGTAACCTATTGAAGATATAGCAAAATACCTTTTCTACAATTATTGTTATATGTTGGTTATTGGCATAGCCTGAATTTATATCCAAATCTCTGTTTGAATTATAGTATGGAAAAGATTCACATACTTTTGTTCATCTGTTCATGAATCCATTATATGTCTACATATCTTGAAAGCTTGTTCTCATACGTATAGGTAGGCAGGGGAACCAAAGCATATACGTTCGATTTCTAACTTCATAAATGACCTTTTGTTCTTCTGATCATGACGATAGTCATAGTAGTCAATTGCGGTGCGATTGCGCGCTATAGCGGCCATGACAGAGCTTATGGAGCGGAGCGTTTTTGGTCACGGCTATTAGCGGCTGCTATCTTGTCCCACTCTTATTTCATCGATAGCAAGCAAACATCAGGGGCTTAAGTGGATTTCTGCTTCATACATGCCTTCCTCTCCCTACCCTTCTTTTTCAACTATGACGACCCAGTTTCCAGCATCGGTGACCATGACCAGCAGGTTTGGTGTTTGCTTCAGACTTGAGACCCATCAGATCTCGTCTCTTCCTTTAGCTCTGTGTTTTTCTTGTCTTTTTCCCATCAGACCGGCACTTCTTCTCTTTGTGTTTTTTTTTTTTTCTTTTTCCCCACTTTTGCCCCATCCATTTATCTATGACCTATGATTTGAATGTTTTAATGGTCTGATTAGACTTAAGTTTAATTAAAATTTAATATGCTATATACAATTTCTTTTATATATATATATATATATATATATATATATATGTAAATTATAATAGTCATTTATATTTATTAAAATTAAAATAGCGGTCATGCTGCTACTCACTATCCCGTTATAGCATTTTTGGCAACTGATGCTCCACACCGCTATCTGTGATTGACTACTATGATGATAGTAAACTATGCAAACTGTGAACATGCGCTATGATGAGTTCTTCAAAATTTGTAGGACTAGCTAACATGGCTGCCATATCCTTTGCTTTTGGCAGACCTTGCTCGAACCGAATAAAACTATTGTGCTGTAACTTTGTATAGTTCCCATATAAATGCCATCTGAGCGAAGGAAAGTTCGAAACTAATAATGGGTTTTGGAGTTGTATGCTTGTCTTTTAGGGTTTGTTTTGCAAGGTGAAGTTAATATATTATGACTCTTATTAAATTTTTTGGGGAAAGTATTATATAAATTTATCCCTTAAAACCCTCTTATTCATTAAAATAATGGATAACTTGGATGTGAATTTTAATGCATAAGAAATTTCTGTCTCCCTCCATCTCATTTTTTTAATATTTTATTAAAATAACAAAAACCAATTATTAAAAAATATATAAGTAAATAGTAAATAATATTTGATATAAATTAAAATTATATAAAAAAGTTAATATATATTAATAATAAGTATTATTAAAAACTAAATATTTAAATAATTTTTTTAAAATTTATAATTATATGATTGACAAAATTATTTTTTTATTTTTATATATGATAGGAGACTCAGGCAAAAATATTAAAATGTAAAAGAGTGAGATTATATATTTTTTTTGTCAGCAAAGTATTTCTACTCTTGGTCACTGTCGCAATTAGGAGGCAGAGTCTTATATACTTGTTACTATTATTATATTTTATTAAAAGAAAAATAATTATTATAAAATATATAAATACATAATAATTTTTTTATTTCAATATAAATACATAACTCTTATTATTTAATATAAATTATTACTGTATATAATAAGACCTAAGAGACCTGAATAAATTTAGAGAAGAGGTTATAATAAATTGCTCGAGTTATTGAATACTCAGCAAGCCTATATGTACAACCAGAAAATACAACTAAAATTGTTACATTAATTATTAATTATTTACAATAAATAAACTGCAACTACCTATATACATGAACCCAAAAGATACATGAATCATATTGATGCCTACATTTATTTCTAACACTCTTCCTCAAGTTGGAGCATATAACTAAAAAGCTCCAAACTTGCCACAAATATGATTAACGTGAGGTCCCCTAAGGGATTTTGCAAGTGTGTCTACTTGTTGATCATCCGAGCTAACAGATTCAATGATCAATTTTAATGTGCTTGGTTCTCTCATGAAACATATAAGCTATATGAAAAGCTACTTGATTATTGCAAGATAGCCTCATTTATTGAATATCTCCAAACTTCAATTCTTGGAATAGTTGTTTAATACAAATGAGCTCACAAATAGCCATGGCCATAGCTTGATGAAACTTTTGCACTAAACCAAGCAACAGCTTTTTACTTTTTACTCTTCTGGGAGGCCATACTTCAGAAACCAACGAAGACACAATATTCTGAGGTGGAACGTCTACCGAAAGGAGACCGTGCCTAATCTGCATCACAATAATCAATTATTTGAGAATACCCTTTATCCTCATAGAGTAATCCTTGCCCAAATTCCTTCTTAATATATCTTATAATACGCATCACAACGTCCCAATGTTCAGTGTGAGATTTTATAAATTGGCTACTACTTCAACTGCAAAAGAAATATATGGTCTGTAGTATTGTGATAGATAAGCCTTCCCACCAATCTTCGACACCTCTTGGGACACCCTTAGGATTGGAATAGGGCTTCCCCTGTTATGGTAACTATTTATGATTTGGACCTACGGGACTGTCAAAAGGTTTACAATCCAACATTTCTGTTTCAGTGAATATGTCCAATGCATTCTTCCTTTGTGAGATGGTAATTCCATTTCTTATTTGAGTTACTAAAGTCCCAAGAAAATATTTTAAGTTCCCTAGATCCTTGGTTTGAAAATTGTTAAACAGATGTTCCTTCAGCGTAGAAATTTTCTAATTATCATTTCATGTGATAACAATGTCATCAACATAAACTACCAAGTAAATACATTTATTAGGAGAAGTGTTACAATAGAAACTAAATGATTTGCTTTGCTACATTTCATCCCAAGCTCTTGAATAACAGAACTAAACTTTTCAAACCAAGCTCATGGAGACTGTTTTAGGCCATAGAGAGAACGCTGAAGTTTACAAACCAAACCAGGCTCCTCCCGAGGAGTCTTTTTATTGCTCCGCTCTTTCTATCGGCCTTCTACCATCTTTGCCATTTGAGGAGTCACTCCAACTTTCTAATACATTCATTTATAATCCTATTTTGTATAGTGCCTCCATTGATCTGTTGCATCAGTCTGATCTTTGCATCATTGGCTTATTATCTTGTTGGTTTTTTACCATGTCCCATACTACATTGCAAATAGCTATGCAATAAAATTTTTCCTTAAATTTGGGTGGCACTTTTTTTATCACATTTAATACTTGAAGCACTCTTCCATTTCATCCATTTAGCTTGAATTCTATGGTTTATATCTCCCTTTAGTTCTCCTTGATTTTGTATAATGGAGCAAAGATACTTAAATCGTGTGATTTGTGATATGGTATGATTTTTGATTTTCACCTCTAAGCTAGTTTTAAGGATTTATTGTTAGTACTGCATGTTCCAGGTGTGGTGCAAGACTGCAGCTACGATACTTAAGTTAGCAAGAGTCAAGAGGTATTAGTGTTAGGGTTAGATGTCATACCTAAGCTTCTAGATCAATATTTATATTGTAGGAATAGTAGTTTCAACTTTATAGGGATAAAGCAATTGCTTAACCCTTGGCTAGATGAGCTTCTGTAACTGCTTCCCCGGCCTTAGTTGGCAGGAGTGCAACTTCAAATGTTGGGTGAGTTCCGGCTTGGGCCTCTTGGGCCGTGATGGTATCGAGGGACTGGGCTTGTTGCCCTAGTCCATAACAGTACCCAAAAAATATAAAAAATAAAACAATCCTTTACCTTATTCTTCAATTAACCTGCAAGTTGCTTATTTATACTATTTTTCAATTTTCAATTACAGGTAAATGTCCAACGAATCACCTGATCTTTTCCATGCCCCTTAATGTATATTTCAGTTTAAATATTCAAGGAATCCTTCGAGTATTGAATACTGTTCATGATTTATTGGAGAGCGTTGAGTGGCTTCCTTGATTCCTTCATTCATACCATTAAGTGACTCTATAAGTGTTATTTTTAATCGTATCCATTACTTGCCATATTATTTAAATCATTGATGCAGTAGATAGATGATCATATTGTAATCAACTGTAAAAATTATGATTTCCATTAAGAAAGATGGATTGCCTTTGAATCTCTGCATACAGGAGCTCTTGAAGCGTGAAGTCAGTAGAAGCCGTGGTGGAATGCCATGTATGTACGTTGTTCTTGTTGCCTTGATTTGGATACTTATTGAAGAGGACACGAACTGTGTGATCTCTAGCTTGTCCAAAATGACAAATTGTAGAAAGCAGCAAGAGATTGTGAGTGAGCAGCAGAAGCTGTTTATTTGTATTGTTGGCATCTGATGCTTGTAGAAATTTGGAATGTGTGATAAGAAATAGTTACCCACATCAGAAATTAGACACATGAGAAGTCGTTGCAATTTGTATCCTCTGAACCTAATTTGATGTGCCAGAGTTGAACGTACCAGCAGCTTTGCTGTCCCTCGCAAAGTCCCCTTTTGTCCCCCCATTTTCTTCCCTTTTTGTGCATGATGAGGTGCAAGGCCACACGGGCTGGGAGTGGGTGAAGCCCCCCTCTCTCTCCCCCCTGGTCCTCCTCTTCTCTTTTTTCCTTTTTGGTTACTGGGTATCCATGATGAAACCATTTATTGTTAGTTTTTCTAAATAGATGTTTGAAGTATATTAAGGTTTTAATTAACAACCAATACATGTTTAATAATCAAAAAGGGCGCCGATACATGTGAGAGAAACTTGGGTATTGGAGTAATTGTCATTACATTTGTATAACAATGATCAAACATTTGGTAGCAGTCTTCCTTTAGGCGGCTTATTTTGCGAGTCCTGAGCACGATTCAGTCACACGGAACCCGAAATAAACTGGGGTTTTACACACATGATCTAAAGGTCTACTACTTTGTCTTATAGTTTAAGTGGCATCTTTTTTGATCCATGTGACAAAGAATTTGTTGTTTTGAATTTAGAGTTTGATTTTTATTTGTCTATCTCGTTTCTTATTTTCCTCTAGTGTCACTACGATCTCTTTAGAACCTAAAAATAATTAAATAAATAAAGGTCTACTACTTTATGAAAGAGTTAATTGAAGTCTTCAGAAAGGTTGGTGTAGTGAAAGGTCACAATCTTACCATCACAAAAAAGTTATAGGTTTTATTATTTAATTTGTATATACTATAAAGATAAAAAAAAATTATATAGATATCAAATTATATATTATCACATCAATAAAATTGTTTAAATAAATCTTATAAATAGAAATATATAATTTGATGATATTATAAAATTTTTATTTGTTAGTATATCAAAATTAATCCCGCAGCATTACTTATTTGTAAAAGTTTAGTAAAAGCTTTTCTCTTTCATGTCTTGTGAAAAAACTTCGAGTGAAGAAGGATTTAATACAGGTATATAACTTTTTAAAATATATTTAATAATTTATTATTGTAATATACTTTATAAATATAATAAATTAAGATGATGACCATAAATACAAAAAGAATGCGCATTATTTAGTCAACTTTAAGTTTCTTGGAAAATTTTGTATGGTGTTTGAAGTGACATGCTCATGCATACCAATAATGCGTGAAAAGAAATTCATATAATTATGAGTAGAAATGTATCAGGTTAAGCTTTGCTTCAAATAACTTTGACTTTTTTTTTTTCTGGAACTTGGACTTATTTTTAAAATACTTGGCTTCAGCTTCACATATTTACTTGATATGATAGAGGCAATTTTCCAAAGTCTAGTATGAACTTTTAAAAATTCAGCGTGGCTTGAAAGATCTGAGTGATCATTCTGAAAATTTAAGGTATGTTTTTTTTTTTTTTTTGGTACAGCAGGAAAGGAAGAAAAAGAAACTAGAGCCTCAAAAATGCAGTCCCCTTATAGTTCTCGTGCAGAAGTGGAGGCAATCCATGAGGAGGGTCATGAAGCACCATTAGCTTGCATTCTTTATGAGCCCCATCCTTGGCCAAGAAATCTGCACATACATTCCCTTCACAGAGAACATGACATAGAGTTTTCGTCTAGTCTCTACTAAGCCACTACTTTATGTCCATGACAACAGCACCATACAAATGATCCTGCACTTTGGAGTGAACCAATCTAATAGCTTCCATAAAATCAGATTCACATAGAACTTTACGAAAACCATGTTCCCAAGCAAGACATAATTCCAAATGGATTGCCATTAGTTCAGGAAACAGGTTGTCAGCCACCACCACAGCCCCATGAAAGCCAAAAATCCATCTACCATCTTCGCCGTGCAACAAACAACCAAAGCCAGCATCACCTAGATTTTCAAAGGAACGCCCATCTACATCCAGTTTTATAAACCTTGCTGGTGGCCACTCCCACTTTATAAACCGTGGAAGTTGTTCCCGAGGCTCAATCCCCATGCCTAGAGCAACAACATCCAAGAAGATACGGCTAACAAGGGTCTCTTTAGTGATCAAAATACCTTGAAGAACTTCTTCATTTCTAGCCCTCCAAATCCACCACAAGGTTGTACAAAGGAGAATACAATGCTTCGATTGGGCCAAGAATTTCACCCATTGATAAAATATTTGTTATATGTAGTCCATAGTTAGCAACATCACCCACTAGCTGCCAAACTTCTTTAGCCATGACACAATCCCGGAGGCAATGTAGATGCGATTCACTTTCTGCCATACATCTACTGCAAGTCTGATGCGCTACCAATCCCCGAGACGCCCTGAGACAATTTGTAGGCAACGCATTATGCATTATCAACCAAAGCAGAACCTTCCCTTTGTCTGCGATAGGCAGTGTCCAAATCCACTTCCAATCATACTGAGAAAGATCACCCAATCGATCCCTCAAGATCCAATTATAACCAGAAGCAACAGAGTAACACCTTGATGATCCAAAAGTCCATGCTAAGGAATCTCCTACTTGATCATGTAGCCAAATAAAGGTATTTCCCAACTGTTTAATTACTTCACTATAGTAAGGAGTCATCAAAGTGTGCATCTGCCAATTACCATCACACCACACATCTTTAACCCACAAGGTAGTATTCAAAATATGTACATATGGGACCATTTTACAAAGAGGACCTCTAGATAGCCACGACCCAAACCAAAAGGGTATATCTCCATTGCCTAATTTTGGTTTATAACCATGTTTGAGTAGCTCCCAAGTCCGAATCATAGCATTCCAAGTGGAAGACCCTTTCCCTTCAAGGACCGGAGCTAGCACATCAAAATTGGGCTCATATCTCTGCCTCATAAGCACAAACCAAAACTTAGGAGATGGGCGAGTAAATTCCCAAATTAATTTGCCTAGGAGTGCAACATTCATGTCCCTAGCCCGACGAATGCCCAAACCCCTATAGGTTCTTGGTCTAGTCACAACTTCCTAACTCACCAAATTTAATCCCTTAGACCTACCTGGATGCCATACAAATTGCCTAACCAATCCATCAATATTATCATAAACTTGTTGAGGACTCCACATATTTTGCATATTATATAGTGGCATGGTGGTAGGCACAGATCTGGCCAAAGTAATTCTCCCTGCTCTGTTCAATAACTTCTCCTTCCAACCACTAAGTTTCGACTTTAATTTGTCAATTAAAAAATTAAAGTCACCACACTTAACTCTTCCTTGGAACAAAGGGAAGCCCAAATATTTTCCAAGATCAGAAGTTAGAGGAATAGAAGAAATTGCTGAGATTTGATCTCTAGTGATTCTAGTCACCCCTTTAGACACCATAACTTTAGACTTTTCAATACTAATCCTCAAACCCAAGAGCTTCTCAAAATCCCTCAACACATCCATTATCAGTCTCATCTATGGTGGTTTAGCTTTCGCAAAAAGCAAGATATCATCTGCAAAAAGAAGATGCGAGATTCCAATGCCTCCCCTAGTAATCCGGATAGGCTTCCATAATCCAGTCTCCACTTTGTCTGATATCAACATAGATAGTCGCTCCATACATAGCACAAATAAATAAGGTGACATGGAATCCCCTTGGCGTAGCCCCCTATCAGGTGAGAAACTCTCAAGCCGTAATCCATTCCAAACCATTGATAAAGATAAGGAAGACACACAGAACATGATAAGTTTCCTAATAGTATCAGGAAAACCAAAATCAATGAAAGTTCTCTCTAAAATGCTCCACTCCACACTATCATAGCCTTTATGCAAATCGACCTTGACAACCATGATACCTTTCTTGCTCTTAGATTTACACATAGGTTGTAAAATCTCCTAGGCAACAATAATATTTTCAGTTTTGCTCCTTCTCGGAATAAAACTATTCTGTAGTGGCCCAATAAGGTCAGAGAGAAAAGGACGTAGCCTATTCACGATCACCTTTGTGATGAATTTGTAGACTGTGTTACAAAGACTAATAAGACGGAATTGAGTCATTCTTAATGGCACTTCAACCTTGGGAATGAGAATAATGAGAGTTTCAGCTAACTTTGCATCAAAAACTCCCGAGGAGAAAGCTTCCCGCGCCACATGAAACACATCATCCCCCATAACAAAAGTGCTTGAAGAAGAATGGCTGAAATCCATCAGGCTTAGGGGCTTTAAAGGCCTTCATATACCAAAGACCTTCCCACACCTCCTCCATAGACACCTCCCTCTCCAAAGTAAAATGTGCTTCGCTATTCAAGCAAGCTGAAACATGGAAAGATTCATTTCGTACTCCCAAAGCATTAGTTGAAACAAAAAGTTTCTTAAAGAAACTAAGGGCCTCAGTTTTAAGAAGCTCCCCATTAGTGCACCACACATCTCTTGCAATATGAAGCCCCTTAATCTTATTTCTCTTCCTTCTAGCTAGGGTTTGAGCATGAAAAAATGAAGCATTCTTATCACCAAATCTGATCCATTGCTCTCTAGACTTCTGAAACCACACCAACTCTTCCTGCATGAAAGTTTGCTTATACTTAGCCTAAAGAGTTTTCTCCAACTGGACCGACTCCAAGGAATCAACTAACTCTAAAGTTCTCTGAATACTTGCAATTCTAGCCTCAAGAAGCCTCTTTCTTCTGAGATATCCCCAAAAATATCCTTATTGAAAGCAATCGAACCCTCTTCCACCATTTTCAAAGAAAGTACCACATTCGGAGAGCCCCTTTTCCAAACTTGAGAGATAACTGCTGGGAAATCGCTATGAGTCACCCAAGCAGCCTCAAAACGGAATGGGTGAGGACCGTTGATAAGAAGAGGACCCTTACATCTAATTAACAAAGGATTATGGTCAAAATAAATGCGAGGAAGGATTTCAACAAATGCATTGGGGAAAAGAAACTGCCAATCAGCATCAACCACTGCTCTATCCAACCGCTTAACCATCTGAGGATGCCCATGAGCATTTTCTACCAAGTGAACTTACCACCCACCACATGTAAATCATCCAAACCACAAAAGTCTAAGCAATCCCGAAACAAACGAGCCTTGCTTGGACTGAAGGAACATCCTTTCGATTCTGACTCCCAACAGACTTCATTGAAATCCCCTACAACCAGCCACGAATTACTCAACACACTCTGCAAGTTCATGAAATAACTCCAAAGGGAATAATGAATTGTTGGAATAGGGCTGGCATACACCGCAGAGCAAACCCAATTTCTGTCATCCATAACAACCTCAAAGGTGATTACCTGCGTGCTTTTATCAATTACCTGGATTACCATCTTATCATTGTTGGTTAGAATCCAGATACCATTAGCATGGCCCTGAGACTCTTCCAACGCCACCAAAGAATAGCCAAGCTGAACCCAAAACTGCTGCACCCTGAAAAAGGGATATGAGTCTCCACCAAAACAACAAATGTGGGCTAAAATTTTCTCACAAGCTCCTTTATCCTCCTCTTCCCCTTGGGGTTAATTGCCCCCTTGATATTCCACATACATATTGATAAATCCATAGGATCTAAGGATATATAGGGAAGCAGCTAAGGACCCAAGTCATGTTGCCCCACTTTTTCCTTCTAAACTCACAACACCCCCTGCCCATATCTCCTTATCCTCCACCACTTCTTTATGTGCCTCCATCGTAGCTACCGCAGAACCCCCAGATTCCACCACAGGTTCATCTCACTGTTCATTCACCAAATCAACTGTATGGGCTTCCACAATTAAAGGCTTGTCTAGGCTATCTCTTCGTTGCCTCTTCTTTTTACCCCTTGGAGAGATGCGAAGTACCACCCCCTTAGCCACATTGCCATTGAGTTTTTGAACCCTTATCATACAACCACCTTTTATAACCCCTGTAGGTCGTATAGCGCTAAACGACACCACTAGAGCCATCTTCATGCTTCCTTTGACATTTGATATATCTATAGCAACCCTCTCTGTTATGATCCATTATCCATGAACCCTAATTTTTGGTGTATTTTGGTTGTAATTCAATCAAGGAGAAATAAAATTCACAAAAGATGGAAGAGACAAGGGATGAAAATAGATTGGAGGGCATCACAATCAAGGATGATTAATAAGCCAAGGGTGATCACCACAAGAGCAATTGGAAACTCTTAATAAGACCTAGGGTTCCAAGCAAGAACCAAAGAAACACTTTAAATGAAAAGCATTCTGATTTCAATTTGCCAAAAATCCCCTCAAAAGTTGTTTACAAGGTTTATAAAATAAACTAAAGTTTAGTAAGTGGGCTGCAACACTTAGCCCATGATTAAAAACCTATACTTATTAAAAATAAGTAAAAGACTAAATAGCTAAGAACAAGTGATGGGCTATATGAAATTACAAGCCCAATTACATTATTACTAACTTAAAATTAATAGGCCCAAAGATATAATGAAGCTTGTTCAGCCATGTGAATGCAATGGACTAGTGTTAGGTCTTCATCTTCTTGAATGGATTTTGCTTCAAACAAACTTGAAATCATTTGGCCTAGAGCTTCCTTAGCTCTCTTTGATTTGGATCTAGTCATTGGTCCACCAAGTCCTTCTAAAGGATCTCCTCCTTGTCTTTGCATGCTTGTGTCTAATTTATTTTCTATGATCATATCATCCCCTCATTCTTCAAGAGAATTTGTCCTCGAATTTAGCTTCTCATTACCTACATCCAATAACGACAAGTCAGCAACATTAAAAGTAGCACTTACTCCATACTCACCAGGTAAGTCGATCTTATAGGCATTGTCATTTATTCTCTCCAAGACTTGGAAGGGTCCATCACCCCTCGGTTGGAGTTTGGATTTCCTTTGAGACGAAAATCTCTTTTTTCTCATATGTATCCAAACCCAATCACCAAGTTCAAATACAACCTTCTTTCTACCCTTATTGGCTTGCTTTGCATAACTCTCCATTTTCTTCTCAATTTGAGCTTTTACTTGCTCATGTAGCTTCTTTACAAAGTCAGCCTTAGCCTGCCAATCTTTATGCTTAAAAGTAGAAATGTTAGACATAGGCAGTAAATCAAGAGGAGTCAAAGGGTTAAATCCATACACTATCTCAAAAGGAGAATAATTAGTAGTGCTATGGACAACCCTATTATATGCAAACTCTACATGAGGCAAACATTCTTCCCATGACTTAATATTCTTCTTTATAATAGCCCTAATGAGAGTAGAAAGAGTTCTATTAACTACCTCAGTTTGCCCATTAGTTTGGGGGTGACAAGTAATTAAGAAAAGCAATTTAGTACCAATTTTATCCCATAGTGTCCTCCAAAAGTGACTTAGGAACTTGGTGTCCCTACCACTTACAATGCTCCTGGGCATCCATGAAGCCTCAGTACCTTTTTGAAAAACAAGTCAACCACATGACAAGCATCATCCACCTTCTTGCAAGGTATGAAATGAGCCATCTTAGAGAACCTATCCATCACCACAAAAATGGAATCCTTGCCATTCTTTGTTCGAGGCAGTCCTAAAACAAAGTCCATAGATAAATCAATCCAAGGAAAATCAGGAATTGGCAAAGGAGTATAAAGTCCATTAGGCATTACCTTTGATTTAGACTTCTTACAAACAATACATCTTTCACAAAATTTATGCATATCATGTTTCATGTGTGGCCAATAAAAATGTTCATATAGTATGTCTAAAGTCTTTTAGACCCCAAAATGCCCCATTAAACCCCCCTCATGTGCCTCTCGGATAAGCAACTCTCTAATGGAACATTTAGGCACACATAACCTTTTCTCTTTAAACAAATAATCCTTATGCCTAAAGTACCCATTTTAGACAACATGCACACAATTCTTATAAATCTGAGAAAATTTTAGATCATGCTCATACAATTCCTTTATATGCTCAAAACCAATGAATTTAGTGTCAAGAGTAGAGAACAGAGCATACCTTATTGAAAGCGCATCAACAACCACATTAGCCTTACCTTTCTTATGCTTGATCACATAGGGAAATTGCTCAAGGAACTCAACCCACTTGGCATGCCTTTTATTCAGCTTACCTTGTCCTTTTAAATACTTCAAGGACTCATGGTCACTATGAATCACAAATTCCTTGGGTAAAAGGTAATGCTTCCATGTTTGTAATGCCCTTACTAATGCATACAACTCTTTATCATATGTGGGATAGTTCAGAATGGCACCATTTAATTTTTCACTAAAGTAAGCAATTAGGTGCCCATCTTGCATCAAAACAACCCCTATTTCCACACTAGATGCATCACATTCAATCTCAAAAGATTTAGCAAAATTAGGCAATGCAAGTATAGGTGCATGAGTTAATTTATCTTTGAGGGCAGCAAAAGTTTGCTCTTGTTTTTCACTCCATTTAAATCGTGCATGCTTTTTAATTACTTCATTCAAGGGTGCAGCCAATGTACTAAAATCTTTAATAAACCTCCTATAGAAACTAGCTAAATCATGAAAGCTTCTTACCTTACTAATATTCTTAGAAGTTGGCCACTCTTGAATAGCTTTCACCTTCTCTTAATCAACCTGCACTCTTTGCGAGCTAACAACAAAACTAAGAAAAACCACATGATCTGTACAAAAAATACATTTTTCCTTGTCGACATACAATTTCTCATGCCTAAGAGCTTCCAAAACACTCCTCAAATGCACATGATGATCATCATAGGATTTGCTATAAATCAAAATGTCATCAAAATAAACCACAACAAACTTTCCTAGGAATTCTCTTAACACATGATTCATCAATCTCATGAAGGTACTAGGAGCATTTGTCAATCCAAAGGGCATGAGCAACCATTCATACAATCCATATTTGGTTTTAAAAGCAGTTTTCCATTCATCCCCTTTTCTAATCCTAATCTGATGATATTCGCTTTTAAAATCAATTTTAGAAAACACACAGGCACCATGCAATTCATCCAACAAATCACCTAATCTAGGAATGGGATGTCTATACTTTACCGTGATGTTATTGATGGCTCTACAAGCAATGCACATCCTCCAAGTTTCGTCTTTCTTAAGCACTCGAATGACTGAAACTGCACAAGGTCTTAAGCTTTCTTACACCCACCATTTTTGCATCAAGTCTTCAACTTGATTTTGAATCTCCTTGGTCTCTTGAGGATTACTCTTATAGGCTGGCCTATTAGGCAATGAAGCTCTTGGAATGAGATCAATTTGATGTTCTATGCCTCGTAGAGGGGGTAGACCACGAGGTACCTCCTTGGGAAAGATATCTCCAAATTCCTGCAACAAAGAAGAAACTTCACAAGGAAGAGAGTTAGTAGCACCTACTTCATGTAATTTACTTTCTTTACTTAAAAGTAAAAGCATTGGCTTTTTCATGAGCATAGCCTTTTTCACCTCTTTTTCTTTAATAAATAGATTTTGCAATTTTCCCTTTATTTTTCCACTCTCTTTTTCCTTTTTCTTTTCACTCCCTTTTTCCTTTTTCTTTTCATTCTCTTTTTCTTTTCTTTCCTGTTTTCTTTTATCTCTCATTTTGGATTGATCCTCACCAACCTCTCTTGGAGACAAAGGGGCAAGAATAGTCTTGCGCTCTTTATGTACAAATGAAAACTTATTTGTGAACCCATCATGCAGAGCTTTTTTATCATATTGCCAAGGCCTACCAAGAAGTAAATGGCAAGCCTCCATAGGCACCACATCACACAAAACTGCATCATCATACTTCCCTATAGAGAATTCCACCTCCACTTGCTTACTTACAGTCATTTCACCATCCTCACTAAGCCATTGAAGCTTATATGGCCGTGGGTGTGGTTTAGTCTCCAAATTCAGTTTTGAGACCATCCTTGCACTAGCAACATTAGGGCAGCTCCCTCCATCAATAATTAAAGAACAAACTTTCCCTTGGATCATACACCTTGTATGGAAAATATTTTCCCTTTGGCTTTCATCCAAATCCTTTGCTTGGCTGCCCAACAACCTCCTCACCATGAGCAAATCTCCTTCGGGTGCAATTTCCTCATCATACTCATCCTTGCTAGTTGGGGTAGATTTGGATGAGGACTGACTAGTGATTTCTGCATTGTCTTTGAGAAGCATAGTCTTCTTGGTTGGGCATTTAGATGCTATGTGTCCTTTCCCTAAACACTTGAAGCATTTTATCTCACTACTCCTTGTCTTTTTAGAGGTCTCATTGGACTTGAATTGAGTCCTTTGAGGTGCAGCTGTGGTGTTGCTAGAAAAGGTACCTCCCTCCTTCTTATTTCTTTCCTTCCAATTTGAAGAATTGAAATTAGAAGAGCTCCTCATTAATGTACCTTTTCTCTTAAGTTGCTGCTCCACTTTGGTAGCTTGATGTACCAAGTCCTCCAACTCCACATAATTTTGTAGCTCAACCATATCTCTAATGTTATTATTCAGCCCATTTAGAAAGCGGGCCATTGTAGCCTCCTATCTTCATTCACATTGGCTCTAATCAAAGACACTTCCATCTCCTTGTAATATTCATCAACACTTCTACTACCTTGTGTGAGTCTTTGGAGCTTGTTATGAAGGTCCCTATGATAATAGGAAGGGACAAATCTCCTCCTCATTAACCTCTTCATTTCAACCCAAGTATCCACCAAAGGTTCTTCATATCTAAGTTGCTCCTTTTGCAATTGATCCCACCAAATGAGAGCATAATCCATGAACTCCATGGCTGCCACCTTCACCATTTTATCTTCAGTATAGTTGTGGCAAGCAAAAAGTTGTTCAATCTTCATTTCCCACTCTAACTATGCCTCCGGATCACTTTTCCCTTTAAAAGAGGGAATGTTGAGTTTTACTCCCTCAATTTTGTCCTCCCTAGCATCACCCTCAGTATCTCTTCTCCTCCTTCCATCAAGCCTCATTCTACCTCCATCAGCATCATAATGTCCTTGATTTTCTAACCGCTCAATTCTCACATATAACTCCTCTGTATGCTCCCTCATCATCCTTTCCATTTGAGCTGTAATAGCCTTCACTAACAATCTATTATTTCCTTCAGGAGAAAGGCTACCATTACCACCTGTTCTTGCCATCATTCAAGTAAAAGAAAACAAAAGTGAAAGTAATGGGACCTCACCACACTTCTTACATGTTTACACTCTTAGAGATGTATCACTTGTGTTTGTTGCTCTCTAATAGGCTTTTGTGTAAGGTGCTCTCTTGCCTTTTACCACTCAAGTGCTCTTATAGACTCTTAAATGGAATCACAAGTCAATTCAAAGAGAAACTCCAAAAATACTTATGTCAAATCACAAAACAAACAAGAGGTCAAACAAAAGAAAACTCTAAGACAAAACTTTTAAGATCCAAAATAGACAAGCAAGAAAAACTAAACAAGGACAAACACACTCAAATTAGAGGCCAAACAAGACAAGAACAAGCTAAAAGTTTAAAGAACAATAAGAAACAAGCCAATGTTTTGACCTTTTTTTTTTTTTTTTCAAATTCTGTGTTTTTTTTTATTTCTATTCATTTTTTTCAATTTGCTCTTGATGGTTGTAGATGAACAGACCAACTGGAATCACATCAAAAACAAGCACATATTTAACAACTAAACATCAAACTAACAAAGCTTAGAAAGATTAGAATGAAACAATTCCCAAGAACATCAAGAACATATGATGAATATTCTGCACCTTTTTTTTTTTTTAACCCACTGATCCAATGTAATATCAACAAAGATAGAAATGGAAATTAGAAGAACATCAAGAAATTAAGCAACGTAAAAAGGATGAATCAAACAAGAACTCAAAGAAAACAAATCGCAAAGTCGCACTAGACTGAGTTCGAAAAAAAATCGCTGTATCTCGAGGTACAAAATTTAGATTTCAACAATTCAAAAACGAGATGAATGATGAGATTCTAAACTTCAAAAAAGACCCAAGAAACACCAAAATATGATGCGCAAAACTCAAGATATGAACCAAAGAAAACTGACCAATTCTGTAACTTGAAGAAGCTGGCTCTAATTACCAAATGTTATGATCCATTATCCATGAACCCTAATTTCTAGTGTATTTTGGTTGTAATTCAATTAAGAAGAAATAAAATTCACAAAAGATGGAAGAGATAAGGGATGGAAATAGATTAGAGGGCGCCACAATCAAGGATGATTGATAAGCCAAGGGTGATAACCACAAGAGCAATTGGAAACTCTTGATAAGACCTAGGGTTCCAAGCAAGAACCAAAGAAACACTTTAACTGAAAAGTATTTTGATTTCAATTTGTCAAAAATTCCCTCAAAAGTTGTTTACAAGGTTTATAAAATAAACTAAAATTTAGCAAGTCGGTTGCAACACTTAGCCCATGATTAAAAACCTATACTTATTAAAAATAAGTAAAAGACTAAATAGTTAAAAACAAGTGATAGGCTATATGAAATTACAAGCCTAATTACATTATTACCAACTTAAAATTAAAAGGCCCAAAGATATAATGAAGCTTGTTCAGCCACGTGAATGCAATGGACTAGTGTTGGGTCTTCATCTTCTTGAATGGGCTTTGCTTCAAATAAACTTGAAATCATTTGGTCCAAACCTTCCTTAGCTCTCTTTGATTTGGATCTAGTCATTGGTCCACCAAGTCCTTCCAGAGGATCTCCTCCTTGCCTTTGCTTGCTTGTGCCTAATTTATTTTCCATGATCATATCACTCTCTTTCTCAACCACTGCAGTAACTGTAAGGTTTGCATGCCACCCATGATCACGTCTCTCCTCACATACCTTGGTTGCCACACTGAATTGCTCTGCATGTGAGTCTGAATTTTCTATGGGCCACATTTAGATCCCACGTGATTCTCCGCAATACTCTTTCCCTTCTCATATTTTCCTTCCTTAATTAGCGCCTTAGCCTTTCATTTATTCTGCACCAATGTCCATTCCTTTTCCTTCTTAACCATCACAATCTTTTTAGATTTTAATTTTGAAGACTCCGTAATTTTCTCATCTAAATTATGCACCTTATCCCATGAGATCCTCCCTTTTCCAGTTATCATTCAGCTAAACATTTTCTGGCCCATCCTCCGATGCTCTTTCCGATGACACAACCTTCTACACACAGTCATGGGAAAAATGGCAATACCTATCACATGATCCACATATCATGTGCAGACTTTCGTACCCCACGGAGAACAATTGATCATCTACCCAAATTTTCCTCTTGATAGGGATCGAAAGGTCCACCTCAATACAAGCTCGTGCATACCTTCCTCTCTCAGCTGTCTTAGTGGTGACATCAATTTTCACTAGCCTCCCCACTGCAGAAGCAATGACTCTGATAGCACATTCATCATAGAACATTACATTCAAGCCTGTGAAACGAACCCAAACCATAATCCTGCCAAAAGATGCCCCACATGCATGAAAATCTGGGGACCCTTGCTTAACTGCCAAATATTGGTCCTGGACCATCTAGGGACCCCTTACCATAACCTTTTCCCTATCCTCTTCAAGATCAAACTTGACCAAGAAATAGCCAAACCCTGCCGACATCACCTCATAACCACCCTTTAGATGCCATAATGTTTTAGTTTATCCTTCATAAACGAATAACTCAAGTGCCTGCCTAGAAGCTTAATCACTATAGTATCCTTCCAAGGTTGAGCGAGCTTATCAAGAACAGCCTTCTCGAACCTAACTCGTGGCACCTTCCCATCTTCCTCCCGTCGTCCGGTCGGTCTCAGGAGGTAAAGGAGTTGCTCCTTATCTTTAAAAGACACACGCACTCCGTTGCGCTGTTGCCCTTCACCTGCTGGCGGCACTCCCTCTCCCGTACTCTCACTCATGAGTGTGTTTCTCTAGGTTGTTTTTTTAAGGTATGTTTGGTTTCAATAAACGGTTTTTATTTTTATTTCCTACTTTTAATATTAATTATGAAACTATAATTTTGTTTTCATTCTATTTCTTATTTTCAAAATTTTGTTAAGGAAACAGTGAAAATAAAATAACGTTATTTTAAATTTTTTTTAACAATCATGAAAATAAGAAATTAAATAAAAATAATTTGGCATTTTATATTAATTTTGAAAACAGAAAATGAAAATAAAAAATATTTTTCAAAACTAAACAAACCCTTGAATTAAGTAACATTTTTTGGTCGAAAACCACAAGTATTATCTTACTGGAGGCAATCTTACGTACTCAAATCAGAAAAAACTATTTGAGCAGCAAAACTCTTCTTTGTAAATAAGTTTTTCAAGGTATGTTTGGAAAGAAGCTTTTCAGAGAAAAAGAAAGGGAAGACATATCTTTCATTGTTAAATTCAGGAAGTTATAAAGAGAGCTAAAAAACCTGTGATAGATAGATTATCAAAAAACTTACCTATCATCTGATTTTTAGCTTTATAACATGAAAAATGTGCCTTCTCTTCTTTTTCTCTCCAAAACTCTCTATCCAACATACCTTAAAAAAAATCTAACTTAATTTATTTACTAAATAGGTCGGATCAAATCACAACTAACGTCGAAAAGCTTGTGAATCCTAAGGAATGACTTGACTTGTATATTCCCATACCTCACTATATGTTAGAAAAGTTCTTAAAAAATCTTATGTCAAAAGATATTTGAACCCTATCACATGGGTAAAATATATCTCATTAAGTTTACCGAAATCTAGAATCTAATTCACGAAAATTTGCAATTTTTAATTCCAACGGAGAGAAATATACATTGGCATATGAATATTGCAATAGATATTAGTTTTTGTCTAATTACCAGTATTCGAAGTCCTAGTGCTAACGGTATTTTCAGTGCACTGCAACTTTAGGGGGGAGCGAATTTCAGTTTAATTTTAGTAGTTTGGATATTTGAATTTAATGATTCATTTTTTGTAAGAAAGTTCTCTCATAACAAACATTTCTTTATATGTGTATTTATTTTTATTTCATTTTTAATTGTTTGTGTTGGTTTTAAAGCTTCGTCTTTCAATTGTACCACATAGCTGTCCCCACATATAAAATTTCTCTATATATATTCTTTTCTATACTCCACCATAAAATACATAGAAATTGGGAATAGAGGTAAAGTATCAATTTAAGTGGTTTGATATTTATCTTTTTTTTATCAATATTTTGATTTTCAATTTTTTGATTGAAAAAAATTATTACCGTAAGAGCTTTAACTAATAATTAGTCGATCTAACTTGAATCAAATTAGTTGAAGTGTTAAAAAAAAGAAAGAAATTGGGAATTTACACGGGATGCAGACCATAGGAAACAAGGAAATAGGGAATAGTTTAAATGAATTTCTTACATTGTACAACATGGAGTATTTTCCATTTTTTTCCCTTCACAATTTTAAAAGTCAAAAGAATGTAAACTTGCTGCAGGCAGCATTTACCTTTACACTCAAATATGTAAAGCATTAAACAATATCAGCTTCACATGGGGTGCACGCACCCGTTACCTCTTCTTCATCTTGTAGCATATAGAGAGAGACCCATATATAAATTTTTATATATGCAGAAACGAAGTTATAATGGATACATGATATATTACAGACAACTTTCTAGCAGCAGTTTTCGACTACTCATCCCTCCAATGTTCTTACAGGAAGACATTGCGGCGTTATTGTTGTAGGTTATGTTTATATCCTGTAATTTGATCCCTTGACATGGATTACTTGGACTGCAATCAAATGTTACGCCCTCTGGTGTTGCTGAACTTCCATTTATGTTCTTATAAGTAACTTGGCTAATCTCAACTCCTGAAGTCTGTTAAATATAATTAATGGCCATATTTGTCAATCCAAAATTAAATAGTGTGGATACTAATAATTTTGCATGTTATACTTACATAGCGAGAAAACAAAATATAATAATCTAATTATTAATGATTACCTGGCCAGGACAACCTTGACTGTCGGGGCAGTAATTCTGATCAATGATGATGGGATTCTCAACGTTGTTCATTATAATGTTTTGGAAGAGAATGTTCCTAACGAACCCATTGCTTGGTCTGGCCCATGACTTTATCCTTACCCCGTTATCCGATCCAGAGAAGACGGCATTCGTTAGAGTCACATTTTCAACTCCTTTTTCGTCCATTTTTTTACCCAAACTTCCAATGCTGCATGTGTCAAACATTTACAGATTGTTATACAATGTTGTCTTTGAACTGCAACTTTTTCATTAGTTACAGAAGTAAAATTAGACCAGCCTGACTACTCATGCTGAAAAACTAGTGACCCTGACCTGACTAATTCAGTTGAATGCGACAATCACTTTTCTAATTAGTATTTTTTTTCCTCATTTATATTTTCGTAATTTTTTCAAGTGGAACTGTGGAAGACTCTCTTCGACTTCCATTCTGTGTTTCAAAACTTGCTTTCAACATTTTAAATATTAAAATTATTCTTTAAAAAACAAAATCACTGTTAAATTTGTATTTTGTAATTGGTATGTTTTTCTTTATTTTATAGAAATCCAAACGAATTAAGAAGAATTAATTAGATTCTATCTTCCCATCTTTATATTATATTCAATTTCAAATGAACATAGTTTTAAACATAAATATATAATCATGTTGGTGCTAACCTTACGCCATGGCCAGGGCCACATTTTATGTTGGCCATGAAGAGATTGTAGGTGGCATCACCAATTGATATGCAATCATCCCCACTTTGCATGGTACTTCCGGTGATGTTAACCCCAGTTGAGCGTTCAATATGAATGCCATCGGTGTTGGGACTCTGGTCTGGTGCAATAAGCCTAACATTTTTGACAAGAACATTGTTGCAGGTGTTGACCACAAGATGACTTAGTTGGCTGTTGATTGAAGTTATGCCACTAATCACCAGGTTGTTTACCCAGTTGACTGTCATTGACTGCAATTATAACCATCGATCAATATAAACATGATTATACGCTATTTTAAAATTTATATATGCATTTCATATAAAAAAAAATTATATATGTATTTATTTTTCAGGTTATTTGGAAAGATTTGAAATTGAATTTAATTCCCTAATTTGAAATCAACTAATAGCATGAAATTAAAATCTAAAGATAATTCAATTTTGTAAAAATATCCAAAAATAAATCAAATCAAAAGAGGTCTGATTTACAATTTCTGACATTATGATGGATTTAATATTAAAAATTAATATACTCAAAATAGTCTTAACCCTATCTAATATCTTCTCTCTTTTTCTACTATCTATTTGTTAATGAAGAGCAAAATAATTAAGATAAAGAATTCAATTCATTTTTATATATATTTTAAATAGTATAATTGAATTCAATTCTATAATTTACTAATTTATTTCATATATAAGAATATAAATTATAACATAATTGAATTCAATTGCTGATAGAATTGAATTGAATTCAATTTCTATTTTTTTTTTATTCCAATCAACCTGTCTTAGATTGTAAATGTAAATCTTCTACTGAAAGAGAAATTTTTATGCACTCTTTTTGAAAATAGTTGTATTTATATTATGGGTCGTGCAAGCGCATGCATATATATAAAATCAATCTAAATATTAATTAAATATAAGGGTAGGATAAAGATAAAAATTGAATCATTCAATATATTATAAACTAAAAATAATGTCTAGAAAAACCATCTAAATATATAAAAGTAATGATTAAAAGGCTAACACATCTTATTGATTTAGCGGGAAATTTAAAGAAATTTAATTATCTACTTGCAATATATCATATCCGTGATTTTTTATGCACATTGCACGAACCCCCGCATGCAATGTGAAGAACATCGCATGATCTAGAAAGGAGAAGGATATCATGCAAACATAAACAACATAACAATAGTCTCATTGGATAAAAGTGAGAAAAAGAATTGAGTCCAACGGTGATATATAACTACCAATACATATGATAGCATTCATAGCGCTTCTAATAAGTAGGTAATAAAACATATTTCATAATATTATTATGATGGCAAAAGGCATGAAAATCCAAGTTTAAGTACGGAATGTACCCTTGCTCCAACAGGGCAACTCATTCCAGATCTCCTGCAAGCCCAGAAACCAGCCCCTTTAGCATCCAAGTTCCCACCTATAACAGTGAGATTGTCCACATGGTTGAACAAAATCCAAAATCCCGAGTTTCCAAGTTCCCGATAATCTTCAGGAGCTACAAGAGTTCCAGCTATGACAAACGTGACCTCCTTATTACATGGGCCACGGAAATTCGTGGACTTCAGCAGGTACCTTCCTTTTGGCACATAAATAGTGGCAGGCCTGAGGCTAATACATGCTGATTGCCAAGCCTTTATGAATTGTTCAGTCGAGTCAGTCTTCCCATCTGGTTTTGCCCCAAACTTAATCACATTGTATTCAGAGGTTGGACCTGCGTGCGAAGAGCCTAGCAAGGTTATCCATAAGATACATGAAATAACCCAGAAGGTATTTCCATCAACATCAGCCATGACTCGATCAAGGTGTGTTCACAAAACTATCTAGCGTTGAAAACACTCAATAAGAGTGGCTGCTGCGGAACCGAGTGTGTGCTTATTTACACTTCTACTGAATTGAGAAGGTAGATGAAAACGTTAGGATACTACACGTATATATATGGATAATAAATGCTTTATTTAGCGTTTGCTTCCATATAATGCAAGTGAATTATACATTGTGTACGAAATCGTAGGCTGCGAAGTCAAAAGATGAATGTATCTGCATGTTCTCATTCGTGTAATTGCTTTGATAAGTAAAATTGTGGATAAACCATTTTAATAAGATGATAGAAGATGAACCTACACGTGATGGCTGATGTCTTAATTTAATTAAAAAAGAGGGTTAATTTAATGAAAAATTTAAAACTAAATCTTTTTGGTATGATCAGTTGATTATCACGAGACATTTTTACATGTACGACTTAATTGATAAGCTCATAAGACTATGCCTTGTTTAATTGTAGGAACTTGAACGTTATTATGTCGCTTCACAAGAGATATCTCCTCATGATTTGAATTTTCATTCTTCTTCTAAAGAGTTAAAGTTGCTTATTATCTCAATCAATGGGTAATCTTTACTTTAACTCTAATCAAACTTGAAATTGTACCAAAAATATGTACGATAATGAGGGTGGAGTACATTACATGCTCAATACAGTTACTTTTTTTTGTTTTTTTAATACAGTTACTTAAATATCATTATTTAGTGCAATTGAAGGCTTAGATTAGGCACGAAGGGGTAGTTGACTGCGCGAGATTAAGCACTGCGTATTGCATTGATTAGCTAATACTCTACAGTGCATAGTTTTGAGAGTGATGTTTTGAGTACAAAACATGACGGAGGAAGAAATCATGGAGGCGAAATTGGCGACAAAATTGCCTATGGCGTAGCTCATAAACATGGCCGTACTAGTACGTTTGCAGCCACATTGCATGCACTTAATCCTTTTCGTGTGCGCAGCCAAATTGCTTTGGCCACAAAATTAGAGTGTTTGCTGTGGATGTGTTATTGTTCGCATTTTGTGGTCATAATGGATTGAGAATAACTTAACTTGAAAATGAATCAGGGTGCAGTTGTTTAATTTTTTCTTAAAAAAATGCTTTTTTTTGTCTTGACAAAAAATAATTTTTTAAATTTATCAACCAATTGATTCAAATAGCTTGTGATCTATCTGGATTCTCCATCCGCTTGGTCACAACCTGCCTTTTACCACACATATGGGGGAAACCCTCTATTCGTGTCTTGAAGCATGCCCCACATTAACACACCACAACAAATATGGTCTATGATCACACTTTTTTAGGCCATGTTTGAAAAGCATAGCATGTAACTATCAAAGACTACACTTTTGTTGGGGTGGGCTTATCACATCTTTTGGCAATGGTTATGAGGCCATGCTTGCAAAGTGTGGCAATAGAATGAAACGACCGTGCTTCTCAAACGTTGCTTATATAGAGTAAAATATGGATACACTTATATTATTAATAGACCACACTTATTGATCATGCCCACTATTTTTTATTTAGGCTACATTTTAGAATTGTTGTCTATAGGATTCTCGCTATAATTTTAATGTTCCCACCAATTATATTTTGTGTACCATGTTTTAGAGGGAATAAAAATAATTGGAAAAACATCTCTCTCCCCATCTAATCAAAGCACTAACAAAATGAAAAAATTCCCTGTTCCTTAAATTAGTTGAAACCAAAAATCCCTATTCACTAAATTAGTCAAAGCAAATTCATCTCTTGTCCTTTCCATCTTTGATTGTTGTGTCCCCTTCTAGCACTAAAGCCTTTGTGTGTGTCGTCCCTTTCTCTATTTAGGTGCATCTGTCTCTCTTTCTCTCTCTCTCTCTCTCTCTGCATGTTGCTGATTCCATTCACTAAAATGTATCCTTTGTTTCTTGCTTTCTCTCTCATATGACTTGCTCCTGAAATTCCTGAAGAAGACTATCTTACACATTGCTATAAGAAGACATTTATATTGAAGAATCAAAGCCTATATCAATACTTGGCTGGATTCTAAATTCACCGTCTTCCACATTGTATGGAAATAGTATAGGCAACGTGTAATACCCTATTAACAAACTACTATCATGTCATTTATTTTACCTGATTTTACTTTGATAATAATTAACTAGTAGAATATTATTAACTTACTAACTTAATTTTATGCGGCTAAAAACTTTTTTTCCTGATTTGCATTACTAATTTCATTTTTAGGTTATTAATTCCACGTGGTAAATGCAATACTATAGCATGCTACTCGGTCATTTCCACAGATAAGGCAACTATCATCTATAAAAAAATATGCATCACTACTATTATTGAGTCATAGGGTTTACAGTACCAGTACATAATAGACAGACCCAACCATAAAGGGGATGCCCTAAAATATATCTCATCCTCGCCTAATCCAAGTACAACCCAACAAAACATCAAAATAAGATATGTTACATGAAGATGCCAAAAAGGAAGCAAAATAAGGCATCATGTAACATATGTTCATTGGACTTACAATGCTTCAATAATCAAGCCTAGTACCAAGCTTTGATTCTTGGATTGAAAGTACTACTGTCCATTGACGTTAAGGTGATCAAAATTTTGAGAGACTCCTAACTTGTGATTAAGCAGTTGATTAGGGAGTATAAATACAATGATCTAGTTCTAATGAATTTTTTAGATGTAGCTCGTTCTTTACTACAACAGTTTGCCGAGATAACAATTTATGAAGTCCGTCGGAGTGACAATGAAGTGGCGAATGAGCTAGCCCAACATGCTTCTAGGTTTCGGCTATGATTGAATGAGATAAATAGTATCAAGATAGCTGAGGCATCCAACCTTTTATGGCTCAACAACCAAAATATTTCCTATTTCCTCCTCCCAAAAATTCGGCCCCAATCTGATCCCTCTCCCTCTCCTTTTCTTTCTCAACTTCCTTCCTCCATCTTCATTTCTTCATCCTGCTCAAGTCTTCACCACCCATGACTTGCTTCCTACTAGCTCATGCTTGAAATCTAGGTAGGATTTTTGAGCTTTTCTTGCTATCAGTGTTTGGTGGTTGATTAGGGTTTCTATGCTTCTCTTTAATATGATGATATATAATTGATTATATGATTTGTTATAGTTGGTTGAACATGGAAACACTTGGTATGGGTTGAATAATTGTTTAAAACTTAAGAAAAGATTCAAAAAAAATGGTTGGAGTTAAAACCCTAAAACCTATCTGTACGATGGAGCGTGCAACCTCGTCTATAGTCATCAAAATTTGATGAAACTATTTTTAGATAAAACTAGACATTCAAAGCTTTTGAATCATATAAATTATAAGAGCATTGGATTAGTAATAAGAGAGTTATAAATTTTTGGAAAAAACCCTTGAATCTTGTTTAGTGTTCTAACCAATACAGATTAAGAAAGGCATAACTTGCCCTATTCAACTTCAAATTGAGTGCGACTAATTTTGTCAGAAAGTTAGCACATAGTGTTCTTGGCATAAATATTTCAAATTTAGATTCACATTGTGCTACTCCCAGTAATTCTTTAAATCTAACTTATAGCTCTAGATGGGTGAAACAGGGTAGTTCTCTTTAATTAGCTCGATTCGAGGGCCTATAATTGGGGCTCTACTCACCCATAATGAAACTTGTGAGGAATGAAAAATGATTTAGTAATCTTCATTTAGGTATATATTTTGGATAAAGTTGATAACAATTGGAATTTTGGTGAATTTTTATATTTAAGTGCTCTAATCTATCCCTCATCAAGGCAGTCTTAAGTAAAAACTAAATAACTCAATGTGTACTCATTAAAACTTAATGGGACTAAAGAGAACTAAAAATAGACAAACTATGCCGCACCATATCTAAATTCTAGATTTAAATGAGTTAAGATAGAATTATGGCATCATTTTTAATATAGGGTAGAATTAGGAGATTTAAGTACAAATTGCCAAGTATAGATAATTAGACACTCTTAACTCATAATTTAGATGTTGCAATTCTATATTTTTGGTTACTGAAATGTTAATGTAATGTTATGATACTTCTGATATCTTGACTAGTTGGTTCAAAATATGCCTGCTACATTTTTGGGGAAGCGGATTTTAAGCCGTTATGCCGAATTTTCAGCAGTATATATGTATATATATATATATATATATATACATATACATATATACACACTCTTCAAGTTTGATAGGCATAAGTATATGAAGTTATGAGACATATAAGGATTCCATATCACTTAGCCCCGGAATGAAATTAAGAGTGAATAGATTAGTGGCAGAGTCGAGGAAAGTAAACCTGACTGTTCTGTATAGGAATAAGCTCGATCTTAAGAAGCAAACTATTATCCGGGAATTATATGGCCTAAAACTCCCGAGGGCCCAAGTATGGAAATTTATGAAATACAAGTCAAGAAAGATTAAGAGTCAAGTGCATAGATATTTAAATTTCTACTTTGTACTCACGTAGGCATGTTGTGCAATTAATTGTGGTTTAGTGATGGGTTGCGGATCATTCTCTATTATATTTACTCTATCTATCATATGTATTCTTTTTTAATTATCAATTCTTTAAGTAAAATGGAACTTTGCTTCGGACTATCTTTTTAATACTTATAAATTGAGACATTTACTTTGTTAATCACACTTTTTCATAATTAAACTAATTGAAGCAATTGAGAATGATTGCGATGCTAGTGTGTGATTGTTAGCGAATCCTACCGGGAATTTTCTAAATTCTCATTCAATTATTTGTCCGTGCCATTCTTAGACAATGGTGATGGTAGCCATAGCTTTCTTTGCTAAGGTACCAGAGTGGCACTTGCACTATGATCCTGTTTTAGATTCTTTGTACCTGACTGCTACTTCTCGAGTTCGGATATGTATATTTTTTCAGCATGCATTTGCGGTACCCATGTTTAGCCTTCTTTTTGATCCTGCTACTCTTTGTTTAGGAGTTCCTCTATACATGGCTCACCTAGACCTTATACCCTTGCACCAGGCTCTACCACCCACAGCACCATCTCACCCTGTGTAGCCAGTGTCCTTCGAGTCCGTTCGAGATGATGGATTTCTCTTCTTCCTCATCATCAGCCCCTGACAATAGCTATGCACCCGCTGACCCTAGTATGTCGAACAGATTCCTATCTTTGGAGTCCGTTTAGTGGAGTTTGCTAGACTCTAGAGCCAGCAGTATTGTACAAAGTGGCCCTCTTTTGATGTCTTCTTATGATCTTGTGCCACAGGCATAGTTTCTTTTGTTTTTCTCATGTATTCATACTAGTTAAATGCCCTTATATGGACCCATATAGAATTTTGTTTCACAGATATGGACCAGATTCTTTTGTTTGATGGTCCTACTTATTGTACTCATTGTTTACTTATATGAATGCATGATATATATATATATATATATATATATATATATATATGGATTTTGTTTTTTGTTCGTATCATTTAGTTCTTTTCATATTGCCACGTGCCCGCATGTTACATATCATGAAACTGAAACGAAGTTGTTAATCCACATTTGGTTAAAATTTACTTCACTAAATTAATAGTCTAGAGGTAAATTAAGCAAGACTTTGTAATACATAGCAAAATACCAGGTATAATATTATGACTTAAGCATAGTATTATATTTGAGAGGGTGTTACAGAACTCTATTGATTCTTTACCGTACCGTAAGTTAAAGGGGATGAACACGATTTTTGGGGCCCATTTTACACTCAAGTAAAGTTATTTTTGTGTAATTATGTAAATAATGCTCAAATTTGCTAAAAATTGGTATTTATCTTTAAAAATATGTTTAAAATGTATTTATAATTTTTTTTGAAATTTTTCAAGTCTTCTGGATAGTTTTTGGCCTTCCGTAACCCTTTTTGTGTTTTTTGTTATAGTTCCTGCTGTATTTTCTTTTTTTTTTTTTATAACTAATAGTATTTTCATAATTTTGAGCAAGTCAAGTAGCATCTTATGTCATTTAACACTTTGATGCCTTTGTGGCTCAATTGACTGAGATTTCAGTTTCTATGGTATTGCAATGTTATTTTGTTCTGCTTAAACTTTGATTTTGCTAATTCTACTGATGTAGGGATCTAAATATCATTTCGAAAAATTCTGGGGTCAAACTAAAAATGATTTCTAGGATCTAAGTGTAATTACCAAATATTTTGCGATAATTCTATAAATAACAAAAGTTTATACTATGGGGGCATTTTTATCATTTCTTACTTTTAGTATATGACAGTGCTATAATTTCAATGGCAGTGTTACACCACGTTGTAGTTGTAAGTGTGAGGATCGTCATGGCATAGCACTGCTTGAGAAATTCTCACATTATCTAAGTGAAATAATTGAAAGTTTATGCTACGGTATATTAAAAAAAATGAGGATGTTACAATCATCATTATTAGAGGACTCTTCTTCATCTTCTTCTGATTTTTTTGCAACTTTCATGGCCTTAGAGGAGCTGGACTTTTTTTGAGTAGACTTCAAGGCAATGGATTTGCTTATTCTATTGGATTCCTTATGTAACAGCCTCCATTATATAAGCCATGCTCGAGTCATGGAATTATATTAAGAGGTTGTCACTGTGCTAAAAGAATCTTTAAAATATGGAAAATATAATATATAGCCCTTTAACTGTACACTTTATTACTGAAATATAGTTCATAAATTTCGTTGTTTTTGATACATAGAGAATAAAATGATTACAATTTAGAAGGAATTGTGACTAACATAACACATAGAACTTGCTTCCGCTAGTCATTAACCAGCTCCAGTAGTCTCTTGATTTAGTTCGCTCCCGAATCTTACTCAATGAACATCCTAGGACTCCGCCTCACACTTGATTTCCAACTTAGGTGCTGGAATGTTTATTAAAAAGAAAACATATAAGCAGGTAGTGAGAACCTATGGTTCTCAGTAGGTAAACACAAACTATACAGTGTCATCATAAACATTCTATCCACTTCGATTTCTTATGAAAATGTGAGCACATATGCACAACCAGTTGTTCAGTTTTAAGTTGAAAACATTTTTCTCAAAGCGGGTTATATTTTAACAACTACTTGCCATATCATATGACAGACATAGAAATATGAATAGTATAATATGCTTCAGCAAGAATCATAATAATATTATGATTTAATGATATAATTGAAGATGCACATAAAGATGCTTAAACTTGACGGTATGCAAGCGCACTTGACTTAATTCATCTTTTTCTTTAACTTGGAACTTAACCTTCCTCTTCTGTACTTGGTCCCCTAGAGGTGAATGGCCTCTCTCACCCCTGGGTAATAGCTTGCTTTTCAGGTCTGAGCTCGTTCCTATACATAAGTGATGGGTTTACTTTCCCCGAGCCTCACATCGGTCTATTCCCATTAATTCTGGTCGAGGGCTGGCCAAAGTATTAGACAGTACTGCTTTGGCCCACGTAACTAGGTTTACGCCATGCCTCACATGGTAGCTCAGTACATCCCTCTTGCAAGTTTTTATTATCTTTTCCTTTTCATATCTTATCATGTATGCGGGTGCTTCGGGCATTCATGGATATATCTCACGTCTTACTTCTCATATCAGATTCTAATTATGCTTGCATACATGATGTACATGAACATGACATATAAATATAAATATAAATATATTCAAAGTATAATCACTCATAATATAAGTTCTTATGACTTCATATCATACTTAAAATCATTCTTGCATGTATGAACCTTATGAGCATAACATATAAATATTTATAACATTCATATGATTCACATATTCCTAGCAGAATTTCGACAGTATAACGGATTAGACCTAGTTCCCCATGAATAGTGCCAACTCCCATGGACAAATCAATCATAGTAGTATAATCAATTTAACATATCTATCGATGTAAAACTTGCAACCTTCAACCCAAGCCTTACATGTACACTAATACTTGTGAAACCATCAATTTGGTCATTTCTACCAATTCTATTTAGTTCTGCCCAAATTTTGTATAATCTACCTTTAGTCCAATTTAACTCATTTAAACCTGAATTTGGATACATCATAGCCCTGTGTGTCTAGTCTTCAACCCTTTTGGTCCCACCTCATTTTGATTTGAATAACTCAAGTTACTAGCATTTTACCTCAGATTGCCCTGTACTTAGCCATAAATGCACTCTTATAAGTGAAAATTCACTAAAAATCGAAAACCAGTTCAAATCGTACAAAATTGGTGTCATATTAAAGTTAACAGGACAAGCTTTCATTTGCAAAAAGTTTCATTTCATTTGCTTTAGTATAGCTTGAGTTACAAACCCTTAAATTTGACCTTCCTGAATTACCCTATTTTAGCCTAGTTTAGATATAGGGCAATTTCTTCAAACCATTGGGAGCAAACAAGACCGTATCTAACTCTATAATTTTTATAAAATGTTTCCTATGTATAATCTTTCTAACAAAGTTGGTTTCATTCAAATCTAAGTCATATAGGGCAAGTTTTGCCCTGAACAACCTAGTCTGCCCAGAATCAACCTCAAAAACCTAAGTTAAACTTCCAAAATTCATATCTCTCTCAATACTAATCCAATGGCCTTATATTATATATGTATGGAAAGCCCTGAATGTCTAGTGTTATAATGATAGTTTCATTGAACTTAAATTGCTGTAGGAGTAGTTGTATACTTTGCCGTACAGACTGCCATGGGTCTTTCACCTAGATAGCATCCTAATTCTCCATTTCTTCTAGTTTTCTCCCTCTAATTTTAATTCCAACTCAAGATTTCATATTAATCCAACTATAAACCATCAAATACATCCAATATATCATCAAATAAATGAAGAAGAGTGAAATTTCATATAGCCATAATTCAGAGAAATTAAGAATAGAAATTGAATCCTACCTCTAGATTGTTGTAAATGTTGGCTAGATACAAGTTCTTGGTGTGGAATAGGGATGGAACTTGAAAGTAAAAGCAAGGTGAAGTGAGGAAGGAGAAGAATAAAGAAAGAATAGAGAAGAGGCAACTACTGATTGGAATCGAAAAATATCAAGGAAGGAAAGTGGAAGTTAGTTAAATTTTGTGGTGCTTAGGTCATAGTATGGTTAGTGGGTTGGGTGGTGGAGACTTGGCTACTCCTCCCCTATCTAGTGGCTCAAAATGGCGCCATCCTAAAGGGGTAAAGTGGGTAAGTTCTCAGCCATCGGATCTAGGGTTTGGAATGTTAAATTTGGCTAGTTCAGTTCTGAGGTTTTTAGCTCCAAGTTCAAGCATAACAAGCAATATCAGGTTCTGAGCTCCATGTTGATCGCTGAATTCAATTGGAATGGAAAAGAGTTCCGATCTCCAAATTTATCTCCAAGTTCAAATAAAATGAACATGAGTTCCAACCTCCAAATTGGTTTCTAGGGAAGAGTTTTGAACTCCGAAACCTCCGAATTGGTCTCTGGCAAGAGTTTCGACCTCCGAATTGATCTCCAAATTCAAAAGAAATGGACAAAATTTTCGACTTCCGAGTTCATCTCTGGGCAAGAGTTTCGACTTTAAGCAAAATAGAGACGGGTTCTGATTTCAGACAGAATGGAAACGAGTTCCAATTTTTAGGCAAAATGGAGAATAATTTAGCACACAAAAAATAAAAATTGGGGATGTTACATTCTACCCACCTTAAAAAGAATTTTGTCCTCAAAATTCTAGGATTAAGAATGGACAAGGAAAAATCTTTTTAACTTGTAAGGATACTCCTTTTTTCTAGGTTGCCTCTTGTCTTAAGATTACTTGCCGGTAGCTATGAGGTATTATCTTAATATGTACAAGGGATCCATAAGGGTTATGTTGGCACCCAGTGTAACAACCGAAAATTTTACCGTTAACAACTGAATTATTCGATTTTTAATCAAATAAGTGAGTTTAATCAGAACTTGATTAAACATTTACTTAAGGCCAATCAAGTGTAACTTAAAAGGGTTAGGCTAGATAGAATTAGGTTAGGAGCATAGAAAACTTCATAGAACAATATCAAACCGATTTACCGATTTAAAGGAAATCGGTAGGATTTCGGTATTTCCAACTGTCGGAACCGGACCAGTAGAAATTAAACCATGAGAGCCCTAGAATCAATGGCCATGATTCAGCCAAATGCTCCCCCAAGTGGCGCCTAGATAGCCATTAGACGAGGAGGATTGAATCAGATTTTTTGATCATTTTGGGTCCACCAATCAAAATTGAGCCAACTTGAAATATCTTTACTTTTTCCTTGCATCCTCATCATAATACTTCGGCCACTCCCCCAGCTGACCTCTCTTCATTCTTCTTCTCCTCATTCTCTCCTCCACTCCATTTTCATCTCTTCTTCAAGCCCCATCATAAACTACTTGCACCAAGGCCACAAATCAGCCTAATCTACTCAAGACAAGGTAGGAAATCCTACTTCTCATCTTGTTTCTCTGATTTGGAGCTGCATGTGGGGTTTGTCTAATCTGAGGGTTGGATGTTTTATAGAGTGATGATGATGTTTTATGATTGATTTTGCATGAGTGTTGTGATTAAAATTTGATTTGGGGGCAAATAGCTTGAAGGGAGGAGACAAACCTAGAAGCAGGATAGGATTTCCCTCGGCGGTCCGTACGGCGAAGTGTACGGCTCCGCCTACTACCATTTAAATTTGATGAAACCATTTTTACATGAAACTAGACATCTAGGGCTTTCCATACATATAAAATATAAGGCCATTGGATTAGTATAGAATTAGTTATGAATTTTTGAAATTGGAACTAGAAACTTGTGTTCTTACCCGGGCAGCATGGGTTAAGAAGGGTGTAACTCACCCTATACAACTCCAAATTAAGTGCAACCAACGGTGTTTGAAAGCTAACACATAGGAGAATTCCCCATAAAAACTTGCGATTTTGATAAGGTCCCATTCATTCCCTAGCAAGTCGAGAAAGTTAATTTATGTCCAATCCGAGTTAGAGCAGGACAAACTAGTAGGGTCAAGTTCTAAAGCCTATATCTACAGTTATACTCATCCTAATGACATGAAACTTAATTCATTCGAAAGCATGTTCTGTTAACTTTACATGGATATAAATTTCGCATGATTTCACCCATATTTATATTTTTAGTGAATTTTCCCTTCAATGGTGCATTTCTGATTCGAAGCAGAATAAGCCTCACAAGAATCTGAGTTAATGTCGGAAGTCGGGAGATAGTGGATGAGAAGCTAGGTCGAAAATCTTGGAATTGAATTCTAAACTCGGTAAAACAGAAAGCTAGGTCGGTAGTGTGTAAGGACGAACCCGAAAATGCATGCTTAAGGTTAGACTTGGAGGGATTTACTTAAGTGAATGAACTCGGATGTAGTAAATAGAAGTCCCTATCGGGTATATTGACGTCGAACTCGGGATTTAGTAGTTAGGAAGCTCGGGAATTACGAAATATACCTATCAAAATCCCAAACGACTAATCGTGGATTAAGGTCGGAAGTCAAGCAACTCGGAGATCGGAAAAGAGACGTAACCTCGGGAGACCGAACGTAGTGTAGGGAACTCGGAACAAAGATAAAATCGGAACTCGGAATAATGTTGAGTATTGGTGTCGAGCTCAGAAACCTTAACAAAAAATTAACAAGCCTACAAGTTAGATTGATGCTTGAGACTTTGAATCTCGTACTTATCAATGTTGTTATATTCTTGATACGAATATGATGTACTGTCATTTAAATTTACAAGTTGTATGAATGTGCATTCATTTCATGATATGATAAAGAATTCCATATCACTTGGGCCAGCCCCGGAATAAGTTAAGGGGAATAGATCAGTGGGAAGGTCGGGGAAAGTAAACCCGGCCATCCTGTATAGGAACGAGCTCGATCCTGAAAAGCGAACTATTACCCAGGAGTATATGGCCAATGACTCCCAGGGGACCAAGGATGGAAATGAGTTTTAATGGGCGAAAGCCTCCAAGAATAAGATGCATCTTCTCATTGCACATGCATATGTACAGTGTAGTACTTTTTATTGATTGTTCTAGATCTCTGTTTATTATTCAGAACCTGCTATTGTTCCGCTGTGATTACTATTTGAGTTCCTTAGTATATTAGTTAATTCAAATTTGAACTTGTTTCAGTGTATGCTTTACAAATGAGTATTTAAGTTAAATTTTTATTATTTTACCATATTATTTGAAAATTATTGCACGATCGAAACAACTGGGAATGACAGCGATGACACATGTTTAGAACTAGGAATTCCTACTGAGAAATTTCTATTTCTCACCCTACTGTATATTACCATGTCATTCTCAGACTATGGAGCACGCCGCGACAGGAGTCCTCTTCATTAAGTTCCCCGAGCTTCACATACACATCGATCCATTTCTGGACTCTGGATATATATCCGCAAAGCGCCATGCTTATATTTCTTCTTCCAGAGAGATTTTGCCGTACCCCTGATGCATCCCCTGTTTGATCCTGTTGTCCCATACATCACCATTCCACTTCATGTGGCCCAAATGCCCATTCCCACTCTCCCTCCAAAGAAGACCACCACTGAGCCTCTCGCCTCCTATGGCCCTTCCTGCTCCTCCACCACAGCCGATACTCTCCGCCTCGATGTCAGAGGAGGATCCATCGGAGGCAGCGAGTTCTTCCTCTTCCTTTGCTCCCAGTACGGGCCACCCTCCTGCAGATGCACCCATGGCGAATGGGTTTCTCTCTTCAGATTCTGCTTAGCTAGTAGGTGTATTGTAGTGATAGTAGATGTAAAGAATGGCCCTCTTTTGATAGTCTGGGTCATGAGTAGATGAATTTGGATTAGGGGTAGTATATGAAATGTCCCATGGGGACCACTCAGGGTAGAGTTCTTAGGGACCGACCGTTTTATTTTGTGCTAGCGGCCTCATATTATTATTATTATTTTTTACCCTGTATTATTTTGTCAAACAGATAAGGCAGATGTTTATGTATATATATATATATATATATATATATGTATATGTTGCAGAAATTCCGTCCTTATCGCACTCTTATTTATGTTAGGTTACTTACAGTATACCGAGTAAGCAAAATTTATTCCATCGTCATGCAGGAATTTCTATTATGCGAATAAGCATTCTTAGGCGAGTAATTAGTACTAATACAGAATGTAGAATTAAACCAGTCGCACACGTAATCACTTATCGGATAATTTTATTATGACTTAAGCATAATACTTTGTCTAGTAAGGTGTTACACCCAGGTCTATCTCGTCTCTATGATGTCATGAACCATCATTTGGTTCATTGGAGACTTCCCTCATCTATCTCACTTAGTACCCTACTACTTTCACTTAATCGTGGCTGTTAAACTTTCTGTTGTTTGTACTCAAGTCTCCGTTGCCATTAGACTGTCTACTGTTTGTACTTGAGTCTCCAAATATTAATTTGCGAAGGTTCGTAGTTTTTAAAAACAACCAGTTGTCACCATAATTGACGTCAATATGCAGTAACGATAATGGTTGTGTCTGAGGTTTAGGAGGTCTGTACAATGTTTCCCCAAGATTTTTAGTTGCCCATCTACCCTTAATTCGATCATAAATTCGCCTCCTATACTGTCTTTTAGAAGTATAAGCTTAGGCCCCTCCTCAAAATTATAATTAGGAGCTTTATTTTAAACTCCTTCCTTCTAAACTCTACCTTGCACCTAATGCATGTGGGTTATATGGGTGCCAAAGTATACTCTATTTGGCTAAAGTTCTGGTCCATCATCAAGTTCATTTAGTAAATTCCTCATCTTCCTTATCCTGTGTCTGACTACTTGTGTGATATTTTTTTCGGTGAACATTCCAATACTTGTGCCTTGGGACCTAAATACCAACTGAAGAAGTTCTGCCCTTACGAAAACTATCAGCTATAGCAGCAATCAACTTCAACAAATAGTGGTCATAGTGGCTTTGCCGAAGTTTTTCGGGAAATTAATTAAGCCGTATCCAAACTCTCACCTATCTGATCCTCTTTGACCAGTAATAAATCCCCTTTTGTTAGGTTTTAGGTGCAAGGCTGGAGCTTCCTTCTAAATTATAACTATAGTCCTTGCTTTGAAATCTTTCTTTCTCTTGCGGACTTTATTCTATTTTTCTCAGTATTTGCGAATCGGATCTCGTGTTATTCCTGTTAAACTTCTTAATGATTATTTGAACACCTATTCCCTCAAAATATGATTAACTCCATGTGAGGAAAGGATCGTTGGACTGCTAATATTCCTTCTACTTTCCTACTCTCTCTTGTTCTTGCAGGCATCGATATTACCAACCTCATCAGTAGTAAGTCTTAGTATAATATAGATATGTGTTAGTTTTAGTGGCTAAATCTTATGTTACCCTTAGCATTGAGCCCCCTAGCCACTCCTCGTAACATCATGCCTTTAGGATGTAGGCTAGTTGGTGTAGGAGATGGAAATAATAGTTTTGCTCCTCTATTGGGGTTGCAACACAAGGGTTTTCTAGAAAGGTCATCCTTCTTAGTATTACCCTTGTCCGAGCACGCTTAACTCCGGAACTCTAATGGAACTTAGTGCATTAGTGATGATCGCATTTAACATGGCCTGAGGTATGGAAACTCTTCTAACTGCCCCTAACGCTAACATCATAGCATTGCCCCTCATGGGCACGCTCCCAAATCCTTTTTGATCTCATATTAGGGCATCATCTGGTCTTGCTCAGGGTGTATTAGGTCTGTTGCACTTATGACTGGTGCCAAGGCAACCTTGCTTGGTATTTCGTACACAATCTTACTTGCACCGTAATCCCATACTAGGTAGCTTTTCTCCTTTTAATGGGCCAGTCAAAAATCCAAACATTCTCTTTTCCTACTCATTCCTACCATGTTCTATTGTTTCTGCAGAAATTTGTCTATTTTCATTTGTCAGGATGCTCCCTTGGTCAATTAGGACTAATTGCATACTTTAAGTCTTTATTGCTCTCGCTTGAATCTGATTACATTGCTTATTGAGTTACTCCACTCATAGCAAGTATAATGGTACCTAAAGGCAATTGTCAAACTTTGCCTTTCTTCTTTGAATAGCCTCATTTCTTTACTAATAACATGTCAAACATGATCCTATTATCCAGTTCTTACGGTGGCTGAGGTTGATAGAATTTGAACATGACTACATTTTCTGGCACTCCCTTTATCCCTGAATGGTAGGAAAATTACACTTGGTTCATATGCCACCTCTAGTCTGAAAGTGCTCCTACTTCAGGTTAGTAGGAAATATACTACCTTTCTCTCTTGTTACACTTATAACTTCATCTGTTTTCCATACCATGTATAACCATATCTCCATCTTAATTCAATATACAGTTAGACAAGTCTATTTACAGTTTGCTCAACTATTTCCATTTCGAAGCTAAGGTTTAACTTAGTACTCTTCCAATTTCCAATCGCTACAAGGTTAGTCCCCAATACCCTTGAGGAAGAAATCACTCCATTCTCTGGACGGAGACTTAAAAGGTCTCCGTATACCTAACCGAAGCTTCTGTCCTTAGCTTCTTTCACTGATTCTCTGCTTCATTCGTCCACTTTACAAATTTCTTGATGAAGAATCAGGTCTCCATAATGTGGTATTACCACAATCTAAAATAAAAACTATTGACTGAATTTGCTGGCGAGGTACCTTCAGGATAATCTCATCTATGAGGAAAATAAGGGCACTATCCATGCCACATAAGTTAACCTTATCAGCGGGTAATCACCTTACTTCTGTTGAGTATTAAAGTTATAAAAACAGGTAGAAGAATCCTCTAGGTTCAATCTAGAAAAGATAGTCTGGATCAGGTAATCGCAATGAAGCTTGAAACAAGCCCCATCAAGGTGATGATTCTTGCTCAGCTTGTCTCTAACTAAGAGCCTGCCTGTAACATCCCGATTTCCAAGTTCCGACTTCGTCATAAGGATTGATCAATCTCAATTTCCGACTTCATCTTTGGATTTCAATAGGATGACTATTTCCGAGTTCCGAGTTAATTTTGGCCAATTTCTGACTTCACGTGATGGTTACGAGTTGAATGAGATGCTTCCGATTTCCAATATACGACTTTATGTAAACGATTTTCGACATTATGCTCGAGTACGTGATATCCAGGTTCCGACATTAGGTGATTCAAAATGGACATGAAATGCGACTTATGAGTTTTAGCTGAATTGGATTCCGAGTTCATTACCAAGGTCTTTTATCTCTCCCAAGTTCCGATATCGAGTTGAAGTGCCATATCCTACAAATTACGAATTCCAACTTCATCCGAATAGCTATGTACGAATCACGACTTCCGAGTTTAACCTTCAAGTCCGAACACATGAACGTAATTCCATGAGATCCGACTTCATGTCTCGAGGAAGTATATTCGGTTTCCGATGTCACCAATGATACAGTATATAAATTCCGACTTCCGAATTTAAGAACTTGTGTTTGGAAATGTGACTCGAATTCCCGAGTTCCGACCTTAGTGTTGAACTCAATTGGGATGGACACGAGTTCGGACCCTTGAGCTGATCTTCAGTCAAACGAGTTCCTATATCCGATTTTACATCCAGCATTGGCATTCCCGAGTTCATTCCGAGATTATAGGATTTCCAGTTACATGAGTTCCGACCTCCGACCTTGATTCAAGATTTCCTCACGTCACAAACAACATGGTACGAGTTCCGACATTAGGCTTCAGCTCCCAGCTCAAGTAAAAACGACACGAGTTCCGACCTCAAGTATAATAAGGATGAGTTCCGACTTGAAATAGAGTAAATGCGAGTTCCGATTTCAAACAGTATGGCGGCAAGTTACACTGATAGGGAGACGTAGCTAAATTCTGTCTGCAAGAAAATTCAGCCAATCAAAGCCCTTCAGGTTAACTACCACCTCAAGCTTATAAACTCATCTCTTTCTCTCCTTCAGCCCCATTTTTCTACGCCACTTTCTCCTTGGTTCAGCTCTCTTCTCTCTTCTCCAACTCCATTACTCCTTCAAGCTTAGTAAGGCTCTAACACTCCAAGTTTCAGCACCTAGCTCAAATCATACTCCAAAGAGGTAGGATTCTACTCTATTCTTGAATTTCTTATACTATGATTGCATGAGATTGTGCTATTCTTTATGTATTTGATGAACTATGGGATGTATTGAATGGATTTATGATTGAATTAATAGAAGACTTTGAGTCAGAATTATGATTAGAAGGAGGAGATTAGAAGGAGTGGAGAAGTGAGATGCTGTCTTGGTGGAGAGTCCACGGCAGTCCGTATGGCGGAGCATACGGCGCCGCCTACAATCGGTCAAATCCGATGAAACCATTTTTAGATGAAAGTAGACATCCAGGGCTTTCCATAGATATATCATATAAGGTTATTGGATTAGTAGGGAGGGAGATACGAATTTTTGAAGTTTGACCTAGGGTTCAAAACTTTCATCCGAGCAGGGTGACATGAGGAGGGTATAACTCACCCTATACAACTCCAAATCGAGTGAAACTAATTTTGTTAGAAAGCTTACACACAGAGGAACACCCCAATATAAGATTCCAAGTTTGTTATGGTCCCAATTGTTCCCAGTGATTCGAGGAAGTTGCCCTATGTCCAATCTAGGCCAAAACAGAGTAGTTCAGAAAGGTAGGCTTTCAGGACTTATAACTCGAGGTATACTTAAGCAAATGGAGTGAAACTTGTGGCAAATGAAAGGTTGTCCCGTTAGCTTCAATATGAGACCGATTTCGTATGATTTGAGCTTAGTTTCGATTTTTAGTGGATTTATACTTCCAGGAGTATAACCCGGGCTAGTGACTGAACGAGTTGAGGTAAGATTTAAATATCTTGAGTTATACGGATCAAAATGATATGGGACCAAAGAGGTTAGAAAGTAGACATATAGAGATATGATGTATCCAAATTTCAGATCTAAATGAGTTGAATAGAAATAAAAGTGGATCATATGAAATTCGGGCAGAACCGAATAGAAGGTAGCAGAATGGCCAAAGTGATAGTTTCACAAAGTGACCCAATTGAAGATTTCACAAGTATTATGGAAACGTATAAAGTTTGAGTTGAGGATAGGCAGTTTGATATTGATATATATGCGTTAAGTTGATTATGTTGTTATGACTGAGTTGCCCGTGACAGCTAGCACTATTCATGGGGAAACGGACCTGATCCGTTATGCTGCCGAATTTACGGCGGAAGTCTAGGGGACCATGAGTGTCTAAATTACAAGGAATTTATGATATGAAATATATGAGAATAAATCAAGAAGCAGTCGGATGTGAGATATATGAGAAATACTGATGTAGCATATGTACGAGTACATTTATCATGACTATGCTTGACGACACATGAGAATGAAAAGATATAAGTATATTAAGTGTGAACATAAAGATGTGAATTCCCTTGTGGGTGAGTCGGTGTGACAATGGTCACGAGTTGAGCTGACAAGCTCACTCCAAGGCCAGGCTACCCAAGGGCAATAAAGGCTAAAGAGTAAAGACTTAAAGTCTAAAGATTTAAGAATATGCCCCACTCACATCAGGCATGGTATTGACCCAGCTAGTGTGAGAATATGGGGGGTAGGACTTACATGAGGCATGGCATGACCCAGCTAATGTAAGTACCGAATGAAGATCCTATATTCCTAAGGAACGTGACATGGCGATCACGCTCTGATGGGGTATGACATGGCAATCATACTCTGGAATATAGCATAAAGATCCCATATTCCTAAGGGACGTGACATGGCGATCACACTCCGACGGGGTATGACATGGCGATCATACTCTGGAATGTGGCATGTCAAGATATAATGATGAGTCTATATTCCTAAGGAACGTGACATGGCGATCACGCTCTGATGGGGTATGACATGGCGATCATACTCTGGAATATAGCATAAGGATCCCATCTTCCTAAGGAACGTGACATGGCGATCACGCTCTGATGGGGTATGACATGGCGATCATACTCTGGAATATGGTATGATGCTGCACTTGAGGGAGGACGGCGATACGTAACGCTCAAGTGTAGACAGATCCAAGCACCCTAGGGACGGCAATACGGCTAGGTGTGCCAAATAAAAGACTAAAGACTAAAGATTTTATGACGAAAAGGAAGATAAAGAAAGAAAAGCAAGTTTCATGTATAGGCATGAATTTAAGTACGAGTAATTTTATGTGCAGATGTTATATTCCCAGCATATTGATGTTATCTGTGTTTTAATATGCGACAGTTATTATTCATGGTGTTATAATTGAATGAATTTTATGTGTTCTCCCAAATGCTAAGTATATGATTATAATGAACTTTGCTTTAGATGAGACATTTTTCGAAATGTAAAATTAAACAGTTTGTGCAGCATGTTCACCTTTTTCAAAATAAACCGAAGCAAACTGGAGACGACCATGATGACACTATGTATGAAAATTACGGAATCCTACTGAGAATTTTAAAATTGTCACTCCTATTTCCATGTTGTCTCCAGATGATTGTAGAAGTTTCCGAAGACGGCTGAAGTTGCTGTCAGAAGAGGTCCACTCAAGTAACAGAATGTAAATTTCAGGTGTGGTACTATGACTTAAGCATAGTACTGTGCTTGGGAGGGTGTTACACTGCCCTTGATGATGGGAAATCTTCAGCTACTCGGCAACGCTTTACAAACAACCCTTTTCGATATAACTAGGTTTACTACGTCCATAGCAAACCGTCCGACATAATTCTTTTGCTTGAATCCCCAATTCTCTACACTTCTTGACTTGCTCAATTGTCTACCCCTTTATGCCATCGCTACCTCCTAGGAGTCTTATCCCTAATGATCATGTATAGTAGGTTTCTAATAAGCCTGTTGGGTGTTTTAGGCTTCTATTTACACAAAACCTTATATTGAGGTGATCAAGTTCAACTTTCAGTCAAGTGCCACAGATAGTCCACAACACTCATAGCAGGACTACCATGCAAAATCTTCTATGTCGTTGTCACATGAAAACCTAAAGCATGGTTTATCTAGACTCTCAGAGTATGCTTCAGAAGCATAGTCAATCCATCCACAGGCCTATATAGGACGAATTGCTCTGATACCAAAATGTAACACCCTCCATTATATGAGCCATGCTCGAGTCATGGAGTTATATTAAGAGGTTGTCACTGTGCTAAAGGAATCTTTAAAATGTGGAAAATATAATACATGGCCCTTCAACTGTACACCTTATTACTGAAATATAGTTCATAAATTTCGTTGTTTTTGATACATAGAGAATAAAATGATTACAAGTTAGAAGGAATTATGACTAACATAACACACAAAACTTGCTTCTGCTAGTCATTAACTAGCTTCGGTAGTCTCTTGATTTAGTTCACTTCTGAAACTTACTTAGTGAATGTCCTAGTACTCCGCCTCGCACTTGATTTCCAACTTAGGTGCTTGAATGTTTACGGAAAAGAAAATATACAAGCAGGCAGTGAGAACCTATGGTTCTCAGTAGGTAAACTCAAACCATACAGTGCCATCACAAATATTCTAGCCGCTTTGGTTTCTTATGAAAATGTGAGCACATATGCACAACTAGTGGTTCAATTTTAAGTTGAAAACATCTTTCTCGAACCATGTTATATTTTAACAACTACATGCCATATCATATGACAGACATAGAAATATGAATAGTATAATATGCTTCAGCAAGAATCATAATAAAATTATGACTTAATGAGATAATTGAAGATGCACATAAAGATGCTTAAACTTGACGGTATGCAAGCACACTTGACTTAATTTATCTCTTTCTTTAACTTACAACTTAACCTTGCTCTTCTATACTTGGTCCCTCGGAGGTGAATGGTCTCTCTCGCCCCTGGTTAATAGCCTGCTTTTTAGGTCTGGGCTCGTACCTATACATGAGTGACGGGTTTACTTTCCCCGACCCTTCCACTGGTCTATTCCCATTAATTCTGGTCGAGGGTAAGCCCAAGTCTTAGACAGTACTACTCTGGCGTACGTAGCTGGGTCTATGCCATGCCTCACATGGTAGCTAAGTACATCCCTCTTGCAAGTTCTTATTATCTTTTCCTTTCCATACCTTATCATGCATGCGGGTGCTTTGTGCATTCATGTATATGTCTCACATCTTACTTCTCCACATAACTTAATTTAAAAAGTGATGCTCAAGTCTTCTGCAAGCATAAGTAACGATTAATAAAGCTCCGTAATATGACTTAAGCGTAGTATGAGTTTATTAGGGTGTTATAGTCTAGGCTCCACTCCAGTTCTTTGTATTCGAGTGGCCTGACCTCAAATGATAAGGATCATATCGTCGCATATTGCTTGGTTATCGGATATACCTTCACTCTCAATGCCAAGCAGTTATTCTGATCATGAACTCGAGTGTTGGGAGTGGCCATTTCAACCTTGATTTGGCCATTTTGGCTTCTAGAATAGGAGGTGATATTAGAGGCCGTCCTCCCATGAACTTGATCTAAGGGTGGTAGCCAATTGTTCTCCACTTGAGGTTGAGCCACCAAAGCTTCCTACCTCCAAGGGGTATATATTGTTATTTCCATCATAGAAAGTAGCGTACAGTAGCAATTGGCCGCCCTCAGATAGTGCCAATGTTGAAAGGTGGGTAGCCAGAAATATGGTGAAAGAGGATCTCTGAATGAGATTGGAAACTTTGAGCTATTGGTGTTTAGAATGTGAGTGTGAGATCCAAGCTCCAAGCTGATATGAGTGTACTTGCAAGGACTCGTACGCTCAAGTCAACAAGTGCAAGAGATACAAGGGTGTAAATAGGTATAATAACATACATGATTTTTGAGGTTTACCACTTATTTATTAGTAGAAGTGGACGAGGATAGTTTGTTGTGCTCTGTAATGTAACGTTCAAAAAATTTTATTGTTAATAACCGAGTTGCTCAGTTTTTATCAAATAAGTGGATTTAATCGGATCGATTAAGTATTTATTCAAAGCCAATTAAGTAAAATTTAAAAGAATTAACCTTGAGGAAATTAGATTAGGACCATAGGAAACTTCATAGGAAATTTCTAAAACTGGTTTACCGATTTAAAGGAAATCGGTAAGATTTCTGTATTTTTAAACTATCAGAATCGGACCAATAGAAATTTTCTATGAATACCCTAGGATGAATGGCTAAGATTTAGCCAAAACACCTCTTTATGTGGTGCCTTGGTCAGCCAAAGATGACAGCCCAAAATCAAATTGAAATGGGAAACACAAATCCACTAATTATACAACAACTTGCTTCAAAAGTCTTGAGATAATTCCTTCCTTCTCCCTTGGTAATTTCAGCCAGCATAAGGAGCTGACCACTCTTCATTTCTCTTCCATTCACACTCATCTCTACTTCATCTCCAACCTCTCTTCAGTTCTCATCAAGAGTCTCATCAATCCAAGACACCAACCCACAAAGAATTCAAGTAGATAAGGTAGGAATCCAACTCCTCTTCTTGTTTTTATTGATTTGGGGGTGTGTAGGGATCTTGTTTTCCTCATGATATTGATGTGATTTGGAGTGATGATGATGGTTTATGATTGAATTTGCATGTGTGTTGTGATTAGAATTGGAATTGGTATGAAAGAACTTGAAGAAAAGAGAAAACTCAAGAAGCTGTTAGGGTTTTTTCTCCGTGGTCAGTATGGCAGAGTGTACGACTCCAGCTATAGCCATTTAAATTTCATGAACCTATTTTCATATGAAACTAGGCATTCAAGGCTTTCTATACATATATAATATAATGTCATTGGATCAGTATAGAGGTAGTTATGAATTTTTAATATTTGACCTAGAAATCAGGACTTTTATCCGGGCAGTGTGAGTTGAGAAGGGTGTAACTCACCTTACATGTAACACCTTACCAGACAAAGTATTATGCTTAAGTCATAATAAAATTATCCGATAAGTGATTACGTGTGCTACTAGTTTAATTCTACTTTCTATATTAGTACTAATTACTCGCCTAAGAATGCTTATTCGCACAATAGAAATTCCTGCATGACGACTTTAATAAATTCGCTTACTCTGTGATAATCAGAATAACCTTACATAAATAAGAGTGCGATAAGGATGGAATTTCTGCAACATATATATATATATATATATATATATATATATATATATACACACACACACACATAAACATCTGCCTTATCTGTTTGACAAAACAATACAGGGTAAAAAAAAAATATGAGGCCGCTAGCACAAAATAAAATGGCCGGTCCCTAAGAACTCTACCTTGAGTGGTCCCCATGGGACATTTCATATACTACCCCTAATCCAAATTCATCTACTCATGACCCAGATTATCAAAAGAGGGTCATTCTATACATCTACTATCACTATAGTACACCTACTAGCTAAGCAGAATCTAAAGAGGGAAACCCATTCGCCATGGGTGCATCTACGGGAGGGTGGCCCGTACTGGGAGCAGAGGAAGAGAAAGAACTCGCTGCCTCTGATGGATCCTCCTCTGACATCAAGGCGGAGAGCATCGGCTGTGGTGGTGGAGCAGGAGGGGCCATAGGAGCGGGGGCTGCTGGTGCGGCTGGTGCTGCTGGAGGAGGTGGGAATGGCTGGGCCACATGAAGTGGAATGGCGATGTATGGGACAGCGGGATCAAACAGGGGATGCATCAGGGGTACGACAAAATCTCTTTGGAAGAAGAAATATAAACAAAACTAGCACCTGCCAGATATATATACAGAGTCCAGAAATGGATCGATGTGTATGTGAAGCTCGAGGAACTCAATGAAGAGGACTCCTGTCGCGGCGTGCTCCATAGTCTGAGAATGACGCGGTAATATACAGTAGGGTGAGAAATAGAAATTTCTCGGTAGGAAGTCCTAGTTCTAAACATGTGTCATCGCTGTCATTCCCAGTTGTTTCGGTCGTGCAATAATTTTCAAATAATATAGTAAAATAATAAAAATTTAACTTAAATACTCATTTGTAAAGCATACACCGAAACAAGTTCAAATTTGAATTAACTAATATACTAAGGAACTCAAATAGTAATCACAGCGGAACAATAACAGGTTCTGAATAATAAACAGAGATCTAGGACAATCAATAGAAAGTACTACACTGTACATATGCATGTGCAATGAGAAGATGCATCTTATTCTTGGAGGCTTTCGCCCATTACAACTCATTTCCATCCTTGGTCCCCTGGGAGTCATTGGCCATATACTCCTGGGTAATAGTCCGCTTTTCAGGACCGAGCTCGTTCCTATACAGGATGGCCGGGTTTACTTTCCCCGACCTTCCCACTGATCTATTCCCCTTAACTTATTCCGAGGTTGGCCCAAGTGATATGGAATTCTTTATCATATCATGAAATGAATGCACATTCATACAACTTGTAAATTTCGTACAGTACATCATGTTCGTATCAAGAATATAACAACATTGATAAGTACGAGATTCAAAGTCTCAAGCATCAATCTAACTTGTAGGCTTGTTAATTTTTTTGTTAAGGTTTCCGAGCTCGACACCAATACTCAACGTTATTCCGAGTTCCGATTTTATCTTTGTTCCGAGTTCCCTACACTACGTTCGGTCTCCTGAGGTTACGTCTCTTTTCCAATCTCCGAGTTGCTTGACTTCCGACCTTAATCCACCATTAGTCGTTGGGATTCTAATAGGTATATTTCGTAATTCCCGAGCTTCCTAACTACTAAATCCCGAGTTCGACGTCAATATACCCGATAAGGACTTCTATTTACTACATCCGAGTTCAATCATTTAAGTAAATCCCTCCAAGTCAAACCTTAAGCATGCATTTCCGGGTTCGTCCTTACACGCTACCAACCTAGCTTTCTATTTTACCGAGTTTAGAATTCAATCCCAAGATTTCCGACCTAGCTTCTCATCCACTATCTCCCGACTTCCGACATTAACTCGGATTCTTTTGAGGCTTATTCTGCTTCGAATCAGAAATGCACTATTGAAGGGAAAATTCACTAAAAATATAAATATGGGTGAAATCATGCGAAATTTATATCCATGTAAAGTTAACAGAACATGCTTTCGAATGAATTAAGTTTCATGTCATTAGGATGAGTATAACTGTAGATATAGGCTTTAGAACTTGACCCTACTGGTTTGTCCTGCTCTAACTCGGATTGGACATAGATTAAATTTCTCGACTTGCTAGGGAGTGAATGGGACCTTATCAAAATCGTAAGTTTTTATGGGGCATTCTCCTATGTGTTAGCTTTCAAACACCGTTGGTTGCACTTAATTTGGAGTTGTATAGGGTGAGTTACACCCTTCTCAACCCATGCTGCCCGGGTAAGAACACAAGTTTCTAGTTCCAACTTCAAAAATTCATAACTAATTCTATACTAATCCAATGGCCTTATATTTTATATGTATGGAAAGCCCTAGATGTCTAGTTTCATGTAAAAATGGTTTAATTAAATTTAAACGCCGGTAGGCAGAGCCGTACACTCCGCCGTACGGACCACCGAGGGAAATCCTATCCTGCTTCTAGGTTTGTCTCCTCCCTTCAAGCTATTTGTCCCCAAATCAAATTTTAATCACAACACTCATGCAAAATCAATCATAAAACATCATCATCACTCTATAAAACATCCAACCCTCAGATTAGACAAACCCCACATGTAGCTCCAAATCAGAGAAACAAGATGAGAAGTAGGATTTCCTACCCTGTCTTGAGTAGATTAGGCTGATTTGTGGTCTTGGTGCAAGTAGTTTATGATGGGGCTTGAAGAAGAGATGAAAATGGAGTGGAGGAGAGAATGAGGAGAAGAAGAATGAAGAGAGGTCAGCTGGGGGAGTGGCCGAAGCATTATGATGAGGATGCAAGGGAAAAGTGAAGATATTTCAAGTTGGCTCAATTTTGGTTGGTGGACCCAAAATGATCAAAAAATCTGATTCAATCCTCCTCATCTAATGGCTATCTAGGTGCCACTTGGGGGAGCATTTGGCTGAATCTTGGCCATTGATTCTAGGGCTCCCATGGTTTAATTTCTACTGGTTCGGTTCCGACAGTTGGAAATACCGAAATCCTACCGATTTCCTTTAAATCGGTAAATCGGTTTAAAATTGTTCTGTGAAGTTTTCTATGCTCCTAACCTAACCCTTTTAAGTTACACTTGATTGGCCTTAAGTAAATGTTTAATCAAGTTCTGATTAAACTCACTTATTTGATTAAAAATCGAATAATTCAGTTGTTAACGGTAAATTTTTCGGTCGTTACACTACACAACTCCAAATTGAGTAAATCCAACGTTGTTTAAAAGCTAACATATGACAGAACATACAGAGTTACATCCATTCTCGATTATTCCCAACACATTAATGAAGTTGACTTAGGTTCAAACTGGGCTGGAACAGGATAATTCATTAGGGTCAAGTTTTGGGGCTTATATATCGAATTATACTCATTCAAATAATATGCAACTTTTTCATTTGAAAACTTGTTCTGTTAGCTTTACATTGATATAAATTTCACATGATTTCATCTAGATTTCTATTTTTGTTGAATTTTCTCTTATAAGAGTGCAATTCTAGCTAGAAATGTAAGAATGCTAGATCAAGTTTAGTTAATATCAGAATCCGGAACTTAGCAAACAGAGAGATAGATTGGGTATACTTAATGTTGAACTCGGACATAGTGAAATAGAGAACTAGATCAGGTAAGGTTAGTGTCGGAACTCGGAACATAGAAACACATTCATGAAAGTCTTGGAAGGCCAATTGTGGCTTAATGTCGGAAATCAGAAGTTGGTATCAGGATGTGACACCTTATACTTGAATCTCAGAAGCCGAGAACTAGGACGCTTTAACACTCTTATACATGTAGTTCCAAAACTCGATATCTCCGCAAGCATATAACCTCGAAACATGATCCAGAATCAATCTCGGAGATCGAACATAACCCCGGAAGTTAGGAACCAAAACATTACATAACCCTAGAAGTCGGAACTTATATAATCTCGGAACTTGGACCCAATTCAATCTCGGAAGTCGATTCTAAGCTCAAACTCGGGAACATCAATAGAAGTTAAAAGCTAGCAAGATAAATTAAGACTTAAGATTTTAAAACTTGCACCTAACTACTTAAGCTTTGCTCATAAGACTTTGATGTGTGTGACAATTAATGAAGATATGATGTTCTGTATTTGGATTTATTGTGTGATTAAAATTTCCTGGTTGTTTGGCACTATTCATGGGGAAACGGATCTGATCCATTATGCTGCCAAATTTTCGGTAGAATTGTAAGGAGGTCATGAGCATTTATATGTTATGAATATGTATGTAGAAATCATGTATGAAAGGATATATGAAAGTAAGCAATAAAGCATATGCATGAGTACCTTCAATGTGTCTATGCATGATTATGTATGAGAATGAAAGGACATGAACATATTAAACGTGGATCCCTTCATCTGGAGGCAGCTATGAGATCCCTCCTTATAAAGGCAGTTAAATTAGATAAGATTTGATTCGTTCACTTGGAGGCAGTTATTTTGGTCCCTCCAGTTGAAGGCAATTAAAAGGCAAAGATATGGGTCCCTTCACTCCTAGATCAGGCTACCCAAGGGCAGTAAAGACTAAAGATTAAAACATATACAAGCACCCTAGGGACGACAATACATAATGCCTAGGTGTGCTAAGAAAGGAAAGCAAGGAAAGTTAAAAGAAAAGCATCAGTGCATTTGCGTGAATTCAAATATGAGTATTTGCAAAATTATATCCCATGTCTTCTTGATGCTAAGACTGTTCTATCTACTTTTGCGGTGAATATTATTCTCATTATAAAATAGTGTCAACATGACTCAAGTGTGTGGAATAAAATGAACTCTGCTTTGGACCGTATGTTTTCAAATTATAAAATGGAACAATTCGTATTATATGTTCACTTTTGTTATAATACATTGAAGTAGCTGGAGGTAATAATGATGACATGGTATGAAAATTTCTTAATGAATCCTACTAAGAATTCAAAATTCTCACTCTTATTTCTGTGTTATCTCCAGATAGTTCGGGAATTTTTCAAAGACAGTTGAAGTTGCTGTCAGATAAGGTCCGCTCAGGTAATAGTAACAACTTTAGAGTATGGTACTATGACTTAAGCATAGTATTGTACAGAGGAGGGTGTTACATGTAACACCCTACTAACTAACTATTATTGTCTCATTTATTTTGCCATATTTTACTATGATAGTAATCAATTAGTAGAATACTATTAACTTACTATCTTAATTTTATTTGAGTAAATTTCTTTTTTGCCCAGTTGTTATTACTAAATTCATTCTTGAATTATTGTTTCCACATAACAGAAATAACACAACTCTATACTGGTTGGTAGTTTCCACAGTTAAAGCAACCATTACATACTAAAACATGCATCGTATCTATTATAGTGTCACCAAGGTTATGTAAGTATCAGTACAACATGCATGGCCAGAATATAAAAAAAGGACACCTTATACTACTAATAATCCCTACCCAAGCCAAATATAGCCCGTAAAATAGAATAATAATTATTCAGTGAAAATGCCAAAAAAGGATGCAAAAAAAAGGCCCCCTATCTGTAGCTATATCAAAGCATACTAAAGTTAATAATTAATATTAGTAATGGTAAGGCTGTAGTCCACAATATGCAAAATAATTCCACTACTAGTGACATCGAGCTCAAAGGCCACTTCCATGTTGTTGTTAAGGATTATCCGTGCCATCTGAAGGGTGAAAGAAATCTCCTAACAGGGTGGTGCTCCCAAGGGAATCCGGCTTCATCCCAAAAATGCTAAGAATAAGGTAGGAGTGCAACAATATACATAGTGACAGAACCAATCTCACATCACACTATTAGAATATTTAGCAACAAAATGGAACATAAATAAGTGAGTGGTATAATTATCATTCCTAGCCATTTATTAGTGTTAAGCAAAATGGAAGTGCATGATAATAATCATAAGTAGTAGTTGTAATATAAATATAGCAATTAAAATGGAAAACAACAAGTTTACGCTAAAACCTTTATCTGCTTTCTTGATTCAAGTTCGATGATTGAGGTCTGTAAGGTCTACATCAAATATCTGGATTTGCAAGAGCTCTCATTGCTAGGGTGTCCCCTAGTTAGATCAATGATTGCCAAGTCCTTATCCACTAGCATAGCAGGGTGCAAGGCATCACATAACAATCACGAAGTCCGTATCTGCTAGCATGGCAGGGCCTAAGGTGTTGTTTAATCTACTGCAAGACTTAATAATCACCAAGTCCTAATCCGCTAGCATGGTGGAGCCCAAAGTGTCACTTAGTGAAATGCAGAGCTTGGCCACTATGCAAGGGGTGCTACACACTCACTTTTTCATTTATTTCACATAGCAGACATATAATTTAAATATAGTGCATAGTTGAGCAATCTTATTAACTTTCTAAAATCATATATATTGAGCAATCTCATATAATTTACACCACTACACTTATATTATGCCAAGGATTTTCATATCCATGTATGAAAATCACATTCACACACAATTTCAAATCATCAATTAAAATCATAATTAATAATTCAGAAATTAAAGAGATGAAAAAGAGATATTGAACCAAGTTATTGATAAAGAACAAGGATCTCAAGGTCTTAACCCAATAAATCTTCAAGGTTTGGATTGGGTTAAAGGTTTACATTAACATTCTGAATTAAAAAACAAAAGAAAATAAAAATAGAGGTGAAGAACAATGAAGAACAAAAGAGAAAAAAATGAAAAGGGAGTGTTTGATCCTAAAAGCTATAACTTAAAAAAAGCTACCATCAGCCTCTAAAAATTGATCCTAAAACTCTCAATTTTGCTTCCCCTTAGCCCAATTCAGAAGTGGTGTATGATAGCTTTCAAATGGCTTTGGTCCCATGCAATTTGGACCCAAATTGATTAACTTATGGCCCCAAAACTGCCCAAAGTCAACATCACCGATAATCTGACTTCAATAGCCCAATTGACCTTCAAAATGGTGGAATAGGCTCTAGGTTCTTTGTGACATTTGTAGTTCATTGAATCAACATTCTTACAAAACAAGTTTGTCATTAATTAGACATTTAAAACTCAAGATATAATCAATTTATTAAAATAGGTTTAAGAATAAAAAATACTCAAAGAAAGAAATAAAAATTAATTAGAAGCCCGATTAATTATTTGACCCAAAATTTCCTAATAAAACCACTTGGAGGCCCAAAACATTTCATTGTGAAGTTTAATTAATATATAAAAAATGCTAATTATCATATTCCCCCCCACTTATCTTTTGCAAGTCCCAGGCAAACATGAATTCAAAACTAGGGGCGAAGAAACATAAGCAAACCTAAGACTCAAAAATCTCAAATGGTCTAAGGAGAAAATAAACTCAAGAATATACAAGTTCATGAGTAAGGGGATCACTAAGAGCCAAAGAATCAAGCAATTAAGAAATGAGTTTTCTTTTCTACTCAAAGTAACAAACAAGACAACTTCCAATAAATATGGCAAATCAAGAATGATAACATCACAAGGCACACTCTCAACGTCTCAAGTGTTTAAAAGATAAATGTTTCACTCAAATTCATCCCAAGATAATTGCACTACCATATGCTTGCTTATTATCTACTCTCCACCACTTATGAACATGCATGCATAAATCAAAAGGATGTATTCAAGTTTGCAATGGGATTAAGGTAAGGAAAGGATATAATATGGAAATGGGAAGCTAATTACCAAAAAGACTAAGAGGGAACTGATCAATAATTGAAGATCAAGCAAGTAGAGGGGTTTACCAAAGACATGCAATTACTTACAATGTAACTCAAATTTTCTTTTGTACAAATTCCTAACAAACCCCACACTTTTGCTTAAGCACACAAAGAAACTAAAATCGATGCTCACAAAGTCTCTTAGGTAAAAGGGACAACATGGTTTTCCACTATAGGTTTGTAATGAGCTAAGAATAAAGGATGGTACATAAGACACAAAAGGGATTACCAAGGGAAAAGTGATGCAATGGTGGTCTATTTCGCCAAGTAGCTAAAATAAGAAAGAAGGCCTTTATTGTGTATATTACATGCATATGCAAAATGTGGTCTCAAAAAGATGCAAAGCAAGTTCTACATCATGGACAATGCACACAAGAAAGAAAGAATGGTACGAATGTTCAATCCATTCAAAGAGGCTCAAAAGCTTGCCAAGTTAATTTCTATCAAACTCAATTCATCGAAACAAAATCCATTGCCAAGAATGTTAAATTTAGGAGAAAGTACTAATTCAATCAATCATGCAGGAATCTTCAAGTAACAAATTGGCCAAATTTGTAGTCTTTTGAAATTATTTTCTCTCGCTATTTTTTTTCAAAAATAGAATCTTGTAGAAAGATAAATAATAGACATTTGTTTATATATATTCATGTTTTTTCTTTTGGGTGTATAATGGGGCAAAATGCCCAAAGACGAACAAACAAACTAAATAACTAGCTGAGGCAAAGTAACCCCAGTCAAATCATCTTTAAGGATAGGAATAACAGAAAAAGGAGAATGTAGAAAATAGCAAACATCAAAACTCATCGAGTGCCCTAGATTAGCCAGATAATCAGCTACTCGGTTGGCTTCTCTATAGACATGGTAAATTTTGACTTGCCAATCTCGACTAAGAAGATCCTGAACTTTGAATAACTATGGCATAAGGATGCTTATTATCTATGCCTGATGATATAAGTGATATTGCTGCTTTAGTGTGCATTTCCAAAACAACCTTGCTATGACCATCATGCCAAGCTAGATCAAAAGAGTAAAAAACTCCCCAAATCTCAGCCGCTATTATAGGAAAAAAGCCAAGATTCACAGCAAAATCACCAAGGAAATGTATATTCACCTTTGTTTTACTTATTTAATCGATTTATATAGTTGCTTTAATCGAAGCATGATATAAGGAATATGAGCTATGGATGTCCTTATGCATGGATATGAAAATCCTTGGCATGATATAAGTGTAGTGGTGCATTGTATGAGTTTAAAATGTTAATGAGATTGCTCAACTATGCCCTATATGTAAATTGTATGGCTGTTGTATGAAATAAATGAATAAGTGTATGTGTAGCACCCACTACATATTAGACAAGCTATGCATTTCATTTTTTCTTGTATTCACCTTTGTTTTACTTATTTAAATGATTTATAAACTTAATTTGATGCTTTAGATCATGTTATTTTACTTGATGAAGTTTTGAGTACAAGTCTGAGAAGTTTTGAAAATAATATAGCCAAGTTTGGCCTTATTTATGTGTTCATCCATGCACCCTTCTAATACATGAAAATCATTTTGTTTAATTTACAATGATGATGTTTTTTCAAATCTTTGAGCATATTTGAGTTAGCTTAGTTTATGTGATAGTTTCTTTTGGGACCATTAAGACTTAATAAACTTCTAAAAGACACTTAAAACTTGATAAAATGAACAAAGATCTATGCTATGGAATTTATGATGTTTTGGACATTTATCTATGCTTATGGACCTTGTATGGACCATATTTTGACTATTATGAGTCTTTGAGACTTGCTTGGACTTATTACCATTTATGGTCAAATATTTGCTATGGAGTACCTATGTTATGGACATGGACTATGGACTCTAAACTATGGACATTTGGACTTAATACACTCCTAATCATGCTAATAAACTTTAATTACAAGGATTTAAGTAATGGCCCTATTAGAAATTTCGTATAAACTATCTAGTTTCTTGCTTGAAGTGGTTTTCTAGAACTAAAGGTGTTTCCAATGAGTTTTTGCCCAGATTATTACTTTCACTTTTTTTTATCTCTTGTTTGATTTGTGTTAGCATTCTAACTTAAAGTAAGTGCTTTTTATGTCATGGTTGCACGTACTTTTTGTATGACATGTGTAAGTAGGCAAAGGATTTGGTCATTTGGCTTAACTATGTTATGTGAGCAACATTAGATTAAAGAACTATATTTAGTTGTCTTGATATCTATATGAACATGTTTTATGAACTCACGAGAATATGAATATGTGATTAGTATTCTTGGCATATGGAATTCATGTAAACTCACTATAATCACTTTAATTAAAGCATGATATAAGGAATATGAGCTTAATTATGTTTCTGTTGATTAGAAGAACTTAATTCTAATTTGAATTTTGGGTTAGGTGACTCAATGGTCTTAACTCAAACACTGGTTCAACGTATTAGATCGGATTATATGTAATGCATGCCAAGTGTTTGACCCTATCCCAGGTGATTGCTTAGTAGATAGTCAGGGATCAAATTGAGACTCCAATTGAACCTTCCAACCACTTTGTGTTTAATCTTCTTTTTCCTTCTTTTTCTTCACTCTACTTTACTTTTCCTTTCTTGCCTTTTTTGGGAATGAACCCTTTGTTTATCTTCCTTCTGATCCAGGCCTTTGAAATCTTTTCAACCAGATGAGCAGTCTCGTCTTTTTTTTCATCATCCTTATCTTCAGAAGATTCTTCTTCTACTGATTCTTCTAAAGCCTTTAATGCTTTGTTAGAGCTTATTTCCTTTGCATGCATTTTAGAGCAAAGGATTTTCCTTTTTCACTGTTCTCCTTAGAGACTTCATTTAGCTCAATCTTAGGAGTATTTAGAGACCCAATGAGAGCATCCAAGCTGAGTATATTCAAGTTTTTAGCTTTCTCAATGGGTATTATCTTAGGGCTCCAAGCCTTAGATTGGCTTTTGGTAATCTTTCTCACCATCTTAGCATTGAAGTATCTCTTTTCCAAAGCCTTCAACTGATTATGATATGCATAAATCTTCTTGTCATATCATCAATGTTTTCATCTTCCAATATTTTGAACATTTCATATTGATGCACCAACATACTCATCTTTATTTCCTTGACTTAATCAGCTCCTTTGTGGCGAGTTTCGAGTTTGTTCCAACTCTCTTTAGCCAAATCAAATGAGATGATTTCATCATATTCACTTTTGCTTTAAGTAATTGCTCGTATTTTGCTTTGGCATTCATCTAAATCTTAGCCTTGTGCTAGTCAGTCCATTAGTTTCTAAGGATCTCTCTGATCATAACTGGAGGAGTTGATTTGGATTAGCAACCACTTGAGGCATAGGTTGCTCAATGCTTGGAATATAATCTCCATTCTCAATAATTTCCCATATGTCTAGACTTGTCGACTTAATAAAGAGTCTTATTTTGTCCTTTCAATAAGGATAATCTTCTCCATTGAAATATGGAGGAAGGTTAATAGAGTGTCCTTCAACAATATGTGAGATTTGTCGTGTCATGTTTCAAGATCCTTTTCCTCTGCACCCTTTAGGAAGCTTAAATGTAAAGGTTGAGTTCCAGTGCCAATTGAAGGTGAAGGTTGACACGAGAAGGGGGGTTGAATCATGACTATTAAAAACTTTTTGAAACCTAAAAACTTAAACAAACTTTTTCAAGTCGTATAACTCGGATTGCAAAAACATTTGTGCTAGATTTAGAAAGTCACCTTTCTAAAGTAAGAAAATAATTTAGGCACTTTAGTAAACACAACAAAAATGTAAGAAAATAGAGCTAAGAGAAAGATTAATAAAGAGATTTATCTTTGTTCGACCAAACCACTTGCCTATGTCTAGTCCCTAATGAACAAATTGAGATTTTATAAACTTGAGTATTTTAGTACAAGCTTCCCCAAGTTTACAATCGAGTAGTCTTGTCCTAGCCTTTCCAAGCTAAAGAGCAAAGTAGTATTGTCCTACCTTTTCAAGCTAATCAATAACCACTAATGGGCGAGGTTACAAGATTTGAAATAAAGGTTTGTATTTTGATAACACTCACACTCTAACACTTGAGATATATGTCTCAAATGAGTAAAAGGTGGAGTGATTTCTCACAAATCTCTCAAAGAAAATGCTAGCTAATATAGAATAAGATGTAACACCCTAGTAGTTCCATTCTATGCTTAATTCATATTGTGGAATTGCTAGTTGTTACTTTTGCTCGTGGAACTATCATTACCTTTTAGAAATTACTTTGTACCAAAAATAGGGGTAAAATTTTTTCTACAAAACAAGTGAACCATTTTTGAAATCGAGAGCCACAAGCGCCTCGTGAACATATAAAGTAACACCACTATCCCATACATATATCGCATTTAACAAGCATAGAAATCATAAGAGTAATCACAATTCTTAGATAAATGTAACATTCATTCCATGGCTATCCATGATAATACAATAATAGTCATGCCAGAGTCATACATAAGATAATAATGGGTCTGATATCTATCGTCGGCCCTACACAAAAAGCCTACCAATACCTAATAAAAGGAAATACATCAGAAAATCCTACTACCCAAGCATGCCACATAACAGAATGATAACCCTATAACTACAACCAAAAGGGGCTGTCCTTGTGCTCAGCTCTGCATGCAGTCGTCACATCAAGCATCTGGCGGGAGGAAACCGTTCCCATATCCACTGGGAAAAGTGCCACCACGTCCCTCTCCTCGAGCACGCCCTCGCCCACAGGGCACAGCGTGGGTACGAATGAACCCACACCCGCGAACCGGGGGTGAAGCTGGGCTAGCAAATGAAGCAGAAGATAGACGAATCACCGAAGGTTGCGACGAACCCGAACGGTGAGATCCCCCAGAATGAGTCGGATAGAGGGGCTCAGACGGATCGGTCACCACATGGAAGCTCGGATAAGACGGCTCCGAGGGATCGGAATCCAGTGAAACAGTCGGAGTCAAACGGGTATCCGAGTCAGTCTCATCATTATCAGTGGGGTATCTCGGTGGCTAAAAGTAGGGTTGGATATCATCCATAGTAACCTCGCCGAATGGCTGATGCAGTCAGAAAAATGGGCTCATCACGAGAGTCTGAAACTGGTGGTCGTGGAAGATGTAGACCCTCATCGCGCGGCCGACAAAGACGCAGGCGTTCAAAGACGAGGTCAAAGCGCCAACGCCATATCGGGAACTCAATGTAGATCACCACCGTGCCCGACGTCGACATCCTCTAAAGACGACACGGAAATGTAGGAATGAGAAATACTAAATTTCTCAGTAGGATTGCTACTAGACAAACACAGTGTCATCGTTATCGTCCCAGCCACTTCGGGTTTAATTATAAAAGCAGTGGGCAGATATAAGTTGAACTTTTAATGGCTTTGAAAACTTAGACCCCGAAGCGGGTTGCTTTTAAACTTAAGATCATAACCACATCATTATGACTAACATATGTACTAAAACATAGAATAAACATTCATAATGCAAATGAGCAATATACTTACATGCAAAGACATGCATCATCATAGACGTAACCATGGTTATACTTAGACTTTTCTTTCATTTTTAGCACATGCTTAACATTCTTTACTTTCCTTTGAAATAGACTGCTTTTGGACATGAGCTTATTCCGTGACCGTCGTCACGCAGTACTAATCAAATCAGATTAAGCTGATATTGGTTACCTCTAAGTTGGAGGGTCCTCCAAAACACCCTTGCCTCCCTCATAGAGGTTCCTTGTAAATCGCCGTCTCTCACTTCCCTTACCGAAGTGATTGAAGGGTCACGTCCCATTGATTCTTTTCTTATCTTTATACTTTACATGCATAATATTTCCTTGACTAGACGCATGCAATGATATGACTAGACTGGAGCTTCCCCAAAATGCCAATCATTAGCATTCAACTAATAGTTCATCATATCTATGTCATATCATCACACTCATCATTCAATCATGGGACAGAGCTCAATCAAACTCATCATTCATCATGCCGAGTGGCATCACACATTCATACCCTAAAGGGGTTTATAGTTGTGTTGTCCTTTGTGAAGAATATTATGAATCATCACATGATTTCCCATGGTTACCCATGATAGAATCACATAGTTAGGATATGGGTTTGTAGTCTTTTAGTCACTTGGTCCTTGGATGAAAGTATTCTTCACTTAAGTACATGTCTTATGAAACACTTGTTCAAATTAATTAAATTATGTGATTGTTTCCTTTCCTTAAAATAGTGCACTTAGTGATTCCTAGGTTCATGGTATGCTCAGAGGCCTTAATCATACTTCTGTTCCCAAGGAGTTCGAGATCCCTCTAATCCTTGGGTCATGACAATGCATAACCACATCATGAACCTAACAACACTAATGTTCACTAATCACCAAGGGTGACTTTTAACTTATTCAAGTTACAAAGTTTTAAACTTTTACAAATAACATACCAAGGTTTTGCCTTAAACATTATTAAAGTTGTCATTCTTTATAAAGTAGTCATAAAGTCTTATTCTTTATGAAAGTAAGTGCCTTTGACATTAAGCTCTTATCTTAAGATTGGATCTTTATGAAATAATGATACAAGTTACTAGCTTTTTGAATAAAAAGTCTTGTTCTTTATAAAAGTTAACACCTTTTGCATTATTTTGGTTCAAAGTCTAAACTTTATGAATGAAATGTTATAAAACAACATTTTTATAACTTGAAGATCTTATTCTTGAATAAAGTTTGAAACTTTGTGAAAGGTCTTTTCTTTAAGGTTTGATTTCTAAAGCCTAAAGTGACAAGATATCATTTTTCTAATTCAAAAAGTTTAGACTTTCACATGTATTATTGTCTTCAAAACAAAACAAAATAAAACTTTATGGAAGCTTAAAAGTTGCCCCACTTTGAAGAAATCAAGAAGCAAACTTTTTAAAGTTTAAAGCTTTTAGAAGGTTCATAGTCTTATCAAATCATGGAAACATAGAAAGGTGAAGCTTTTCTAATCATTCACTCATCATAAAGAGAAAAGAATAACTTTAAGTAAGAGAACAATAACAACATATGTTTCCAAAAGAGGAAACTTAAGAACACATGAAGAACATCAAGAACATATTTTCCCAAAAGAGGAAACTTAAGATCACATGAAAAACATCAAGAACATATTTTTCCATAAGGGGAAACTTAAGAACACATGAAGAACATCAAGAACATATTTTACTAAAAATGAAAACTTTGGCTCTTGAAGAGTATGAAGGATCTTCTCAAGCTTTCACTTAGAAATCTTGGTAAGGAAAGAACCAAGCTCCAAGCTTTCTTGAGTAAACAAAATGAAAAAGATGGAGATCACTACCTTTCTTGAAGATGGCACAAAACAAGAGAAATGGAAGAAGAAGATGATGACTCCTCTTGATGATAAAGGTGGCGGTTTTGCAAGAAGGAAGGAGAAGCTCTTGAAATCTTGTGGAAATGGAGGTTTATCTCATCCAACAATTAGCATCAGAGCCTAACTTTGGGGTTGACTTTCCTAATGATTGCAAAGGTTAAAGATCTTATCAGATGGCTCAACAAATAAATCACATTACAGTAGGTCACTCTATAAATCATCCTCCTTACTTCAATGGTGAAGATTATCCTTATTGGAAGGATAGAATGAGACTCTTCATAGAGTTCACAAGTCTAGATATGTGGGAGATTATAGAAAATGGTGACTATATACCCACAGTTGAGCAATCAGCACCTCAAGTAGTTGCTGATCTAGAACAACCTCTACCTGCTATAGTTAGAACTAACCCTAGAAATGAATGGATTAATCAACACAAAACCAAGGTCCGAATGAATACCAAGGCAAAGTACCTTCTCACATGTGCCTTGAGCAAAAGTGAATATGATAAGATCATATTCTGTGACTCAGCTAAGGAAATCTAGGATAGACTTCAAGTGCTGCATGAAGGAATGGATCAAGTCAAAGAAACCATGATCAGCATGTTGGTTCATCAATATGAAATGTTCAAAATGCTAGAGCATGAGAATATTGATGAAATGAAAACTAGATTCGTGCATATCATAAATCAGCCAAAGGCCTTAGGCAAAAGGTACACCAACACAGATATGGTGAGAAAGATTCTAAGAAGTCTTTCAAAGGCTTGGCATCCAAAAGTCCCAGCTATTGAAGAAGCTAAGGACTTGAATATGCTTAACTTAAACTCTCTCATTGGGTCCTTAAAGACTCATGAGATTAAGCTAAATGAAGTCATTGATGAGGCTATCAAGAAAGGAATATCCATTGCTTTGAAGTCCACGTAGAAAAGGATTGAATCTCCCAAAGCCTTAAAAGCCTTAGAAGAATGTTGCTTGCCTATGCAGTATACAAAGGTTTTGTTTTGTATCACATGGATGTAAAATTTGTTTTCTTAAATGGTTTCATTTCTGAAGAAGTTTTTGTCAAACAACCTCATAGTTTTGAAAATGAAACTTTTCTTAATCATGTTTTTAAGCTAACAAAAGCCTTATATGGTATGAAACAAGCTCCTAGAGTTTGGTATGACACTCAGCACCTTTTGCCTAAAAATGGTTTCAAAAGAGGGAAAGTTGACATGACTTTGTTCATCATGCATGAGAAAAATGATTTTCTAATTATAAAGATTTATGTAAATGATATTATTTCTGGTGCTACTAATCAAAATTTGTGCAAGAATTTTTGCGAGCTTATGCAGGGAGAATTTGAGATGAGTGTAACAAGAGAACTTAAGTACTTTTTGGGATTGTAAATCAAGCTATAGAAAGATGGGATCCTCATTTATCAAGAGAAATATGCAAAGGATCTGCTTAAGAAGTTTGATATGGATAAAGCCAAAAGCATCATCACTCCCATGCACCCTTTTCAAGTTCTAGAAGCTGATGAAGATGGAGAGAAACTTTTTGATAAACTCTATAGAGGTATAATTGGTTCACTACTCTATCTTACCACTAGTAGACTAGACTTGCAATTAAGTATGGGGATTTGTGTTAGATTTCAATCTAATCCAAATCAGTTAGACTTAAATGCTATTAAGAGAATACTAAGATATTTAGTAGGTACTACTAATCTTGGTCTTTGGTATAAGAAAGGTACTGCTTGTGATGTTATAGGTTATTGTGATGTTGACTTTGTTGGAGACAAAATTGAAAGGAAAAGCACAAGCAGCTACTGCTGTTTTCTTGGAAAATCCTTGATAACTTGGTCAAGTAAGAAGCAGAACACAATTGCTTTTTCAATTGCTGAAGCTAAGTATGTAGTTGCAGCAAATTGTTGTGCTTAGATTCTTTGGATTAAGCATTAGTTAGAGGATTTCAACTTGAGGTATACCAAAATCCCTATCTTGTGTGATAATACAAGTGCAATTAACCTTGTTAAAAATCCCATTCAGCACTCTAGATCTAATCATATAGATATTAAGCATCATTTTCATAAGAGATTATGTTTAGAAAAGAGATATTGAGCTAAGTTTTGTAAATACAGAATATCATATTGCTGATATTTTTACAAAACCATTAGCTAAAGATAATTTCTGTTATATAAAGAATCTTCTAAACATGACTAGTTTCGAAGCATGCATTCATATATCATGATTTTACCCATATTTAAGCAAAAGCTTAAAGCTGAGATTACTATTTCCAAGTGAATTTTCTTCCTGGAGAAAGATTCTCAAAGAAATGACCTCATAACTTGTGTAGAAAGATGAACTAAATATGTTTCAGAATTTGCTAAGAATGTTTTAGAAAGATCAGATTAGAAGGATATTAAGATTAATTGATAAAGATGTGTTTAGCTTTGATTTAGAATGATTCAAAAAAGTTCAGAATGATTGACTGGAAAATGGTTTAGACAATGAGTTCAGAAAGAAGCTACGTATCAGAAAGTTGACTCAAGTCTTTAATCACAAACTGAAATGAGAAGAGTTGTAATTGTTTTGGATGTGGGATGCTTTTGTAACTTCTCTCTATGCCACATTACTATCACTAAATGAAGCGAGAAAACCAAAAGCCTCATACACCCTCAAACGATGCTGTTCTAGCCTCGAAACTGTTCACATCCTTTTAACTCTTGGTCATTTTCATTAACCAACAAATCATTTTTATTCTCCTTGAAACCTTTCATCTTTCAAAAGCAATAGAGAACTCTGTTAAGATTGTTCATCTTCAAGCTTCAAAACTTCAAACTTCCACACTCTTCAACTTTCTACCCATACATATTCCTTTTCATTTGTTCAATCCTCAAGCTTTGCACTTCAAAAATGTTAGGGTGATTATAGTGTCCTTTACATCTTTGACGATGAAGAAATGCAAGTCAACTTCCACAGAAATTTCTTCATTAGACCCATAACAAAGGAAAGGAGTTTCTATTTGGAAAAATTCATAACACTCCCTGAAGTGTTTGAAGTCTGAGTTCGAAGGTTGGACTGACTTTTTGAGGATTTCTAAGGACGTATACACAGGGTTAGTGCTAGCATTCTATAGTACCGTCGCTCTTACTGATACAGACAACATATCCCTCATAAGCATCATTGGAAGCTTTGAGATACAAGTTCTACTCTTGGATATTGCACAGATTACAAATACTCCAAATGAGGGCATTCTGTATAGAGGTGGAGACAAGTGGTGGGAAGAGCTTGAAGCTTTAGAAAAAAAAAAAGCTACCTTAATCTTCATAGGGAGAAGGAATGTACATGTAAGAGACATTGGCATCTTTCACCTTCTTACTTCAATTAGGGATATTTACTTTATGGTCCAACACACTATGCTACCTCGAAGTGGTAGCACAGATGTGATAACTGAGGTGGACCAAATGGTCATGTTTTGCCTCATGACCAAAAGAAGAATCAACTTGGTGAGGTTGAATCTAGATTTCATTCTTTCCACTATTTATGCTAAGATAAGGAGACATGCCACTTTCCCCTATAGCATGTTTCTCATAAGAGTCTTCACAATAGCCTAGCTTCCAATTGATGGACACAAGGTAGACAACAAAAGACCCATAACTACGATGAATACATTCTTAACCCTGAGGTTAAAGCCACAAGCTCCTAAGAAGGAGAAAGAAAAGAGAAGGAAAAGAAGAAGAAAAAGGAGAAGGAAAGAAGAAAAAGGATAAGAAGAAAAAAGATTCTTCTACCCATACTGCTTAGAAGGTTAGATCCAAAACTTCTGATGAAGAGAAGAAGAAAAAGAAAAAGAAAAGAAGTGAAAAAGATCTTTCACCTATTTCAGAGGAAAGGAGAATAAGCAAGAAGAGACTATTGAAGCTTGGAAGAGTCCTTTTTCTCATCCAAAGCTGAAGACGAGTCATTTGCTATTGCTATAGAGCCCATGAATGTTGTTGCTCCTACTGCCACTACAACCAGATCCGCCATACCTACTTAGATAGGAATTGTTATAAGAGAACCTCTGCCTCAACAACCAACTAAATAACAAGTTGAAGTAAGGATTTCAAAGAAAGAAAAAGATCCAGAGTACAAATGCGTGGGCAAGAAGAAGATGAAAAGGCTCCTGCTAAACCCTCTAGAGATATCCTTTCCTCTCCTTTAAGAAAAGCAAGGAGAGAAGTTGTAGAAAACAAGCTTAGAGATAAGGCTTGGTTGTAGAAGCAAAGAATATAGCTACTGGAGTTAGAGCATCTACTAATGGTGCTAGGTGCTCATCTCTTTCCTTAGAAGTGGATCAACAATTTGTGGTAATTAAAGAAGCTAATCAACTATTTGAGATAAGAAGGGTAGTTGTACCCTCAAAGCATCAAGAACAACCTATTACTCAACCTGCACTTTTACTATCGGTGCCTTTCAATCTAGAAGGAACCATGGCTGAGAGAGCTGAACTTACACCAGAAAGGACCAAGCCTGAAAGAATAATTACCTTGGTAGCAGAAATTGAAGCCATAATTGGTGTTTCTAGACTTGAAGTTACAATTCCAATGCCCAACCCAACTCTCATGGTTTCCCAAGACTTGCCAGCAATCCCAACCATAGCCAATACATTACTGCTATTGACCTTTAGCCCTCAATTTGATAGAACTGCAACTCCAGCTGGTTCTAAATCTACCAAGTCCCCAGCTGCCCATATTGAAAAGCTGCTTTTTGATGCCCCATCCAATGCAGAAGTTGTTCCAGATTCTGCTGAAGTTTAGATGGATCTATTATTAGCCAACCAACATACCATCATGTCTAGTTAATGTGAACTTCAAGCTCATCAGCAAGCACTTGAAAGAAGAGTGAGCAAAATAGAGCAATTGCTATTGCAAGGACTAAAGGCTCTCTAGAAAGGAAAATGTAATCAGTGGTGGCCTTCTATGATCCTACATCATTATTTTTGATGATGTTAAAGGGGGAGAAGTATGAAGAAAGCTAGTGTTGAAGGGAATCCCCCCCACTAAAGGGAAGAAGCTAGGAAAATTGCTAGCTACCGCATCATGTATACCATTCATCATTTTTTTTTTAGTTCATTGAAAAATAATTTTAAGTTTCTTAAGTCATATTGTAGAATAGTTTATATATTGTCACTATTATTTCAATTGAGTACATCGTTTACTGTCTTTCTAATTACTCATGCTCTGATATTATCGCTCTGATAGTACTCTAGTAATACTGATGGTGCTCTAATACTATTGCTTTAACACTATTTTACACTGTCATCTTATGTAGATTTATAGCTAGATAGACCTATTCCTTGATTTGCTCTAAAGTATATTCTTATCATTGTTATATTCTGCTTTGATATTCTTATTATTTCTTATTTTGCTCTAATACTATTTATATTTTTGCTTATTTATTCCTTGCCTTTCCATGCTTTGATTAATCATGAACTTTCTTATCCATTTGAATTGATTGAAACTCATCGGTTTATTAGCAATTGCTTAAAATATTCATGATTTCTTAAATAAAACAAACTTTATGATTAACTATACTTGCTAGTGAAGTTTCTAGATAATTTGATTATTGAACAATCACTGTGGAAAGTACAGTTTTCAAATCAAAAAGTTAAAACAAATGTCATAATGCATGTTTATGCATTTTCTACTCGAATTTCCCTATATACAAAACCTTTTCTTACATGTTGATTCGTCATCACAAAAAAAGGGGAGATTGTTAGCTCTAATGCCCTTTAGTAGCCACCTTGTGGTCTAAATCCTATTGGGAAAATGGTTTTGATGAATAACAAATCAAGGTTTCATAAAATCTTTTGTGACCTAACATTTGTTTAAGTGTTTGAATCCTTCTGTGGGTTAGATAAAGCAATTCATATAGGAATGAATATTGATTGAACAAAGCTCAAGTTCTTTTGCATATCTCATAACTACAACTTTTTGAAAATAGAATGCTTTGTCAAATCCATGATCTCTCTTACTCAAAAAGCACATCAGAAAGTTCAAAATGAAGATTTTATGACTTTAGAAGGAATAACAAGTCATCAGAAGGATCACAGACGCATCAGAAAGGATGAACAATTCAGAAAGAAGGGTGATGACCAAAAAGTTACAAATATTGAAGTATCTCATCCTCAAAGCATCTTCTACACGATTCAAGGATCAATTCGAAACGTCAAATATGATTTGACAAGATCCAAAAGAACCGCTGAGAAGTCTGAAAAGCTAGTCAACCTTTAATGGCTACTTTTCTTCTTCTGTGACATTTCTATTTATTGAAGAAGAAAGCTATATCTTTTCTTTCCAGTCTTAGACCAGTGGATCAAAACAACACAAGGCTTAAGATCTGCATACTTCTACAAGTATATATTTGAAGTCTGTAAAAAGCTAGAAGGTGATGAAGAACAAGTTAAACTATTGAACATTTTGCACTATCAAAAGCTTTCACTACTCAACCTTCTGAATATCTAGAAATTTACATATTGTAGCTTCTTAACAAGAAAATCTTTTCTTTTGCTTTCTCTTAGCCAATGTTCTCATTTTGAGAAGTTAGAGAAGTCACACACATTGTATCTTATTGCTTATACTCTTACGAGGTTTTAGTGTGAGTGTATTAAACACAGACCTTCAAATCTACTTATTATAACTTGACTTGTTAGTGGCCCTTGTGAGCTTGAAGAGGCTAGGATAAAATACTACTAAGCTTAGCTTAGAGAGACTTAGTACAGACTATTCATCTATGAAGCTTGGAGAAGCTTGAGAAAACTACATGCTTGTAAAAGATTGGAGAAGCTTGGACAAACAATACTCGATATATAAAAATCTCAATAAAGTGTTGGGGACTGGAAGTAGGCAAGTGATTAGCCGAACTAGTATAAAACTCTGCTATGTGATTTTTCTATCCCTTCTACTCTTTATTGCTTTAATTCATTAAGTCTTTTAATTTGTGTGCTAAATAACTCATTGCAAAAATTACAAATTTGTAAGAACTACGATTTATGTTTCTAACTTAATCGCTTCCACATCCCAAGTCTTGGACTTGAGAAAGTTGTTTTGAAAAGTCTTTAAGAATTAAATTTTATTTGAAGCACAATCAACTGCTCATTCATTTGCTACCTTATCCTATAAGACCCCATGGTGTACCCTCAACCATAATCTCATATAGAGACTAAAGGTTTACCTCCAACTTCTGGGGAGCCTAGCAAAAGGCATTTAGGACAAGACTTTATCTAAGTACAGCTTATCACCCTCAGATATATGGACAGTCAAAGAGGACTATCCAAACTTTGGAGGATATGGTAAGAGTTTATGTGCTGGATAATCAAGGATGTTGGGATACCTCTGATAGAGTTTTCTTACAATAATATTAATCATGCAAGTATCGATATAGCACCTTATGATGCTCTGTATGGAAGGAAGTATTAGTCTCTCCTATGTTGGTATGAAATTAGTAAGCAGAGCCTTTTAGGACCTCATCTTGTGAGATAGACCATGGAGCAAGTGAAGTAGATGAGGGGAAAAAAATTCTTACTGCACAAAGCCGACAAAAAAGTTATGTTAAGAAAATGAGAAAACTCTCAAAGCTCCAAGAAGGAGAACAGATACTCCTAAAAATCACTTCTAAAACAAGTATAGGTAGAGCCACAAGAGCCAAGAAGTTAAGCCCTTGCTTTCTTGGTCCTTTCCAAACCCTTAAGCATATAGGGTCAGTTGCTTATCGAATGGTCCTACCTCCTAATTTTCTAATCTCCACGATGTCTTTGATATATCCGAATTGAAAAAATACAATTCCAACATTAGTTATTTGCTTGAGCCAGAGAATATACAATGAAAGGAGGACTTAATCTTCAATCTACCACCATCACGGATAGTGGATTGAGGGGTAAAATAGTTAAGGAGCAAGACTGTGCCCCTGGTAAAGGTAAAGGAGACATAGAGGAGCATACATAGGAGTTGGAGTCCAATATGAAGAAAGAGTATCCCAACATGTTTTAAGGTGAGTGTAGTCATGAAAAGTGGGGTTGAATCATGACTATTTAAAACTTTTCAATCCAGAAAACTTAAAACAAACTTTCTCAAGTTTCATAACTTGGAATATGGAAGCATTTGTGTTAGATTCATAAAGTTACCTTTTTGAAGTTAGAAAATAATTTTAGTGCTTAATAGATAGACAATAAGTAATAGAAATGTAAAATGATAGAGTTAAGAGAAAGCTTAGCATAGCGATTTAACTTGGTTCGGCCAAACCATTTGTCTACATCCAGTTCTGAGTTGAGATTTTAACAAACTTGAGTATTTTTGTACAATTCTCTAAGCTTACAAATGAGTAGTCTTGTCTTGGCCTTTCCAAGCTAAAATATCCAATAGTATTGTCATCGCGTCTTCAAGCTAATCAACGACCACTAATGGGTCAAGTTACAAGATTTGAAAAAAGGTTTGTCTTTAATAATACTCACGCACTAATGTAACATCCACTACGAGTTCCGACCTTCGACTTCGAGTTTCAAATATAGTGTACATAATTTTCGACTTCTGACTTCATCTTTGAAACAAGTGCACATGGTTTTCGACCTCCGAGTTGATAGTTTTACCAGAATGGTCACAAGTACTAACCTTCGAGTCGAATGTAATAAGTTTTGACCTCATAGTTGATCTCAACTAGAATGGACATGAAATGATATGATTCAGCTTTGCTTGAGTTAAATGGTTTTGAATCAACAACTAGAATAACCCTAGATTGCCTTACACTTTTAGGGTGGAAGTTTAGGATTGTGTTTGAGTTTTGTTTGTTTTTTTAATCAGAAATGGATATAGATGCCATACTCAAGAGAAGATGAGAAGGTGAGTGATAAGTCTTATTCTGATCGCCACAAGTTGCCTTGATAAGATCTATAATTCTTTTCCCAACAACAAAAGGGAAGTTTTCACAAATGGGAGAAAACTCAAAGCAGTCTATTCATATTCTGTCTTGTCTTTGTACATTGAGTTCCTATTTGTAATCTGAAGGGGACTGCACATTGAGTTGTAGCCTCTACATATTCCACTAGACATTAAAGTCCCATTAACATTGAATACACAAGTAACTCACCTGTTACTTATCATAATTGCCTAGGATCTCTTAAAATACTTGAAACTGACTTTGGAAACAACTAAAAAGCTTATGAAATTGGAGATATTAAAAGGTACACGAAAACTACAAGAAAATAAGACAAATTACACCTAATTAAAACTAATTATTCCAGCCTAATCTGTTTGCAATTTGATCATTCGAATTGGGCTTCATCTTGGGTCTTCAAGTGACTTTTTCATGTTGGACTTGGCTATTCTTCAAGCTGAATAAGATTGGTCCATTTTGGAAGCTCATGCTCAATTGGACTGCTCATGGTCTTTGCTTCCATGACTAGGCCTTGCAAAGCTTCTTTTAGCCTTTTTGCTCTAGCTCTGGTCATTAGGCCATCTATGCCTTGTAATTGATCTTGAACATTGTTGGCCTTGGTTGAATTCTCATCATTCCTTCCCTCTTGAAAAGGAGTCCTCCTCAAATCAAGCTCATCACTTGCATCAAACAAGGATAGATCAGTTACATTGAAAGTAGCACTAACTTGATACTCACCTGGAAGATCAAGTTTGTAGGCATTGTCATTGATCTTTTCAATCACTTGGAAAGGCCCATCTCCTCTCGGTTGTAACTTGGAACACCTTTGGGCAGGAAACCTCTCCTTCCTCATGTGAACCCAAACCCAATCTCCTGGCTCAAAAGTCACCTTCTTGCACCCTTTGCTGACTTGATGAGCATACTGTCATGTTTTCTTCTCAATTTGTTGTCTCACCTTCTCATGGAATTGCTTGACAAATTCAGCCTTCTTTTTGCCATCTAGATTACCTCGCTCTTTCATTGGCAAAGGAATCAAATCTAATGGAGTCTGATTGAAACCGTAGACCACTTCAAAAGGTGAATGATTAGTAGTAGAGTGTGTTGCCCTATTGTAAGCAAATTCTACATGAGGCAAACATTCTTCCGAAGAATTTAGATTCTTACTAATCACAGCCCTTAATAAGGTGGAGAGGGTTCTATTAACTACCTCTATTTGTCCATCAGTTTGTGGATGACAAGTTGTAAAGAAAAGAATCTTGGTTCCTAATTTGTTCTACAAGGTCTTCCAAAAGTGACTTAAAAACTTGGTATCATGGTCAGAGACAATGCTTGTTAGCATGCCATGCAATCTCACGACTTCTTTGAAAAACAATTCAGTAATTTGAATGGCATTATCTGTTTTGTGGCAAGCTATGAAGTGTGCCATCTATAACGTCCTATTTCCGATTTCCGACCTTGTGTAAGCATGTATGAATTTCTACCTCATCAGTCTGAATTCCGATTTCCGATTTAATTTTAAGTGGCTGATGTTTCCAATTTCCGATCTTAAGACTTCCGACTTAACACTAAGTCCGACGTTCGATTTTATCGGACCAGAAATGGACACGAGAATCAAATTTTTTTGAACTTGTCTCTAGGTCCGAGTCAAATTTTCACGAGTTCCGGTCTCAAGTTTAATATCAAGAGTTCTCATTTCTCTATCCCACCGAGTTCCGATATCGAGGTCCTACAATTCACGACTTCCGACTTTGAGTGCTTGGCTTCACATCAGGCTTTGCTTTCAAGTTTCGAAATAAACTGAAATACATTTCCCGGGTTCCGACTTCAAATGCATGATGTTCACGAATTCCGATTTTATAAAGAATACGAGTTCCGATTTCATTTTCAGAATGTACTGGAAACTAGTTCCACTTTAGGCAATGTGGAGAGCAAATCTACCGCACAAATAAGACAACGTGGAGAGTAGTTTGGTCACAAGAAGAGGGCAAGGTTGGCTGAAACTCCGCCTTATGTTTAGAGGCCAATCAAAACCTTCCAAGTTAACTACTGCTCATACTTATATAACACACTCTCCTTCTCTTCTTCAAATTTTTTTCTCTCACGTTGCACACTTCACTCCAACTCTCTCTTTTCTTTTCATCTCTCACCCAACTCCATCATACCTTGAAATTCTACCAAGTTGCAGCTACAAACTTAAACCAAAATCATCCACAATAAGAGGTAGGGGTTCTAAATTCTTACTTGACTTTTAGATTCTTGAAGTATTGATGGTGGTCTAATTTTATTTTGATGTGTTGATTGAATAATTATGATGAATTATAGCTGAACTATGGGTTGTTTATGAGGTTAAAACTTGAATTGAAAGAGAGAGAGGATGAAGATATGAAAAAGTTGAGAGGCTGGAAAACTCAAAACCCTCGGCGGTCCGTACAGCGGAGTGTACGGCTTCGCCTCCCGCCGTTTAAAATTAATGAGACCATTTTTATGTGAAACTAGACATCTAGGGCTTTCTATACATATATCATTTAAGACCATTGGAATAGTATTGAGGGAGATACAAATTTCTGAAGTTCGACCTAGGAATCCAGACATTCATCCGGGCAGAAGGGGTTGAAAAGGGTGTAACTCACCCTATACAACTCCAAATTGAGTGAAACCAGTTTTGTTAGAAAGCTTACACATAGGGGAACATACTAGTATGAAATTCCGAGTTTGTTGTGGTCCCAATTGTTCCCAGTGAACTAACGAAGTTACCCTATGTCCACACTAAGCCAAAACAGAGCAGTTCAGGAAGGTGAAAATTCGGGGCTTATAACTCGAGCCCCACTAAGTCAAATGGAATGGGACTTTTTGCAAATGAAATATGGTTCTATCAGCTTTAATAAGAGACCAATTTTGTATGATTTGAGTTAGTTTTCGATTTTTAGTGGATTTTTACTTTTAGTTGCCTAATTCTAGTTAGCTAATGGGCAGGCCGAGATAAAATCTAGATATCTTGAGTTGTAGATACAAAATTAGATGGCACTAAAGAGGTTAGAAAATAAACACATAACACTTGAACATACTCAAATTTGAGGTCCAAAGGAGTTAAATAGGAATTATGGCTTGAATTATAAAAACCGGGTTGGTTGGATATGCTAAGGCAGGAATTCTGCCTTAATGAATTTGATGTTGATATGAATTATATGTTGGAATACAAATTTGATAAATTGATATACTGATTGGCTGGCACTATTCATGGGGAAGCGGACACATTCCGTTATGCTGCCGAAATTTCGGTAGAATCCATGTACAAGCTATAAATTTCATGTTAGTGCATATACATTCTTATGAAAGCCATGAAAGTTATGAAAAGGATTTTATTGCTATGAAAGTTCCATGCTACTTGGGCCAGCCCCGGATAAGAAGTTAAGGGGAATAGATCGGTGGGAAGGTCGGGGAAAGTAAACCCGGTATTCCTGTATAGGAACGAGCTCGATCCTGATAAGCAGACTATTACCCAGGAGTATATGGCCAATGACTCCCAGGGGACCAAGTATGGAAATAAGTTATAAAAGGCAAAAGCCTCCAATAAAAAGATGCATCTTCTCATTATGCATGCATACGTACAGTGTAATACTTTTCTATTGATAGTTCTAGATCTCTGTTTATTATTTATAAGATGTTATTGTTCCACTCCGATTACTGTGTGAGTCCACTAGTATATCCGTTAATTAAAATTGAACTTGTTTCGGTGTATGATTTACAAATGAATATTAGAGTTAAATAGTATCATTTTACTGTACTATGTGAACATTTTATACGACCGAAACAACTGGGAATGAGAGTGATGACAGATGTATGGAAGTTAGGATTCTCTACTGAGAAATATTCATTTCTCACCCTTTTGTATGTTCCGCGTCATTCTCAGACCATGGAGCATGCGGCGACCAGAGTTCTGTTTATTGAGTTTCCCGAGCTTCACATCCACCTCGACCCTTTTCTAGATTCGGTATACATATCAGGTAGATGCCAGTTTCGTTTATACTTCTTCTTCCAGAGGGACTTTGTTGTACCCCTTATGCATCCTCTTTTTGATCCTGCTGTCCCCTACATTGCTATACCTCTTCATGTGGCCCATCCATTTCCACCACCACCACCAGCAGCACCAGCCGCACCAATAGTTCCAGTTCCCATGGCTCCCCCTGATTCGCCGCCACAGCCGATGTCATCGGCCTCGGCCTCAGAGGAGGATCCGTCCGAGGCTGCTAGTTCTTCGTCGTCATCTGCTCTCAGTGCCGGGCACCCTCCAGCTGACGCTGCCATGGCGAACGGTTTCCTTTCTTCAGACTCTGCTTAGATAGCGTGCATGCTGTAGTGGGATTGGATGTACAGAATGACCCTCTTTTGACAGTTTGGGTCATGATGGGATGGGTAGGTATTAGGAATGTACATGAAATGTCCCACGAGGACCAGTTAGGGTGCTGTCCATAGGTATTGGCCGTCTCATTTTGTATTAGCGGCCTCATCTTGACACCTTGTACTTTTTAACAAACTCTGAAATCAGAAATCTATATACATACCTATGACGTCATGTGCAATTATTCTGTTCTTATTATAAGTTTTATTATGTATTAAATTATTTACAGTTTGCCGATTGATTTGTATTTATTCCACCATTCCGCAAAAAATTTTGTGATGAGATCAGGTAATCTTATTCGAGCAATTAATACTAATACTGAAAGAGATATTTATTCAGTATTACATGTAATCTCTTATCAGATAGATTATTATGACTTAAGCATAGTACTTTGTCTGGTAAGGTGTTACACCATCTTTGAAAACCTATCCACAACAACAAAAATAGAATCTTTGCCCCTCTTAGTTCGAGGCAAACCTAGTACAAAGTCCATAGATAAATCAGTCCAAGGGAAATCAAGAATAGGTAACGAGGCATACAATCCATGAGACATAACCTTAGATTTGGCCTTCTTGCAAGTAACACAATGACCACAAATTTTTTCTACCTGCTTTTTCATTTGATGCCAAAAGAAATGTTCAACAAGGTACTCAAAGTCTTACTAACCCCAAAATGACCCATCAAACCCCCTCCATGAGCGTCTCTAACAAGTAATTCACGCAAGGAACAATTAGGCACACAAAGTCTATTTCCCTTAAACAAATAACCATCATGCCTAAAGAAGTCCTTTTCTACCCTTTTGTCACAAGCAATGTACAATTGTGCAAAATCAGAATCATTTATGTACAAGTCTTTCAAATGCTCAAAACCAAGCAATTTTGCATCTAGGGTAGAAAGTAGTGCATACCTCCTAGAAAGTGCATCAGCCACCATATTTTCTTTCCCTTGCTTGTATTTGATCACATAAGGGAATTGTTCTAGAAATTCAATCCACTTAGCCTTTTGTTTACCTTTCCTTGTCCCTTTAAATGTTTCAAGGATTCATGATCCGTGTGTACCACAAATTCTTTCGACAAAAGATAATGTTGCCGAATTTGCAAAGTTCTCACCAAAGCATACAACTCTTTGTTATAAGTGGAGTAATTAAGTTTAGCTCTGCTCAATTTCTCACTAAAGTACACAATGGGCTTACCTTCTTGCATCAAAACAAGCCCTTATACCTATATCTAAAGCATCACACTCAATTTCAAAGGATTTAGAAAAATCTGGTAAGGCAAGTAAAGGTGCTCCACTCAATTTTTCTTTAAAGGTATTGAAAGCCATACCTTGCTCTTATCCCCTATTTGAAACCAACATTTTTCTTGACAATTTCAGTCAATGGTGCAGCTAATGTATTGAAATCCTTGAAAAACCTCCTATAAAAACTAGCTAGCCCATGAAAACTCCTCACATCACTCAAACCCTTAAGTTTAGGCCATTCTCTAATTGCTCTCACTTTTTCTTCATCTATTTCTATCCCCTTAGAACTAACAATGAATCCAAGAAAGTTTACTTGTTGAGTGCAAAAGGAACACTTTTTCAAATTAGCATATAGCCTCTCTTTTCTCAGTGCAAGTAAGACACACCTCAAATGCTCAAGATGGTCACCTAAGCTCTTGCTATAGATGAGGATATCATCAAAGTAAATAACCACAAATTTTCCAAGAAAAGCATGCAAAACATAGTTCATGAAGCGCATGAATGTACTAGGAGCATTAGTTAAACCAAAAAGCATAACTAACCATTCATACAACCCATATTTATTTTTGAAAGTTGTTTTCCATTCATCCCCTTCTTTCATCCTAATTTGATGATAGCCATTTTTCAAATCAATTTTGGAAAAATAGCAAGAACCATGCAATTCATCAAGCATATCATCTAATCTAGGAATTGGATGTCTATACTTTACAGTGGTTTTGTTGATGGCTCTGTAATCTGTACACATCCTCCATGATCCATCTTTTTTTGGTATAAGAATAACAGGTACAACACAAGGACTCATGCTTTCCCTCGCTATACTCTTTCCATCAGCTCTCCAACTTGTTTTTGAAGTTCTTTTGCTTCCTTGGGATTAGTTCTATAGGCTGGCCTGTTAGGAGTACAGCACTGGGAATGAGATTAATTTGATGCTTAATTCCTCTCAAAGGTGGCAAACCACTTGGAACTTCATCCGGAAACACATCCTCAAATTCCTACAAAAGAGAGACAAAAGAACTAGGCAAAGAAGTTTGATCAATGTTAGAGTTTAAACAAGCCTCCTTGTACAAAAGTACAAACATAGGTTAATGAGAAAAACAAGCTCTCTTGATCTCACTTTCTTTTGCAATGATGCTCATGTGTTTACTCTCTTTTTCTTGCTTACCACTCTCTTTTTTATTGGATGCCTTGTGCTCTCTAGACTGCCTCATTTTTATTTGATCCTCAAAAACTTGTCTTGGAGACAAAGGTGCAAAAGTGAATTTCTTCTTGTTGTGCACAAGTGAAAACCGATTAGTGTATCCATTGTAGATCACCTTGCGGTCAAATTGCCATGGTCATGGTCTTCCAAGAAGTATGTGTGCAGCATCCATGGGGACTGCATCATAAAGTACCCTGTCCACATAATCTCCAATAGTGAATGATACTAGAACTTGCTTGTCTACCTTCAATTCTCCATTATCACTAAGCCATTACAACCTATATGGTCTAGGATGCTTCAATGTGCTCAAATTCAATCTTTTCACCAAAGTTGTGCTGGCCAAATTGGTGCAACTCCTTCCATCAATGATCATGCTGCATACTTTTCCTTGAACAAGACATCTAGTATGGAAAATGTTTTCCCTTTGTGCCTTATCTTCTTCTTTGGTCTGCACATTTAAAATCCTTCTAACAACCAGCAAATCACCATCATGAGGCCTAATTTTCTCACCTTCACTTTCATGCTCTAGTGATGCATCAGACTCCTCCTCAGTCTCCACCTCTCCATTATCTTTCAAAATCATTGCTCTCTTGTTAGGACATTGAGAAGCAATGTGACCCCTTCCAAGACACTTAAAGCACTTTATGTCTCGGTTCTTTGAAATGCTTGTTGATGGTTGACTTTTCCTTGATTTAGCCTCTTTAGACTGAATTGCAATTAGTTGCTCCTACTTTGGGTTGTTTCTCCAAGGACTTGAATTGGAACTAGAAGAATTTCTTCTATTTCTCCTCTTTAATTGTTGCTCCACCTTGATTGCTTGATGCACCATCTCTTGAAGTTTCATATAGTGATACATCTCCACGGCATCAGCTATGTCTCGGTTAGGATCATTGAGAAACCAAGCCATGGTTGCTTCTTGATCCTCCACAATGTTAGCTTGAATCATGGCCATCTCCATCTCCTTGTGTTAGTCATCCACACTCTTAGAACCTTGAGTGAGGCTCTGCAATTTGTTGTGGAGTTCCTTATGGAAATATGAAGGCATAAATCTCCTTCTCATGATTGCCTTCATCTCAGCCCATGTCCGAACCGATTGCTCTGCATTCCTAGCTCTATCTTTCTATAATTGATCCTACCAAACAAGAGCATAATCAGTAAATTCAAGGGCAGCAAGCTTAACCTTATTACCTTCAAAATATATGTGACAAGAGAATATTTGCTCCACTCTCATTGCTCACTCCAAATAGGCTTGCGGATTAGACTTCCCTTGAAATGGAGGAATTTTGATGTTAATCCCTCTGAGTTCATCACCAAAATGTCTTCTTCTCCTATTGTGCCTAACAATCTTTCTTCTCCTTGTGTTTTGATCACTTGTCTCTTCCTCTTAAGAATGGTAATTTGTTTCATCTTGAGAAGCATGCTGACTATGAGGTGCATGATTTTCCATCCTATCCATCCTCTCATGGAGCTCTTCAAATTTTGTATTGAGTAGCCGTTCTAGATGGCCAGTCAATGCTTGCATTTGTAAAGTGGATAATGCTCCATCTTGTGATGAATTTTCACCTCATGCCATGTTAGCTAATTGAAACTGAAAAATATAGGACCTCACAAACCTCACAAATTGTTTACACTCTTGAAATTTGACATTCACACTCGTGTATGTCACTCAAAATTGGCTTTTGACTAGAACGTTCTCTCTAGTCCTTTTCCACTCAAACTTCCTCTTATGAGCTCTTAAGAAAAGAACCTTATCAATGATTTTTCTCAAGACAGCAAGTAGACAATCAAGTGACCAAGAAACCAACAAGAAAATATCAGTGGAACAAGAGAAATAAACAGATAAAAAAGAAATTCAACAAAGATAAAAAGGAATAAAAGGAAAATATCTTCTTCTTTTTTTTTTGCCCAAAATTTTTGTTTTTTTTTTTTATGAATTTTCATTTTTTTTCTGTTTTGAGTTTAAGACTGAGAATTAGTAAGAGAATAGAAATGGGTGACAAATACAGATGGAAAATGAAAAGACACTAATGAGATACTATGGATGAGAGATCAACAAAGATGAACTAGAATAATATTGGAAATTTTTTTTTTCATTTTGAATTGATAAAGAAAAAGCACACACTTGAAAATCAAAGAGCCAAAGCTCTAGATACCAAATGATATGATTCAGCTTTGCTTGAGTTGAATGGTTTTCAATCAACAACTAGAATAACCCTAGATCGCCTTACACTTTCAAGGTGGAAGTTTAGGATTATGTTTGAGTTTTGTTTGTTTTTTTAATCAGAAATGGACATAGATGCCACACTCAAGAGAAGATGAGAAGGTGAATAATAAGGCTTATTCTGATCACCACAAGTTGCCTTGATAAGATCTATAGTTCTTTGCCTAAGAACAAAAGGGAAGTTCTCACAAATAGGAAAATACTCAAAGTAATCTATTCATATTCTGTCTTGTCTTTGTACATTGAGTTCCTATTTGTAATCTGAAGGGGACTGCACATTGAGTTGCGGCTTCTATACATTCCACTAGGCGTTAAAGTCCCATTAACATTGAATACACAAGTAACTCACCTGTTACTTATCATAATTGCCTAGGAACTCTTAAAATACTTGAAACTGACTTTGGAAACAACTAAAAAGTTTCTGAAATTGGAGATATTAAAAGGTGCACGAAAACTACAAGAAAATAAGACAAATTACACCTAATTAAAACTAATTATTCAGCCCAATCTATTTGCAACTTGATCATTCGAATTGGGCTTCATCTTGGGTCTTCAAGTGACTTTGTCCTGTTGGACTTAGCTATTCTTCAACTGAATAAGATTGGTCCATTTTAGAAGCCCATGCTCATTTGGATTGCTCTTGGTCTTTGCTTCCATGACTAAGCCTTGCAAAGCTTCTTTTAGCCTTTTTGCTCTAGCTTTGGTCATTGGGCCATCGATGCCTTGTAATTGATCTTGAACATTGTTAGCCTTGGTTGAATTCTCATCAGTTCAGATCACTGAGTTGCTCCCCAAATTCGACCAAAAATTTACACGAGTTCCGATCTCCTACTTTATTCCCAAGCTTTAAATAAAACGAACACGATTTCCGATTTTCGGATTTATTTCCAAGTTTCAAATAGGATGGGTACAAATTCCGACATCCGGCTTCAGCTCCAAGTTCAAATAAAATGGACGTGAGTACCGACCTTAAGCAGAACGGAGACAAGTTCTGATTTCAGATAGAGTGGAGGCGAGTTCCACTTTTAGGCGAGATGGAGAATGATTTAGCCCCAAAAGAGGGAGACATGGCTAAACTTTACTCACAAAATTTCAACCAATCGAAACTCGCAAAGCCAACTACCTCTTCAATGCTTAAATCAAATTTTTTTTCTCTTATTTGTGCCACTCTCTCCTCTGATTTCGCTTTTCTTTTCTCTCTTTCTCTCAACCAACTCTATCAAACCTTAAAACTTTACAAGATTCTATCAATTCAAACTCCAAGACTTAGCAAAATCCCATTCAAAGAGATAGGGTTCAATTTCTATCCTTAATTTCTCTAAACTGCGACTGTATGAAATTTCACTCTTCTTCATGTATTTGATGATATATTGGATATATATGATGGATTATGATTGGATTAATTTGAAATCTTGAGTTGGAATTAATGTTAAAAGAAGAAAACTAGGAGAAGTAGAGGATTTGGGATGCTGTCTAAGTGAGAAGCCCCACGGTAGCCCGTATGGTCGAGTGTACGGCTCTATCTATAGCCATTCAAATTCAATGGAACCATTTTTATTTGAAACTAGACATTTAGGGCTTTCCATGCATATATCATATAAAGTCATTGGATTAGTATTGAAAGAGATATGGATTTTTAAAATTTGACCTAAGAATCAGGACATTCATCTGGGCAGTGTGACTTGAGAAGGGTGTAACTCACCCTACACAACTCTAAATTGACTGAAACTAACTTTTTTCGAAAGCTTACATGTAGGAGAACACCCACGATGAAATTCTGAGTTTTTTACTATCCCATCTGCTCCTAGTAGTTAAAAGAATTTGTCTTATGTCCAAACCAGGCCAAAATAGGTCAGCTCAAGAAGATCAAATCTCGGGGCTTATAACTCGAGCCTTACTAAAGCAAATGAAATGGAACTTTTTGCAAATGAAAGCTTGTATAGTTAAATTTAATATTATATTAATTTCATATGATTTGAACTTATATTCAATTTTTAACTGATTTTTACTTGTAAGTGTGTAATTCCGGCTAACTGCAGGGCAGGCCGGGATAAAACTTGAATATCTTGAGCTATACAAGTCAAAATGAGATAGGACCAATGAGGCTAGAAAATAGACACATAGCACTTGAATATATCCAAAACTCACTGGATGAGTTGAAATGAATCTAGGGCTTAATTTTTAAAAACGGGTAGAGTTGAAGAATATGAGCAGGATTTCTAGAATTGAAGGATTTGGTACCTTAATGCATATATGAATTCAATTAAAGTCTAAGAGTTGCAAATTCCATGTTGGTGCTTGAAAGATTGATACATTATATTTGATCTCTTATTGTGACTGAATGTCTGCTGAGACTGGCATTATTCATAGGGTAATGGATCTGATCCGTTATGTTGCTGTATTTTCGGTAGAATTGTAAGGAAGTTATGAGCCTTTATATGTTATGAATATGTATGTGGAAATCATGTATGCAAGGATATATGAAAATAAATGATGAAGTACATGCATGAGTGCATTCAGCATGTCTATGCTTGATTATGCATGAAAATGAAAGGATATGAATATATTAAATGTGGATCCCTTCACCTGGAGGCAGTTATGAGATCCCTCCTTGTGAAGGCAGTTAAAGGATAAAGATGCGGGTCCCTTTCACTCGGAGGCAGTTGCACATTGGGTCCCTCCCTGTGAAGGTAGTAAAAAGATATAATGAAGGTCCCATATTTCTAAGGAAAGTGACATGACGATCACGCTCCTGATGGGGTATAACATGCTGATCGTGCTCTGGAATATGGCATGATGAGTACCTCCTAAGGAATATGACATGGCGATCACGCTCTGATGAGGTATGACATGGCGATCATACTCTGGAGTATGGCACATAAAGATTCTATGATGAATGGTATAATAATGAGTCCATGTTCCGAAAGACGTGACATAGCGATCACACTCTGATGGGGTATGACATGGCAATTGTACTCTGGAATGTGGCATAACGATTCTCCACCCTAAGGAATGTGACATGGTGATCACACATGATGGAGTATGACATGGCGATCATACTCTAAGACATGGCAAGGGGAGTATATTTCTAAGGAGTGTGACATGGTGATCACACCCGATGGAGTATGACATGTTGATTGTACTCTGGAATGTATGGCAAGTAAAGGCATGTGCAGATGTTATGTTTCCAGTATATTGGTATTATTATATTTTAATAGGTTGCAGTTATTATTCATAGTATGTTTCATGACTTCATTGTGTATTTATTGTCTTTCCCAAATGACAAGTGTATGAATAAAAATTAACTCTGCTTCGGACCATATGTTTTCAAATTATAAAATGGAACCATTCATACAACATGTTCAATTTTTTTTATAAACCAAAGTAGCTAGAGATAATAATGATGACATGGCATGAAAGTTCTTAGTGAATCCTATTAATAATTTAAAATTCTCACTCCTATTTCCGTGTTATCTCTAGATAGTTCAGAAGTTCCGAAGAAGGCCCTCTGAGGCGAAGTTGACTAGTAAGATTAAAGGTGGCCGAAGGTTGATGCCAGACAAGGTCCGCTCAGGTACTAGTAACAACTCCAGAATATAGTACTATGACTTAAGCATAGTACTGTATAGAGGAGGATGTTACAAATGATATCAGAGCAATTCGATCCTCCCTAGACCTGAGGATTTGGACTGTTATGTTTCTAGTACACTCTGGAATCCTTAGAAAATGTCATGCGATAAATCTTATCTGCCCAGGTATGATATAGGAAATTAGACATGCATGATCGCTTAACTATGATTGTTATTATTTGCTGTCAGACTTAACTTATTATTGAGCCTGATCAACTCAATGTTTTATTGTATGTGGTCAGGAACTAACGGCTTCCAGGGGGTGTGGTAGGCTACAAATTGCACCCACTTCAGAAGACCCCGCTAATTTCATGGACGCTTTATGAAAAATGGCATATGCCATGCGTGAACAAGCTGCTGCAGTACACCAAATGATGGACCAGCTGGGAAGACAACCTAGGGCCGGTCATGGTGGAAACCCAAATAATTCAGGACTAGACCTGGAATACCTCAAGTTCGCAGAATTCCGAAAGGCGAACCCACCCAATTCTAGAGGAGCTTTTCATCCTGATAAGGCTGATGAGTGGATTAAGACCATGGAGAAGGTATTTTCCATTCTAGACTGCACTGACCACCAGAAAATGGCCTTCGCCACTTATATGTTCGAAGCAGACGCAGAATTTTGGTGGAATAGTGTGAAATGGCCATTAGAAGAGTCCCAAGCAGAGATCACCAGAATTGTGTTCAAGGATGCTTTTTACTAGAAATACTTCCCTCCATCAGTTTGGAATGCCAAGGAGTTAGAATTTATGCAACTCTCCCAAGAAAGCGGTAGCATGTTAGAGTACATCGGTAAGTTTAAGGAACTATGCAAGTTTTCCACAATCTATTAGCGGAATCCAGATGAGGCTTGGAAGTACGTCAAATTTGAAGGCGGATTGAGGGAAGATATCTTTGCAGCAATAGGTCCTATGGAGATTAGGGATTTTCCTACCTTGGTAAACAAGTGCAGACTTGTGGAAGACTATAACAAGAAATTGGAGATTTCCCAGCCTGATACTTTTGGAAAAAGGCCTGCACTTGAAAACTAGGAACTCAAATATGCCTCACCACCAAAGAAGCAATTTCACCTTAGTAAATATGAGGGCAAGCAGCTGCAAGAATCGGCGGTCAAACAACGATGTCCGAGGTGTAGGAAGAATCATGGAAATAAGCCTTGCCTGGTTAAACAGTATGCGCATTTCAGATGTGGCAAGCCAGAACATATGATCAGAGAATGCCTTGAAAACCAACCACTAACTCCTAAACTGCAATGTTCGGGAAGAATTTTCACTATAAATATGGAGGAGGCGACACCCCGGAGGAGCCATGGCGAGAATTAGGGATAAACCAGAATAAGGAATTGGCTAATTTAGATCTGGTCGATCCTGTTATGCTAAGTGATTTTACATCTACTGTGTGCTTATATGTGAACCTTATTCAAACTGTTATAATTATAACAAGTTAGTTTTATAATCAAATTTTGGGACAAAATTTCTTTTAAGGAGGGTGGTAATGTAACATCCACTACGAGTTTTGACCTCTGACTACGAGTTTCAAATATAGTGTACATAATTTCCAACTTCTAACTTCATCTTTGAAAGCAAGTGTACATGGTTTCCGACTTCCGAGTTGATAGTTTAACCAGAATAGTCACAAGTACGACCTCCAGGTCGAATGTAACAAGTTCTGACCTCATAGTTGATCTCAACTAGAATGGATACAAGTTCAGATCTCTGAGTTGGTCCCCAAGTTCGACCAAAAATTTACATGAGTTCCGATCTCCTACTTTATTCCTAAGCTTCAAATAAAACGAACACGATTTTTGATTTCTGGATTTATTTCCAAGTTTTAAATAGGATGGGTACAAATTACAACATCCGACTTCAGCTTTAAGTTCAAATAAAATGGACGCAAGTTCCGACCTTAAGCAGAATGGAGACGAGTTCCAATTTCAGATAGAGTGGAGGTGAGTTCCACTTTTAGGTGACGTGGAGAATGATTTAGCCACAAAAGAGGGAGACATGGCTAAACTACACTCACAAAATTTCAACCAATCAAAACTCACAATGCTAATTGCCTCTTCAATGCTTAAATCAGATTTTTCTCTCTTATTTACGCCACTCTCTCCTCTGATTTCACTCTCCTTTTCTCTTTTTCTCTCAACCAACTCTATCAAACCTTGAAGCTTTACAAGGTTCTATCAATTCAAACTCCAAGACTTAGCAAAATCCAACTCAAAGCGGTAGGATGCAATTTCTGTCCTTAATTTCTCTAAACTGTGGCTTTATGAAATTTCACTCTTCTTCATGTATTTGATAATATATTGGATGTATATGATGGATTATGTAACATCCTCAATTTCATGTCGTGCTAAATTATCTTAGCAACCTCAAGTAATTAGACACTTAATGAGAAATTTTGAGATTAGGGCTTAATTAAGGGGTTGACTCGGATGAGAACGGTCAAGAGAATGCTTAATCAAGATTAGATAATCTCTAATTAAGTAAGTCGAGCCCCTATAGCTCACTTAAGCACTAATAACCTTTAATTAGTCTAATCGAGTTTAATTAAGGTTAATTAAGCTTAATCGCAAGATTAAATTTTTGTTAATTGTGTTCTTGTGTGTTAATCACTAATCCTTGCTTAATCATCTTAATTAAGTTGTATGAGCACTTAATCACATGATTAAATTCAAATTTAGTCAACTAGACAATAAAGTAAAGAATGATGTCATAAAAGCATAAAGCATTAGACAAGAGTGCTTTATGTAAGAGTTTGACCATGTTTTGTCTCCCCATCATCCACTTTGTCCCCTTAATCACTAATTAACACAAAATTAAGCAAAATATCTCACTCTCCCTCCCTTAATGAAGACGCCATCTTCTCTCTCTCCCTCCCTCATTCATTTTCATTTTTCACTCATCCTATTCTCTCTCTTCAAGCCAAATTCTCTAATTTCTCTCTAAACACTTCTTCATCTTCTTCATCTTCCTCTTCCTTTCTCCACCACCACCACCCTAAACCACTCACTTAGCCCTTCAAAGACCTCATCTTTGGGTCTTTGGAGACAAGATGAAAACACTACAATCTCCATTTCCACAAGATTTCAAGAGATTCTCCTTCCTTCTTGCAAAACCGCCACCTGCATCATCAAGAGGAGTCACCATCTTCTTCTTCCATTTCTCTTGTTTTGCGCCATCTTCAAGAAAGGTAGTGATCTTCATCTTTTTCATTTTGTTTACTCAAGAAAGCTTGGAGCTTGGTTCTTTCATGACCAAGATTTCTAAGTGAAAGCTTGAGAAGATCCTTCATGCTCTTCAAGAGCCTAAGTTTTCATTTTTAGTAAAATATGTTCTTGATGTTCTTCATGTGTTCTTAAGTTTCCTCTTTTGTTGGTAGCTTGCTTAAAGTTGTTATTTCCTTTTTATGATGAGTTGATGACTAGAAAAGCTCCACCTTTTTATGTTCCCATGATTTGATAAGACTTTGAACATTCTAAAAGCTTAAAACTTTAAAAAGTTTGCTTCTTGACACACTTAAAGTGGCGCAAGTTTTAGTGCCATCATAAAGTTTTCTTTTGTTTTGTTTTAAAGACAAGAATGCATGTAAAAGTTTAAGCTTTTTGGCACAATAAGCCTTTTTGAGTTAGAAAATGATATCTTGTCACTTTATGTCTTAGAAATCAAACCTTAAAGAAAAGACCTTTTATACAGTTTCAAACTTTAATCAAGAATGAGACCTTGAAGTCATAAAAGTGTTGTTTTATAATAATTAATTCATAAAGTTTAGATCTTGAACCAAAACAATACTCAAAGGTGAGAGCTTCTATAAAAATTAAGACTTTTTAACCTTAAAGTTAATATTTCATGTCACTAGTTGATAAAATAGGGACCTTTTTATGTAAAGACAACTTTAAGTCATAAAGTTGAGACCTTAATAGTCTTAGAATAATTAAATGAGTCAACTTTTATAAAGAACAAGACTTTTAGTGGAAAAGCTAGTAACTTGCATCATTATTTCATAAAGATCTAATCTTTAAGATAAAAGCTTGAAGCTTTGTAACTTGGTTAAGTTAAAAATCACCCTCGGTGTTTAGTGAACATGGTGTTGTTGGGTTCATGATGTGGTTATGCGTTGTCATGACCCAAGGATTAGAGGGATCTCGAACTCCTTGGGAACAGAAGTATGATTAGGGCCTCTAAGCATACCATGAACCTAGGAATCACTAAGTGCATTATACCGAGGAAAGGAAACAATCACTTAACTTAATTAAATTTGAATAAGTGTTCCATAAGACATGAATTCAAGTAAAGAATAATTTCATGCGAGAGCTAAGTAACTAAAAGACCATATACATATGTCTTAACTGCGTGATACTTTCATAGGTAACCATGGGAAATCATGTAATGATTCATAATATTCTTCACAAAGAATAACAAAACTATAAACCCGTTTAGGGTATGAATGTGTGATGCCATACGACATGATGAATGACAAGTTGGGTTGAGCTTTGTAGATGATAAGTGTGATGATATGGTGAACTATTGGTTGAATATTGATGATTGGCATTTTGGGGAAGCTTCGGTCTAGCCGTTATGCTGCCGGATTTCCGTCAAAATTATGGACTTAGCCATATCATTGTATGTGTCTAGTCAAAGAAGTGTTATGCATGTAAAGTATAAAGATAAGAAAAGAATCAATGGGACATGACCCTTCAATCACTTCGGTAAGGGAAGTGAGAGACGACAATCCACAAAGACATAAGGAACCTCTATGAGGGAGGCAATGGTGACATGGAGGACCTTCCAACTTAGAGGTAACCAATATCGGCTTAGTCTGATTTGGTTAGTACTGCGTGACGACGGTCACGGAATGAGCTCATGTCCAAAAGCAGTCTATTTCAAAGGAAAGTAAAGAATGTTAAGCACGTGCTAAAAAGGAAAGTTAATTCAAAAGTATAACCATGGTTAAGTTGACGATGATGCATGTCCTTACATGTGCTCATGTTGCCCATTTACACTATGAATGTTTACTCTATCTTTCAGTATGTATGTTAGATTATAATGATGTAGTATGATGTTAAGTTTCAAAGCAACTCGCTTCGGGGTCTAAGTTTTCAAAACCATTAAAAATTGAACTTATATCTGTCCACTGTTTTCATAATTAAACCCGAAGTGGCTGGGACGATGACGATGACATTGTGTTTGTCTAGTCGCAATCCTACTGAGAAATTTAGTATTTCTCATTCCTACATTTCCCGTGTCGTTTTCAGAGGATGTCAACGTCGGGCACGGTGGTGATCTACATTGAGTTCCCGGTGTGGCGTTGGCACTTTTGACCTTGGTCGAACGCTCTATGGTCGTGGCAGCGCAAAGAATGAGGGTCTACATCTTCCACGACCACCAGTTTCAGACTCCCGTGATGAGCCCATTTTTCCGACCGCATCAGCCGTTCGGCGAGGTTACTATGGATGACATCCGCCCTTACTTTCAGCCATCGAGATACCCCAATGATGATGATGAGACTGACTTGGATACCCGTTTGACTCCGACTGTTTCACTGGATTTCGACCCCTCAGAGCCGTCTTATCCAAGCTTCCATGTGGAAACCGATCCGTCTGAGCCCCTCTATCCGACTCATTCTGGGCGATCTTATCGTTCGGGTTCGTCGCAGCCTTCGGTGATTCGTCTATCTTCTGATTCTTCTGCTTCATCTGCTGGCCCAGCTTCACCCCGGTCATGCGGCGTGGGTTCATTCGTACCCGCGCTGTGCCCCGTGGTGAGGACGTGCTCGAGGAGGGGGACGTGGCGGCACTTCTCCCGGTGGATATGGGAACGATTTCCTCCCGCCAGATGCTTGATGTGACGACTGCATGCGAAGCCGAGCACGAGGATAGCCCCTTTTGGTCGTAGTTATAGGGTTATCATTCTGTTCTATGGCATGCTTGGGTAGTAGGATTTTCTGATGTATTTCCTTTTGTTATGTATTGGTAGGCTTCTTGTGTAGGGCCGACGATAGATATCGGACCCTTTATTATCTTATGTATGACTTTGGTATGACTATTATTATATTATCATGGATGGCCGTGAAATGAATGTTACCTTTGTCTAAGGCTGTGGTTACTCTTATGGTTTCTATGCTTGTTAAATACGATGTATGTATGGGATAGCGGTATTACTTTATATGTTCACGATGCGTTCATGGCTCTCGATTTCAAAAATGGTTCACTTGTTTTGTAGAAAAAAAAAATTTTACCCCTATTTTCGATATAAAGTAATTTCTAAAAGGTAATGTTAGTTCTGAGAGCAAAAGTAACAACTAGCAATTCCACAATATGACTTAAGCATAGAATGGAACTATTAAGGTGTTACAGATTATGGTTAGATTAATATGAAATCTTGAGTTGGAATTAAAGTTAGAAGGAGAAAACTAGGAGAAGTGGAGGATTTGGGATGCTATCTAAGTGAGAAGTCCCATGGCAGCCCGTATGGCGGAGTGTACGGCTCTGCTTATAGCTATTCAAATTTGGTGGAACCATTTTTGTTTGAAACTAAACATTTAGGGCTTTCCATATATATATCATATAAGGTCATTGGATTACTATTGAAAGAGATATGAATTTTTGAAGTTTGACCTAGGAATCAGGACTTTCACCTGGGCAGTATGATTTGAGAAGGGTATAACTCAGCCTACACAACTCCAAATTGAGTGAAACCAACTGTTTTGGAAAGCTTACACATAGGAGAACACCCCACAATGAAATTCCGAGTTTGTTATGGTCCTATCTGCTCCCAGTAGTTCAACTAAGATGCCCTATGTCCAAACCAGGCCAAACCAGGGCAACTCAGGAAAGTAAATCTTGGGGCTTATAACTCGAGCCCTACTTGTAAATGAAAGCTTGTCCTGTTAGCTTTAATATGATACTAATTTCATATGATTTGAACTTGTATTCGATTTTTAGTGGATTTTTACTTGTAAATGTGTAATTCCAGCTAGCTGCAAGGCAGGCGGGGTTAAAACTTGAATATCTTGAGCTATACAAGTCAAAATGAAATGGGACCAATGAGGCTAGAAAATAGACATATAGCACTTCAACATATCCAAAATTTAGGTCTAGATGAGTTAAAATGAATGTAAGGCTTAATTTCTAAAAATGAGCAGAGTTGAAGAATATGAGCAGGATTTCCAGAATTGAAGGATTTAGTACCTTAATGCATACATGAATTCAATTAAAGTCTAAGTGTTGCAAATTCCATGTTGGTGCTTGAAAGATTGATGCATTATATTTAATCTGTTACTATGACTGACTATCTGCTGAGACTAGCACTATTCATGGGGAAGCAGATCTGATCCATTATGCTGCTGAATTTTCGGTAGAATTGTAAGGAAGTTATGAGCCTTTATATGTTATGAATATGTATGTGGAAATCATGTATGCAAGGATATATGAAAATAAATGATGAAGTATATGTATGGGTGCATTCAGCATGTCTGTGCTTGATTATGTATGAAAATGATAGGATATGAATATATTAAATGTGGATCCTTTCACCTAGAGGCAGTTATGAGATCCTTCCTTGTAAAGGCAGTTAAAGGATAAAGATGTGAGTCCTTTTCACTTGGAGGCAATTGTATATTGGGTCCCTCTCTGTGAAGGCAGTTAAAATATATAATGAAAGTCCCATATTCCTAAGGAAAGTGACCTACCGATCACGCTCCTGATGGGGTATGACATGGCGATCGTACTCTGGATTTTGGCATAATGATTCCCCATCCTAAGGGATGTGACATGGCAATCACATCTGATGGAGTATGACATGGCGATCATACTCTGAGACGTAGCAAAGGGAATATATTTCTAAGGTGTGTGACATGGTGATCACACAAGATGGAGTATGACATGGCAATCATGCTCTGGAATGTATGGCAAGTAAAGGCATGTGTAGATGTTATGTTTCCAGTATATTGGTATTATTATATTTTAATAGGTTGCAGTTATTATTCATAGTATGATTCATAACTTCATTGTGTATTAGCTCTCCCAAATGACAAGTGTATGAATAAAAATTAACTCTGCTCGAACCATATGTTTTCAAATTATAAAACGGAGCCGTTCGTACAACATGTTCATTTTTTTTAATAAACCGAAGTAGTTGGAGATAATAAGGATGATACGACATGAAAGTTCTTAGTGAATCCTATTGAGAATTTAAAATTCTCACTTCTATTTCCGTGTTATCTCTAGATAGTTTAGAAGTTCCGAAGAAGGCCCTCCGAGGTGAAGTTGGCTAGTAAGATTAAAGGTGACCAAAGGTTGCTGCTAGACAAGGTCCGCTCAGGTACTAGTAACAACTCGAGAATTTAGTACTATGACTTAAGCATAGTACTGTACAGAGGAGAATGTTACAACTAACACTTGAGGTGTATATCTCAAATAAGTACAAGGTGGAGTGATTTCCAACAAATCTCTCAAGGAAAATGTTTGCTAATAATGAACAACAAAAGATTTAGCTCTTAGAAGCTTTAGAAAGATGTTTCTGATGGTTCAAAAAGATGAGTAAGTAGAAAGCCATTGATTTTTCAAAGTAAGCAATCCCAACACTTCTTCTTCATCTTCAAGACTTATATAGACTTCAAGACATAGCCATTGAGTCTTTAGGTCTTAAGCTTGAGCCTTTAGATCCATTGGTCTTAGACAGAAGAAAGAAGTTGATAGCTTTCTTTCTCTCCAAGCAAGAACAACACAAAGAAGGAAACTAGCCATTCTAAGTCAACTAGCTTTTTAGTGTGCCAACACGTCTTTTGGATATTTAACCTATCATGTTTGACTTTTAGAAAATATCTATGAATCATGCAAACCAAGTTTTGAGTGAGATCCTTTTTACTTAGAACAACATTCTAGAGGTTAGCCTTATGGACAGATCATCCTTCTAAGTAGCTTATGTTCCTTCAAGTGACTTGTAAGCTTTCTGAAGATATAAAATCATCCTTTTGATACTTTAAGTATGATCATTATGAGCTGATAAGCAATATTTTAATACATTGATTAACCCTCATATTTAGTTTATTGAACCTCTTTTGTGCTTAATTGAATAATATTGGACACATTTTATAAGTTTGGACTCTAATTGGACTTAATTGTATTTTTCAGCATTATTATAAATTTATACTCTTTTTGTATTATGGCTGTATCTTCAGCTATAGATGCCTAAAAATTAAAAATTTTATATTGTAGGAAAGCTGAGAGAAAGATCTACAACTTTGCTGAAGAAGTCAAAAGCTAATTCAGATGTCTAGTGGGTCGAATTGGGCCATGAAGTCAGAACAGGGCTGTCAAGCTAGAACCTGATCAGTGTGCACTAATTGGGTCATAACGTGAGTTGTAGACATTGGATTGAGGTAAAACTGGTGCCATTTGAAAGCTGAGATATAAAGCTTCAATCATGTGAAGAGCACTCTCCAAATAATGATATCTTAATACACTTATTGACTGTTGAATTTGACTGACGTGGATGGAGATACAACCTAGACATGCTATAAATTGGGCCATAACTCTCTCATTTTAAGTCCAAATTAAGCAAATTGGGTGTCCACTTAAAGCTAAGAGGCAGACGATTAAGTTGGCCTCAAGGATATTTTTGAATTTTGACATTTGAGGTCTGATAAGAAGAGAGAAAACTGAGACGCGAAGGAGGACTCTCATCTCCAACTTTTTTTTTTCATTTTTCTCTTCTCTTCTCTTCTCTTCTCCTCTCCTCTTCTTTTCTTTTCTTTTCCTTTCATTTTGTAAGATACTTGTTTTGGGTTCTAGTTTGTAACCTTCATTTCTATGGAGGAGTAGGACTTCAAGCTAGTTCAAGGAGACTCCAAGGGTATTATGGTTGTAATCTTGAAACCTATACTTGAATTTCAATCATGTTTGTTTTCTTGATTCTTTGCCCTCTTTTATTTGTAAACTTGCATTGAATGATATTGATATGTGGTTTTATGAATGAGGAATTATTTGGGTGACTACTAATTGGTCAATTGGTATGAACTTGATTAGCTAAAGAATTAAGAATTCGATTGGGATTCAAACTTAGGCTAATACAATTGGGGCTAGAAATCAACATTGGTTAATTAGAGTTGAGGTCTCAATTATCTAATCAATTATGTGTTGGTTGAATTCCTAGAGTTCTCTAGGTAGAATTGTGGAGTTGTTAGTAGAGCTCTCTCTAATAGCTCAAATTAGCCGCACTCCATGTGTTTGATATATTGTGCATTAATGATTGATTCACCTTTTACCTAAGGAACTCTTTGAACTAGTGTTTTAATTTTCATCTAATTTTCTTTTATAGCTTATTGACTACATGTTTGCACATACCCCCTGTTACTTAACTTGATAGCAACAACATCCTTGTGAGATGACTTTGGTTGAACTATACTTCAAATTTAGTGTAATTAAGTATTTTAAAATTGTAATTTGGAGCAGGTTGCAACACTTGTTGCCAAATTTTGGCACCGTTGCCGGGGATGTCAATGCTATTTAGTTTGTAAATATATGTGTTTACTTGTTTTTGTTGGAGTTTTGCATATTTTGGTCATTGTTGGTGTTGTTAGGCTAATTTTGGGTGCAGTCCTATTTTGTTTGTACTTAGATTATCTTGAAACTTTTCAGTCCAAAGGTTTTCGATGTTCTAAGCAAGACTGACTACATTGTAGTAAGCCCCACCTTATTTTGGCCAAATTCCACTGTTTTGACCACTTTTTCAAATTTTTGATAATTTTTATTGCATTTTCGGGTTTCAATTAGGTGCAGTTTTATTTGGTTGGTGTTCAAAAAAAATCAAAAAAATCATTTCCTACTGTTTTTATATTTTATTAGTCATTTTTGGTTATTTTCAATTTTTAGTGTTCATTTTAGTATAATATCATTTTGTAAATAATTTCTTTTGTTTATTTCGTAATTTTATTTTGCATTTTTTCTTTCATTACTTTCACTTTGTTCATCATGTTTACTAACATACCTCCTAGCTCCCAGATATATACCACTTGGAATGTTGCAGGAACTAGAGCGATTGATGAGGATTCTTACCAAAGAATGGAACACCAGCTGGATGAGATAAAGCACTTAATAGACCAATATGCCATGAGGAAACAGCAACCACAACAGGGATATGACCCAAGTTCTAGTATATACCAGTCTGACCGGTATGATAGAGTTGAGCAGGGATATGGGGGTGTTCCATCACAACAATTCCAACCTTCACCCCCCCTTCATTCAACAGCACCTGCATCTACTCTAGGAGTCATATGAGCAACCATAACTTGAGTTACCACCTGCATATCATCAAGTCGATCCACTAGCCACCTCACTTGAGCCCTCTCTAGAAGATCTTATGAAGTAGCTGATGGAGAGTAATCTCCAATGGCAGCAGAGGACTAATGAAACCATTCAAGACTTGCAAACACAATTGAGCTTGTTAACTTCTACATTGAGCAAATTGCAAGCTCATGAGGGGAATATGCCAGATGTGCAATAACATAAGCTATCTGAGGGGATTAGCGAGAGTCAAGATGTAGTTAGGCCACTAGATAAGATACCACAGGAGACATTGGTTGAGGAGATATCTCATGATCTTGTTGGTGCTAAGAAAATGAATATGTCTACATGCATGGATATTTTCACTTCTTTAGAAGAACCCATGAGTGACCTCTCAGCAGAATTCCCTGAGCTAACTACCGTTGACACGTTTGCTAGATTCACATGTGCTGACTGTGAGGGTGAGTATATCTACCCTGTATGTGCAGAGATTGAGGCATGTCTAAGGGGAGATGCTCTAATGCTAGAAAATGGCGAAGTTGTAGCTGATATTCAAAGAGTTGAGCTATTGGAGGAACAAGTTAAAGAAACCACTCAGCTTTTCCCCTCCATCGTCCTTCTACCTACAACTGAGATACACTCAAGTTGTCTAAAGTATGCACCTACACCTTTCTTGGGGCAGTTTGAATATGGCCACTTGGAGAATGATGCACAAGTCCAAACTATCTATGACATGATAGTTGGCTTACTTCGTCTAGGTGCACAAATGTGCTTGGATTATGCCTACATGAAAAACAAATCTTGCCCCCAAGCTGCTTGTTTCATCGTTGTAGAGGTGCTACTTGGGAGGATGCCGAAGTATCAACACTGATCTATCAAGGCACCAATAGCAAGGATGGCAATGAATTCAAGATCACCTCATAGGATCCTAGAGGAGGCAAAAGATGCAAACATTGGTGGGAATTCCTGGACCAGTACAAGCATAAGCCACCATGAGGGAGTTCTTACCACTTTTTACCATTTTTAATTTTCTATCTTGCATTTTACTTTTAGAATAAAATATGTTGAGTGTTAGTTTTCGTATGCTAGTTATGTTGTTTAGTTGGATGTTCCCCTATAGTGATTCTTGAGTTGTTAACTTTAGGCATTAGAGATTCATGGCTTGAGATTACAACATACTAGACTTTTCATCTCATTCTTTATGTCTTGCATGCTTGGTGGATTGATGCTCAATTGTTTGGATTGAGTATGTTGGACATGACCCATGTGAGCTTTTGAGCTATATTTGGATGGCTATGTTGCATGCCATTCTTTTCTTTCTTGTGTGTTTTATTCCCTCATATGATTTGTCACTCTAGAACTTACTTTAATTCTTTTTGAGGTTAAACCATTCATTTGCATACATGAACATGATTGAGGCATTTATTTTGTGATTAGCCACTTAACCAAATAGCCACCCTTGCATTTTTACCCTTACTTAGCCCCTTTGAGCCTTTTTACCTATTCTTTGTTTTTAGCACATTACAAGCCTAAAGCGAAAAACCATGATTCTACCTAGCCTTAGGGATTAGGAAACCATTAGTTACCATTACCAATGTGCATTTACATAAGTGTGGGGATTTGCATGAGGACATGCAAGACTTTAAGTGTGGGGATGCAAAGTGGTGAAAAAAGAAAAAGGAAAGAAATGAAAAGATTAAAAAAAAAAGAAGAAAAAGAAGCAAAGAAAATGTAAAAGAGAAAAGCAAATAGAAAAAGAAAAAGTCAATAATTTGGGGCAATTTTGATAAAAAAGAAAGTAAAGAAGTGGGATAAAAAAGAGTTGTTTGTTGCATTCTTAGATTTGAGGAGGGCCCTCACATTTGTGACCTCATGTCTTTGCCAATGTTCTTCTATTCTCTTTGGTTTTTACCTTGCATATCCTTACTATTTCCTTACCCTTACCTTGGCCCCATTACAACCTTGAATAAAGTCCTCTTAATTTATGTGTGCATATGTTTGAGTGGTGGAGAATTAGATGATAAGCAAGCTTATGATAGTGCTTTTCCTTTTGAGGTAATTTGAGTAGTATAATTGAGCCTTAAACACTTGAGAGTAATAGTGCTAAACACATTATCTTGTGAGATCCTCCATGCTTGATCCCTACTTTTTGGAGTGATTTTTGCCTTGCTTGCACCTTTGTGAAGATGTGTCTTGATTGTTGACTTTCTTGATGCCTTGGATATACTTTTTGGCTATATGCTTGACACTCTTGAGAATCCATTGGAAATTTGTTTTTCATAGTATTTGGTCATTTTTTGTTTCTAGGACTTGTGTATTATTTTAGATTCTGATGGTTCATTTTCGGCACCCTTGAGTATATTTTAGATTTCGCATAAGGACATGCAAAAGGCTAAGTATGGGGGAATTTGATAAGCAACATTTTGATACATTGATTAACCCTCATATTTAGTTTATTGAACCTTTTTTGTACTTAATTGAATAATATTGGACACATTTTATAAGTTTGGACTCTAATTGGTCTTAATTGTATTTTTCAGCATTATTACAAATTTATACTCTTTTTGTATTATGGTTGTATCTTGAGTTGTAGATGTAACACCCTTTATTATATAAGTCATGCTCGAGTCATGGAGTTATATTAAGAGGTTGTCACTATACTAAGAAAAACTTTAAAATATGGAAAATATAATACATGGCCCTTTAACTGCTCACTTTATTACTGGCTAATAATCTCTGATACATAGAGAATAAAATAATTACACTTTACAAGAAATTGTGACTGACATAGTACACAGCATTTACATCTGACTAGTCGTTAGCTGGCTTCAAGAGTCTCTTGGTCTGGCTTACGCTTGATTCTTGCTGGAATATTTACGGAAAAGAAAAACATACAGGCAGGCAGTAAGAACCTAAGGTTCTCAGTAGGTAAACTCAAACCAACCTTACAGTGTCATCATAAACATTCCAGCCACTTCGATTTATTATAAAAATATGAGCACATATAAACAAGTAGTGGTCCAATTTTAAGTTGAAAACACCTTACTCAAAGCGGGATAGATTTTAATAGCCACTTGCTATTTCATATGACAGACATAGGAACATGAACAGAGTAATATACTTCAATAAGAATCATAATAATATCATGACATAATGAGATAATTAGAAATGCACATGTAGATGCTTGTACTTGATTGTATGCAAGTGCACTTAACTTAATTTATCTCTTTCTTTAACTTGCAACCTGATCTTGCTCTTTTTGCACTTGGTCCCCCGGAGGTGAATGGCCTCTCTCACCCCTGGGTAACAGCCTGCTTTTCAGGTTCGAGCTCGTACCTATACATGAGTGACGGGTTCACTTTCCCTGACCCTCACACCGGTCTATTCCCCTTAAATCTGGTCGAGGGCTGGCCTAAGTCTTAGACAGTACCGCTCTGGCTCACGCTAGCTGTGTCTATGCCATGCCTCACGTGGTAGCTTGGTACGTCTTTCTTGCAAGTTCTTATTATCTTTTCCTTTTCATATCTTGTCATGCATGCGTACGCTTGGTGCATTCATGAATATGTCTCATACCTTATTTATCATAACATATTCTAAGTATAATTGTATGCATGATGTACATGAATATGACATGTAAATGTAAATATATTCAAAGCATAATCACCCATAGCATAAGTTCTCATAAATTCCTGCCGAAAATTTGGCAGCGTAACAGATCGAGTTCGCTTCCCCGTGAATAGTGCCAGACAACGAGTACAATCTTTCAAACTTGCAATTCAATATGGATCAGCCATTATATAGATATTCATAGCATCATTCATCAAGTTCAATTCAAGCATCTATGGGGTTTTCAGTTTACTCTCTCCTATTTTGCCTGATTTTGTTGTAATCCGCTCTTTGCTCAATTCAACTCATCTAAGTCTAAATTTTGGATATGTCATAGCTTATGTGTCTAGTTTCCAACCCTTTTGATCCCATCTCATTTTGATTTGTATAACTCAAGTTATTAGTAATTTACTTCAGACTGCCCTATTCTTAGCCAGAATTGTACCCTTTTAAGTGAAAATTCACTAAAAATAGAAATCTAAGTGAAATCCTACGAAATTTATATCAAATTAAAGCTAACAGAACAAGCTTTCAAATGAAATAAGTTTCATACCAGTTGTATGAGTATGTTTTGAGTGATGAGTCTCAAAACTTGACCTTACTGGACTACCCTACTTCAGCCTGGTTTGAACTTAAGTCAAATTCATTGGTGTGCTGGGAACAAATGACAATGAATCTGGTTATGAAATTTTTATGGGGTGTTCCCTTGCATGTTATCTTTCAAACAACTTAGGTTCACTCAATTTGGAGTAGTGTAGGATGAGTTATACCCTTCTCAACTCATATTGCCTGGATAAGAATCTAGATTTCTAGGTTAAATTTCAAAAATTCATAACTAATTCTATACTAACCCAATGGCCTTATATGGTATATGTATGGAAAGCCCTAGATGTCTAGTTTCATATAAAAATGGTTTCATCCAATTTAAATGGCAGTAGGAGGAACTGTACACTCCGCCATACGGACCGCCGAGGAAAACCCTAACAGCTTCTAGATTTGTCTCCCTCCTTCAAGCTATTTGCTCTCAATTCCAATTTTAATCACAACATACATGCAAAACTAGTCATAAACCATCATCATCACTCTATATAACATCAATATTTCAGATTATACATGCTCACCATGCAACCCCAAATCAGAGAAAACAAGAAGAGAAGTAGGATTTCCTACCTTGTCTAGTTGAGTTTGGGTAGATTTTGTGTCTTTGATGAAAGCAATTTGTGATGAGACTTGAAAATGGATGAGAATGGAGTGGAAATGAGAGTAAAGAGAAAAGAAGGAGATGACCTTCAGCAGCTAGAGAGGGAGGACAAAAATGATGATAAGGGGAGGAAGGAAAAGGTAGAGATATTTGGACGCTAAATGCATGTGATTGGTGGATTTCATTCCCTTCTCCAATTTTGCTTGGCTTTCCATCATCAAGGCTGATCAAGGCATCACTTGAGGGGGTTGCTTGGCTAAATCTTAGCCATTCATCCTAGGGTTTTCATAGTATAATTACTATTAGTTCGGTTCTGACAATTCAAAGTACCGAAATCTTACCGATTTCCTTTAAATCAGTAAATCAGTTTTGGAAAAATCCGATGAAGTTTCCTATGCTTTCAATCTAATTCTCTTATATCTAATTTCTCTAAATGATACTTAATTAGGTCTATGTAAAAATTTAATCGAATGCTAATTAATCTTAAATAGTTGATAAAACCAAATAATTAGGCAAAAACAATAAAAATCTGATGAAGGTAAAGCCAAGTTTTTCCACTATCTTGAGCAACACTTGGCGCCACTCATATGTGGTAGGAGTGGCTGAATTTCAGCCACTTAAGTGAGGGATTCCAGTAGAGAATTCTACTAGTTCGGTTCTGGTGGTTTAAAATACCGAATCTTCACTGATTTTCTCCAAACCGATCAAACGTTACTTAATAGTTTTGTAAGATGTCTACATGTTCATTTTAATTTATCTTCTGTCTAATCTCTCTAACTAATATCTAGTTAACTCTTGATTAATATTTAATTAACCTCTAATTGCCCTTACATAACTATTGAAACCGAATAAGTGAATTAACGGAGTAAATTAGACATTTTCGTAAATCCGGAGCCTTTCTATTTCCAATTTTCTGTAACTAATGGCATTTTTGTAATTTTGAGCAAGTCCAGGGGCACCCCATGTCATTTCACACCAAGCTGCCTCCATGGCCCAATTGGCAGAGATTTAAACTTCTACGGTTTCACCACATGATTCTACTCTGCTTAAAATCCCATTCTGTTAATCTTATAGATGTAGGGACATAAAGGTCATTTCATGAAAAGTTCTAGGGTTGTTGTGGAAATATTCACTTGGAGTTAAAGTACAATTTCTAAAACTTTTGGGTAAAGGTGAAATTAACAAAAGTTGATAGGGGCACTTTTGTCATTTCCTAATTTTTAACACATGGCAGTGCCATATTTTCAATGGCAATGTTACACTACCCTATAATTCCAAGTGTGAGGATCGTCATGGCATAGCGCTGCTTGAGAAATATTGACACTGCCTAAGGGAATTAATTCAAAGTTTCCATAACGTTTGGTTTACTAAAGTGGGGATGTTACATTCTAACCACCTTAAAAGAATTCTGTCCTCAAAATTCTAAGATTAAGAAGGGTCAAGGACAAATTCCTTTTAACTTATAGAGATATTCCTCTTTTTGAGTTTGCATCTTATCTTGAGATTGCTTGCCGATAGTTATGAGGTAATGTCTTAATATGTACAAAGGATCCATAAGGGTTATGCTGGTGTCTGAACTTGCCTTGTCCCTATGACGCTCTGAATCATTGTTCAGTTTATTGGAGACTCTTACTCATCTCCCTTGCTCTATACCCCACTAGTCCTACTTGGTGGTAGCTGCTAAATCTTCTGCCACTTGTACATGAGACCCCAGATATTTAACTCATGAAAATTTGCAATTGCAAAGTTTAGTAGTTATCATAGTAATTGACGTCAATATGTGGCGACGATAATGCCTATGTAAAGGAGGTCTGTATATTCTTTTCCAAGATTCTTATTCGCTCAGTTAACCTTAGTTCAATAATAAATTCGCCTCCCATATGGTTCTTTATAAACATAGGCTTAGGCCTTCTCTCAAAATTATAATTACTAGCCTTATCTTAAAACTCATTCTTCTTGGTAAAATTTGCCTCATGCCTAATGCCTATAGGAAAATTTCGGGTCACTCCTACAATACGGATTAAGTTTTATGACTCGTGACTCTTCCTATTAGTCTGATATCCTCCTTGATTCCTGGTTATTGAGATATGGATTTTTCCTTACCATATTATCTTACAAGATGACTTTCTAATATCTAAGTAGAGAGTTGTCGTGGATTATATGGGTACCAAAATATACTTTGTTTCGCTGACGTTCTGATCCATCATCAAATTCATCGAGTAAATTCCTCATCCTCCATGTCATGTGTCTAACTACTTGTGCGCTATGTTTTCCGGTAAACTTGCTAATACTTGTGCCTTGGGTCCCGAATACGAACTGAAGAAGTTCTTGCCATTATGAAAACTATCAGCTACAGCAACGATCAACTTCGACATATAGTAGTCATAATGGCTTCACCGAAGTTTTTCGAGAAACTAACCAGGCCATATCCAAACTCTCGCCTACCTAATCCTCTTCGATTAGTGATGAATCCCCTTCCGTTAGGTTTTAGGTGTAATGCTAAAGCTTCCTTCTAAATATAACTATAGTCCTTGCTTCGAAATCTCTCCTTCTCTTGTGGACTTTACTCGATTTCTCATTATTTTCTAATCGGATCTCGCGTCGTTCTTGTTGAACTTCTCAATGATTGTTGCGATACTTGCTCCCTCAAAATATGATCAGCTTCATGTAAGGAAAGGATTGTGGGACAGCGGAAGTTCCTGCCACTTCTCTATTTTCTTCAATTGTTTAGCATGGAGATTCCTTGACTCTTATGTTGATGTCCACCTCTTACTTTTGTGGGCACCAATGTTACCAATCTTATTGGGATTTTGTCCTAATACAATATATAGATGTGTGTTAGTTTTAGTGGCTAAATCTCATATTACCCTAACTGCTAAGCCTTTTGGCTATTCTTCATAATATATTGTCCCTAGGATGTAATCCATTTGCTGTGAGAGATGGGAATGATGGTCTTGCTTCCCTGTTGAAGTTACAATATGAGGACTTTCCAGAAGGTCACCCATCATAATATTATTCTCGTCCGAGCACGATTAACTACGGAACTCTGATGAAACCTAGTGCATTAGTGATGATCATACTTAATTTGGCCCAAGGTATGGAGACTCTTCTAACTATCTCTAATTTTGACATCGTAACCTTGCTCCTCATGGGGCACGCTCCCAAATCCTTTTTGATCTTATATTGGTGCATCATCTAGTCTTGCTTAGAGTGCATTGGGTCTGTTGCACTCATAACCAGTGTTAAGGCAACCCTACGTGGTATTTCGTACACAATCTTGTCTACACCGTAACCTCATACTAGGTAGCTCTTCCCTCTTTAGTGGGCCAGTCATAAATCCAAACTTCCTCTTTTCCTACCTTGTTCCTACTGTGTTCTATTGTTATTGCAGAAACTTGTCTATTTTCACTTGTCAGAACCTACCTTGCTATTGTTCCCTTGGTCTATCGGAATTAGTTGCATACTTTAAATCTTTATTACTCTCGCTCGAATCTGAATACATTCCTTATTGAGTTACTCCCCCCATAGCTTATATAATGGTACTTAAAGGCGATTGTTCGACTTTGCCTTTCTTCTCTGAATAGACTCATTCCACTACTAATAACATGTTGAAGATGATTCCATTATCCAGTTCTTGTGGTGGCTGAGGTTGATAGAATTTGAACATGACTAAATTTTCTAACATTCCCCTCATTCTTGAAAGGTAGGAAAAATTACACTTGATTGTATGCCACCTCTAGTCTGAAAGTGTTTCTACTTCAGGTTAGTAGGAGATATATGGTCTCTCTTTCTTGTTACACTTATAATTTCATCTACTTCTCATACCATGTATAGCCATATCTCCATCTTGATTCAATGTACAGTTAGATAAGTCTCTTTATAGTTTGCTCAACTGTTTCCCTTTCGAAGCCAAGATTCCACTTAGTACTCTTCCAACTTGCAATCGCTACAAGGTTAGTTCCCTGTACCCTTGAGGGAGACGTCACTCTATTTCTCTGGACGGGGACTTAAAAAGGTCTCCAGTGTATCTAATCGAAGCTTCTACCCTTAGCTTCTTTCACTGATCCTCTGCTTCATTCATCCACCCTATAAGTTTCTTAATGAAGGATCAGGTCTTTATAATGTGGTATTATCACAATCCAAAATTACTCCTATCGAATATTAAAGTTACAAGACCAAGTAGAAAAATCCCCTAGATTCAAGCTATAGGAGATAGTATGGATAGCTTTACTTCGTTTTCGTACCGTGAATAACTGCGCCTCTACTATCATATAATGTATAATTAGATGAATTTCTTCAAAATTTGTTAATGTTTTCCCTTGAGGCTGAGATCCTGCTTAATGCTCCTTAGTTTTACAAGCGCTTGAAAAAGAAAACCATTTTAACCTCTGAATAGAGTCTTGAAAAGGTTTTCCCTTATACCTAATTGAGGCTTCTAACCTTAATTCCCTTTTCTAAAACCTTAACTCATCTGTCCACACTTCAAAATTCGTAATGAAGGATCAGGTATTTCTGATATGGCATTTCCATAATCCGGATTAAAAACCATTGACTGAATTTGCCGGTGAAGTACTTTCGAGGGAATCTTACTTGTAAAGAAAATAAGGGTACCATCAACGCCGTTCGAGATGACTTACTCTTGTCAAGAATTAGGTCTACTACACTAGGCAAGAAAATTCCTAGATTCAATAAAAAAAATAGCCTGGATCAGGTGGTTGCAAATGAAGCTTAGAATAAGCTTCGTTAGAGTGAAAAAGATTCTTGCCCCACTCATTACTAACTGAGATCCTACCTTTGATGACTTAAATGTTCAGCTGCCTAGTAGCACTTGGGAGATGATCCTTCTTAGCTATGACCAAATTTACTAGGTCAATGCCAAATGGTCCAACACAATTTTCCTTGAGTGGAGTCCCAATTCTCTGCACCCTTTGACTTGCTCAGTCATCTACCTCCTATTGCCATTGTTACTTCTTGGGAGTCTCATCCCTAATATTTATGTTTAGAAGATTCCTAATAAGCCTGCAGGGTGTCATAGGTCTCTGCTTACACAAAACCTTATATTGAGGTGATCAGGCTCAACATTCAGTCAAGTGCAACAGGTAATCTACAACACTCACTGCAAGGCTACTATGCATAATATTTGTATGTCCTCTTCATGCGAGGACCTAAAGCATGGTTTATCTAGATTCTTAGAGTATGCATTAGAAGCATAATCAGTCCATCCACGGGCCTATACAGGATGAACTGCTCTGATACCAATAAATGTAACACCCTCTATTATATAAGCCATGCTCGAGCCATGGAGTTATACTAAGAGGTTGTCACTATACTAAGAAAATCTTTAAAATATGGAAAATATAATGCATGGCCCTTTAACTGCTCACTTTATTACTGACTAATAATCTCTGATAAATAGAGAACAAAATAATTCACTTTAAAAGAAATTGTGACTGACATAGTACATAGCGTTTACATCTGACTAGTCGTTAGCTGGCTTCAAGAGTCTCTTGGTCTGGCTTACGCCCGATTCTTGCTCAATGAAAGGCCCTGTACTCCGCCTCACACTTGATTTCCAACTTGGGTGCTGGAATGTTTACGGAAAAGAAAAACATACAAGCAGGCAGTGAGAACCTAAGGTTCTCAGTAGGTAGACTCAAACCAACCTTACAGTGTCATCATAAACATTCCAGCCACTTCGGTTTATTATGAAAATATGAGCACTTATAAACAAGTAGTGGTCCAATTTTAAGTTGAAAACACCTTACTCGAAGTGGGATAGACTTTAACAGCCACTTGCCATTTCATATGACAGACATAGGAACATGAACAAAGTAATATACTTCAATAAGAATCATAATAATATCATGACAAAATGATATAATTAGAAATGCACATGTAGATGCTTGTACTTGATTGTATGCAAGTGCACTTAACTTAATTTATCTCTTTCTTTAACTTGCAACCTGATCTTGCTTTTTTCTGTACTTGGTCCCTCGGAGGTGAATGGCCTCTCTCACCCCTACGTAATAGCCTGCTTTTCAAGTCCAAGCTTGTACCTATACATGAGTGACGGGTTTACTATCCCCAACCCTCACAGCAGTCTATTCCCCTTAAATCTGGTCGAGGGCTGGCCCAAGTCTTAGATAGTACCGCTCTGGCCCACGCTAGCTAGGTCTACGCCATGCCTCACGTGGTAGCCTGGTACATCTTTCTTGCAAGTTCTTATTATCTTTTCCTTTTCATATCTTGTCATGCATGCGTACGCTTGGTGCATTCATGAATATGTCTTATACCTTATTTATCATAATATATTCTAAATATACTTGCATGCATGATGTACATAAACATGACATGTAAATATAAATATATTCAAAGCATAATCACCCATAGCATAAGTTCTCATAAATTCCTGCCAAAAATTTGACAGTGTAACGGATCGAGTTCGCTTCCCCATGAATAGTGCCAGACAACCAGTACAATCTTTCAAACTTGCAATTCAATATGGATCAACCATTATATAGATATTCATAGCATCATTCATCAAGTTCAATTCAAGCATCTATGGGGTTTTCAGTTTACTCTCTCCTATTCTGCCCGATTTTGTTATAATTCATTCTTTGCCCAATTCAACTCGTCTAAGTCTAAATTTTGGATATGTCACAGCCTTATGTGTCTAGTTTCCAACTCTTTTAGTCCCATCTCATTTTGATTTGTATAACTCAAGTTATTAGTAATTTACTTTAGACTGCCCTATTCTTAGCCAGAATTGTACCCTTTTAAGTGAAAATTCACTAAAAATAGATATCTAAGTAAAATCCAATGAAATTTATATCAAATTAAAGCTAACAGAACAAGCTTTCAAATGAAAAAAGTTTCATACCAGTTGTATGAGTATGTTTTGAGTGATGAGTCTCAAAACTTGACCTTACTGGACTACCCTGCTTCAGCCTGGTTTGAACTTAAGTCAAATTCATTGGTGTGTTGGGAACAAATGACAATGAATCTGGTTATGAAATTTTTATGGGGTGTTCCCTTGCATGTTATCTTTCAAACAACTTTGGGTTCACTCAATTTGGAGTTGTGTAGGGTGAGTTATAGCCTTCTCAACTCATACTGCCCAGATAAGAATCTAGATTTCTAGATTAAACTTCAAAAATTCATAACTAATTCTATACTAACCCAATGTCCTTATATGATACATGAATGGAAATCCCTAGATGTCTAGTTTTATATAAAAATGGTTTCATCCAATTTAAATGGTGGTAGGTAGAGCCGTACACTCTGCTGTACAGACCGCTGAGGAAAACCCTAATAGCTTCTAGATTTGCCTCCCTCCTTCAAGCTATTTGCTCTCAATTCCAATTTTAATCACAACATATATGAAAAACTAGTCATAAAACATCATCATCACTCTATATAACATCAATATTTCAGATCATACATGCTCACCATGCAGCCCCAAATCAGAGAAAACAAGAAGAGAAGTAGGATTTCCTACCTTGTCTAGTTGAGTTTGGGTGGATTTTGTGTTTTGATGAAAGCAATTTGTGATGAGACTTGAAAATGGATGAGAATGGAGTGGAAATGAGAGTAAAGAGAAGAGAAGGAGATGACCTTCAGTAGCTAGAGAGGGAGGACGAAAATGATGATAAGGGGAGGAAGGAAAAGGTAGAGATATTTGGAAGCTAGATGCATGTGATTGGTGGATTTCATTCCCTTCTCCAATTTAGCTTGGCTTCCCATCATCAAGCGCTGATCAAGGCGCCACTTGAGGGGGTTGCTTGGCTAAATCTTAGCCATTCATCCTAGGGTTTTCATAGTATAATTTCTATTAGTTCGGTTCTGACAATTAAAAGTACCAAAATCTTACCGATTTCCTTTAAATCAGTAAATCAGTTTTGAAAAAATCTTATGAAGTTTCCTATGCTTTCAATCTAATTCTCTCATATCTAATTTCTCTAAATGATACTTAATTAGGTCTATGCAAAAATTTAATCGAATGCTAATTAATCTTAAGCAGTTGATAAAATCGAATAACTAGGCAAAAACGATAAAAATCTGATGAAGGTAAAGCCAAGTTTTTCCACTATCTTGAGCAACACTTGGCACCACTCATATGTGGTAGGAGTGGCTGAATTTCAGCCACTTAAGTGAGAGATTCCAGTAGAAAATTCTACTGGTTCGGTTTTGGTGGTTTGAAATACCGAATCTTCGCCGATTTTTCCCAAACCGGTCAAACGTTACTTAATAGTTTTGTAAGATGTCTATATGTTCATTTTAATTTATCTTAAGCCTAATCTCTCTAACTAATATCTAGTTAACTCTTGATTAATATTTAATTAACCTCTAATTGCCTTTACATAACTATTGAAATCAAATAAGTGAATTAACGGAGTAAATTAGACATTTTCCTAAATCCGAAGCCTTTCTATTTCCAATTTTCTGTAACTAATGGCATTTTCATAATTTTGAGCAAGTCCAGGGGCACCCCACGTCATTTTACACCAGACTGCCTCCATGGCCTAATCGGTAGAGATCTAAACTTCTACGGTTTCAGCACGTGATTCTACTCTGCTTAAAATCCCATTCTGCTAATCTTATAGATGTAGGGATATAAAGGTCATTTTATAAAAAGTTCTAGGGTTATTGTGGAAATATCCACTTGGGGTTAAAGTACAATTTCAAAAACTTTTAGGCAAGGGTGAAATTAACAAAAATTTGATAGGGGCACTTTTGTCATTTTCTAATTTTTAACATATGGCAATACCATATTTTCAATGGCAGTGTTACATTACCTTATAATTCCAAGTGTGAGGATCATCATGGCACAGCGTTGCCTGAGAAATTCTCACACTGCCTAAGGGAATTAATTGAATGTTTCTATTACGTTCAGTTTACTAATGTGGGGATGTTACAGTAGACATCTAAAAATTACAAATTTTATATTGTAGGAAAGTTGAGAGAAAGATCTACAACTTTGATGCAGAAGTCAAAAATTAAATCAGATGTCTAGTGGGTTGAATTGAGCCACGAAGTCAAAATAGGGCTGTCACGCTGGAACCTGATCAGTGTGCACTAATTGGGTCATAACGTGAGTTGTAGACATTGGATTGAGGTAAAACTGGTGCCATTTGAAACCAAAGATATAAAACTTCAATTCATATGGAAGAGCACTCTCCCAAATAATGACATCTTGATAGACTTATAGGCTGTTGAATTTGATTGACGTGAGTAGAGATGCAACCTAGACATGCTATAAAGATTGGGCCATAACTCTCTCATTTTAAGTCCAAATTAAGCAAATTGGGTGTCCATTTAAAGCTAAGAGGCAGAGGATTAAGTTGGGCTGAAGGGTATTTTTGAATTTTGACATTTGAGGTCTGATAAGAAGAGAGAAAACTGAGACGCGAAGGAGGACTCTCATCTCCAACTTTTTTTTCATTTTTATCTTCTCTTCTCTTCTCTTCTCCTCTCCTCTTCTTTTCTTTTCTTTTCCTTTCATTTTGTAAGATACTTGTTTTGGGTTCTAGTTTGTAACCTTCATTACTATGGAGGAGTAGGACTTCAAGCTAGTTCAAGGAGACTCCAAGGGTATTATGGTTGTAATCTTGAAAACCTATACTTGAATTTCAATCATATTTGTTTTCTTGATTCTTTGCCCTTTTTTATTTGTAAACTTGCATTAAATGATATTGATATGTGGGTTTATTAATGAGGAATTAGTTGGGTGACTGCTAATTGGTCAATTTGTATAAACTTAATAGTTAAAGAATCAGGAATTAGGTTTGGATTCAAACCTAGGCTAATATAATTGGTGCTAGAAATCAACATAGGTTTATTAGAGTTGAGGTCTCAATTATCTAATTAATTATGTGTTGGTTGAATTCCTAGAGTTCTCTAGGTAGAATTGTGGAGTTGTTAGTAGAGCTCTCTCTAATAGCTCAAATTAGCCGCACTTCATGTGTTTGATATATTGTGCGTTAATGATTGAATCACCTTATACCTAAGGAACTCTTTGAACTGGTGTTTTTATTTTTATCTAATTTTCTTTTATAGCTTATTGACTACATATTTACACATACCCCTTTGTTACTTAACTAGATAGCAAAAACATCCTTGTGAGACGACCTTAGTTGGACTATACTTCAAATTTAGTATAATTAAGTATTTTAAAATTGTAATTTGGAGCAAGTTGCGACACTTGCTGCCATGAGTGCGACTAATGTTCTCATAGTGATCTTAGCTTCATCAAAATGGAATTTTGAATTTAAAAGATCATTTTAGAAGCTAATTTCTATTTTTGCATGAGAACCATCTTTCTTGACCTTGAGTTAGAATGATATATACTATTCAAAACAAATGCTCGAGAAAACTGTTAATCCCTACAAACGACTTTCGTAAGAGTTGGTTTGTTATTCATCAAAACCCTTAAAAAGGCATTTCTAAGACCACTAGGTGGCTTCTAAAAGGTATTGGAGCTTACAATCTCCCTTTTTTGATGATGGCAAACCAATACTTAGGAAATGCTTTTTTTTGTAAGATAAACTTGAGAGTGTAGACACAATAACATGGTTTGTATTGATTTTATCTTTTGATCATAATACATGCTTTCTTATATTTATTTTAGTTTGTTATCATATTCAGAAACTTCAAGATAGCATACAAATCATTTAAATTTATTAGAAACATCCTAAACAACTAATCATTTCTTTAAAGCCTAAGATTAAACAAATGTACAAAGCATGTTGTCATCAGATCAATGCTAGACTACAGATCAAAGCATGTATGTATATATATGACTCAAACATCTAGTATCAGAGATATAATAAAAAAGATTAATACTATAATTAGAATAATCAAAACTAAGTATTAGAGAAATGACAAAAGAAATAACTACCAAGGTAGAAATATGATACTTATATTAGAAATAAAAAAAATATTCAACAATAACAATAAAGTCAATAGAATATGTAAAATGCAATGTATGATATGATCATTTTGTTCATATTCCTCCCCCTCAACTAAATCTTTCCTAATTTCTTCTTCCACTTTTGACATTAGCAAAAGATGTTTAAGGATCAATGAAGACCATCACTAATTGCCCTAGTGATTTCCCTTATAAAGTGCCCTCAACAACTGCAGCAGGAAACTCTCCATCTTGTCCATCCTTCTTTCCATCGCATGTTGGTTAGTCATGAGTTGTTGTTGATCGGCCATATTTGTTTGTTGATTTGCCAAGAAAAGATCTATGTAAATCTCATTGCCATTAAGAAAGACACGTTCAGGAGATGATATAGGCTCCTGAAAAGGTAGCTTTTTAGTTTGTGAAGCTAAAGACTTGGTATTTTTAGAAATAGCTCTAGAGGCTACCTTGTCAAACTTTGGGCTAGTAGTCAACAGAAGAAGGGTGTTTTGCAGTGGTTGGAGTGGCAAAAACATCTTGAGAAGCTTGCAAAATGTTCTGAATAGGAATAGGAATAGTATCTGCATTTTCTTCTAAAAGCACTGCCTTTTCTAGAGTAGCAGACTCATCCCTATCCTCATATCTTTCTTGCACAATATTGTCAACCCTTGCAAGGTTCTTTCTTGAACAGTAAGGATAATTTCAAGAGTTTGGGATGGATTCTCAGTCTGTGCAGCTTGTAGCTCAGAAGCTAGCACTACAGTTCTCATTTTAGAGGTAGGATTTTGCTCTTCAATCACAACAAAATGTTATTTTACCTCTTGAGATATAGAGGAAATCATCTGTTCAAAAGCTCCATTGCTTGTGGCTTTGTTCATTGGCTTCTATAGCCAAGCTTATTCTCTCAATTTATTTTTTTTTTTTGGGTTTTTCTCCTAACTCTTCTTAGAGGTAAGGGAGTGGATTTGTCTGAAGGAGCAACAAAACTTATTTGTTTCTTCTTCTTGTCTTTACCTTTTGGAACCTTTTTGGGTGAAGGCTTTGTAGGTGTAGGCTTCTTAATAATAATCCTTCTTTTTGGTGCTAGGCACCATAGCTCTAGCAACAATAGCAGTACTTTTCTGCTTTTTACTCTCATTCTCCTTCTCTTTGTCTTGAGCTTGGGGTTTGAAACCCAAGGCTTGGAACATCTTCATTGTAGTGGTTGATCTCTTATCATCAAACCTCTCACTAGCCAAAAGGAGCTAAGCCTTGTTGAAAACTCTGGTCAAAAACATGCCATAAGGCAAACTTGCTTGTCTCTTTTTCTCAGCACTAAAAGCAACAATAATAAAGTCTAATATCAATCTTACCATAATGATCTTTCTTTTGGTCATGAGACAAAACATGGCCATTTCATCAACTTTAGTCATTATATCTGCTTTCTCACTCCTTGGCAACATAGTGTGTTGGACTATAGAAAATACAACCCTCACAGGAGCGAGTGATATTACTAGTGAGAATCTCTACAACATTGGCCTCTGTAACACCAAGCTCTTCCCACCATCTTTCTCCACCATGAGACCAAATAGCATCGTTTAGAGTGTTGGTGATTTCACTAATATTAAAGGAAGGACCTAAAGTTCAAAACTTCTTACGATGCTTCTAAAGGAGGTGTTGTCTTTATTAGTAGCATTCAAAGTGCTATAGAATATTGGAACAATCCTAGTGTAGATATCCTTAGAGATCCTTAGAAAATTTCCCCAACCTTGAAGCTCAAAGATGTTGTGCATGTCAAGGAGAGAGATGAAGCTTTCTAAGTAGAAGCTTCTACCTCTAACAATAGGCCTCCTATAGAAATGAGTTTCAAAATGCTTTTACATTTCTCCATCATCATACAAAAAGGGAGTGATGAAGTTCCCTTTTTCTCTCATTGTGTTTGATAAAGAAAGGTTGGAGCTTGAAAGAAAAGGAATGTGTTTAGGATATTGTAGAGGTGAAGGAAGTAAAGTGTTTGAAGCTTGAAACTTCAAGGAACATGATTAGTGTATGAACAGTGTTTAAGAGGGTTTTAGGAAGTAAGAGAAATGGAGAAAGAAAAGTGAGTTCAGGGTGAATAAATTAGTTTGTGGGTTAAAAGACATAACCAAGAGTCATTGTAATATGAAGTGTTTTTGAAAAGAAATGATGACGTTTTGTACAAAGGAAACTTTTGCCTTTCTTGCTTCATTGAAATGTGTCAATGACAGAAGTTACTATAACTACCCATGTTCCAAAAACTGCCTTCGCTCTTCACATTCAACCTTCTGACCAGAAGCTTGAGTCATCTTTCTAAATGAACCATCTTTTTGAACTCAATTTCTAAAATCTTGTCCAAGCATCTTTTTGATTAACCCTTTTTGAAACACCATTCTAAATTGAACTTTTTGAACACTTCTTGAAATGGATTTTTTATAAGAGAAACATACTTGGACAGCGCATGATCCATGAATGTATGTGTCATGAATGCATGGTCAAAAACTAGTCATATTCAAAAGGTTCTTACTATAAGAGAAATGATCTTCAGCTAGAGGTTTTGTAAATATATTATCTATTTGAACTTTTGTATTTACAAACCTTAGCACAATATCTTCTTTCTGAACATAATCTCTAATGAAATGATGCTTAATATAAATATATTTTAATTTAGAATGCTAAATGGGATTCTTTGCAAGATTCATGGCACTAGTATTATAATAAAGAATAGGGAGTTTGGTATATCTCATGTTAAAATCCTCCAACTAATGGTTAATATACAGAATTTGAGCACAACAATTTGCTACAGATACATATTTAGCATCAAAAGTTGAGAGAGCAATTGTGTTTTTCTTTTTAATCGACTAAGTAATCAAGGATTTTCTAATAAAGCAGCACCAACCACTTATGCTTTTTCTCTCAACTCTGTCTCTAGCAAAGTTAGTATCATAATATCCTGTAACATCGTAAAAAGCACCTTGCTAGTACTAGAGACCAACATTAGCAATACCTACTAAATATCTCAGAGTTTTTTTTACAACATTTAAGTGTGATTGCTTTGGATTAGATTGAAATCTAGCACAAGTACCCATACTTAATTGTATGTGCAGTTTACTAGTAGTGAGATAAAGTAGAGAACCAACCATACCTCTATAAAGTTTATCAAAAAACTGTCTCATTCTTCTTTAGCTTACAAAATTTGAAAAGGATGCATGGGAGTGCTAATGTTCTTAGTCTTGTCCATGTCAAACCTCTTGAGCAGATCCTTAGCATGTCTCTCTTGATAAATGAGGATCCCATCTTTTTGTTACTCAATTTGCAAACCCTAAAAGTACTTGAGCTTTCCCATTATGCTCATATCAAATTCTCCTTGCATAATCTTAGAGAAACTCTTGCATAGATTTTGATTAGTAGCACCAAATATAATATCATCTACATAAATCTGTACTATAAAGAAATCATCTTTCTCATGCATGATAAACAAGGTTGTATCAACTATTCCTCTCTTAAAACCATTTTTAAGCAGAAAAAAAACTAAGTCTTTCACACCAAGTTCTTGGAGCTTATTTCAAACCATATAAAGCTATTGATTGTTTGAAAACATGATGAGGAAAGGTTTCATTTTCAAAAGTAGAAGGTTGTTTAACATACACTTCTTCAAATATAAAACCATTTAGAAAAGCATATTTGATGTCCATTTGATAGAGAAGAAAAACTTTGTATGTTGCAAAAGCAAGCAACATTCTGATGGCTTCCAATCTTGCAACAGGTGTAAATGTCTCATCATAATCAATTCCTTTTTGTTGATTGTATCCTTGAGCAACAAGCCTTGCTTTGTTTTTGATCACCTTTCCATTTTTATCCAGCTTATTTTTGAACACCCATGTTATGCCAATGACAAAATGCCCTTTTGGTAGTTGAACTAGAGTACAAACTTTACTTTTTTCAAATTGATTGAGCTCTTCTTGCATAGCTTCTATCCAACTTTGATCTTGAAGAACTTCATCAATACATTCAAGTTAAATCTCAAAAATTAAAGCTAGGTTTGATTTTATTTTGAATGAAGATGTAGTTCTGACTCTTTGAGAAGGTTCATCAAACTTTGATAGCTTGTTCTTTGTGTTAAGGATAAAACATTCTAATTCCAAGACATGAAAATAGGATATGTTGGGTTTCCTTCATTTCCATAATTCAAAGTGAGTCTTCTTGAGTATTGGCCTTATGAAAACATAATTTTGTCTGTAGCAAGCAGTGTTAACTACTTCTGCCCAAAAATCTTGGTAAACCACTTTCTAAAAGCATGATTCTGGCCATTTTTTGCAAAGAGTTGTTCTTCCTTTCCACAACCCTATTTTGTTGAGGAGTTCTAAGAGAAGAGAAATTATGTTCTTTACAAAAACTTTTAAAAACATGGTTTTCAAACTCACCACCATTACCAGATCAGACAAATGAAAGAAAAAACCTTTTTCTTTTTTTGAACCCTTTTTGGAAACACTTTAAAGGCCTCACAAGCAACATCCTTATGTACTAGGAATATAACTCATGTAAATCTTGAAAAGTCATCCATAATGACCAAATTGTATTTCTTGCTACCTAAACTAGTAGTTCTAGTTGCTCCAAAGAGATCAAGATGTAAAAGCTCAAGTGGCCTTGTAGTTGACAGTGCATTCTTACTATGGAAAAAAGTCTTGGTTTGTTTATCCCTTTGGTAGAACTCACAGGTTATGTCATTGTCAAAGGTGATTTTGGATAGACCTTTAACAAGCTCCTTTTGAGAAATCTCAAAGATTAATCTCATGTGAGCATGACCAAGTTTCTTATACTACATCCACTTTTCATCCACAAAGGATGATAAGCATTTTATTCCAATCTAAAAGGTCATGTATATATAATACATATGTATTTCCATGCCTTTTAGCATTAAGAATGATTTTATCTAATGTGGAGTCTTTTATGATGCATTTAGAAGGTTCAAACACAACCTTGCAGCCTTGATCACAAAACTGACTAATGCTCAAATGGTTTTGAGTTAACCCTTCAACCAACATGACATTAGTAATCTGGTCAAAATTGTTCTTACCAACATTACATATACCAATATTCTTTGACTTGATTCCATCAGCAAATTTTACAACTCCTCCATCCTTGAGTCTAAGGTTTCTGAGCCAAGATCTATTTCCAATCATTTGTCTGGATTAGCTACTGTCTAGATACCATTTCAATTGTTTCTAAAGATATGATTTAAGACACACTTGCATCAGAAACAATTTTCACCTTAGGTGCCCACATCTTCTTGAGTCCTCTTTGGTAAGTTACCTTTTTAGGGTTCTTCACTTTCTGTTTCTTTGCTTTTCTTAGAGAAAAGCATTTCTAAAAAGAGTGGCCCTTCTTGAAACAATTTATACAAATAGGAACTTTACTTTGAGAACTTTTGAATGATTAAGCATTTTCTTCTTTCTCATACCCAAGTCATGTTTTTTCAAAATATGGCCTTTGATTTCCAAGCATCAAATCAAGATTGTCGGAGGCATTTACTATCTTCTCAAGATTCGACTTGAAAAGCTTCATTATTCTCTAAAGTTCAGAAACATTAAAAGATGTTTTCTGAGCATATTTAGAAGGTTTAGTTTTTAAGGCATTTATGTCCTTCTTGAAAAGGTCATTTTCTTTTAAAAGATCATCTTTCTCATGCCTTAGCTTCTCTTTTTATGACTCAAGATTTTTAAACACAAGGGTCAACTTTTGAAAGATTTTCTTTAAAGAAGCATAAGGAGAAGAAAGAATTTGGGAATCATCTAGAAGTTCATCATATGTATTTTGGAGATCATCAAATGAAGGTTTTGTTACCTCAGTTTCTTCATCAGAAACTGTGTCTACCATGAAGCAAAGATTGGCAACTATCTCCTTCTCTTGTTGAGATTTAGCACCTTCTTGTTCTTCATCAAGATTTTCCCATGTAGGCATCATGGCTTTCTCTTTAGGGGCTTTCCTTTTGGAGCTCTTTTTCAATTTTGGACATTTAGATCTTAGATGTCCAGACTTTTTGCACTCATAGAAGATGATCTCACTCTACTTCGATTTTTCTTTCTTGTCCTTTTCAGGAATGAACCCTTCTTTTTCTTCTTTCTGATCTATGCCTTTGAGATCTTCTTAACTAGATAAGTGATCTCATCTCTCTCTTCCTTATCCTCATGTCTAAAAGATTCCTATTCTTCAGATTCTTCTAAAGAATTTAACTTAAGAGATTTGCTCTTAAGTCCACACAAAGGAAAGCAAGCTCTACAATAGCGTTAAAGGCTTTAGAAGAATCTGAAGAAAAGGAATCTTGTGAAGATGAGGATGAGGAAGACAAAGACAAGATCACTCATCTAGATGAGAAGATCTCGAAGGCATAGATTAGAAGCAAGAAGAAGAAAGAGTTCTTGCCCAAAAAGGATAACAAAGGAAAAGCCAAGCAAAGTGAGATCATCTACTATGAGTGTAAAGAGCCTAGACATTTAAGATTTGAATGTCCAAAGCTGAAGAGGAGTTCTACGAAGAAAGCAATGATGGCTACATGGGAAGACCTTAACGAAAAACAAGAATGTGCTAAATCTCAAGATAGGGAAATAGTTACCAATCTCTACTTCATGGCAGACATAGTTTCTCATAAAGAAATTCAAGTAATGAATTTTGACCCAGAACCTTCTTATGATGATCTCCAAAAAGCATATGATGAACTTTTAAATGATTCCCAAATTCTTTCTTCTTATTATGCTTTTTTAAAGAAGATGTTTCAAAAGCTATCCCTTGAGTTTAAAAACCTTGAGTCAAAGAAAGATAAGCTAAGGCATGAGAAAGATGAGCTTTTAAAAGAAAACAACCTTCTTAAGAAGGATGTAAATGCCTTAATAGTTGAAGTTTCTAATTCTGCTCAAAAAACATCTTCTGATGTTTCTGAACTTTAGAAAATAGTTAAACTTCTCAAATTTGATCTTGAGAATATGGTGGATGGCTCCGAGAATCTTGACTTGATTCTTGGAAGTCAAAGACCATATTTTGAAAAGTCAAGACTTGAGTATGTAAAAGAAGAAAATTTTGAATCATTGAAAAGCTCTCATAGCAAAGTTCCTACTTGTGTATATTGATTTAAGAAGGGTCGCTCTTCTAAGAAATCCTTTTCTTAAAGAAAAGCAAAAAAGTAGAAAGTGAAGAACCCTAAAAAGATAACTAACCAAAGAGGACCTAAGAAGATGTGGGTACCTAAAGTGAAAATTATTTCTATGCAGGGGTATCTTAAATCACATCTTTAGAAAGAGTCAAAGTGGTATCTGGATAGTGATTGTTCCAAATACATGACTAGCAATAAATCTTGATTCAGAAACTTTAGACCCAAGGATAGAGGAGTCATAAAATTTGCTAATAGAATCAAGTCAAAAATCATTAGTATAGCTAATGTTGGTAAGAATGATTTTGACTTTGTTACTAATGTTATGTTGGTTGAAGGGTTGGCTCACAACCTTCTAAGCATTAGTCAATTTTTTTACCAACACTATAATGTTGTGTTTGAACCTTCTAGATGCATCATAAAAGACTCCATATCAGATAAGATCATTCTTACTGCCAAAAGGTGTGATGATACATTTGTACTATATCTAGTTGACCTTTTATATTAGAATGTAAAATGCTTAGCATCCATTGTGGATGAAAAGTCTAAGCTCCAATGCCCTTCTGAAACCATCTCATGGTTTAAGCTATATCATGCTTTAAGGTTTTGAGGTGTATCAAATCAAGCTTTAAGTAAATATTTTTGTCAATTAACAATTTGTTATGAGAAATAACTTCTTTTGTGAGCAGGTCGTTCAAATCAAACTAAAAGTCAAAGTAATTCGATCCTTTTTATTTTCACTCAATATATGTTTCTCGAAATGAATGCTTTGTAGTGTGTATATATATATATATATACATACTCTCACTTAAGAAATAGGTCAAAAAGTTCACAAGGACAGAATTACAACATAAGAAAAGAAAACATGCCACTAGAAGGATCATAGTCTACTTAGAGGGATGACTTCATCCAAAAGGGTAACTATCAGAAATGTGCTTCTCATGAAGTTCCTCACTTTCAAAGCTTCTTATACATGATTCATTCATCAATTCAAAAAGTCAAATGTGACTTAAGAAGATGCAAAAGAATCACTAACAAGTCTGAAAAGTTCTTGAACACTTCAATGGCTATTCTCCCCCTATATGTACTGCTAGATGTTTAAGAAAAAAGCTGCATTTTCATTTTCTAGTCTTAGACTAGTAGATCAAAGATGCATAAGGCTCGAGATCTGCAAGCTTCAATGATCATATTTTGAAGTCTATATAAAGCTGGAAATCGAAGAATAATGGATTAGACTGATTGAACATTTTTCTATGCTTTCAAAGCTTTCATCCTTCAACCTTCTCAACCTTCTGAACTATCAGAAAGTTACATATTGTAACTTTTGCTTGAAAAAATCTTCTCAATTGATCTGTAATAGATAATATATATTGAGAATTTGGAGAAGTCATAGTCTTTCATTGAATATGCTTTGTTGAGTTTTTGTGTGAATGTTTCAAACACAAACCTACATTTCTTTCATTGTAACCAGACCCATTTGTGGTCACAGAGAGCTTAGAGAGGCTAGGATAGAGACTACTTGTTTTAGCTTGGAGAGGCTTGGTAACAACTGCTCAATTGTAAAAGCTTGGAAAGGCTTCAAAAAGAGTACTTTATTGTAAAACTTGGAAAGGCTTGGACAAAGAATACTCATGATATAAAAATCTCAACAAAGTATTGGGGACTGGACATAGGCAAGTGGTTGGTCAAACCAATATAAACCTTGCTTTGTGATCTTTCTTTCCCTTTTATTCTTTATTGCTTTACTTCACTAAATATTTAAATCTGTGTGGACAATTTCATTATGCTTGATCTAACTTTCTAAGTGTAAAACAACTTATTTCTTTCACTTAATCACTTCCACATTCCAAGTCTCAAATTGGAGAAAGTTGTTGTGCAAAAATTTTTTAGGTTTTAATCTTTACGTGAAGCATGATTCAACCCCTCTTCTCGTGCTAACTTTCCCAACAATTGGCATCAGAGCCTGCCTCTGGGGTTTAGCTTCCTAATGGTTATAGAGGATAAAGATCCAACTTATGGCACAATAGATCAACCATATTGCTGAGGACACTCTATCAACCATCTTCCATATTTTGATGGTGAAGATTATCCATATTGAGACTTTTCATTGAGTCTACAAGCTTCGATATGTAAGAAATCATAGAGAATAGTGACTATCTACCTACTACTAAGCAACCAGGGTCTCAAGAAGGTGCTAATCCTAATTATCCTCTACCCATTATAGTTAAAACTGTCCTAAGAAATCAATGGACTGATCAACATAAGGCCAAAGTTCAAATGAAGACCAAGGCAAAGTATTTTCTTACATGTGCTTTGAGCAAAAACGAATATGATAAAATCATATCATGTGGCTCAGCCAAGGAGATTTGGGATAGACTTCACATCCTTCATGAAAGAACTAATCAAGTCAAGGAGACCAAGGTCAACATGTTAGTTCATCAATATGAGATGTTCAAAATCTTAAAACATGAAAATATTGATGAAATGACTACTAGATTTATGCATATTATAAATCAGTTAATAGCCATGGGAAAGAGAAATGCAAATGTAGAAATGGTTGGAAAGATTCTGAGAAGTCTTTCTAAGGCTTGGTGCCCCAAGGTGACAGCTATTCAAAAAGCAAAAGACTTGAATGTGCTGAGTCTTGATGTTCTCATTGGATCATTAAAGACTCATGAGATTGAGCTAAATGAAGGAGCTGAGGAATCCAAACAAAAAGGCAAGTCCATTGCCTTAAAATCCACTCAAAGGAAGTCGAGCTCTTCCAGGGCCATGAAACCTGCAGAAGAGTCAGAAGAAGATGAAGAAGACCCCTTTGAAGATGATGATGATGATTGCACATTTGGCAAGGAGGATATCAAAAGCATGGATGAGGAGAAGGAAGAAAGGCCTTGTTCCTAAAAAGGATGAAAAGGGTAAAGCAAAGCAAGATGAAGTCATTTGCTTAGAATGCAAAGAATCTAGACATGTCAGATCAAAATATCCAATATTGAAGAAAGCTTCGAAAAAAAAGACTCCAAAGAAGAAGGATTAATGGCCACGTGGGAAGATTTAAATGAAAAGCAACAGCATACAGAATCACAAGAAGATGAAAAATAGTGGCAAGTCTCTATTTCATGGCTAATATAACTTTTGAAGAAGAAACTAAGGTATCAGACTCTGAACCCAAACTTACATTTGAAAATCTTCAGAAGGCTTATGATGAACTTTTAGATAATTCTCAATTACTTGCTTCTCATTATGCTTCATTAAAGAAAAACTTTCAAAAATGTCCTTAGATTTTAAAAAACTCAAGGATGAGAATGAGAAGCAAAGGCATGAAAAAACTGAGCTTTTAAAAGAAAACACCCTTCGCCAGAAGAATGCCGCTGCCCTAAAGACTAAAACTACTAAAGTCAGTCTGAACACATCTTCTGATGTTTTTGAACATTAGAAAACTATCAAGCTTCTCAAGACAGATCTTGAGAAAATGATAAATGGCTCTAAGAACTTGAATCTTATGCTTGAAGGTGAAAAACTATATTTTGACAAAACAGGACTTGGGTATGAAAAGGAAGATAATGAGAAATCATTTAAAAATTCTTAAAATAAAATTCCTATATGGATATATTGCTTCAAAAATGGACAAACTTCTGAAAGATGCTTTTCCAAAAGGAAAGCAAGAAGATAGAAAGTACAGAACCCTATCAAGAAAACGAACCCAAAAGGACCCAAGAAAATGTGGGCACCTAAAGTGAAGACTGTTTCTGATGCAAGTATGTCTTAAATCACACCACCAAAAGGAGATGCAATGCTATTTGGACAGTGGATGCTCTAGACATATGACTGGAAATAAATCCCGATTCAGAAACCTCAAACCTAAAGATAGTGGAGTAGTGAAATTTGCCGATGGTGTAAAGTCCAAAATTGTGGCATAGGTAATGTTGGTAAAAATGATTTGGATTTGATTACTAATGTTATTTTAGTAGAAGCATTAACTCACAAGCTTCTGAGCATTAGTCAATTTTATGACCAAGGCTAAAGAGTTATGTTTGAACCTTCTCAATGTGTTATTAAAGATTCCACAACTAATAAAATCATTCACAATGCTAGAAGGCATGATAATACATATGTACTATATCTAGATAACCTTCTAAATCAAAATGTAAAGTGCTTAGCTTCCTTTGTGGATGAAAAGTGGTTGTGGCATAAGAAACTTGGTCATGCTCATATGAGATTAATCTTTGAGATTTCTCAAAAGGAGCTAGTTAACGGTTTACCCAAGATTAGTTTTGAAAACGACTTAACTTGTGAGTTTTGTCTTAAAGGTAAATAGACCAAAAGTTCTTTCCATAGCAAGAATGTAATCTTAACTATTAGACCACTTGAGCTTTTACATCTTGATCTATTTGAACTAACTAGAACTGCTAATCTAGGCAGTAAGAAATATGGTCAAATCATTGTGGATGACTTTTCAAGATTTACTGGATTATATTTCTAATCTATAAGGATGAATTGTGAGGCCTTCAAAACATTTTTGTAAAGAATTCAAAATGAAAAAGGTTTTCGCATTACTTCCATCAGATTAGACCATGGTGGAGAATTTGAAAATCACTCTTTTGAAAACTTTTGTAATGAAAATGGCATTTCTCATAATTTCTCTTCTCGTAGAGCACCTTAACAAAATAGGGCTGTTAAAAGAAAGAATAGATCTTTGTAAGAAATAGCCAGAACCATGCCTCTTAAAAGTGGTTTATCAAAAGGTTTTTGGGCAGAAGTAGTCAATACTGCCAGCTACATTCAAAACCATGTTTTCTTAAGGCTAATACGCAAGAAAACCCCCTATAAATTATGGAAAGGAACAAAACCCAACATTTCTTATTTTCATGTATTTGGATCTGAATGTTTCATACTTGACACCAAGGACAAGCTATCCAAGTTTTATCCTAAGTTTGATCTTAGAGTTTTGCCAGGATATTCTTCCGTTTCCAAAGTTTACAGGGTATATAAAGGAAACTATACATATAACCTTCAAAGAGAGAAAGAAAGATGAAGTTCAAAAAGTTGCAGATCTGGAAGATGAAATGGAGAATCTGTCTCTGAATGGCACTGCACAGCATCAACAAATCCTTTAAATAGCCACAAGAAATGATATTGATGATTCTAATTTGCCTACCCATCAACAAGTTTCTGATGACATTTCTGAAGAACCAGAAGATATATCCATCAAGAGAAGATATACTCGAGCAAGAGATTTGAGAGCTGTCTCTCAAAATCAAATTATTGATGAACCTTCTCAAGGAATCAAAACCAGATCTTCTCTCAGAATAGAATCCAACTTGGCTCTAATCTCTGAAATTCAACCAAAAAGTGTTGATGAAGCCTTACAAGATCAAAGTTCGATTAAAACAATGAAAAAGGAATTAAATTAGTTTGAGAAGAGTAAAGCCTAGAGTCTTATTCTCGAGAATGTTACTTGCCTGTGTTGCTTATAAAGAGTTTGTTTTATTTCAAATGGATGTAAAATCTATATTCTTAAATGGCTTCATATCTAAGGAAGTTTATGTCAAACAACCTCTTGATTTTGAAAATGAAAACCTTCATCATCATGTTTTTAAACATTGAAAAGCTTTATATGGTCTGAAACAAGCACCCAGTTGGTATGAAAGACTTAGCTCTTTTCTTCTCAAAAACGGTTTTAAGAGGAAAGGTTGACTCTACTTTGTTCATTTTACTTGAGAAAAATGATTTTTTGATTGTACAAATTTATGTAGATGATATTATTTTTGGTGCTACTAATCAAAGTTTGTGCAAGAATTTTTTTGAACTTATGTAGGGAGAATTTGAGATGAGTATGATGGGAGAGCTAAAATACTTTCTATGTTACAAATCAAGCAATAGAAAGGTGGATCCTCATTTACTAAGAAAAGTATGCAAAGGATCTGCTCAAAAAGTTTGACATGGACAAAGCCAAGAGCATCAATACTCCTATGCACTTCTCTCATGTTCTAGAAGCTAATGAAAATAAAGAGAAAGTTTCTGATTACTTCTTTATTTTACAACTAGTAGACTTGATCTTAAGTGTAGGAATTTACGTTGGATTTTAATCTGATTCCAAAGAAATCACACTTAAATGTTGTCAAAAGAATTCTGAGATATGTAATAGGTACTACTAATCTTGGTCTATGGTATGAAAAAGGTACTGTTATCAATGTTAAAAGTTATTGTGATGCTGATTTTGCTGGAGATAAAGTTGAAAGGAAAAGCACAAGTGGCTGTTATTACTTTCTCAGAAAATCTCTAATAACTTGGTCAAGTAAGAAGCAAAACACAATTGCTCTTTCAAGTGCTAAAGCTGAATATGTATCTGCAGCAAATTGCTGCACTTAGATTCTGTGGATTAAGCATCAACTGGAGCATTTCCATTTGAGATATACCAAAATTCCTATCTTGTGTGATAATACTAGTGCAATTAACTTTGCTAAAAATCCCATTCAGCACTCTAGATCTAAGATCATAGATATTAAGCATTATTTCATAAGAGATCATGTTCATAAAGGAGATATTGAGCTAAGGTTTGCAAATACTGAAGATCGAATTAATGATATTTTTACAAAACCCTTAGTTGAAGATCATTTATGCCATATAAAGAACCCTCTGAGCATGACTAGTTTCTGAACATACATGCATATAGCATATGTACTTCCCCCTCTTAAGCTGAAAGCTTAAGGATGAGATTGCTGCTCCCAAAGTGGATTTCCTTTCTGAAGAAAGATTCTCAAAGTTAAATCTTAGGATGTATTCGGAAAGGTGAATTCAAAAGGATTCTGTTAAATTAGTTCAGAAGGATATGAAGAGTTATTAAGAATGGTGAGTTCAGCTTAAAAACCATAATGGCTTAGAAAATTCAATTCAGAGGGATATGAAGCATCAGTTGAGAAAGATGGATTAGAATGCTCTATTCAAAAAATGGATTAATTCATGGGTTCAGAAAGGTTTATCTTATCAGAAAGATGGCTTAAGTCTCAGTTTAGAAACTGAGTTGGGTAGAAGTTGTAACCACTTTGGAATGAGACCTATTTGGTAAATTCTTACTATGCCACATTGCTAGATCTATTAAAGCGGAAAAATCAAAAGCCTCACTAACACTCAAATGCCACGGTTTTAAACTAAAGATCGTTCACTTTACTTTATCCTTAATCTCTTTTATTAACCACCTAATCACCTCTTACTCTGAAACTGTTCATCTTCAACTGACAAAATCTTCACACTCTTATTTTTTTCTCTTTCCCCTCATTGTGTCTCTAACTACACACTTTACCTTATATTGTTCAAACCTCAACATTTGCATTTTCAATATGACACTAAAGAGCAACTCAAGTATTCCATACATATTCGAAGATGAAGATATGCAAACCAATTTTCACAAAAACTTCTTTCTCAGACCAGTAGCCAGAGGAAAGAGTTTCCATCTAGAAAGCTTCACTTCTTTTCTTGAGATAGTTGAAATTTTTGAATTTCAAGGATGGAATGAGTTTTTAGGAATCTCAGAAGACACCTATATAGGGTTAGTTCCCATATTCTACAAGACTTTCGTTGCCACTGATGAAGGCAACATATCTCTCAGAAGCAAAATAGGAAGCTTTGAGATTCACGTGCTGCCTTCGGATATTGTACACATTACCAACTCACAAAATGATGGCATTTTGAGCAAAACAGGTGAAAGGTGGTGGGAGAAATTTGAGGTAACAGAGAAAGATGTTGCTATGTCTTCACTAGCCAAAGGAGTATGCATGTAAGAGCTATAATCGAACCTCTCATCTTCTTATTCCTGTCAGAAAACATATCGAGCTTTAAGGTTTTGATGTGTACCAAATCACGTTTTAAGTAAATCTTTGGTCAATTAATGATTTGTTATGAAAAATATCTTTTTTTGTGAGCAGGTCGTTCAATTCAAACTAAAACTCAAGCTAATTTGTTCCTTTTTATTTTTACTCAATATACTCTTCTTGGAATGAATTCTTTGTAGTATATATATGTATATACTCTCTCACATAAGAAATAGATCAAAAAGTTCATAACGATGGAACTACAACATCAGAATGGAAAACATGCCACCAGAAGGGTCACAGTCTATTTAGAGTGATAATTTCATCTAAAAAGGTAACTATCAGAAACATGCTTTGTAACACCTTACCAGACAAAATACTATGTTTAAGTCATAATATATTACTTGATAAATTATTACATGTGGTGAACTAAGAGTTAACTATTCAGATCAATCAATTTCTATTTGGCAGCGAAATAAACACTAAACAGTCATTGTATTGGAAGTAAAGTAACGCCAATAAAAATGTGAAATAAACAGAACTTAGTGAAACTGAATCATATATATATATATATATATGTACACATACATATACATACGTATACATTTGTTTTCAAAGTTGTCAAAAGATATGTAAGACAGTATAGGGTAGTAAAAAAATGAGGCCACTGACACAAAATAAATCGGCCTGTCTATATGAACATCCCCCCTAACTGGTCCCCACGGTATATTTCATGTACAACTACTAACTCCTATCCATATGCTCATGACCCAAACTGCCAAAAGAGGGTCATCCTGTACACCTACTGCTGCTACGGTAGGTACTCCAACTAGATGGATTCCGAAGAAAGGAATTTATTCGCCATGCCGACACCCATAAGAGTGTAGTCCATGCTCAGAGCAAAGGACGAGGAAGATGAACTCTTTGCCTCAGATGGATCCTCCTCAGACATTGAGACCGAGGGTATCTGCTGCGGCGGTGAGACTGGCAGAGCCATGGGAGCTGCTGCTGCTACCGTAGCATGTGGAGGTGGAAAGGGATGAGCCATGTGGAGAGGGATGGCAATGTAAGAGATGGCAAGGTCAACAAGCGGGTGCATGAGTAATACTGCAAAATCTCTCTAGAAGAAGAAATAAAGGTGAACTAAAATCTACCGGATTTGTACACGGAGTCTATGAATGGATCAAGATGAATGTGGAGCTCAGGAAACTCAATGAACAGGATGCTGGTTGCCGCTTTCTCCATGATCTGAGAATGACACGAGAGTATTTAGTAGGGTGAGAAATAGGGATTTCTCAGTAGGAATTCCTTAATCTATGCATGTCTGTCATCGCTATCATTCTCAGTTGTTTTGGATTTTGGTTAATTAGAAGAAAATGCCACATGGATACTCTACTAAATTAATTATAGAAATCATAGCTCAAAGCATAGTTTAGTTTTACTTATGGGAAATAAAGGCAATTACACATAGCAATAAGCAACCAAACTTGTATTTTTGACATGGTTAAGTGACAGGCATAAAGTGAACAGTAATATATATATATATATATATATATATATATAATGGTGCAATTAACTCAATGCATGATAATTGAAATTGTGGATATGCATAAGAAATAATGCACTAGATCTTAACTCATATTTTTCGATACTCGGTCCCCTAGGAGTATATTGGCCATAAAACTCCTGGGTAATAGTCCGCTTTTTAGAATCAACCTCGCTCCTATACAGGGTTATCGGCTTTACTTTCCCCGACTTCCCTACTGATCTATTCCCCTTAACTTTGTTCAAGGGCTGGCCCAAGTCACATGGAAATCCTTCCTTATTCTTATAGGGGTAGCATTGCTTGTCTAACACTTTGACCAATGCATGCATGACTTGTAAATTCATATTAATTGCAATTTCTCCCGAAATTTTGGCAGCATAGTGGATCATGTCTGCTTCCCCATGAACAGTGCCAGACAACCAGGAAATTTTAATCAAATAGCAAACCCAATACAAAACATCATATTCATACCAAGAATATAACAATATCAATAGGTGCAAGTTTGAAAACCTTCTGTCTTAGTCTATCTTGCAAGCTTTTAGTTTCTATTGAAGTTCCCGAGTTTGACTTCCAAGATTAAATGGGATCCAAGTTCCAAGATTATACAAGTTTTGACCTCCGGGGTATGTTCGATCTTCCGAGATTATACAATTTCCGACTTCCGGGATTATATTCGGTCTCCAACCTTATCCCACCATTGGTCTTCTAAGACTTTTATAAGCGTATTTCCTAAGTTCCAAGTTGCTGAAGTTAACTATACTCGATCTAGTTTCCTATTCACTAAGTTCCGAGTTCAACATTAAGTATATTTGATCTAACTTTCTATCTACTAAGTTTTCGAGTTCAACCTTAAGTATACCCTTCTGAGTTCCGAGATTAACTCAAGTTATTTGGGTTTTATCCCCATATTATCATACTTCTAGCTAGAATTACACCCTTATAACAGAAAATTCACCAAAAATAGAAATGTTGGTGAAATCATGGGAAATTTATATAAATTAAAGCTAACAGAGCAAGTTTTCAAATGAAAGAAGTAGCATATCATTTGAGTGAGTATAACTCGAGATATAAGCTCTAAAACTTGACCCTACTGGACAACCCTGTCCCAACTTGGGTTGAACTTAAGGTAAATTCATTGATCTACGAGGGATAGATGGAAATGAATCTGAATCTAAAATTTTCATGGGATGTTCCTTCATATGTTAACTTTCAGACAATGTTAGAGTCACTCAATTTGGAGTTGTGTAGGGTGAGTTATACCCTTCTAAATTCATACTGCACGGATGAAGATCCTGATTTCTAGGTTAAACTTAAAAAACTCATAACTACCTCTATATTGATCCAATGGCCTTATATTATATATGTATGGAAATTCTCGAATGTCTAGTTTCATTTAAAAATATTTTCATCAACTTTAAATGGGTGTAGGCGGAGCCGTACACTCCACCGTATAGACCGCCGAGGAAGAACCCTAACAGCTTCTTGAGTTTTCTCTTTTCTTCAAGTTCTTTCATATCAATTCCAATTCTAATCGCAATATACATACATAATCAATTATAATTCATCATCATTACTTCAAATTTCATAAGTATCACAAGATACCCAAGTCCCCCATATAGTCTCAAACCTTGGAAAGTAAGAAGAGAAGTAGGATTCCTACATTGCCTGGTTGAAATTTAGTTGATTTGGTGCCTTAGATGGAAGCTACTCTTGATGAGACCTGAAGAAAGGTTGAAGATAGAGTAGAGAGGAGTATGAATGGAAGTGAAACGAAGGGAAGTCAGCCCCTTATCTTGGCTGAAATTCACAGGGGCAAAGAAGGAATTGCACACAAACTTGTGGAGTAAGGAGTTGTGTGATTGGTGGATGTGTGTTGGGGTTTCAATTTGATTTTGTGGTTGCCATCTTTGGCTGAAAATGGCGCCACCTATGGGAGTGTTGTGGCTGAATCCTAGCCATTCATTCTAGGGTTCTCACAATAATTCTTTAATTGGTCCAGTTCCGACAGTTTAAAATACCGAAATCTTACCGATTTCCCTTAAATCAGTAAACCTATTTTAGAAAAATTTCTGTGAGGTTTCTCTATGTTCCTAATCTTATTCCTTCAAGTCTAATCACTCCTAAATTACACTTTCCCATGTATAGTCCTCTGCGTCTTCGTGTCCCCATGCCACCTTCACTAGTTGTACAGCTTTATTTGGAAGGTGCCTGATGCTTCTGTCCACTATCCGTGCTGGAGGTACATGAAAGGTTAAGTAATCTCTTAACTGGATTGATTTAGGTCCCAAGAAATGAGTAGGGTCAGGCTAGTATCTCCTAAGTTAAGAAACATGAAAAGCATCATGAAGATTTGACAGATGTGGAGGTAAGGCAACTCGATACGCAACTGGCCCAATTCGTTTCAAAATTTGAAAAGGACCTATAAAGTGAGAGCTTAACTTTCTAATCTTAATGGCTCTACCTACTCTAGTTGTGGGTGTAATCTTTAGAAACACATGGTCTCCTTCTTAGAACTCCAATGGCTTTCTTCTGACATTCGTGTAGCTCTTCTGACAACTTTGAGCTGCAAGTATCTTGCTACGGATCCTTTTCATTTGCTTTGTAGTTTGTGTGATAATTTCGATCCTGACAGACTTTGTTCTCCTGATTCATACCAACACAGGGAAGATTGACACTTCTGTCCACATAAAGCTTCATACGGAGCCATGTCGATGCTAGCATGGGAACTATTGTTGTACACAAACTCGGCTAACGATTAGTATCGATCCCAGCTTCCATGTTGCTCCAGAATGTATGCTCGCAACATATCCTCCAAAGTCTGAATAGTTCGCTCGGTCTAACCATCTGCTTGCGGATGGTACGCAGTACTTAAACATAGCCTAGTTCCGAACGCCTTCTGGAATGCTCCCCAAAACCGTGAGGTGAACCTTAGATCTTGATTTGAAATGATTGTCGAAGGAATACCATGTAACTGTACCATTTCTTGAATGTACAATTAAGCTAGCTCCTCTAGAGGGTAATTCACTTGAATAGGTAAACAGTGAGCGGACTTAGTTAGTCTATCCACTATGATGCATATAGCATCATATCCTGAGGGTATTTTTGGTAAGCCAATCACGAAATCCATAGAAATGCTCTCCCACTTCCATTCTGGAATCTCTAAGGGTTGTAGTGTCCCTACGGGTTTCTGATGCTCTATTTTTACCTTCTAGCAGGTTAGATATTTATTCACAAAATTTGCCATATTTATCTTAAGGCTTGGCCACCAAAACATCCTCTTGAGATCTTGATACATTTTATTAATGCCAGGATGTATAGTAAACTCGCTCTTATGGGCTTCCCTTAAGACCTTTCTGAGGTTATCCTCCTCAGGTACGTATATTCTCCCCTGATATCGCCATATTCCTTTTCCATTTTGAGTAAATCCTGTTATCTTGCTAGATTGCACTAGTTGCACTGTATGCTGGAAGTCATTATTTCTTTGTTGTGCTTGATGGATTTGGCCTTTGAAATCACTGGTTATTTTAAGTTAGTTTAACTAAATGGAATTAGGGTTCACAGAGATTCCCAAGTTGAGGTCTCAGAAACTCTCTATGAGCTCCGTCTCCTTGATTTTCATCCATGCCATAGTTAAGGATTTCCTACTCAGGGCATCTACCACTACGTTTGCTTTGCCAGGGTGGTACTTTAGCTCAAATTTGTAGTCTTTAAGAAACTCCATCCACCTTCATTGCCTTATGTTCAATTCCTTCTAATCAAAAAGGTATTTCAAGCTTTTGTGATCAAAAAATACTTCAAACTTCACTCTGTAGAGAAGGTGCCTCCATATCTTTAAAGCAAATACCACTGCCACTAACTCTAGGTCATGCGTTGGATAATTTCTTTCGTGAATTTTCAATCGCCTAGAAGCATACACGATGACATTCCTGCTCTGCATTAACACACACCCTAATCCTTTCTTAGAAGCATCACAATAGACTTCGAACGATCCATGAGGATTTGGCAGAGTGAGTACTGGGGTCGTCGTCAACTTTTCTTTTAATTCTTGGAAACTCTGCTCACACTTTGGTGTCCATTCGAATGGGGCGTTCTTCCTGGTTAACTTTGTTAAGGTAGGGCTATTTAAGAAAAGTTTTCAACAAATCTCCTGTAATATCCTGCCAATCCTAAGAAGCTCCTGACTTTTGTAACTGTCATTGGCCGTTCCCAGTTTACTACTAATTCTACCTTACTAGGGTCCACTGAAATTCCCCCATGGGATATCACATGGCCAAGAAATTTTACTTGTTCCATCCAAAATTCACATTTGGATAGCTTGGCGTAAAGTTTCTTCTCTCTTAGAATTTGCACAACCAGTTGCAAATGGTCTGCGTGCTCCTGCTTCGTCTTCGAGTAAACAAGTATGTCATCAATGAATACCACCACAAATTTGTCAAGATATGGTCGGAATATCCGATTCACGTAATCCACAAATTCGTCAGTCGGAACAACATCACAGTGTATTCATAATGTCCATAACGAGTTCAAAATGCCGTCTTCGGAATATCTTCTTCTCGAACCCGAATCTGGTGATATCAAGACCGTAGATCAATCTTGGAAAATACAGTAGCCCCTTGTAGTTGATCCATGAGATCCTCAATCCTTAGTAATGCATACTTATTTTTGATCGCCGCCTTATTCAACTGCCTGTAATCTACACACAGTCCCATGCCCCCGTCTTTCTTCTTAACTAACAGAACTGGGGCTCCCCATGGTGATGCACTTGGCCTAATAAATTTCTTTTCTAGGAGTTCTTCAATCTGCTTCTTAAGTTCAGTTAATTCCAAGGCTGACATTTGGTATGGCGCTATAGATATTGGTCTTGCTTCTAGTACTAATTCAATGGTGAACTTAAGTTCCCTCTCGACAGGAAAATTAGGAATATCTTCGCGGAACACATCGGGATATTCCCTAACAGCTGGAATATTATCTAACTTTTGATCAACCTCCGCTACACGGGTTGATAAGAGAATATACTCTTGACTTGTATCCCCATAGTGGTGCATTGCTAAGGAGCTTAAATAAAGGCTTACAGGGATTACTGATTCAGAAGATGAAATAAAAGGAAGCACAATGGATTTATCAGAGCAATTTAATAGGACCTGGTTAGCAGAGAGCCAATCCATACCCAAAATAATGCTAAGTCCGGACGAGGGGAGGCAAATTAAATTGGCTGAAAAAGTTCTCCCTCTTATTTTAAGGGGGATACTGATGCAAATATGATTGGTCTTAACGGGTTCACTTGTAGGAGTAGAAACTAGCAAGTCATAGGGTAATTTAGAATTAGGTAACTGTAAGGCTGACATGCAATCATGAGAGATGAAAGAGTGAGATGCACGTGAATCATATAAAATAGTAAAGGTCTTACCATTCACTTTACACGTATCTTGAATCAAATCTTCCGACTTGTTAACCTCCTATGCATCCATAGTGAAAACCCTTCCCTGGCATTGTGACTTGGGGGTCAGTTGAGGGTTTCTGGTAGGACATTCATAGATTATGTAGCCTGGTTTGCCACATCCAAAACAGATATATTGACCTGCCATGCAGGGGTAGTTGCCATGATTCTTACCGCACTGGCTGCATGTCTAGTTTCCAAAAGTCCTCTAAGGTTGCTTGCCTTTGCTGCCCATAGGCTGAAACTTTCTCTGCTGCTGAAAGTTGGGTTTGAACCTTGGGCCTTGCCAGACTAATCCCTTCTTAAAGTTACTGCCAGTTGACCTAGCAACAACTAACTTCCTGTTACAATCCTCCACTAGGCGGCACTTACTCACCAACATAGGGAAGTCTCTGATCTCCATTGGTCCTATGGTGGTAAGGATGTCTTCTCTTAGCCCAACTTCGAAATTCATGCATTTCCAGGCTTCGTCGGGGTTCCGTTGATAAATGGTGGAAAATTTGCACAACTCCTCAAATTTAACAATATATTCTGATACACTACTATTCCCTTGATGGTGGTGCATGAACTCCAACTCCTAAGCATTGCGGATAGAGGCAGGGAAGTACTTCTGATAAAATGCATCTCTGCATACATCCTAAGTAATATCTATTTGGGATCCTTCTAATAACTGGCGTGCACCATTCCACTAGAACTCTACATTTGCTTCAAGCATATAGGTGGCAAAGGTCACCTTCTAATGGTCTATGCAGTCTAATACGGAGAAGACCTTCTCCATAGCTTTAACCCACTAAAACGCTTTATCTGGGTTAAAGTTCCCCTGAAGCTGGGTGGGTTGGCCTTCCTGAACTCAGTAAATTTGAGGTATTCTAGATCTATTCCAGGGCCATTATGATTCCCTCCAAGACCTACCTCTAGCTGCCTCCCTAGTTGGCCCATTATTTGTGTTGCCGCAGCTACTTGCTCATGCATAGCATGCGCCATTTCTTGCATTATGTCTAGAAACTTAGTAGATTCCTCCTGGGTTGAGGAAGTTCGCGGCTTACCTCACTTTCCAGAAGCCATCAACTTTTGAACACACAAAATAAGAGTAATTAGGTTGATCAAGCTCAATACTAAGTTCAGTGTGCTAGTAAATAACAGCATATGGTTAGGTAATCCTCTCACATGCATCCTATCCATATGGATAAGACTCAGTGCATGATAATATCTAAAGAATATAGAGAATATGCAAAGCATAGTTAGTCCAATCCTCAGGCCTATATTAGGATGAACTGCTTTGATAGCAAAATGTAACCTCTTGTCGGACAAAATACTATGCTTAAGTCATAATATATTACCTGATAAGTTATTACATGTGGTGAACTAAGAGTTAACTATTCGGATCAATCAATTTCTGTTTGGTAGCGAAATAAACACTAAACAGTCATTGTACCAGAAGTAAAGTAACACCAATAAAAATGTGAAATAAATAGAACTTACTGAAACTGAATCATATATATATATATATATATATATATATATATATATATATTTCAAAGTTGTCAAACGATATGTAAGACAATACAAGGTAGTAAACAAATAAGGCCACTAACACAAAATAAATCGGCCTGTCCATGTGAAGAGCCCCCCTAACTGGTCCCCACGAGACATTTCATGTACAACTACTAACTCCTACCCATATTTCTCATGACCCAAATTGCCAAAAGAGGGTCATCCTATACACTTACTGCTGCTACGGCAGGTGCTCCAACTAGATGGATTCTGAAGAAAGGAATCCATTCACCATACCGGCATTTGCAGGAGTGTAGTCCATGCTCAGAGCAGAGGATGAGAAAGATGAACTCTCTACCTCAGATGGATCCTCCTCAAACATCAAGACCGAGGGTATTTGCTGCGGTGGTGAGGCTGGCAGAGCCATGGGAGCTGCTGCTACCGCAGCATGTGGAGGTGGAAAGGGATGAGCCATATGGAGAAGGATGGCAATGTAAGGGACAATAGGGTCAAAAAGCGGGTGTATGAGCGGTACTGCAAAATCTCTCTAGAAGAAGAAATAAAGGTGAAACTGACATCTACCAGATATGTACACGGAGTCTATGAACGGATCAAGATGAATGTGGAGCTTAGGAAACTCAATGAATAGGATACTGGTTGCCGTATTCTCCATGATCTGAGAATGACACGAGAGAATATAGTAGGGTGAGAAATAGGGATTTCTCAGTAGGAATTCCTAAATCTATACATATCTGTTATCGCTGTCATTCTCAGTTATTTCGGGTTTTGGTTAATTAGAAGAAAATGTCACGTCAACAGGATACCCTACTAAATTGATTATAGAAATCATAGCCTGAAACATAATTTAGTTTTACTTATAGGAAATAAAGGCAATTAAACATAGGAACAAGCAACCAAACCTGTATTTTTGACATGGTTAAGTGACAGGCATAAAGTGAACAATATATAATGGTGCAATTAACTTAATGCATGATAACTGAAATTGCGGATATGCATAAGAAATAATGCACTTGATCTTAACTCATATTTTTCTATACTTGGTCCCCTGGACGTATATTCGCCATAAAACTCCTCGGTAATAGTCTGCTTTTCAGGATCGAATTCGTTCCTATATAGGGTTATCGGGTTTACTTTCCCAAACTTACCCATTGATCTATTCCCTTTAATTTTGTTCAAGGGCTGGCCTAAGTCACATGGAAATCTTTCCTCATTCTTACAGGGGTAGCATTGCTTGTCTAACACTTTGACCAATGCATGCATGATTTGTAAATTCGTATTGATTGCAATTTTTGCCGAAATTTTAGCAGCATAACGGATCATGTCCGCTTCCCCGTGAACAGTGCCAGACAACTAAGAAATTTTAATCAAGCAGCAAACGCAATACAGAACATCAAATTAATACCAAGAATATAACAATATCAATAGCTACAAGTTTTAAAACCTTATGTCTTAGTCTATCATGCAAGCTTTTAATTTCTATTGAAGTTCCCGAGTTCGACTTGCAAGATTAAATGGGATCCGAGTTCCGAGATTAAACAAGTTCAACCTCCGGGGTATGTTCAATCTTCCAAGATTATATAATTTCCCACTTTCGGTATTATGTTCAGCCTCTGACCTTATCCCGCCATTGGTCTTCTAGGACTTATATCTAGCTCTCTGTCTACTAAGTTTCCGAGTTCAACCTTAAATATACCCTTCCAAGTTCAACCTCAAGTATACCCTTCCGAGTTCAACCTTAAGTATAACCTTCCGAGTTCTGAGATTAACTCAAGTTATTTAGGTTTTATCCCAGACTGTCATACTTCTAGCCAAAATTGCAGCCTTATAAAAGAAAATTCACCAAAAATAGAAATCTAGGTGAAATCATGGAAAATTTACAATGTAAAGCTAACAGAGCAAGCTTTCAAATGAAATAAGTTGCATATCATTTGAGTGAGTATAACTTGAGATAAGCTCTAAAACTTGACCCTACTGGACTACCCTATCCCAGCCTAGGTTGAACTTACAATAAATTCATTGATGCACTGGGGATAGATGGCAATGAATCTGAATCTAAAATTTTTATAGGATGTTCCTCATATGTTAGCTTTCAAACAACATTGGATTCACTCAATTTGGAGTTATGTAGGGTGAGTTATATCCTTCTCAACTCATACTGCTCGGATGAAGGTCCTGATTTCTATATCAAACTTCAAAAATTTATAACTACCTCTATAATGATCCAATGGCCTTATATTGTATATTATGGAAAGCCCTAAATGTTTAGTTTCATATAAAAATAGTTTCATCAACTTTAAATGGCTATAGATGGAATCGTACACTCTGCCACACAGACTACCAAGGAAGAACCCTAATAGCTCCTTGAGTTTTCTCTTTTCTTCAAGTTCTTTCATACCAACTCCAATTCTAATCATAACATACATGCATAATCAATTAGAATTCATCATCATTACTTCAAATCTCATCGGTATTACAAGATCCCCAAGACCCTCATAGAGTCGAAAACCATGGAAAATAAGAAGAGAAATAGGATTCCTACCTTGTCTGGTTGAAATTTAGTTGATTTAGTGCCTTAGATGGAAGCTACTCTTGATGAGACCTGAAGAGTGGTTGAGGAGAGAGTAGAGAGGAGTATGAATGGAAGAGAAATGAAGGGGAGTCAGCCCCTTATCTTGGTCGAAATTCACAAGGGCAAAGAAGGAATTGCACACAAGCTTGTGGAGCAAGGAGTTGTGTGATTGGTGGATATGTGTTGGGGTTTCAATTTGGTTTTGTGGCTGCCATCCTCGGCTAAAAATGGCGCCATCTATGGAAGTATTGTGGCTAAATCCTAGCCATTCATTCTGGGATTCTCACAATGATTCTTTTATTGGTCCAGTTCCGATAGTTTAAAATACCGAAATTTTACCGATTTCTCTTAAATCTGTAAATCGGTTTTAGAAAAATTTCTGTGAGGTTTCTCTATGTTCCTATTCTTATTCCTTCAAGTCTAATCACTCCTAAATCACACTTAATTAGCTTCAAGTAAATACTTAATCGAATTTCAAGTAAACCCACTTATTCAATAAAAACCAAACAACTCAGTTATTAACGATAAAATTTTCTTTCGGATGTTACATGCTTCTTATGAAATTTCTTACCTTCAAAGCTTCTTTTACATGATTCATTGATGAATTGAAAAAATCAAATGTGATTTGACAAGATACAAAAGAAGTGCTGACAAGTCTGAAAAGTTAGTGAACACTTCAATGGCTATTTTCCTCTTCCATGTCATTACTAGGTGTTGAAGAAGAAAGCTGTATTTTCTTTTTCTAGTCTTAGACCAATAAATCAAAGATATATGTAACATCCTCAATTTCCTATCGTACTAAATTACCTTAATAACTCTGAGTAACTAGGTACTTAAAGAGGAATTATGAGAAGAAAAGTTAAGAGAATACTTAATTAAGATTAGAGAATCTTTAATTAAGCAAGTCAGACTCTTAATAGCCCAATTAAGCACTAATCATCCATAATTAGCTTATTTGAGTTTAATTAAGGATAATTAAGCTTAATTTCAAGTTTAATTTTCTTAATTATGTTCTTGTGTGTTAATCATTAATCCTTGCTTAGTCATGTTAATTAAGTTGCAAGAACATTTAATCACATCATTAAAATTCAAATTTAGTCAACTAGACCATAAAGTATTGATGACATTACTAAAGTGAAAAAATAGAAGACAAGAGTGCTTTGCGTAAAAGTTTGACCGTGTTTTGTCTCCTCATCATCCACTTTGTCTCCTTAATCACTAATTACAACATGATAACACAAAATGAAGTGAAATATCTTCTCCCCACCTTCGTAGAAGTTACAACCAAGACACATACACGCACACACTCATTTTTCATTTTTACACTTTCATTCTCTTTCTAAACTTTCAAACTCTCCAACTTCTCTCTACAATTCTCTTCTTCTTCTTCGTGTTCTTCTTCCTTTCCCCACCACCACCATAACCAAAACTCTTACTAAGCCCTTCAAAGACCACCTCTTTTGGTCTTTGGAGACAAGATCTAAATACTATAAAACTCACTTTCAAGAGAACTCAAGAGCTCTCTCCTTGTTCGTCTAAAACCACCACCACCATCATCAAAGGAGGAGCCTTCTTCATCTTCTTTTTTTCCTTCAAGGACACCATTTTCAAGCTTAGGTAGTGATCTCTATTTTTCTCTTTTGTTTACTCAAGAGAGCTTGAAGCTTGGTTTCTTCCATGACCACGATCTTCAAGTGAAAGCTTGAGAAAGACTCTCATGCTCTTCATGAGCAAAAGTTTCCTTTTTTAGCAAAAAGTGTTCATATTCTTCTTTATGAGATGTTCTTGGTTATTTGAAGTTTGTTTCTTGAATGCCTCTAAGTTTCTATATTTCTTTCTTGATGTAAGAGATCTTCATGTTTCTTGTGAGTTGTTTGGAAAAAAATGATGTTCTTGGTGGTATTTTGTTTAAAGTTTGTTCCTTTTCTTATGATGAGCTTATGATTGGAAAAGTTTCATCTTTACATGTTTTTCATGGTTTGATAAGACTATGAACATCTTAAAAGCTTAAAACTTTAAAAAGTTTGCTTCTTGATGCTTAAAAAGTGGCACTATTTTTATGGGTTTCATAAGGTTTCATTTTGTTTTTCTTGAAGACAAGAACATGTGTAAAAATCCAAACTTTTTGGAGCATAAGGCTTTTTAAGTCATAAAAATGAGAACTTGTCACTTTATGTTTTAAAGATTGAATCTTAAAGACAAGACCTTTTATAAAGTTTCAAACTTTAATCAAGAATATAACTTTTAAGTCATAAAGTTGTAGATTTGCGCATTATTCTTGTAAAAGTTGAACCTTGAGATGAAAATGTTATGTAAAGTTCTAAGCTTTCTTCAAGAATGTCACTTTTTAATCATAAAAGTATGGACTTGCAACTTCTAATTTATAAAGTTTGTATCTTCAGTCAAATTAATGTATAAAGTGCCAACTTTCATAAAGAGCAAGACTTTCTAATTTTAAAGTTAATGTCTTGTATCATTATTTCATAAAGTAGGAATCTTTTAGACTAAGACAACTTTAAGTCACAAAGTTAAGGCCTTGAGGGTCTTAGAGTAATTAAAAGTGTTAACTTTTATAAAGAACAAGACTTTTTAGTTCTAAAGTTAATATCTTGCATCATTATTTCATAAAGAATGAATCTTTAAGATAAGAACATAATTTTAGAGGATACACTTTCTTAAAAAAAAGAAACTTTATAATTACTTTATAAATATGATAACTTTTATAACATTTAACGTAAGATCTTGTTATGTTAATGATAAAAGCTTGAAACTTTGCAACTCGAATAGGTTAAAAATAACCCTTGGTGATTAGTGAACATGGTGTTATTGGGTTCATGAGTGTGGCTATGCGTTGCCATGACCAAAGGACTAGAAGGATCCCAAAATCCTTGGGAATAGAAGTATGAGTAGGGCCTCTGAGTATATCATGAATCTAGGGATCGCTAAGTGCACTATCTTAAGGAAAGGAAACAATTACCTAAGTTAATTTGAACAAGTGTTTCATAAGACATGTACAAAAGTAAAGAGTAATTTAATATAAGGACTAAGTAACTAAAACTTCATACACATTTATTCTAACTATGTGATTCTCTCATGGGTAACCATGGGAAATCATATAATGGCTCATAAGACTTTTCATAAAGAAAAATACAATTATGAACCCTTAAGGGTATGAATGTATGATACCAGTAGGCATGATATATGACATGTTTGATTGAGCATTATCTCATGATTGAATGATTAGTGTGATGATATAAGATGAATATAATGGACTATTGGTGGAATGTGTTATGAGTGGCATTTCGAGGAAGCTCCGGTCTAGCCGTCATGCTGCCGGATTTCCATGAAAATTATGGACTTAGTCATATTATTGCATATGTCTTGTCAAAGAGGTACTATGCATGTAAAGTACAATGATAAGAAAAGAAAGAATGGAATATGACCCTTCGATCACTTTTTAAGGGAAGTGAGAGATGGTGATCTACAAAGACTCAAGGAGCCTAGATGGGGGAGGCAAGGGTGACATAGAGGACCCTCCAACTTAGAGATAACCGATATCAGCTTAGTCTGATTTGGTTTAGTACTGCGTGATGACGGTCACGAAATGAGCTCATGTCCAAAAGTAATCTATTTCAAAGGAAAAGTAAAGAATGTTAAACAAGTGCTAAATATGAAAGTAAAGTTAAAGAAAGACTCATGTCTAGGCTAAAAAGTTACATGAATGTGCATGCTTCTTCATTCTCTCATTTGTATAGTCATGAATGTTTATACTACGCTCTCCTATGTATATGCTCGTATATTGTAGCTTCAAGTTTCTTTATATTATGTTTACATGAGGAAGATTAAAAGAAACCCGCTTCAAGAACCTATGTTTTCAAACCCTTTAAAAATGGAACTTGTACATGCTCACTATTTTCATAATTAAACCGAAGTAGCTGGGATGACGATGATGATACATTAATGGTCTAGTAGAGATCCTACTGAGAAATGTTGTATTTCTCACTCCTACATTTTCATGTCGTCTTCAGATGGAGCTGATGGCATCCATGGTAGCACTTTTGATGGTACCTGACTGGATAAGATGAGAAGCTGCATGTTTCTTCACCTAGTTAAGGAAAATTGAGATAGTAGTATAGTGTTTTCACCTTCTTGAGAGCCCTAGTTGGGCAGTTTATGTATAATTAAGAGCATGTGGAAAGTCATACTACTTAATTTGACTTATTACGTATGTGATAATTATTAATGTAATGATGACTCTTGATTATCTATGATTACATTATTGGCTTAAGGCATTGTGTTGTGTTATTTCAATTTTGTCATACGTCTTTCTAGTAACTTCGCGATATGAGAAACAATGTCCATATGCATGTGAGTATGTAAGCACTTAAAGACTCAGTTTTCAAGCATAAAAGTTTTATAAAATAATAATAATAATAATAATAATTCTACAAGCTATTTTCGTATATTACACTAATTTCAACTAAAAGAACTTATGCTAATTAAGAGTAACAACTAGTAATGTCATAAAATGACTTAAGCATAGTATGGAATTATTAGAATGTTACAACATACAAGGCTCAAGATCTACAAGCTTCAACTGTCATATTTTGAGGTCTGTATAAAGCTGGAAATCAAAGAAAAATAGGTTAAATTGATTGAATATTTTCTATGCTGCCAAAGCTTTCATCCTTTAACCTTCTCAATCTTCTAAATTTGTAACTTCTATTTGAAAATCTTCTCTACTAATTTGTAATAGATAATATTCTCATATTGAGAATTTGGAGAAATCACACACAAAGTGTTTCATTGAATATATTATATTGAGTTTTACTTCACTAAATATTTAAATCTGTGTGCACAATTTCATTCTGCTTGAACTAACTTTCTAAACATGAAATAACTTCTTTCTCTAAGTCAATTGCTTTTGCATTCCAAGTCTCCGACTTGAGAAAGTTATTTTGTAAAAAGTTTTCATGTTTTAATCTTTACTTGAAGCACGATTCAACCCCTCTTCTTATACTACCTTTTCCAATATAGTGTGCGGTAGGTGAATGGATATGATGTTTGGAGTGAGAATACGAGAGTTAGAGGTGGTTTTGAGGTAGGAATCGATTTGAGTGGAAGAAATTGAATAGGAATAGGAGGGTATGTGGTTGTGTGTATATGTGAGTGAGAGGTGGAAGAGAGACACAAGGAGTTTCATGCTATAGCGCAGCCCCAATGCATGTCTCTCTATTTTTATATACTACAAAATTCACGCTTATGCTAAAGTGCAGCCAAAATTTATAAAATCCTATTGCTTCTTTAATAGCATGCTATAGCTCGCTATTGTTGCTGCAGATTCTGCAATTTTTCTCTTACATGCCAATGGTGGCTTCTTCCTTTACTTATACACTTCCTAATTGCTCAAATCAACCTGCAAAACAAAACAAACAAAATTAAATAAATTAAAATTATTCAAAACAAAAATTCTACCTAAATCAAAAGAAGAACTAAAAGGACCCTCAATTAGAAAAATTAAAAATCAACGAAAGATTAGAAAAATTAGGTTGTCTCCGAACAAGCACTTTGGTTTAATGTCCTTAAGTTGGACATAGCCCTATCCATCAGCAAGGATCAAAGAGAAGAGTTGAAGCCTTGAGTTTGTCATAGCTCCCATCAACATATGGCTTCTACCTTTGGCCATTGACTTTAAAAGTGCTTTCTATAGGATGTGTGACCTCTATGGCTCCAAAAAGGGATACTCGAGTGATTTCAAAGGTTCTTAACCACCTTGACTTCAGCTTCCCAAGAAATAGCTTTAATTTAGAGTTGAAAAGTAGGACTTCTTAGCCTATGTGGAAGTCTCTTCTAAGAATGTTCCTGTCATGCCATTTCCTTGTCTTCTCTTTGTACAGTTTGGCATTCTCATAGGGTTCCTGCTTGACCTCATCTAACTCATTGAGCTATAATAGTCTTCTCTCATATGCCTCCTTGAGATCAAAATTGAGTAGATTAGTTGCCTAATAGGCCTTGTGCTCTAACTCAACTAGCTAATAGCATGCCTTCCCAAAGACCAATATGTATGGAGACATCCCAATAGGTGTCTTGAAAGCTATCCTATAAGCCTAGATAGCATTATCCAAGTTAACTAACCAATCTTTTCTTGAGGAATTAATTGTCTTCTCAAGGATCCTTTTTAGCTCTCTATTGGACACTTCTACATGGCCACTTGTCTAAGGGTGGTAGGGAGTGGCAACCTTATGAGTTACACTATACCCTAATAATCCCATATTATGCTTAAGTTGTATTATGTTTGATTATCAATTGTTACTTATGCTTGCGGGAAACTTATACTCTTTTAGAAAATATGTTACATAGAAAATAAGGTAAATTTTTTTTTGAAATACATTGTTGTTTTTGGTACATTAAAAATCGAGTCTCAAGCATGAATAGAAAAGTCAAGTAAGTGTGGCATGTAAGAAATCTCATCATAAATAAAACATGAAGATAGGAAAGCAGAACATTAGTACATAATAAGACTTAAGGTTTACATTCCACATAATTGGATCCATAACGTCATGAATTACAGAAAAAAAGGGGCTCATGGCCATACCATGGCCTACATATAAGGTACAACTAATATAGTAGAGTTCCAACATAATATAAATACATGATAAAATAGAACACAGTAAACTACATGCCTAGTGCCAATCACATCCTAGTAGCTACACTACGACATGTCCCTCGATCCTATGAATATCGTGACCTAGAGTAACTATATTCCCTAGCTCCTTGGCCTTAGGGTATCAAGGGTGTATGGATAATGTGAGAGTGCCTACTAAACACCTATATGTAGGAAACACGGCTACTAGACTCTATCTCGTGTAGAGTGCAACAGATAATAGAAGACTGCTCGTTGAACTGTAACACCCTAATAGTTCCATTCTATGCTTAAGTCATATTGTGGAATTATTAGTTGTTACTTTTACTCGTAAAACTAACATTACCTTTTAGAAATTACTTTTAACGAAAATAAGGGTAAATTTTTTTTAACAAAACAAGTAAACTGTTTTTGAAATCGAAAGCCATGAGCGCATCGTGAACATATAATACAAATATCGCTATCTCATTCATACATCGCATTTAACATAAGTAGAAGCATTGAGAATAACCACAATTTTAGATAAAGATAACATTCATTCCATAGCCATCCATAATAATATGATAATAGTCATACCAGAGTCATACATAAGATAATAATGGGTTCGATATCTACCGTCGGCCCTATGCAGGAAACCTACCAAATACATGATAAAAGGAAATACATCAAAAATCCTACTATCCAAGCATGCCATGCAACAGAATAATAACCCTATAGCTACAACCAAAAGCGGCTATCCTTATGCTCAGCTCTACAAGCAATTGCCACATCAGGCATCAGGCGGAAAGAAACCGTTCCCATATCCACCGGGAGAAAAACCACCATGTCTTCCTCGTTGAGCACATCCTCATCCACAGGGCACAGCACGGGTACAAATGAACCCGTACCCGGGAATCAGAGGTGAAGTTGTGCTAGCAAATGAAGCAGAAGAATCAGAAGATAGATGAATCATCGAAGGTTGTGACGAACCCGAACGGTGAGATCCCCCAGAACGGGTGGGATAAAGGGGCTTAGAAGGGTCAGTCTCCACATGGTAGCTCAGATAAGATGGCTTCGAGAGATCGGAATCCAATGAAATAGTTGGAGTCAAATGGGTATCCGAGTCAGTCTCATCATTGTCGGTGGGATATTGCGGTGGCTGAAAGTAGGGCGGATGTCATCCATAGTAACCTCACTGAATGATTGGTACGGTTGGAAAAATGGGCTCCTCATGGGAGTCTGAAACTGGCAGTCATGGAAGATGTAGACCCTTATCACTGCATTCGCCGATAGCACGGAGGCATTCAGCACCGGGTCAAAGTGCCAACACCACGCCGGGAACTCAATGTAGATCACAACCATGCTCGACATCGACACAGAAACATAGGAGTTGTAACATCCCCAATTTTTGTCTAAGCTAATTAGTTCAGTGATCCTAGCTAATTAGAGAGGTTAACGATTAACGGAGGACTAATCGACTAATCTCGATAAGTAAGAGCTTAGTAAATTGAGTCAAGTCAATAATTGAATCATAACGCACTAAATGTTTTAGTTAAAACCTAATTATTCGAACCTCATTAATTCATAACTTAGAAATATAATTAAGCTAATCCAATCCCATTAATTAACCTCAGGACAATTGTTTTACCCTAATTAATTGAGATAGGTTAATTCTTACATCCTAATTACATAATTCATAAGGTCAATTCTTTTAGAGGAACAATGTGTTAAAAGTGTAATTAAACGAAATCGGTCAAAGAGCAATTTAACTAACCAAATTGAATTTACAACTTAGGTAATTCTAATTGCTTTGAAGATTTAAAAAATTTCTCTTAATTGATGCACCTAATCTTGGCCAAGGACAAGAGCAAAAATCCAACCATCCATTTGCCTTCTCATCATGCACTCTTAGATCAAGGGTCTATGTTAGTAGCATCTCTTTAGTCAAGACAAGAGAAGTACCTTCCTCCCTTAGGATTATGCCACTTGCAGTGATCTCATTCAATCAAGCCAATCCCAAGAGGGGTCCTTGCTTTTGTCCACTTGAGAAAACACAAAATAGTCCATAGCATGCACCAAGACTCAAGGAAAACACAACCCACTATTTTACCCCGTAGTTCCTAGCCTCCTTGCTTGCAAAAGAAGCAAAATCACATCGCTCCCTCCCTCCCCTTTGTGCGCCAATCAGCCCCTCTCTCTCCCCCTCATTTCATTTTTCATTTCCTCTCTCAAAACACACAAAGCTCTCTCCTCTCTCTAAGTCTCATCCCCACTCTCTTGTTCTTCTAAAACTCTTTGTTCTTCTTCTAATCTTCTCACTACCTCCCACCCTATTTCCATCACCACCCCTCACAATCCCTTCAAGGACCATAATTTTTGGTCTTTGGAGAAACAAGATAACACACACACAAGCTCCATTTCCAAGCTTTCAAGGAGGGAGGCTCTCTCCGACTTTCTCCACACTTCGACTCTTCAAGAAGCTCTCTTTAGTAGTGACTCTAACCCCTTTCTCTTCCATGATTTTCAAGCTCTATAACTCCTAAACTCTTCATAGCTAGGTGGTTTTAGAACTTGCACTAAAGGCCTCATGGCCATGTTTTCATTATATGAAGTTGTTTGGGATTGTTGCTCTTTTCTTGGAAAATGTCTTTGGTTGTGTATTTTGTTTTATGTTGAACCTAACTTTTTAGAACTCAAAATATTGATTTTTACCAAGATCTCAAAGTTTAAAGATGGTTTGGAAATGTAAAATGGTCACTTGGAGAAAAAACTTAATGTTTTTACAAGAAAACTCATTGAAAACAAAACTGTGGAAACTGGAAAATTCTGGCAGTCTGTATGGTATGACTAATAACGCCTTCAATATAGCTTCAAATGGAGCAAACTAATTTTATATGAAAATATACTCGTAGAGCTTTTTATACATATAAAATACGTGAAATTTGGCCTTAAAACGAGTGAGATATGAATTTTCAAAGTGTGCTATTCCCGGATGTGTTTCTATTCGGGCAGTATGTAATAAAATCTTAATAACTCAAGTTATACAGAAAATTTTTTAGTGGGACCAAGTTTGTTAGAAAGCTAAGGCATAGAGTAACATCCCCATAGAACAGTTTTGGCAGATTCCTTATGAGGAGCTCATAGTAAGGTTTAAAATTTACTATATTGAGAATAGACTTAAAAGCTAAGTAGTTAGAATAAAATGTGCATATCTCAGGTTACAAAATGAATTTTTAAGTGGGGTTAGTTTTGTTTAAAAATAGACCCAGAGAAGTATAATCATACCAAAATTTGAAGAAAAACAGTAAAAGATGAAATTATGGTGAATTTTTAAAATTACTGCCCCACTGCAAAAGTAAAACTGGTTATGGTTAAGTTTTAAATGTTAATGAGAAATAAGCTTTAAGACATTAAGACCCTCACATTAAATATTGGAAAACCTTCATAATTCAACTTAAAAGTTTCAAAAAGGATAATGGATGAAATTGGCCCTATGCCTAATAAAAGAGTTTACACAAGAGGTAACCTCAATTAAAAGCTTGCACCAAATTTACTAAGTTAAGCTCATAAGACTTTGTGTGATATGTATGCCTCTACATATCCATATGATGACACTAATATGATGACGATATGATGATGATCATGATGATGATGATGATATGATGTGATGATGATGATGATTATGATAGTGATATGATGATGATAAGGATGATAATGATATGAAAATGAATGATGATGATATAAATATGATATATTGATGATATGATGCTTAATGATATACATTAAAGGAATCACATTTATGGGCAGCGATACGTAATGCCTAAATGTGGAAAAGAATTAGAAAAATTTTGCATCATAAGCTTTAATAAGAAGAGAAAGTAAACAAAGAGTGTGATCCTTCAAAAGGGAAGGTGACCCAAGGTAAGCTCCCCTCACCCACGACTCACATGAGGCATGGCATGACCCAGCTAATGTGAGTATAGGGGATAGGGCTTACATGAGGCATGGCATGACCCAGCTGGTGTAAGTACTGAAAATTTATGGTGGCGACGGCCACGGTAGGAGCTCATTACCACTTATGTTTAGTGGGTGAAAAGAAAAAGACTCAAGATAAAGTCAAGTAAAGAAAAGAAAAGGGACTTCAGTCCAAATCCTTGAAGGGAAGAAGTTAAGAGAAGCTTTTAGCATAGTCATGTATATTTTATGTGATTATACTTATGCCCATGTATGTTATGATATAAATAATTAGAGAGTATGTTAAAATTGAATCCATTTCAGATATTCATGTTTTCAAAAACCTAAGAACTGAACCTTATGAATGCTCACTATTTTCATTAATAAAACTGAAGTGGCTAGGACGATGACGATGACACCTCCGTGTCGGGTTCGAGTCCTACTGAGAAATCTTATTTCTCACCCTAGTTATTCTTCTGTATCATCACCAGATCACGATGGCATACCCTGTGGAGTGGAGTATGGAGCCGCCCCATCATGAGTGGACTTTCGACGACAATGCTCAGGCCATTATGGCGACAACCACTATGGTGGTGCGCACCTATTTTTTTACCCTGGCCGCCTACATGAGGATGTGGGGCCTGATGTCCCGCCTGCCCCAGCTGACATCCCTGCTGCCTACCCCGATCTGCTGTTGGGTCCATGGGATTTTTCGCCTGAGCCATTGCTAGATATTGAGATGGAGCCGATGTCCCCGGAGCTACCTACCACCGAGCCCTTGCCACAGTCGGAGATTCCTGTGATTGAGCTGAGTTCCACGGTTACCCCTAGGGCCGCAGCCGCCTCACCGCCATACGCTGAGTATCATCCTAAGACTTTGGAGGAGGATCCTTCCGAGGAATGGTCCTCAACAGCCAGCTGTGACCCGAATCAGGCCGGCCCGAGTCGCCACAGTCATCAAATTGAAGTGATTCGTAGGCACCCCCTCATCGTACGCACACCTCATGTCCCCCAAGGGCGAGGAGCTAGGAGGAGTTGCATCTTTGGGCCACAAGATTCGTATATCGGAGGGTGCATTCCGAAGACTGATGTTAGGATTTGGTGTGGTGCCATGGCACATAGACTTCTGAGTTTTCTGATTTCCTTGTGTATCTGTATTGCTTATAAGCTTGCTGTGTTAAATTGCATTCTATATGTAGCGATGACTTAATTATGAGTACCTCTATGTAATGATGGATATTATGAATTATATTTATGTGGTATGGGTATGTAAGAATTTCTATGTATTATGTATCTTGTATGGTTTTTATTCCACTTGTGAATCGGACTCTCGTGCGTCACGCTCTTTCTCTATCTGTTTTCTCGCTTAAGGCTTTACCTTTCAAAATGCTGCAAAGCGATGACATATTTCAAAAAAAAAAAATTTACCGTATTTTCCATGTAACTTAATTTCAAGTGAAGTTTAGTTTTCCACGAGCATAAGTAACAACTAATAAAACGCCGTAATACGACTTAAGCATAGTATGGGTTTATTAGGGTGTTACAGGAGTGAGAAATACTAAATTTCTTAGTACAATCGCAACTAGACAAACACAGTGTTATCGTCACCGTCCTAGCCACGTTGGGTTTAATTATAAAAGCAATGGATAAATATAAGTTCAATTTTAATGGTTTTGAAAACTTAAACTCCAAAGCAGATTGCTTTTAAACTTAACATCCTAACTACATCATCATAACTAACATATATACTGAAACATAGAATCAACATTCATAATGCAAATGGACAATATAAATACATGCAAAGACATGCATCATCATAACCTTAACCATGGTTATACTTTGGCTTTACTTTCATTTTTAGCACATGCTTAACATTCTTTACTTTCCTTTGAAATAAACTACTTTTGGACATGAGCTCATTCCGTGGCCATTGTCACGCAGTACTAAACCAAATCAAACTAAGCCGATATTGGTTATCTCTAAGTTGGAGGGTCCTCCATGTCACCCTTGCCTCCCTCATAGAGATTCCTTGTGGATCACCGTCTTTTGCTTCCCGGAAGCAATCGAGAGGTCATATCCCATGGTTTCTTTTCTTATCATTATACTTTACATGCATAATACTTCTTTGACTAGACACATGCAATGATATGACTAAGTCCAAATTTTGACGGAAATCTGGCAGTATGACGGCTAGACCGGAGCTTTCCCCAAAATGCCAATCACAAGCTTTCAACCAATATTTCATCATATCACAATAATCAATCAACCATGAGACAAAGCTCAATCAAACTCTTCATTCATCTTGCCGGATGGCATCATACATTCATATCCTAAAGGGGGTTCATAATTGCGTCATTCTTTGTAAAGAATATTATGAATCATCATATGATTTCTCGTGGTTACCCATGAGAGAATCACATAATTAAGATATGTGTATGTGTTCTTTTAGTTACTTAGCTTTCTTATGAAATTATTCTTTACTTTAGTTCATGTCTTATGGAATACTTATTCAAATTAATTAAGTTAAATAATTATTTCTTTTCCTTGAGATAGTGTCCTTAGTGATTCCTAGATTCATCGTATGCTTAGAGGCCCTAATCATACTTCTGTTCCCAAGAGTTCGAGATCCCTCTAATCCTTAGGTCATGACAACGCATAACCATGCTCATGAACCCAACAGCACCATATTCACTAATTATCAAGGGTGATTTTTAGCTTATTCAAATTATAAAGTTTTACGCTTTCACTAATAACATACCAAGGTTTTATCTTAAACATTATTAACGTTATTATTCTTTATATAGTCATAAAGTTTTATTCTTTATGAAAGTAAGTGCCTTTAACATTAAGCTCTTATCTTTAAGATTAGATCTTTGTGAAATAATGATACAAGTTACTAGCTTTTTAAATAAAAAGTCTTATTCTTTACGAAAGTTGACTCTTTTAATTATTCTAAGACCATCAAGGTCTCAACTTTATGACTTAAAGTTATCTCTACATTAAAAAGGTTTCTACTTTATCAACTAGTGATGCAAAACATTAACTTCAAGGTTAAAAAGTCTTGATCTTCATAAAAGTTAACACCTTTTAGCATTGTTTTGGTTCAAGATCTAAACTTTATGAATTAAATGTTACAAAGCAACACTTTTATGACTTAAAGGTCTCATTCTTGACTAAAGTTTGAAACTTTATAAAAGATCTTTTCTCTAAGGTTTGATTTCTAAGACATAAAGTGACAAGATATTATTTTTCTAACTCATAAAGGCTTATTATACCAAAAAGCTTAGACCTTTACATGTATTCTTGCCCTCAAACTAAAACAAAAGAAGACTTTATGATGGCACTAAAACTTGTGCCACTTTTTGTGTATCAAGAAGCAAACTTTATAAAGTTTAAAGCTTTTAGAATGTTCATAGTTTTATCAAATCATGAAAATATAAAAAGATGAAGTTTTTCTAATCATCAACTCATCATAAGAAAAGGAACAACTTTAAGCAAGATACCATCAAGAACATTCAAGAACATATTTTGCCAAAAGTAGAAACTTAAGAACATTTGAAGAACATCAAAAACATATTTTTCTAAAAGTAGAAACTTAAGAACACTTGAAGAACACTTGAAGAACATCAAGAACATATTTTTGTAAAAGTAGAAACTTAAGAACACTTGAAGAACGTCAAGAACATATTTAACCAAAAATAAAAATTTTTGCTCATGAAGAGCATGAAAGATTTCCTCAAGTTCTCTGTAACATCCTCATATAACGTAATAGGAAAGGATGAAAATGTCTTTGGGCAAACTTTTATTATTTATAACCTTGCCCCTGAGCTTTTAAAAAAAATAACCTTTAGGTCCTTATATATTATTTACAGCCTTGCCCCTGAACATTTTAGAAAATGACATTTAGGTCCCTATATCAACAGGATTAGTAAAATAATGTTTTAAACGAAGCAGAATCACGCAGCGAAAACGTAGAAACCTAAACCTCGGCCGATTGAGCCACGGAGGTATCCATATGTGAAATGACATGGGATGCCCCTAGACTTACCCATAATTACGAAAATGCCATTAGCCCTGAAAAACAAAAAATAGAAGGCCCTAAAATTTGCAAAACATTTAATGTATACTGTTAATCGATTTACTCGATTTTATTGAGTTTGTAGAGTTAATTAGAGGCTAACTAGGAGTTGATTAGAATTTAAATTAGAGAAATTAGGGTTAAGATAGAAACTTGTAAAAACCTCACAAAGTTCTTCAAAACCGTTTTACCGATTTAAAGGAAATCGGTAAGATTTCGGTGTTTTAAACTATCGAAACCGGATCAGTAGAAATTATGCCATGAGTGCCCTAGGATCAATGGCTAAGATTTACCCAAATAACCCACCCAAGTGGCGCTTAAGGCAGCCCTTGATGGTGGAAGCCAAACCAAAATGGATAGCATGAAGAAATCCACCAATCACATGCATTTGACTTCCAAATATCTCACCTTTTCTTCCTTCTTCTTGTGTGAATTTCGGCCTCCCCACTACCAGCCTCATTTCCCCACTCTTCTTCATCTTCTTCCACTTCCTCTCATCCCCAAGCTCGAGCCCTAACCATCAACTTCACTCCAAGATCAAGTTCTATCAAGATTTCACACCACCAAGGTAGGAATCTCAACTTTCTCATTCTTTTCTCTGATTTAGGGCTGCCTAGGGCCTCTCCTTCTCTCTTTATTTCGATGTTATGTTGGTTGGATATGATGAATTAAGGTTGGGTTAAGGTGTATATATGAGTTTGAATTGAAGATTGGATGGATTGATTAGAGAAGAACATGAATCCAAGAAGAATTCAAGAAGCCGTTAGGGTTTTCCCCTCGGCAGTCTGTACGGCGGAGTGTACGGCTCCGCCTACCACCGTTTAAATCCAATGAAACCATTTTTATATGAAACTAGACATCTAGAGATTTCCATATATATATATATATATATATATATATATATATAAGGCTTTTGGATTAGTATTGAGAGAGTTATGAATTTTTGAATTTCAACCCAGGTTTTTGACTTTAATTCTGGGCAGACTAGGTTGTTCAGGGTAGAACTCGCCCTATACTATTTGAAAATGAGTGAAACTAATTTTTTTAGAAAGCTTACACATAGGAGAATGTCCCATAAAAATTTCAGAATTAGATAAGATCCCGTTTGCTCCCAATGATCCCAGAAATTTTCCTATGCCTGAATTGGGCCAAAACAGGGCAGCTCAGGAAGGTTAGATTTCGGGGCTTATAACTCGAGCTCTACTGAGTCAAATGGAATGGAACCTTTTGTAAATGAAATTTTGTCCTGTTAGCTTTAATATGAGACCATTTTCGTATGATTTGCATTAGTTTTCGATTTTTAGTAGATTTTTACTTTTAAGAGTGTAATTCTGGCCAGCTACAGGGCAGGCCAGAATAAAACCTAAATAACTTGAGCTATAGTTATCAAAATGAGATGGGACTAAAGAGATTAGAAAATAGACACATAATACTTGAACATATCCAAAATTCAGGTCCAAATGAGTTAAAATGAATTTAAGGCTTAATTTCTAAAAACGAGCAGAATTGAAGAATATGAGCAGGATTTCCAAAAGTAAAGAATTGGGCATCTTAATGCATATGTGAGTTCCCTTAAAGTCTAAGTCTTGCAATTCCATGTTGGTGCTTGAAAGATTGATGCATTAATTTTGATCTTTTACTGTGACTGATTGTCTGTTGAGACTAGCACTATTCATGGGGAAACGGATCTGATCCGTTATGCTGCCGAATTTTCGGCAGAATTGTAAGAAGGTTATAAGCTATAAGCATTTGTATGTTATGAAAGGAAATCATGTATGCAAGAATATGTGAAAATAAATGATGAACCCTATGTATGAATACACTCAGCATGACTATGCATGATTATGTATGAGAATGAAAGCATATGAATATATTGAATGTGGATCCCTTCACCTGGAGGCAGTTGCACTTTGAATCCCTCCCCGTGAAGGCAGTTAAAAGATATAATGAAAGACCCATATTCCTAAGAAACGTGACATGGCGATCACGCTCTGATGGGGTATGACATGGCAATCATACTCTGGAATGTGGCATGATGATCCCACACCCTAAGGAATGTGACATGGCGATCATATTCTGATGGAGTATGACATGGCGATCATACTCGGGGACGTGGCAGGATGAATATATTCCTAAGGAATGTGACATGGCGATCATGCTCTGATGGGGTATGGCATGGCGATCATACTCTGGAATATATACTCCCCTCACCCACATGAGGCATAGCATGACCCAGCTAGTATGAGTATAGGGGATAAGGCTTACATGAGGCATGGCATGACCCAGCTAATGTAAGCAAATGCAAGCACCTTAGGGACGGCAATACATAACGCCTAGGTGTGTCGAATGAAGAAAGTAAAGATAAATATTAAAAGAAGTAAAGAAAGAAAAGAACCCAAATTAAGCTCCCCTCACCCACGACTCACATGAGGCATGGCATGACCCAGTTAGTGTGAGTATAAGGGATAGGGTTACATGAGGCATGGCATGACCCAGCTAATGTAAGTACCGAATAAAGGATATGATAAAGGTGTGTATAGATTTTATGTTTTCAGTATATTGGTGCTGTTATAAGTTAACATGTTTCAATTATTACTCATAGTGTGATTCATGAATTGATTTTGTATTGGCTTGCCTAAATTACAAGTGTATGAATAATATGAACTTTTCTTCGGACAGTATGTTTTTGAACTGTAAAATTTAAACAGCTTGTATAACATGTTCACTTTTTTCATAATAAATCGAAGCAACTGGAGATGACAACAATGACATTATATATGACAATGAATGAATCCTACTGAGAATGTATAATTCTCACTCCTATATTTATTTCCATGTTATCTCCAGATAGTTCAAAAGTTCCGAAGAAAACTCTTCGAGGCGGAGTCGACTAGTAAGATTGAAGGCGGCCGAAGGTTGCTGCCAGACAAGGTCGAATTAAGTGACAGTAACAACTCTTAGAGGAGGTATTATGACTTAAGCATAGTACCGTACTTGGTAAGGTGTTATATTCTTTCTCAAAGATCTTGGCCATGGAGAGAACTAAGTTTCAAGCTTCCTTGAGTAAACAAAATAAAAGATGAAGATCACTATCTCCTTATCAAAAATGGCGCTACAACAAGGAAGGAGAAGAAGAAGATGATGGCTTCTCTTGGTGATGATGGTGGTGGTTTTGGCTTGGAGGAAAGAGAAGCTTTTGAGATCTTGTGCAAATGGAGGTTATAGTGTTTAGATCTTGTCTCCAAAGACCCAAATATGAGGTCCTTGAATGGCTAAGTGAGTGGTTTTGGGTGGAGAAAGGAAGAAGAAGATAAAGAAGAAGATGAAAGAGTTTAGAGAGAAGTTGGAGGATTTGGCTTTGAGGAGAGAGAATAGGATGAGTGAAAATGAAAATGTGAATACGTATGTGTGCTTGAAGGTGGCGTCCAACATAAAGGGGCGGAGTGAGATATTTTTGTGTTATGTTGTGTTAATTAAGGTTTAAGGGGAGAAATTGGATGATGGGGAAATAAAGCATATACTAAGTCTTACATAAAGCACTCTTGTCTAATGCTTTATGCTTTAATGACATCACTTTTTACTTTATTGTCTAGTTGACTAAATTTGAATGCAATCATGTGATTAAGTGCTCATACAACTTAATTAAAATGATTAAGCAAGGATTAGTGATTAACACACAAGAACACGATTAACAAAAATTAATTTTGTGATTAAGCTTAATTAACCTTAATTAAACTCGATTAAGCTAATTAAGGGCGATTAGTGCTTAATTAGGCTATAAAGGCTCGGACTTGCTCCATTAGAGATTATCTAATCTCGATTAAGCATTCTTTTGACTTTTCTCATCCGAGTTGACCCCTTAATTAAGCCTTAATTCCATAATTTCTCATTATGTGCCTAATTACTCAGGGTTACTGAGGTAATTTAGCACGACATGAAATTGAGGATGTTACATGAACGGCTCTCCTCAAATGTTGGGGTGACATCCGGGTAGTACTCAAGGTACGGCAGTGAGGCAACTACGGTCCTAGAAGTGGCAGTAAACCTTAGCTCGATGACCAAGATCGTTGGCTGGGGCTAGATCTTGACTGAAGGTAGCCTAGGGGACATGGGCTCCATCTTTATGTCTGGCAATGGTGATAATAGAAAATCCTAGGGGCCCAATAGTTGGCCGAGTAGTGCATTAGGAATAACGGCAGGGGCTAGTGGAATGTCGAGCTTTGCTACCTTATGTATACGACTAAGATGGATGTACGTGCGGACAACCATGGTGGTCATGGCCACGATGGTGTTGGTGCTCATGTCATAAAACCAAGCGTGCTCAGGTGGATCTATGATCCACTCCATAGTGTATGCCATTAGAGTCTAGTGACAATACGGAAAATAACATGAGAAATAATATTTCTTAGTAGGACTCTAACTCAATGCGAAAGTGTCTTCAGTATCATCCCAGCCACTTCAGTTCAATCAAAAGGGATTAGTGAGCATACATATGATTCAATTATTAGGTTTTTGAAAACATAATTATTCAAAGTGGATTTACTTTTAAACATACATTCTCATTATGGCAATCACATATGCGTATGCATAAGAGGAAAATATAAATAGATGCACATCTTAGGATTTTCTTTCTTTTTCTCTTCTTATCTTGGATTGGACCAAAGTCTCATTCTTTCATTAAGCTTGACTTTATCATAAGTCTTTTATTTACCACTTTCTAAAATTGAATGATAATGAGCTCATATCGTGGTCGTTACCACCATAAATTCCCAGTACCTTGGCAGGAGAAGGAGTTTAGTACATGTGACCTTCCTTTTTGAAGGATCATACCCTAAACTTAAGGATCACCTTTCCTTTTGAAGGATCACATTCTCTTATCTTATCTTTGAAGGTCACCTTCTCCTTTGAAGGATCACATCTTTAGTTCTATCTTTTCTTGATTAATGCTTATGATGCTAAAATTATGCTAAGTCCATGATTTTTACGAAAATCCGGCAGCATAACGACTAGATCGAAGCTTCCCCCAAAATTGCCAAACAGAGAGTCTGAATCATCATACATCATGTTAATCATAATCATCATTGGCATATTCATCATAATAATCATCATCATCATTATCATCATCATACTTGCATATAGAGATATATATCACAAGCAAAGTCTTATGAGCTTACCTTAGTAAATTAAGTGCAGGCTTGGAGTTGGATTTTCATTTATTTGATTCTTTTATTATTCATAGGGGCAAGTTTCTTCTATCATTCTTTTTAAATCTTTTAATATGAAATATGAAGTTTCAATGTTTTTAAGTTGAGGGCTTTGGGGTCTTCAAGTTTGTTTTTCATTATCCCTTAAAATTAACCTTAACCAGATTTATGTTTTCACTATAGGGCAGCAATTTATTAAATTTACCATAATTTTATGTTTTACTATTTTAACTTGTAGGATTATACGTCTCTGAGTCCTCTTTAAGACAAAAAAAAAAAACCTACTCAAAAATTCCAAGTTTAGTTTGAGTTATGCACTAAACAAGTTTACTATTTGAATTTTAGGTTTACCCAATGGTATTAACTTGTCAAATTTACTAGGAGTTTCACAAAAAAAATTTGACCAAGATATTTTATGGGGTGGCTTCACATGAGTCGTATCTTTTGCTCTAATACTTGCTCTATTTGATGCTCTGATAGATCACATATATACATATACATGCTTTGATCCTTAATCTAGTATTGCTCTGACAACAACATGCTCTGTACATTTATTAAATCTTAGGCTTTAGACAAATGATTAGTCGTTTCAGTTGCTTCTAATAAGTTCAAATGATTTATATGCTATCTTGAAGTTTCTAAATATGATAATAGACTAAAATGAACTTCAAAAAACATGTATCGTTATTAGAAAGACAAACTCAATACAAATCATGTTAATGCTTATATGCTTTTCAAGTTTTATTTTATAAACAAAGCATTTCCTAAGTATTGGTTTGTCATTATCAAAAAATAGGAGATTGTAAGCTCCAAATTCCTTCAGAGGCTATCAAGTGGTCTCAGATATACCTCTTTAAAGGTTTTGATAGATAACAAAGCAACTCTTATGAAAGTCTTTCGTACGGATCAATGGCTTATTTGAGTGTTTGTTTTGAATAGCACAAATCACTCTAACTCAAGATCAAGAAAGATAATTCTCACGTAAAATATAGAAATTAGCTTCTAAAAATGATCCTTCAAAATCAAAATTATGTTTTGTTGAAGCTAAGATCACTATGAGAACATCACTCACAAATAAAATAATCATATTTCTCATAAGAAAATGAGTTAAAGCATCAAAAGGATAAACTTATGTCCTCAGAAAGCCTGCAAGTTAGTAGAAGGTACATAGGCTACTCAGGAGGATGATCTATCTAGAAGGCTAACTTCCTTAATGTTGTTCTAAGTGAAGAAAGATCTCATTTAAAACTTGCCTTGCACAATTCATAGATATTTTCTAAAGGCAAACATGACAAGATAAAGATCTAAAAGACGCATTGACACACTGAAAAGGTAGTTGACTCAAAATAGCTAATCTTCTTCTTTGTGCTGTCATTGTTTGGAGAGAAAGAAAACTGTCAAGAGTCTAAGACCAACGTTTCTAAAGGCTCAAGGCTCAACACTTGAAAACTCAATAGCTACATTTTGAAGCCTATAAAAGTCTAAGATGTTAGCAAACATTCTCCTTGAGAGATTTATGAGAAGTCACTCTACCATGTACTTATTTGAGATATGCATACCTAGTGTTAGATGTGAGTGTTCTCAAACACAAACATTATTTCAAACCTTGTAACCTGACTCGTTAGTGGTTATTGATTAGCTTGAAAAGGCTAGGACAATACTACTTGATATTTTAGCTTGGAGAGACAAGAATAACACTAATTGTTTGTAAGTTTGGAGAAGCTTGTACAAAATATTCGAGTTTATTAAAATTTCAACTAGTTTGTTAAGGACTGAATGAAGGCAAGTGATTTAGCCGAGTCAGGATAAATATCTATGTTAAGCTTTCTCTTAACTCTATCCTTTTATGTTTATGTTATTTGCTGTTTATCTATCAAGCACTTGAACTATTTTCTAACTTTAAAAAGGCAACTTTCTGAATATGATACAAATGCTTCCCCATTCCAAGTTGTGAAACTTGAGAAAATTTGTTTTAAGTTTTCAAGATTGAAAAGTTTTAAACTGTCACGATTCAACTCCCTTCTTGTGATTACTTTCACCTTTAGAATCTTGATATGATGCTTCATGCTATAGCTCAATAGTAGGAAGTTGTATGCAATTAGCATATATAAACCTCCAAAGAGTCTAAAGTAATTATAAAAACAAGAAGGATATTTAGTGTAATTACCATAAATTTTATGGGAGTTAGTGTAATTTTTCCTTTATCAATTTGGTCCTTAGTTTTTTTTTCCCATAATTTAGCACCTCAAATTCAAAATCTGCAACTTTTTCATCCATTTGAGTTTTAACTATGGTAACTTTAAAGGTTGATTTGTAATGTTATAAATGGACATGACATTTATAATTAAATCAATTAGGTCAAAATGATGTAGTGTAGCCTCAATGTGGGGCAATCATGATCAAGGTGTGGTTGAACAACTAAATATGGGTATCTCTTTCAGTTGAAATCCAAATCATGATTTACCACATGTGGAGGATCAACCTCTTCTACTAAACCGAATCCCCATTAGCTTAACCTAAATACATCTAAATATGGTATATGAATACTTTAACTTTAAATATTATGCACAAATAAAAGCTACAAATAATATGTGTAACTTGCAAAATAACATCATTTTAGCCAAATTTATTGAGTTTAGAATTATATGTTTTCTTTCAAGACTACAAAAAGTTAACTTAGGTAGATATAAGCGAATTACAAAATTAGAAATACTAAATTTTAAGGAGTAAATTTGAAAAAATTATTCTTATGGGACTGAATTCGTGAAGGATAAATATTTGAAGTACAAAAATATGTTTTATTAGAAAATATAAGAGAGCTAAAAGGCTACCGTTGATAGATTTTTAAATGAAACAATGGCTGTAAATCAAGAAGCATAGATGTACCCTAACATTGAGGGTGTATCATAGATGCAGCCCAGCAGCAATATTTTGTTAAATCCTCTTTCCTGATTTTGATGGACTAAAAAAATATGTTTGATATTTTAAGCAAAGGATTTATTTTTTCTGGTTTATCCTATCTTAGTATATGTTTGTTTTATGGACTCAATTGTCAAATTTGATTACATACAGTACTGTTTATATACAAGTATCGTACAGTACCCTACGCTAGGCATATCTGAATCATTGAAACGACAAAATAGAACTGACTCTGCATAAGAAATTTCCGCTCCTTCTCACTCCAATACATATGGCCTAGATTCTCTCTTTTTCCATGGTGAAATAAAATCCACAAGCTACATTCCGTCATTAATCTGACATAGAAGGGTCACACACCCACAACTAGATCGCATCGTATCATTTAAGAATCAATATTTTCCTCCTTCCTTATCCGCACTCGGTATCCTTCTCCAACATGTGAGCAAAGCAAAACATTCTTGGAGAGTACAACCTTCAATTCTTCCCCAAAATGAGCCAGTGTGTTCCCAGCTGGGAGGTGGAGGACAACAATCCACCACACCCCAAAGTCTCCTTTCGATCCAACTCCAACTCAACTGCCCCTGATGTCCCCATGTCAGTTCTCTCCCTCATTTTCTTATCTTTCTTTTCCTTTTCGTTTCTCTCCGTGTCTCTTCGCACGCACCCTCACACACACACACATAAATAATTAAAAATTAATATAATCACTTAATCAATTCAACGTTTGTGTTGATGAATGGTTTATGTGATTTGATGAGTTCAGGCTAGACTATGAAGTTGCAGAGCTAACATGGGAAAATGGACAACTTTCAATGCATGGCTTAGGGATCCCGCGGGTGCCAACAAGATCCTCCATCGTGACCACAACCACCACTACTACCCCTTCCAAGTACACATGGGAGAAGCCTCGCGCTAGTGGCACTTTGGAGTCCATAGTAAACCAAGCCACTAGCTTACCCCACCACGGCAAATCATCATTCCATCGTGCTGGTGGTGGTGATGGTGACGGCGATTGTGGTGGTGTTTATGGGAACTTATTAGTCCCATGGTTTGATCCCCACCGCGCTGCGGCCGTTGCTGCCGCTGCTTCGAACACAGTGACCATGGATGCATTGGTACCATGCTCAAACCACTCGGAGGAGCAAAGCACGCAGGTTATGAACTCCATCCCCGGAAGGCTTGGAGCGTGCACGGTGGGTTGCTCCACAGGCGTGGGGTCCTGCGGCGGCGGCGGTACCACTGCCACGCAGGAGGAAGGAGCGCTTCTCGCCACAGCCACGAAGCGTGCTAGGGTGGCGCGTGTGCCGGTGCCGGCGCAAGAACTGAGTAGCAAGGATCAGAGTGTGAGTGGTAGCGCAACCTTTGGGAGGGACAGCCAGCACGTGACCCTAGACACGTGCGACAGGGACTTTGGAGTCGGTTTCACTTCCACCTCCATGGGATCGCCGGAAAACACAAGCTCCGCAAAGCAATGCACCAAGACCACCACCGTAGACGACCATGATTCTGTTTGCCACAGTAGATCAATGGTAGGCCTCTAAATTTCTCAAAGTTTGCATTATTGAATTGTTTTACTTTTTTTTTTTAATTAACTGAATTTTATTTCTTTATTTTTTTTTTCGTTTTCTATATGTTAATTTCATGATTTGTGATTATCTTATGCAAATTAGAGGGAGGAGGGAGATGAGGAGGAGAAAAAGAAGGAAAATGGAAAATCTGTGTCCACTAAAAGGAGTAGGGCTGCTGCTATACACAACCAATCTGAAAGGGTGAGCATTGCAACTCTGCTATGATGATATTTTATCAGCAAAGTGAAGAATTTAATGTTTATTGGCTCGTTTTGTATTTGCTTTTCAGAAAAGGAGGGATAAGATAAACCAAAGAATGAAGACGTTGCAAAAGCTGGTCCCAAATTCCAGCAAGGTACGTACATAGAATAGTTGCAACTAGTGGGATTTTGCTGACCTAATAATTGCCGTTTGTGGTATCTGAGCCAATTCTTTAGTATCTAATGGTCCCAATTCATATCAATTGGATGGGAGAAATATAACATCGTTTTTTTTTTCTCATTTATTTTACTCGACTTCAAGTAGCGGTCCCATGAAGATTCCGCAGTACAAATCCCAGTCCACATTGGCTCTCCCTCTTCATGTATTTTTGTTTTCGAGTTCTTTGGGTCTTCCAATAACGACAATGATTTATGATCCATTTTAACAAAATTTCACGTAAATATGTATAGCAGTGTTTTTATTTTTTGACTTTTCAACTTTATGGGGTTTATATGAGACTTAGGGGGTGAGTAGGATATCTATTGGACCCAACCGCTGTGAAAATTGAACATTGAAATTCTTTACGTTATTATTTACTACGTTTATCCTTGTATATCCAGTTTAAATATTATTATATTGTTAAAAGACTAATAATATAGATATCGATGAAAGGTTTTACTTATTTCGTTTCTTCAAGTTAGTATGAAATAATTTATATAATATCATATTGAAAAATCGTTATATATAATCCATTTAATAGTTTCACATAGTTATTATTTCTTTTAATAATTTTGTGTATGGTATTATCATGTTAAAACCATAAAGATTCAAATTGAATAGATACTCACACTGTATTATATTAGATACAAAATCCTTCATCGGCCTACACCTAGAAGTTTAATTTTTGAAAACAATTGATTATTACCATGGCATCAGATATTTTATAACAAAGTAGTATAGAATTTAATTCGATCCTCATTCATAAAGACCTTGGAGTGTTAGATATAAAATAACCATTTACAAATTAATTTAATTAGTTATAGGTAGAAAATGATCCATAAGCTTAAGGAATAATTCTGTGTCACAAACGTTTTCCAATCATGTGGCTATGGTAATTTGAGGGTAGTGTGTGTCTGCAACCATCTGAGTCCACACAAGCTCCAATTATTGTGACACTTTTGACATAAGGCTGTTTGGTGAGGAGACACCCTACTGCTCCCAGAGAAAACCCTTTCTAGTGGTAGGCCCTGATGTTATTCATTGCCTCAACTCAGGCAACTAAAATATTTGCCAAAATCCCGAAAGATTGGGAGAGAAAAAAAATAAAGAAAAAGAACTCGCAGTCTGGATATACACTCCAAATAAAGAAAGTAAAAGGAAAAGAGTTCAACTTCTTTTTCTAAACCAAGTCAACATTTCAAAGGCGGCTTGCAGGTTGAGAATAGCTTATTCATGAATTTAACCACCGTAATTAAACAGATTGTGCGTTGTGGAAAGTAGACTTCACCAAAGAATTAATTACACATTCTTTCTATCATAATCATAATATTTATATGGCATCACTATACGGAATTTCATGTACATCGGACCCATTATAAATATTTATGGTTAGACATTTATACTAGTTTATCTTCCTTTATGAACTTTCTTTAATTTTTTTGTTACAGACCGACAAAGCTTCAATGTTGGATGAGGTAATAGAATATCTTAAACAGTTGCAAGCACAAGTACAGATGATGAACAGGATCAACATGTCATCCATGATGCTGCCGATGACCATGCAACAACAGTTTCAAATGTCAATGATGGCTCCCATGCCCATGGGGATGGGTATTGGCATGGGCTTGGGCATAGGCATGGGGATAGATATGAACACCATGAGTCGTACTAACATCCCTGGCGTCCCTCCAGTCCTCCACCCTTCTGCCTTCATGCCTATGGCATCATGGGATGCTGCCGCTGGCGACCGACTTCAAGGGCCTCCAGCGACGGTGATGCCTGACCCTTTGTCTGCATTTTTCGGATGTCCATCACAGGTGAGCAAATGGTACTATATATACAATATACATATTCATTATTTGGCTTTGGCCTATGTTTCAATTAGGATAACCAACTTTGATTTTGGTTTTCTTAGCCAATTTTTAATGACTCATTTTTTGGGGATAAGGGTGGAAAAGTTCAAAATTCCAGTAATGATTGAAAACAACCTAGTTTCATTGCTCTGGCTGGACACTGAATTTGAGAGGCACTAATGACAAGGTTATAGTCGATACCAGTCAAATCAAACTCATCGCGGCATTAATATTGTGTTTTGGTTTGTTAGGACAGTGACAAAGTTAATTAATTAATATTTGTTTCTAGCCGTACCCCATCGTTCTCCAAATTTGGAATGGGAAAAAAGGTCGTCATCATGAGCTCCCTAAAAAATTCCTCAAAAATAACATTTCAATTGTAGGTTTCAAAATGTCCGCATCCCTTAATTATTAAACAAGACGCATCACTGAGCTTTCAGTGATGGCTCTTCATTGCTAAAGCTAAATTCTTAGTTTGTTCAATTTATTTGTTAATTCAGATAGTTTAGTATATGTTTAAATCAACATATCTGTATATAATTAATATACCAAATTATACAAATTGATAGATAAATTAAAACAAATGAAGTATATTTATTTTACATTTTTGAACATTTATTCTTCTTCTTGTATTAGATGCATGGTGATGAACCTTTGTTACAAAGGTCATTTTTCTTTAGATATGATTTTTTTGAGTTAATATGTGAAAAAAAATAAATGATCTTCTGAATCTATTTAATGGTAATTAATAAAAACTTTTAATTACTTGCAGCCCATGACCATGGATGCCTGCAGTAGGATTGCTGCCATATATCAGCAGTTGCACCAACCTCCAACTTCTGGTTCCAAGGGCTGAGGTGCTTGTAATATTCTACCGTTGTGACAGTGATGAGCTACGACAAGAATTAATGTGCATATTTATTCTTTGTGAAATATATTCCAAAGCAAGTGATTGTGAAATTGATAAGCATCAAGTAGAATGAGCAATTTGTTTCTCCTAAGGAATATGTATATCATCCCCAAAGCAAGTAATGAGAAACAATAGCATAACTTTCTTCGGGTGAACAACTTGTTATTTAACCTTCATATATAAGTTTGTGCAACTTGAAAACTGTATGTTTGTTATTCTTTTTTTATTTTTATTTTTTAATAGCTAGCACGCTTGACTTGCATCAAATCTTATTATTATTATTTTTCCCCTTGTTATATATAGACGTTTCACTGTTTACTTTCCTTTCATTTTTTTTTTCTCAGTACATACCTGTTTTGATTCATATTGTTTGTCTTAATACTTTATTATCTTTGCGTTTCGTGATAGTATGAAAGATAAATACAGAAAGTTTTCTGAAGGGGAAAAAAAAAAATAACAAAGAGAAATATTAGACAGCCAGAATTTTTATAAAAAATTATGTGATACAATGAAGTGATATTATTGATAACTTTAGATAAGTAAGCAGATCCTCCCACTACATTTAATCCAATCACCATCAGGTTGTCTATAAAAAATTTTGGTTAAAATATTCTGTCTATCTAGCATTGCAAAATAATAAAAGGTGAAAACAATATCAGCTTTGGTTATTTATATTTTGATTTCATCATTAGATATAAATAAAGAGCAATAAATTTATATCATTTATTTCTAAGAAATTTAGAGATATATAACATAGAAAAAGGATTATTTTTATATATAATGCAAATCACTATCATATTAGCCAATGCAGACCAATTAGATATATGGATATTATTGAAAAGATAACAAGGTTTGCAAAATATTATTCTAAATGATCTGCGATATCTCTCATTGTATAGGACACCCATAGTTAGATTGGTAGAGACACCACTTATCCATTATGACGTGGGGCCAATATACTCCCATGGACCACTAGCAAATAGTGGACGTAACACTTGCCCACTTCAAGGTGGGGCCGATATATCACCTAGTAAATATAACACTTGTCCACTACGAGGTGGAGCGGACATATTCATTTCACTTAGTGCATATACCACTTGTCCACTGTGAGGTAGGGTCGATATATTCACTTTAGAGCTCCATTTTCCATAGTACATCCTCAAGGTAAAATGTAATATATATGGAGCATTTACACATAGTCTTGCCATCAATTTATCATCAGACATATTGTGCACATATTTCTTTTGAAATAGCTCACCATATATCTATCATCAAGTGTACATAATATGATCAAAACCACATAATTCCATTTCTCACATAATAGTGCACATACAATCATTTACGGTTCATAACACATACACATATTCAAGTGTGCAAATCTCAATTAAATCTATATCTCATTCAAATTAAAGCAAGTGTGGCTCAAACTCACAAATCTTCATGACATGAATAATGTAATACCCTACCAATTTAATGTTATGCTTAAGTCATAGCATGAAATTAAGTAGATTGTGTTATCGTGTTGATACTCTATTTACTATTTATTTATCATATCATGTCTCTTTTTTTTTTTTTAAATAGTGGGACGGTGTTCTGTATATAATGAATGCAATCCATATCGTAGAGTGTAGTAAGGTTTAATAAAACACACAGAAAATATAAGAATAAGTGATATATCATCAACTGTGTATATATATATATATATATATATATATATATATATATACCAACACTTCAGTTTATGTACAAATGTAAAATAAGATACATAAGTAGGGTCGGTGTACCAAAAAGAAGGTCCATGTCAGTCAAAATGATCCTATGTAGTCCTCGGAGGACATCTCAAAACAACCGAGATACATGCTGCTAAGCCAATGACCCAACGCTGCACACTGCCAAAAGAGGGCCATGCTGTATAATAGAACTCTCGGCCGGGACCTACTCGGTCAAATAGCCATTGGCCACGCCAGGCCCAACTAGGGAGTAGTCCATACTAGGTCTCGAGGAGCAGGATGATGAGCCTGTAGTTCAAGGATCGCTTCTTGAACTGAAAGGATGTCCGCACCATCTCAAGTGAGGTGACTAGGGTAGAGGACTGGCAGGTGCTGCGAGCACTGGAGGTGCTGGAGGAGGGTATGCCATATGCAATGGGACCGTAAAATACGGAGCAGCAGGGTCAAAAGCAGGGTGGAATAGGGGAACAACAAAATTCCTATTGCTAAAAAGGTAGAGATGCAAATTGTAGAAGCTGGCTATATACAATGAATCCACTATAGGATCATGATGGAGTTGCAGGTCAGGAATCTCAATAAAAAGAGTGGTAGTCGAGTCCATCACCATTGTCTGAGAATGATGCGGAATTATAAAGCGATATGAGAATTTAAAGAAATTCTCAGTAGGATTCACGTATGGTATTTAACTAACGTCACATTCATTCTCAGTTGCCTCGATTTTTATTTAATTATGAAAACATGGGATCAAATTGAACTATCCATATTTAATAAGATCAAGAAAGCGTCTGGTCCGAGGCAAGATTCTATTTTACTTAGGACAGTATAAGAAACAGAATAATAAGTAGAATAATTGAACGTACAATAATAAGTAAACATAACAGTCAAATTGTAAATAATTTGTAATGATTATCCAATGCAACCATGCAAAACTCATTCTTGAACTTATCTTCATAAATTTTTCCATTACTTGGTCTCTTGGGAGTTCTTGACCATTTAGAGTCCTGGGTAATAGTCTGTTTTTCAGGATCGAGCTCGTTCCTATAAAGGAATACCGGGTTTACTTTCCCTGACTTGCCCATTGATCTATTCCCCTTAACTTTAATCCGAGGCTGGCCCAAGTATTATGGAACTTTCATCATAACATAACCTTTATGTTCATGGTAACATAACCTTTATGAACTTCTTGCAAATGCATATGGATTTGAATGTAGAGTATAACTCATGCATAAGCTTACCGAAATTTTGGCAGCATAATGTAACTTGTCTGCTTCTCTATGAATAGTGCCATTACTCAGACAGTCAATTGTAGGAAACTCATAACACTTCATTTATAATTCAATCATCAATCTCATATGAATAAATGTTGCATTTAAAGTATAATTACTGCCTCAACACATTCATTCAACTTGGTTTTTGTAAATGAAGCCAAAATCTCTATTTAACTCATTTGGACCTAAATTTTGGATATATGAGAGTGTTATGTGTCTATTTTCTAACCTCTTTGGTCCCATCTAATTTTGATAAGTATAACTCAAGTTATTTAAGTTTTTTATTTCGGCCTGCCCTGAAGCTGGCCAGAATTACACATATAAAATTAAAAATCCGCCAAAAATCGAAAACCAGCTCAAATCATACGAAATTAGCATCATATTAAAGCTTAGGACAAGCTTTCATTTGCAACAAGTTCCATTTCATTTGCTTTAGTGGAGCTCGAGTTACAAGCCCCAAAATTTGACCTTCTTGAACTGTCCTATTTTGGCCCAGTTTGGACATAGGGCAACTTCTTTGAACTACTGGGAGTAAACGAGACCGTATTTAACTCGAAAACTTTTATGGGATCTTCTCCTATGAGTAAGCTTTCTAACAAAGTTCGTTTCATTCAATTCTAAGTCGTATAGAGCAAGTTTTGCCCTAAACAACCTAGTCTGCATAGAATCAACCTCAAAAATTTAGGTCAAACTTCCAAAATTCATATCTCTCTCAATACTAATCAAATGACCTTATATAATATAGGTACTAAATGTCTAGTTCATATAAATAATTTCATTGAATTTGAACAGCTGTAGGAGGAGTCGTACACTCCGCCGTACGGACTGCCGAGGGAATTTAATCTCCTAGCCCCTCACCTCTTCTTATTCTCACTCTTTCCTACTTTTTAATCAAATTTTAACACAAAAAAAAAACAGCCAAAGATCATCATATTCATTTACTAATCACATCAAGAAGTGAGAAAATAAAGCTAAAATCAGCCACCCATAATCAGAACAACAAGAAAAAATTAAACCTCTACCTCTTTGTATGTTATCTTGCTAAGTTTTGGAGTTTGGTTGAGAGGAGAAGAGAAGAAGAAGAGGAGAAGAGAAAAAGAAGACTGAAGCAAGAAGAGAGTGATGTAGATTAGCAGTGAAAAACTTGATTTAAGCATTGAAGAGGTAGTTGGCTTTGTGAGTTTTGATTGGTTGAAATTTTGTGGGTAAAGTTCAGCCATGTTTCCCTCTTTGGTAGCTGAAAATTGTTCTCCATTTTGCCTTAAAATTGGAACTCGTTTTCATTCTGCTTAAAGTCGGAACTTGGAACTTAGGAAATACATAAAAGTTTTGGAAGACTAATTGTGGCTTAAAGTCGGAGATCGGAAATCACACAACAAACAAATCACCTTAAAATTGAAAGTCAAGGACAAGAATATGAAACCTAAAATACTTAAACTTGGAAGTCGAGGATCTTCATCATAAACTTGGAAGTTAGTACTAGAACGTAAAACCTTATACCCGCATCTCGGTAGTCGAGAACTAGGATGCTTTAAAACTTTTATTACACGTAATTCTAAAACTCGGTCAGGATCAATCTCGGAGATCGATCCATAACCCCGAAAGTCAGGAATCAAAACATTAACCTTATGCACCGGGAAGTCGGAACTTATATAATCTCAGAACTCAATTCAATATCAGAAGTCAGAACTTGTGTACATTCTAGTTGAACCTTAATTAACTTCAATTATTTGATAAAAACCCGAACAAATTAGGCGAAAAACGATAAGAAAATTTCGGTGGATGTTACATTACCACCCTCCTAAAAAAAAAAAATTTGATCCTCAAAATTTAGTACCTAAGAATAGTTCAAGATACTCTTTCTTCATGTTTGATTCTAGTTCCCAAGTGTAATCCTCAACATCTTCTTTTCCCCATGCTACCTTTACTAACTGCACAGTTTTGTTTCGAAGTTTCCTGCTGCTTCTATCTATGATCCGTGCTAGCTGTACATGGAAAGTTAGGTCCTCTTTTAGATGTACTAACTCGGGTTCTAGAAAGTGTGTGGGGTCAGGTTGATATCTCCTGAGTTGAGAAACATGGAAAATATCGTGAAGGTTTGATAGATGTGGATGTAAAGCGATTCGGTATGCAACTGATCGGATTCGCTTCAAGATTTGGAAGGGACCGATAAAGTAGGGACTTTGCTTCTTGACCTTAATGGCTCTACCTATCCCTGTTGTAGGTGTAACCTTCAGAAATGCATGGTCTCCTTCTTGAAATTCTAGAGGTTTCCTCCTAGTATTCGCGTAACTCTTCTAACGGCTTTGAGCGGCAAGTGTCTTATTTCAAATTTTCTTGATTTGCTTAGTGGTCTGTTCAACTAAATCAGGCCCAATAGAGTTAGTTCTCCTGTTTCATACCAACATAGTGGAGATTGGCACTTTCGCCTGTACAATGCTTTGTAAGGAGCCATGCCAATGCTAGCATGATAGCTATTACTGTATGCAAATTCAGCTAGCGGTAAGTATCGATCCCAATTCCCACATTGCTCCATTATATAAGCTCGTAGCATATCTTCTAAGGTTTGAATTGTTCTTTCTATTTGACCATTTGTAACACCCTAATAAACTCATACTATGCTTAAGTCGTATTACGATATTTTATTAGTTGTTACTTATGCTCGTGGAAAACTAAACTTCACTTGAAATTAAGTTACGCGGAAAAATACAGTAAATTTTTTCTTTCGAAATACGTCATCGCTTTGCAGTGTTTTGGAAAGTAAAGTCTTGAGCGAGAAAATAGATAAAGAAAGAGCGTGTCATATAAAATACATAACCCCATATCATCAAACATGAGAAAGGCAAATAAATCATAATTCACAAATATATTGCATTACATAACTAATCATTACATCCATATGGGTTCATAATATATATATATATATATATCAGCATTACATCGAAGGAGGCTCATGATCGCGCCATGATCCAAATACTAAATACAACTTAAATTGACATCGCTCGTCACAAAAAGGAATGTATACGGCAACTACAAGTCCAAATCAGCATTGTCTAGCATCCCCTATTCTACGTCCGCTCATAGTGCGGTGGCTCCAAGCTCCACTCCATTGGATGTGCCATCAAAATCTGGTGACGATACGGAGGAATAACTAGGGTGAGAAATAAAATTTCTTAGTAGGACTCGAACCCGACACGGAGGTGTCATCGTCATCGTCCCAGCCACTTTGGTTTTATTAATGAAAACAGTGAGCAGTCATAAGGTTCAGTTCTTAGGTTTTCGAAAACATGAATATTCAAAGTGGATTCAATTTTAACATACTCTCTAATCATTTATATCATAACGTACATGGGCATAAGTATAATCATATAAAACATGCATGACTATGCTATAAGCTTCTCTTAACTTCTTCCCTTCAAGGGCTTAGACCGAAGTCCCTTTCTTTTCTTTACTTAACTTTATCTTGAGTCTTTTTCTTTCCACCACTAAACATAAGTGGTAATAAGCTCATACCATGGCCGTCGCCACCATAAAATTTCGGTACTTACACTAGCTAGGTCATGTCATGCCTCAAGTAAGCCCTATCCCCTATACTCATACTAGCTGGGTCATGCCATGCCTCATGTGAGTCGTGGGTGAGGGGAGCTTAAATTAGGTCACCTTCCCTTTTGATGGATCATACCCTTAGTTCATTATCTTCTTATTAAAGCTTATAATGTAAAATTATTTTGATTCTTTTCCACATTTAGGCGTTACATATTGCCATCCCCAAATGTGATTCCTTTAATGTATATCATTAAGCATCATATCATCAATATATCATATTCATATCATCATCATTCATTTTCATATCGTCATCATATCATTATCATTCTTATCATCATCACATCACTATCGTAATCATCATCATCATATCATACCATCATCATTCGTGATCATCATCATATCATTAACATAATCATTATCATCATATCATATCATCATCATCATGATCATCATCATATTGTCATCATATTAGTGTCATCATATGGACACGTAGAGGTATACAAATCACACAAAGCCTTATGAGCTTAGCTTAGTAAATTTGGTGCAATCTTTTAATTGAGGTTGCCTCTTGTGCAAACTCTTTTATTAGGCATAGGACCAATTTCATCCATTATCCTTTTTGAAACCTTTAAGTTGAATTATGAAGGTTTTCCAATACTTAATGTAAGGGTCTTAATGTCTTAAAGCTTATTTCTCCTTGACCTTTAAAACTTAACCATAACTAGTTTTACTTTTACAGTGGTACAGTAACTTCAAAAATTCACCATAATTTCATCTTTTATTCTTTTGCTTTGAATTTTGGTATGACTATACTTCTCTGAGTCTATTTTTAAAATAAACCCCACTCAAAAATTCATTTTGTAACTTGAGTTATGCACATTTTATTCTGATTGCTCAGCTTTTAAGCTTATTCTTGGTACAGTGACTTTTAAACTTTACTATGAGCTTTTCATAAGAAATCTGCTAAAACATTTTATGGAGATGTTCCTCTATGTCTTAACTTTCTAACAAACTTGGTCCCACTCAAAAATGTTTTGTATAACTTGAGTTATTAAGATTTTATTACATACTGCCCGAACAGAAACACATCTAGAAACATCATATTTTGGAAATTCATATCTCTCTCGTTTTAAGGCCAAATTTCATATATTTTATATGTATAAAAAGCTCTATGAGTCTATTTTCATTTGAAATTATTTTTGCTCCATTTGGAGTTATATTGTAAGAGTTATTAGTTGTGCCATACAGACTGCCAGAATTTTCTAGTTTCCACAGTTTTGGTTTCAAGGAGTTTTCTTGTACGGACATTTAGTCTTTTCTTCAAGTGATCAGTTTTCTCTTCCAAACCACTTTTAATCTTTGAGATCTTGATATTAACTCAATGTTTTAACTTCTAAAAATTTAGTTCAACAACAATAAACATTCCAACCAAAAATTTCATGCCAAAGAGAAGGACATAACAGATGAAAACTCATCATACCAGCAAGCATGGCCATGAGGCCTTGGAATAAGTTCTAGAACCACCTAGCTATGGAGAGCTTAGGAATTCAAGGGCTTGAAGAACACATAAAAGAGGATGGTTAGAGTCACTACCAAATTGGTTTCTTGAAAGCTTGAAGAGTGAAAATGGTTGGAGATGGCCTCCTTATCCTTGAGCTTGATAATGGGGCTAAGTGAGTGTTTGTTTTTACTTCTTCAAGAACCAAAAAGGGTGGTCCTTGAAGGGCTTGTGATGGTAGTTAAAGGAAAGAGAGTTGGATGAGGTGAGAAAGAGAGAAGAAGAACAAGAAAGGTTGGAGAATAGAAGAGCTAGGATGAAGTTTAGAGAGAGGTGGGAGCTTGGACTTGTAGTGAGAGGATAAAAATCACAAATGAGGATGTGGGGGGAGGGGCTAGTTAGCACAAAAATGGGTGACGGAGGGCTGAAGTGTTTGCTTCTCTAACAAGCAAGAGGAAGTAGGTGAGTTTGACTTCTTTTTCAAGCAAGAAAGCTAGGAATCTTGGGGTAAAAAGGAGGGTTATGTTTTCTTTGAGTCTTGGCACTTGGGTAAAGACCATTTAGTGTTTTTTTCAAGTGGTTAAAGGCATGACCACTCTTGGGATTGGCTTGATTGAATAAGATCACTCCAAGTGGCATAATCCTAAGGGAGAAAGGTACTTTTCTTGTCTAGACTAAAGGGATACTACTAATATAGACCCTTGATCTAAGAGTGCATGATGAGAAGGCAAATGGATGGCTGGATTTTGCTCTTATCCTTGGCCGAAATTTGATGCATCAATTAGGAGAAATTTTTAAATCTTCAAAGCTATTAGAATTAACTAAGTTGTTAATTCAATTTGATTAGTTAAATTGCTCTTTAACCGATTTCGGTTAATTACACTTTTAAGACATTTTTCCTCTAAAAGAATTGATCTTATGAATTATGTAATTAGGGTATAAGAATTTATCTATCTCAATTTGTAAGGTAGAACAATTGTGTTGTACTTAATTAATAGGATTGGATTACCTTAATTATATTTCTAAGTTACGAAGTAATGAGGTTCGAATAATTAGGTTTTAATTAAAACATTTAGTACGTTATGATTCAATTATTGACTTGACTCAATTTACTAAGCTTTTGCTCATCGAGATTAGTCGATTAGTCCTCAGTTAATCGTTAACCTCTCTAATTAGCAAAAATCACTGAGCTAATTAGCTTAGACAAAAATTGGGGATGTTACACCATCCATTTGCGGGTGATATGCAGTGCTTAGGTACAGCTTAGTACCAAATGCTTTTTGTAAGGCTCCCTAGAATCGTGAAGTGAATCTTGGATCTCGATTAGAGATAATGGTTAACAGGGTCTCGTGCAGTCTTATAATTTCTTGGATATACAATTGCGCTAATTTTTCCAATGGATAATTTGCTCGGATGGGTAGAAAATGAGCAGATTTGGTTAATCTATCCACGATAACCCATATGGCATCATATACTGCTGGCGTTCTTGGTAATCCTATTACAAAATCCATAGAGATACTCTCTCACTTCCACTCAGGGATTTCCAAAGGCTGTGGCATCCCGGAGGGTTCTTGATGTTCCGCTTTCACCTTCTGACAGGTCAAGCACTTGCTCACGAAGCTCGTCACGTCTGACTTCATGCTTGGCCACCAAAACATTTTCTTGAGGTCGTGATACATTTTGGTAATACCAGGATGTACGATAAATTCACCTTTATGTGCTTCCTCCAAGATTCTTCTTCGAAGATCGTTTCCCTTGGGTACATACACCTTGTCACGGTGTCACCATATGCCTTCTTTATCTAAAGCAAAGCTCGTTAATTTCCCTGATTGCACAAGATTGATGGTACGCTGAAAACTAGCATCCTGCTATTGTGCCTGCCGAATCTGCTCCTTAAAGCTACTGGTTACCTTAACTTGGTGTAACTAAATGGTCTTAGGAGTCATAAGGATTCCCAAATTAAGATTTTGGAAGCTCTCAATAAGCTCTATCTCTTTCACCATCATCCAGGCTACAGTCAACAATTTTCTGCTTAAAGCATCTGCCACAATATTTGTCTTGCTTAGGTAATATTTCAATTCAAATTCGTAGTCCTTAAGAAGTTCCATCCACCTCCGCTGCCTCTATTTAATTCCGTCTGATCAAAGGGGTACTTTAAACTTTTATGATTAGAAAAGACCTCGAACCTCACACCATAAAGGTGATGTCTCCATATTTTTAAGGCAAATACTACTGCTGCTAATTCGAGATCATGTGTAGGATAATTCCTTTCATGTGGCTTTAATTGTCTAGAGGCATATGCGACCACATTTCTAGCTTGCATTAGCACACATCCTAATCCTTGCTTGGAAGCATCACAATAGGCCTCAAATAGTCCATTAGGGTCTGGCAAGACTAACACTGGTGTCGTGGTTAACTTCCTTTTCAAGTCTTGAAAACTCTGCTCGCATTCTAGCATCCATTCAAATGGGACATTCTTCCGGGTTAGATTGGTTAAAGGCAAAGCTATTCGAGAGAAATGATTGACAAATCGCCTATAATATCCCGCTAAGCCCAAAAAACTCCCAAACTCAGTGACTGTGGTTGGCCTTTCCTAATTTAGTACTACTTCTACTTTGCTGGCGTCTGCAGAGATCCCTCCATGGGACACTACATGGCCGAGAAATTTTACTTCCTAGATCCAAAATTCACATTTGGATAACTTAGTATAGAGTTTCTTCTCTCTTAAAATTTGCAAAACTACCCGCAAGTGTTCCACGTGCTCTCGCTCCATCTTCGAATAGACAAGTATGTCATCGATGAAAACCACTACAAACTTGTCTAAATATGGGTGGAATATCCGATTCATGTAATCCATGAATACTGCTGGTGCGTTTGTCAGTCCAAATGACATCATGGTATACTCGTAGTGTCCGTAACGAGTTCGAAAGGCTGTCTTAGGGATATCTTGCTCTCGGACTCGAATTTAATAATATCCAGAATGCAAGTCAATTTTGGAAAATATCGTTGCACCTTGTAGTTGGTCCATGAGATCATCAATCCTTGGTAGTGGGTATTTATTCTTAATCGTCACTTTATTCAACTGTCTATAGTCCACGTATTAGCGCATTCTCCCATCTTTCTTTTTGACCAACAAGATTGGAGCTCCCCATGGCGATGCACTTGGCCGTATGAATCCTTTTTCCAAAAGTTCTTCAGTTTGTTTCTTTAGTTCTATCAGCTCCAGAGGTGACATTCGATATGGAGCTATAGATATTGGTCTCGTACCTGGAATCAGCTCAATAGCGAACTTAATTTCTCTCTCAGGAGGGAATTTAGGAATATCTTCTGGGAAAACATCGGGATATTCCTTAACAACTGCGATCTCCTCCAGTTTTTGTTTAAATTTCGTCATATTAGCTTATAGGAGGATGTGTCTTTGACTCTTCGACCTACTACAGTTTACTAATAAAGAGTCTAGATAGAAAAGTGTTAAGGCTTGGGATTCAGAAGACGAGACATAGGAGAATACTACCATCTTATCGGCACAGTTGAGCATGACTCGATTGGCGAAAAGCCAATCTGTAACACCCTCCTAAGTATGGTACTATGCTTAAGTCATAGTACCTCACCTAGAAGTTATTATTATCACTTAATTGGACCTTGTCTGGCAGCAACCTTTGGCCACCTTCAATCTTACTAGTCAACTCCGCCTCAGAGGATCTTCTTCGAAACTGCTGAACTATCTGGAGATAACACGGAAATAAACATAGGGGTGAGAATTATAAATTCTCAGTAGGATTCATTAAACTAACATATGTTGTGTCATCGTTGTCATCTCTAATTTGTTTCGGTTTATTATAAAAAAGGTGAACATACTATACAAACTGTTTAATTTTATAGTTCAAAATGTACTCTCCGAAGCAAAGTTCATTTTACTCATACACTTGGCAATTTGGGAGAGCCCATACGAAACAAATTTCATGAATTATATTAGAAATAGTAACTGAAACATAATAAAATACAATAGCATCAATATACTGGGGATATAACATCTGCACATAACTTTACTTGTACTTAAATTCATGCATATACATAAAGTTTACTTTTCTTTCTTTTGCTTCCTTTTCATCATAAAATCTTTACATGCCACATCCCAGAGTATGATCGCCATGTCATACCTCATCAGAGCATGATCGCCATGTCACGTTCCTTAGGAATATGGGACCTTCATTCGGTACTTACACTAGCTGGGTCATGCCATGCCTCATGTAAGTCGTAGCTCCTATACTTACACTAGCTGGGTCGATGCCATGCCTCATGTGAGCGGGGTGCTTGCATATGCTTTAATCTTTAGTCTTGAGTCTTTAGTCTTTAGCCTTTACCGCCCTTGGGTAGCCTGGCCTTGGAGTGAGCTTGTCAGCTCGACTTGTGACCGTCGTCACACCGACTCACCCACAAGGGGACCCACGTGCCTCTAGGTCGGAGGGACTCAGTTGGCTATCTGCCTCCAACATAGAGGGACCCAAAAGTTTTAGCTGCCTTCACATGGAGGGATTCAAAGTGCAACTGCCTCCAAGTGAAAGGACCCACATCTTATCTTATTTAACTGCCTTCACAAGGAGAAATCTCGTAACTGCCTCTAGATGAAGGGACCCACATTCAATATATTCATATCATACTTAAATCATCCTTGCATATATGAATCTTATGAGCATAACACATAAATGTTTATCACATTCATATAATTCACATATTTCGCTAATTTCGCAGATAATCTGATCAAGTCCGCTTCCCTATGAATAGTGTCAGTATACCAGAACATCAATTTATCACAAAGGTCACAACATTGCATACATATTTCAACATAGAATTCATAATAACAATAATCTCATTAAGGCAAAGTTTCTGCCTCAGCATATTTAACAAACCCGGTTTTTATAATTCAAGCCATAATTTCTATTTAACTCATTTAGACCTTAATTTTGGATATGTTGTAGCCTTATGTGTCTAGTTTCTAAGCCTTTTGGTCCCATCTCATTTTGATATCTATAGCTTGAGATATTTATGTTTTATCCCAGCCTGCCCAGTGGCTGACCAGAATCAGACACCTAAAAGTAAAAATCCACTATAAATAAAAAAATGTCTCAAATCATATGAAATTGATCTCGTATTTCATTTACAAAAAGTTCCATCCCATTTGACTTAGTAGGGCTCGAGTTATAAGGCCCAAAATCTGACCTTCTTGAACTACCCTGTTCCGGTTCGGTTTGGACATAGGGAAAATTTCTTGGATCACTGGGAGCAATTGGGATCTTATCTAACTCTAAAATTTTTATGGGACATTCTCCTATGTGTAAGCTTTCTAACAAAGTTAGTTTCATTCATTTCCAAGTAGTATAGAGCGAGTTCTATCCTGAACAACCCAGTTTGCCCAGAATCAAAGTCAAAAACCTAGGTCGAAATTCAAAAATTCATAACTCTCTCAATACTAATCCAAAAAGCCTTATATGATATATGTATGGAAAGCCCTAGATGTCTAGTTTCATATAAAAATGGTTTCATCAAATTTAATCAGCTATAGGCGAATCCGTACACTCCGCCGTACGGACTGCCGAGGGATTCTAGGTTTTCAGCTTCTCACATCTTCATCCTTTCACCCTTTGCTTACCTCCTCAACGAATTTAACACCAACAAGAGCCAACAAACCAGCCAAATAACATCATAATCATTCAATTATCTCATCAAGAATTGAGTAAATAGAGTCACCAACAGCTACCCATAATCAGAAAATTAAGACAGAATTGGAATACTACCTTTATTTTGATGTAACAACTAGCTAATCTTGAGTTTCAATGGAAGATATGGATGCAAGTGGTTTGATGGAGGCTAAAAGAGGAGGAAGGAGATGAAGAGGATGAAGAAAAGAGGAGAGGAAGACTGCTGGAAAGGGAGCTTGAAAATTTTTGAGTGGAGAAGGAGAAAATCTGATTAAAATACAAAGAGTAGTTGGAAGTGTGAGTTGTGATTGGCTAGAATTTTTGTGGTTATATTTCAGCCATCACTCTCCTTCCTTGTGGCCTTTCTTGCGCCACTTTGAGGGATTAAGTGGCTGAGTTCTCAGCCACTTAAAGTAGGGTTAATGGGTTGGAATTCTATTGGATTGGTTCCGACAGTTTAAAATACCGTAATCTTACCGATTTCCTTCAAACCCAGAAAACGGCTTGAAGAAATTTTGTGAAGTTTTATATGTTTCTATTCTAATTATTTCTAATCCTAATATCTCTAATTAACACTTAATTAGCTCCTAATTAATCTCTAATTAGCTTTATTTATCCACTAAAATCAAAAGAATCAATTAAAGGTGTAAATTAATCGTTTTGCAAGTTGATGGCCTTTCTGTTTTCTGTTTTTCATGACCAATGGCATCTTCGTAATTATGGGCAAGTCTAGGGGTATCCCATGTCATTTCACATATGGATACCTCCGTGGCTCAATCGGTTGAGGTTTAGGTTTCTACGTTTTCGCTACGCGATTCTGCTTCATTTAAAACTTTATTTTACTAATCCTGTTGATATAGGGACCTAAATGTCATTTTCTAAAATGTTCAGGGGCAAGGCTGTAAATAATATATAAGGACCTAAAGGTCATTTTCTAAAAAGTTTAGGGGCAAGATTGTGAATAATAAAAGTTTATTTTTATTACTTCCTATTACGTTATATGGAGATGTTACACAATCCATGCCTAGAATTATGTCAAGTACAGACAGAGAGAGACAAATCAAATTAGCTGCAAAGGTCCTACCCTCAATTCGAAGAGGCATATTGATGTAAATTTGACTAGTTTTAATAGGTGCATTGGTAGGAGTAGAAACCAGTAGATCATAAGGCAATTCAAAAATTGGTAATTGCAAAACAGCCACATAGTCATGAGAAATAAATGAGTGGGAGGCACCTGAATCATAAAGTACAGTTAGAGTCTCATCGTCCACTTCACAGGTACCTTGGATCAGTCCTTCAGACTTGTCAGCTTCTTCTGCATTCATTGTAAAGACCCATCCTTGACGTTGAGGTCTAGACGGCTGTGGTGGATTCCTGGTTGGACAGTCATAAATTTGTAGCCCGGCTTGCCACACCTGTAACACCTTCTCGAGTACGGTATTATGCTTAAGTCATAATACCTCACCTGGGAGTTGTTACTGTCACTTAATTCCATCTTTGTCCGGCAAAGAACCTTTGGCCACCCTCGATCTTATTAGTCAACTCCGCCTTGGAGGACCTTCTTCGAGACTTCTGAACTATCTGGAGATAACACGGAAATAAACGTAGGAGTGAGAATTATAAATTCTCAGTAAGATTTATTAAATTAACATAAACTGTGTCATCGTTATTATCTCCAGCTGCTTCGGTCTATTATGAAAAAAATGAACATGTTAATAGACTTTTCAGTTTTATAGTTTGAAAATGTATTATCCGAAGTAGGGTTCATTTTATTCACGCGCTTGAGTTCTCATTGGCAATATTTCATATTTAGAACATAATCACAGCATGCATAAATAGTACAAATTTTCAAAGCATCAATTAAACGTAGGATGTCATTATGCAAATTCTCATCTTTGAATCCATGCAGATATCCTGATGCCTTTCTTTAACTTTCTTTGCTCTGTAATGAGTTAATGTCATGGATGTTGCCACCATATATTTTCATTGCTTACACTAGCTGGGTCGTGCCATGCCTCATGTAAGCCTTATCCCCTATACTCACACTAGCTGGGTCACGCCATGCCTCATGTGGGTGAGGGGAGTATATTTTCCAGAGTACGATCGCCATGTCATACCCCATCATAGCGTGATCGCCATGTCACGTTCCTTAGGAATAGATTCATCCTGCCACATCCCAGAGTCTAATCGCCATGTCATACTTCATCGGAATGTGATCGCCATGTCACATTCCTTAGGGTGTGGGATCATCATGCCACATTCCAGAGTATGATAGCCATATCATGCTCCGTCAGAGCGTGATCGCCATGTCACGTTCCTTAGGAATATGAGATCTTCATTATATCTTTTAACTGCCTTCACGGGGAAGGATTCAAAGTGCAACTGCCTCCAGGTGAAGGGATTCACATCTTTATTTTATTTAACTGCCTTCACAAGGAAGGACCTCATAACTGCCTCCAGGTGAAGGGACCCACATTCAATATGTTCATATGCTTTCATACATATACTTTGCCATTTACTTTCATATACCCTTGCATATAAGATTCCATATTCATAACTTAAAATTTCATAACACAAGTTATTATAACTTCACATAATTTTGCTAAAAATTCGGCAACATAACGGAACGTGTCCGCTTCCCCATGAATAGTGCCAGCCAACCAGTACATCAATTTATCACAAAGAACACAACATCACATTTATATTCCAAACATTAAACTCATATTAACATCAAATTCATTAAGGCAGAATTCCTGCCTCAGCATATTCAACCAACTCGATTTTTATAATTCAAGCCATAATTTCTATTTAACTCCTTTGGACCTCAAATTTGAGTATGTTAAAGTGTTACGTGTCTATTTTCTAACCTCTTTAGTCCCATCTAATTTTGATTTCTATAACTCAAGATATTTAGATTTTATCTCGGCCTGCCCATTGGCTAGCCAGAATCAGGCAACTAAAAGTAAAAATCCACTAAACATCCAAAAGTGACTCAAATAATACAAAATTGGTCTCTTATTAAAGCTAACAGAACCAATTTTCATGTAGAAAAAAGTTCCACTCAATTTGGCTTAGTAGGGCTCGAGTTACAGGCCCCGAATTCGGACCTTCCTACACTGCCCTGTTCTAGCCCGATGTGGACATAGGGCAAATTGTGTGGAGCACTGGGAGCAACTGAGACCTTATCAAATTCTGAAATTTTTATGGGACATTATCCTATATGTAAACTTTCTAAAAAAGTTAGTTTCACTCATTTTCAAGTAGTATAGGTCGAGTTCTACCCTAAACAACATAATCTGCCCAGAGCCAGAGTCAAAACCCTAGGTCGAAATTCAAAAATTCATATCTCCCTCAATTCTATGCCAAAAGCCGTATATGATATGTCTATGGAAAGCCCTAGATGTCTAGTTTCATATAAAAATGGTTTCATCCAATTTGATTGGTTGTAGGCGGAGCCATACACTCCGCCGTACGGACTGCCGAGGGGTTTTGGTTCTCCAGCCCCTCAGCTCTTCTTATTTCTATTCTTTCTTGCTTCAAATTCGATTTTAACCAAACCAACAACCCAAAGCCAATCACATATCATCATAATCCTCCATTTAACACATCAAGAATCATAAAAATAATCCAAGCTCAGCCAGCCAATATCACAAATTTGATGCAATTATTGAACTCCTACCTTTGATCCAAGTGTTTGTGCTGGATTCTTGAAGCTTGGATGAATAAGGCTGGAATTGGCTTGAGTTTTTGGGTGTGTGAGGAAGAGAGAAAGAGAGCTGAAGGAGAAGAGAGAAAATGGTGTGAATGAGGGTCAGAATAAGTGATAAGGCAGCAGAAAATCTGATCACATGGTGGTGTGTAGGTGGCCTTCTTCTTGCATTTTGATTGGTCCATAATGCTTGGCTGAAATTCAGCCAAGCTTCTCCATGAAATGTGGCTAGTGTTGTGCCACTTTTGGCTGGTAAGTGGCTGAGCTATCAGCCACTCAAAATAGGGTTTAGAGCTTGTAATTCTATTGGTTCAGCCTCCGACAGCTTTAAAATATCAGATCATACCGATTTCCTTTAAATCGGTAAATCGGTTTTGAAGAATTGTGTGAGGTTTTTTTGAGTTTCTATCTTAGCTCTAACTTCTCTAATTTAACCTCTAATCAACCTCTAGTTAACCTCTAATTAACTTTTTAATTAACTCTATAAACCCAATAAAATCAAGTAAATCGATTAATAGTGTACGTTAAATGTTTTGCAAAATTTTAGGGACTTCTGTTTCTGTTTTTTCAAAGCTAATGGCATTTTCATAATTATGGATAAGTCTAGGGGCACCCCATGTCATTTCACATATGGATACCTCCATGGCTCAATCGGCCGAGGTTTAGATTTCTACGTTTTCGCTACGTGATTCTATTTCGTTTAAAACCTTATTTTACTAATCCGGTTGATATCGGGACCTAAACGTTATTTTCTAAAATGTTCAGGGGTAAGGCTATGAATAATATATAAGGACCTAAAGGTCATTTTCTTAAAAGTTTGGGGGCAAAGTTGTAAATAATGAAAGTTTGCCCAAAGACATTTTCATTATTTCCTATAACGTTATATGGGGATGTTACAACACCCATAGCAGACATTCTGGCCTACCAAAGATGGTCGATCACTGTGATCTTACTGCATTTCATGCAAGTCAAATTCGGGAAAGATTTCTGGGGCTGCTTGCCTTTATTGCCCACCGGTTGAGACTTTCTCTGCTGTTGAAAGTTGGGCTTGAATCTTGGGCCCTGCGGTGCAATCCCCTTCTTGAAGCTGCCACCAAATGCCTTGGCTATTGCCAATTTTAAGTTGCAAACTTCCACAAGTCGGCATTTACTTACCAATATGGGGAAATCCCTAATCTCCATTGGCCCTATTGCCATAAGAATATCTCTCGCAACCCTCCTTCGAATTTGACGCACTTCCAACCTTCATCCGGGTTCCTCTGGTAAATTATAGAAAATTTACACAGCTCTTCAAACTTGGCAATATACTCGAATACCGTTTTATTCCCTTGACAAAGCTACATAAATTCTAGTTCTTTGGTATTTCGAACGGAGGCAGGAAAGTACTTTTGATAGAAAACATCTCTAAACACCATCCAGGTGACTGCTGTTTGAGATTCCTCAAGTAATCTTCGTACGTCATTCCACCAAAACTCTACATCTGCTTCGAGCATATAAGTGGCAAAAGTCACCTTCTGATGATCCGAGCAATCCAAGATAGAGAAAATCTTCTCCATGGCCTTGATCCATTCATCGGCCTTATCTAGGTTATAAGCTCCTCGAAAGTTGGGTAGGTTTGCCTTCCTGAGCTTAGCAAATTTAAGATAGTCTAGACCAGCTCCAAGGCCATGTGGATTCCCTCCACCGCTTGCCTCGGGTCACCTGCCCAATTGATCCATCATCTGGTAAGCTGCCGCGGCTTGTTCCTGCATCGCATGAGCCATTTCTCGTATGGTGTCCATGAAGTCAGCCAGGTCCTTTTAAGCAGGTTTTGCACGTGGTTTACCTCACCTTCTGAAAGCCATTAAGTTCTGAGCACACAAAACAAAAGTTACTGAGTTGATCGGGCTCAATACTAAGTTTAATGTGTTAATAAATAATAGCTCACATGGTGAGGCACTTCATACACATGCACATCTATATCTCAAGTTCTAGACAAAACTTTGTGCATGCTATCATCTAAAAATATAGAATATGCGCAAAGCATAGTCAGTCCAATCCTCAGGCCTTAGCTACGATGAACTCGCTTCGATATTAAAATGTAACACCCTACCAATTTAATGTTATGCTTAAGTTATAGCATGAAATTAAGTAGATTGTGTTACCGTGTTGATACTCTGCTTACTATTTATTTATCATATCACGTCTCTTCTTCTTTTTTTTTGTTTTTTTTAAATCAGGCAAGACTGCGCGCTGTATATAATGAACGTAATCAACATTGTGAAGCGTAGCAAGGTTTAATAAAACACACAGAAAATAGAACTCTCAGTCGGGACCTACTCGGTCAGGTAGCCATTGGCCACGCCAGGCCCGGCTAGGGAGTAGTCCATGCTAAGTCCCGAGGAAGAGGATGATGAGCCGGTAGCCTCCGAAGGATCGCTTTCGGAACTAAACGGGATGTCTGGTACCATCTGCAGAGGTGACTCGAGTGGAGGACTGGCAGGTGTTGTGGGTGCTGGAGGAAGGTATGCCACTGCAAAATATGGAGCGGTAAGATCAAAAGCAAGGTGGAATAGGGGAACAACAAAATTCCTATTGCTAAAAGGGTAGAGACGGAAATTGCAGGAGCCGGCAATGTATAGCGAATCCACTATAAGATCATGATGGAGCTACAGATTGGGAATCTCAACAACAAGAGTGTCGATCGAGTCCATCACCAGTGTCTGAGAATGATGTGGAAATATAAAGCGACATGAGAATTTAAAGAAATTCTCAGTAGAGTTCATGTATGGTATTTAATTGACATCACATTCATTCTCAGTTGTCTCGATTTTTATTTAATTATGAAAACATGGGATCAAATTGAACTATCCATATTTAATAAGTTCAAGAAAGCGTCTGGTCCAAGGCAAGATTTTATTTTACTTAGGACAGTGTAAGAAACAGAATAATAAGTAGAATAATTGAACGTACAACAATAACTAAACATAACGGTCAAACTATAAATAATTTGTAATGATTATCTAATGCAACCATGCAAAACTCATTCTTGAACTTATCTTTATAAATTTTTCCATTACTTGGTCCCCTGGGAGTTCTTGGCCATTTAGACTCCTGGGTAATAGTCTGTTTTTCAGGATCGAACTCGTTCCTATAAAGGAATGCCGGGTTTACTTTCCCCAATCTTCCTACCAATCTATTCCCCTTAACTTTAATCAGGGGCTGACCCAAGTGTTATGGAACTTTCATCATAACATAACCTTTATGTTCATGGTAACATAACCTTTTTGAACTTCTTGCAAATGCATATGGATTTGAATGTAGAGTATAACTCATGCATAGGCTTACCGAAATTTTGGCAGCATAACGCAACGTGTCAGCTTTCCCATGAATAGTGCCAGTACTTAGACAGTCAATTGTAGGAAACTCATAACATTTCATTTATAATGCAATCATCAATCTCATAGGAATAAATGTTGCATTTAAAATACAATTGCTGTCTCAACACATTCATTCAACCCGATTTTTGTAAATCAAGCCAAAATCTCTATTTAACTCATTTGGGCCTAAATTTTGGATACGTGATAATGTTATGTGTCTATTTTCGAACCTCCTTCATCCCATCTAATTTTGATAAGTATAACTCAAGTTATTTAAGTTTTATTCCGGCCTGCCCTGAAGCTAGCCAAAATTATACACTTAAAAGTAAAAATCCGCAAAAAATCGAAAACCAGTTCAAATCATATGAAATTAGCATCATATTAAAGCTAATAGGACACGCTTTCATTTGAAAGAAGTTCCATTTCATTTACTTTAGTGGAGCTCGAGTTATAAGCCCCGAAATTTGACACTTTTGAATTGCCCTATTTTGACCCGGTTTGGACATAGGGCAACTTCTTTGAACCACTGGGAATAAACGGGATTGTATCTAACTCGGAAATTGTATGGGATCTTCTGCTATGTGTGAGCTTTCTAACAAAGTTAGTTTCATTGAATTCCAAGTTGTATAGAGGAAGTTTTGCCCTAAACAACCCAGTCTACCTAGAATCAACCTCAAAAATCTAGGTCAAAATTCCAAAATTCATATCTCTCTCAATACAAATCTAATGACCTTATATAATATATGTATGGAAAGCCCTGAATATCTATTTCATATAAAAATAATTACATCGAATTTCAATGGCTGTAGGCAGAGCCGTACACTCGCATGATGCATCGAGGGAATTTAGTCTCCTAGCCCCTTACCTCTTCCTATTCTCACTCTTTCCTACTTCTTAATCAAATTTAAACACAAAAAAAAAGCCAAAAATCATCATGTTCATTCACTACTCACATCAAAAAGTGAGAAAATAAAGCCAAAATCAGCCACCCATAATTAGAACAACAAGAATAAAATTAAACCTCTACCTCTTTGTATGTTATCTTGCTAAGTTTTGGAGTTTGGTTAAGAGGAGAAGAGAAGAAGAAGAGAAGAAGAGAAAAAGAAGACTAAAGCAAGGAGAGAGTGATGCAAATCAGTAGGGAAAAATCTGATTTAAGCATTGAAGAGGTAGTTGGCTTTGTTAGTTTTGATTGGCTTAAATTTTGTGGGAAAGTTCAGTCATGTTTCCCTCTTTAGTGGCTGAAAATTGTTCTCCATTTTGCCTAAGAATTGGAACTCATTTTCATTCTGCTTAAAGTCGGAACTCGGAGCTTAGGAAATACATAAAAGTTTTGGAAGACTAATTGTGGCTTAAAGTCGGAGATCAGAAATCACACAGCAAACAAATCACCTTAAAATCGAAAGTCAAGGACAAGAATATGAACCTAAAATATTTAAACTCAGAAGTCGAGGATCTTCATCATAAACTTGGAAGTTAGTATCAGAACATAAAACCTTATACCCGCATCTTGGTAGTCGAGAACTAGGACATTTTAAAACTCTTATTACACGTAATTCTAAAACTCGATCAGGATCAATCTTGGAGATCGATCCACAACTCTGAAAGTCGGTAATGAAAACATTAACCTTATGCACTGGGAAGTCGGAACTTATATAATCTCAGAACTCAATTCAATATCGGAAGTCAGAACTCATGTACATTCTAGTTGTATCTTAATTAACTTCAATTATTTGATAAAAACCCGAACAAATTAGGCGAAAAACGATAAGAAAATTCTGGTGGATGTTATAAATAATATCAAGGCACTTAGGCATAAAACATCCTTTTTCTATACTCATAATCATGAATTTACATATAAGTGACACAATTCAAATTCATGTATTCATACACATATTCGAACTATATACATGTCACGAGGTAAAGAATTTTCATATCAAGCAAGAATGCAAACACAAGTTGAACATAAAGCTTTAGATCAAACTCAAGAGATAATATAAAGAAAACCCCATCAATTAAATCAAAGCTTGAGGAAAAATCTCTTCAAGTTAAAAACTAGCTAAGTTATATGAAATTTCTAATGGGACCTTAACTTTAATATTCAAGTATAGGGTTTACTAATGTGAATAAAGTTCATATTAAGTCCAAATCTCCAAATCCACTGCAAAGGTGCTCCAAATCATAGGATAAGAACTTCAAACGTCTCGAATAAGTCCAAAGACCATCAAATGCTCAAAAAAGTCCAACACAGTCCATAATGTTGCATGGGATAGCATGAGAAGGGGGAGTTGAATCATGTTTCCAAGAATCTTCATCCTCTAAAAAACTTATAACAAAACAATTTATCTCAAGTTCAAGACCTAGATTGCATAATCGATTTGTTAGTTTATAAAACTGTTTAGTTCTATATAGAATAGAAATAAGTTTTATTTCAGATAAAGTTTTAACATAAAAGAGCTTAATTGATAAAATCAAGTAACAAAATAAGAGATAGAAAAATCACACAAGAGATTTTTCTACTGGTTTGGCCAAACCACTTGCCTACTTCTAGTCCCCAACTCTATGTTGAGATTTTATAAACTACACAGTTTCTTTGTTCAAGCTTCTCCAAACTTCTTACAAGCACGTAGTCTTTTCCTAAGCCTTTCCAAGCTTTACAAACGAGTAGTGTTTTCCTACCCTCTCCAAGATCACACTGACCACTATTGGGTCTAGATACAATTTATATAAACAATATGTTTTTTTTTGTTTGAACACTCGCACTGACTTTCTTGACAAAGAATAAACAATAAAGCTTTGTGTGTGACTTCTCTAAATTCTCAAAGAGAGAATATTATCTAATATGGAATAGAAGAGAAGTTTTTCTTACAGACAAAAGTTACAATGAGTAACTTTCTCAAAAGTTGCATAAATGAGAAGGATGAAAGAAGGAAGCCCTTTTATATAATAAATATTCAAATAGTCTAACTATTCTTTCTTCGACTTCCAAATTTTATATAGACTTGAGATATGATCATGGAAACTCATGTGCCTTGATCCTTGTGATTCTTTTAGTCTACTGGTCATCCTTGTGATTCTTTTAGTCTACTGGTCTATGACTGGACAGAGAAGAAATAGTCCTCCTTTTCCTACTCTTCAAAGCTTACATAAAAGTGAAAAAGTAGCCGTTTGTTGGTTTTCCAACTATTTGAACTTGTCAATGCTTCTTCTGCATCTTGTCAAATTACCTTTTTGACTATTTTGAATATGTTTATGAAGTGTGTAGTGTAACATTCCCCTTTGTATAGTACTATGCTTAAGTCATAGTACCACACTCAGGAGTTATTATCGCTACCTGTTTTAAGCCTTTAACTGCAAAGAACTTCAGCCATCTTTGCAATTTCTTGAACTATCTGGAGATAACATGGAAATAGGAGTGAGAATTTTAAATTCTCGGTAGGATTCTTTAACTATTATACATAATGTCATCATTGTCATATCCAATTGCTTCGGTTTATTATGAAAAAGGTGAACATGTTATAGAAATGGTTTGGTTTTATAATTCGAAAACATACTGTTTGAAGCAAAGTTCATTTTATTCATACACCTGTTATTTAGGTGAGCCAACACAAAATCAATTCATGAATTATGCTATGAATAATAACTGAAACGTATCAAAATATAATAGCACCAATATACTGAAGACACAAAACCTACATATTCCTTTACTTGTACTTGAATTTATTCAAATACACATAATCTTCTTTTCTTCTTTTTATCTTCCTTTACTTGTCACACATATTCCAGACTACGATCACCATGTCATACTCTATTGGGGTGTGCTCACAATGTCACACTCCTTAGGAGTATATTCATCCTGCCATATCCCAGAGTATAATTGCCAAAATCGGGATATGATCGCCATGTCACATTCCTTAGGGTGTAGGATCATTATGCCACATTCCAGAGCATGATCGCCATGTCATACTCCATCGGAGTGTGATTGCCATGTCACATTCCTTAGGAATATGGACTCATCATCATAGAATCTTTATATGCCACATTCTAGAGTATGATTGCCATGTCATACCCCATCAGAGCATGATCTCCATGTCACATTCCTTAGGAATATGGAACCTTCATCATATCTTTTAACTGCTTTCACAAGGACAGACCCAATTAACTGCCTTTATAGTGAAGGGATCCACATTTAATATATTCATATCCTTTCATTCTCATACATATGCTTCATCATTTACTTTCATATATCCCTGCATCTAGAATTTCATATTCATAACTTAAATCTTCATAACACAAGCTATTATAACTTCACATGATTCTACCGAAAATTCGGTAGTATAACAGAATGTGTCTACTTCCCCATGAATAGTGCCAGACAACCAGGAAATTTTAATCAAAACATCATATCTCCATTAGTTGTCACACATAACAAAGTCTTATGAGCAAAGCTTAGGTAGTTAGATGCAAGCTTTAAAGTCTTAATCTACCTTGCAAGCTTTTAACTTTTATAGATGTTCCAGAGTTCGAGCTTAGGACCGACTTCCAAGATTACATTTGTTTCAAGTTCTGAGATTATATAAGTCCCAACCTCCGGGGTTATGCTCGATCTTTGAGATTGATTCTGTATCGAGTTCTGAGGTTATATAAGTCCCAAACTCCGGTGTTATGTTTGATCTTCAAAATTGATTCTAGATCAAGTTCCAAGGTTATATGCTTACTGAGATACCAAGTTTAGGAATTACGGGTATAAAAGTGTTAAAGCGTCCTAGTTCTCGACTTTCGAGATTGTTTTGTGTGCTGTGAAATTTCGATTTCCGACATTAACTATACCTAATCTAGTTTTCTATTCACTAAGTTCCGAATTCAACATTAAGTATACCCAACCTAACTCATTGTTTGCCAATTTCCGAGTTCCGAGTTCCGATATTAACTCAAGTTGTTTGTGTTTTAGTCCAGACTACTCTATATCTAACCAGAATTGCACTCTTATAAGAGAAAATTCACCAAAAATAGAAATCTAGGTGAAATCATGCGAATTTTATATCAATGTAAAGCTAACAGAGCAAGCTTTCAAATGAAATAAGTTGCATATCATTTGAATAAGTATATCTCGAGATATAAGTCTCGAAACTTGACCTTCCCAAACTGCCCTGAATCAAACTCAAAAACCTAGGTCAAACTTCCAAAATTCATATCTCCCTCAATACTAATCCAATGGCTTATATTATAAATGTATGGAAAGCCTTGAATGTCTTGTTTCACATAAAAATAGTTTCATCAAGTTTCGATGGCCGTAGGTGGAGCCGTACACTCCGCCAGTACGGACGCCGTAAGGTTTCCAAGGTTCTAGCTTCTGTTTTGCATCCCTTTTTTGAATTCTCACCAAGTTCTCATCCAAACTCAACATTTATACATTAATCCAGCCATAAGAATTCATATAAACACCATATATCATCAAACTAATGGAAAGAATATGAATTCTACTCAACCACAATAGCACCAATAATAGAAGAGGTTGGAGAATCCTACCTTCTTGTATGTGATCTTGCTAGATTTTGGATTTTGGATTGATGGAACCTTATCAAGCTTGAAGGTTTGATGGAGTAAATTGAGAAGAGAAGAGACGAAGAAGGCTGGAACAAGGGAAGAAGGAGGCACAAGTCAGTTAGAAGGAAAGGGAAGGAATATGTCATATAAGCCTTAATGAGGTAGTTGAAAATGTGGGTTTTGATTGGATGAGACTTTGTGGCCACATTTCTGCCAACCTTCATCATTTTGTGGCCTTTCTTGCACCACCAATAGATAGGTAAGTGGCTGAGTATTCAGCCATTGAGTCATAAGGTTTTGGGTATACAATCCTATTGATTCGGTTTTGACAGTTTAAAATACCATAATTTTACCGATTTCCTTTAAATCAGTAAATTGGTTTTGAGAAAATTTTTATGAAATCCCCTATGCTTCTAATCTAGTTACCTTATATCTAAACTCAATTAATTACTAATGAATTGATCCTAAATAAATCTTTAGTCGAATGTTAATTACCCTCAATTATTTGATAAAAACCGAACAATTAGGTGAAAAACGATAAGAAAAATTCTGGTGGGTGTTACATGTAGAGGAGGTTTTGAAGGTATAACACTTCGTGAAAAGTATGTTTCTAGAGATATCCCTTCTGGACATAATCATCTTTTTGAATGAATATTGTTTGTTCTCGAGGCATGTTTTCCTTTTTGATGCTGTAGCTTCATCCTTCTAAACTTGTCTATGTCTTACGCGATAGTTCAAGAACTACACAAAGAATATATTCCATATCAAGTATAAAAATAAAGTAACGGTGGAAAACAAAGCTTTGTTGTTTCTCAAGTAGTTAATGCACACAACTTAGATCTTTTATCATGGAAGAAAACATTTCAAAGAACAAATTGTTCATGTACAAGAATATTAGCTTAAACTCTGATTTAGTATTCATCAAAACCTCAAAGCTCATTCTGGTTCACAACCATAGAATGGCTTTTGAAGGGTATTGGAGCTAACAACCTCCCCCTTTTTTGATGATGGCAAATCAATACTTAAGAAAAGTTCTTGTTACCAAAATACAAATTAAAGAGTATGATTTGTTATCCAGAATAAGTTACTGTTTGAAGAGAGTAGTAACACTCATGATGTCAGAACAAAAAAAAATTGAATCCTTTCTCAAAGCAGAGGGTTTTGATTATAATCCAAGTAAGAGTGCATGGGATTCTTTTGACATACAAAATCATCAGTAAACCATAATAAGGTATCTAAACATATAAGAACAGCTATTCAGATAGTTTAACTAAGATACAGATAATTAGAAGGATTATGTACAATAATTCAAATAATTCAAAATTTATAATTTGGGAAGAATGCATGGGAGTACTAATGCACTTTACATTGTCCATATCAAACTTTCTGAGCAAATCCTTGGCATATTTTTCTTGATGAATCAGGATTCCATCCTTCTGCTGCTTGATTTGTAGTCCAAGAAGGAATTTAAGTTCTCCCATCGTACTCATCTCAAATTCTCCCTGTATAAGCTCAAAGAAATTCTTGAACAAATTTTGATTAGTTGCTCCAAAAATAATATCATCAACATAAACTTGAACAATCAAAAAATCATTTTTGTCATAAGAATAAATAAAGTAGCATCTTTCCTCTTTTAAAACTATTTTTAATCATAAAAGAACTGAATCTATCATACCAAGCTTTGGGAGCTTGCTTCAGACCATATAAGGCTTTTGAAAGCTTAAAGACATTGTGAGGAAAATTTTCATTTTCAAAACCAGGAGGTTGATTGACATAAACTTTCTCAGATATGAAACCATTTAAAAAAGCAGATTTTTCATCCATTTGAAATAACATAAATCCTTTATACGCAACATAGGCAAGTAGCATTTTGATAGCTTCTAGTCTAGCTACAAGGGAAAAAGTTTCATCATAGTCAATACCTTCTTGCTGAGTATAACCTTGTGCCACTAATCTTGCTTTATTTTTGACAACTTTTCAATTTTCATCAAGCTTGTTTCCGATCACCCATTTTGTTCCAATAGCAGATTGTCCTTTTGGTAGAGGGAATAAAGTCCATACGTTGCTCTTCTCAAACTGAGATGATTCCTCTTTCATTGCTTTAATCTAGTTTTGATCTGTCAATGCTTTGTCAATACATTCTGGTTGAATTTCAGAGATAAAAGCAAGATTGGATTCGCTTTTAACTGAAGATGTTGTCTAATTCCTTGAGAAAGTTCACCAATAATTTGGTTATGAGAGACAGCTCTTAAGTCTCTTACACTAGTATATCTTCGCTTTAGAGGGGTACCTTCTGGTTCTTCAAAAATATCATCAGAAATATGTTGACGAGAAGGAAGTTAAGAAATATCATCATCATTATTACTAGCGGCAATTTGAAAATTTTGTTGATTCTGGGAATTGTCATTTAATGACATAATTCCCATTTCTTCTTTTAGATCTGCAACCTTCTGATTCAAGTCATTTCTCTTTTCCATAAAGCTTATATGGATGGTCTCTTCCACAGCTTGATCTTCTTATTGAACACCTTGTAAGCTTTTGAAATAGAAGAATATTCTAAGAAGATTCCAAGATCAGATTTGGGATCAAACTTTGAAAGTTTGTCCTTGGTGTTAAGTATAAAACATTCAGATCCAAAGATATGAAAATAAGAAATATTAGGTTTTCTTCACTTCCATAATTCATATGGAGTTTTCTTGAGAATATGCCTTAAGAAAATTCGGTTTTGAATATATCAGGCAGTGTTAGCTTCTTCTGTCCAAAAGCCTTTTGATAAACCACTTTTGAAAAGCATAGTTTTGGCCATATTTTGCAATGCTCTATTCTTCCTCTCCACTACTCCATTCTACTAGGAGAAGAGAAGTTATGAGAAATGCCATTTTCATTGCAAAAGTTTTCAAAAAAAAATGATTTTCAAATTCTCCACTATGATCTGATCTGATGGAAGTAATACAAAAACCTTTTTCATTTTGAATTCTTTTTGAAAATGTTTTGAAGGAATCACAAGCTGCATCCTTATGGATCAGAAATATAACCCATGTAAATCTTGAATAATCATCCACTATGAGTAGACCATATTTCCAACCCCTAAGCTAGCAGTTCTTGTTGGTCCAAATAGACCAAGATGTAAAAGCTCAAGTGATCTAGTAGTTGAAACTACATTTTTACTATTGAAGGAACTTTTGGTCTGTTTTCTTCTGAGACAGAACTCATAAGAAGAGTCATTTTCAAAATTGATTTTGGACAAACTTTTTACTAGTTCCTTTGAGAAATCTCAGAAATCAACTTCATATGAGCATGACCAAACTTCCTGTGCCATAGCCACTTTTCGTCCACAAAAAAAGCTAAGTATTTTACATTTTGATCTAGAAGGTCATCCAGATATAATACATAAGTATTATTATGCCTTTTAGCAGTAAGAATAATTTTATCAGTAGTGGAATCTTTAATAATACACTGTAATGGTTCACACAACTTTGTAGCCTTGGTCATAGAATTGATTAATGCTCAGTAGGTTGTGAGTTAACCTTTCTACTAACATAACATCAGTTATTAGATTGGAATTGTTTTTACCAACATTACCTATACCAATGACTTTGGATTTAATTCCGTTGGCAAATTTTACTATTCCACCATCCTTGGGTATGACGTTTCTGAACCAGGATTTATGTCCAATCATGTGTTCGAAGCATCCACTGTCCAAATACCACTTCTTTTCCTTTTGATGTAGTGATTTAAGATATACTTGCATTAGAAGTAATTTTAACTTTAGGTACCTATATCTTCTTAGGTTCTTTTGTGTTAGTAGTGTTTTTAGGCTTTTTCACTTTCTATTTCATTTTTCTTTTGGAAAAGCATCTTTCAAAAGAGTGTCCCTTTTTGAAACAATATATACATATAGGAATCTAATTTAAGGAATCTTTGGATGATTGTTCATCATCTCCCTTCTCAAAGCCTAAACCAGTTTTGTGAAGATAAGGTTTTTAACCACCAAGCATCAAGTCCAGATTTTTGGAGCCATTAACCATTTTCTCTAGATCTAATTTGAGAAGTTTCATAGTTTTCTAAAGCTCAGAAACATCAGAAGATGACTTTGAGCCAGTTTCAGAAACTTTGATTTTTAGGGCTGTTATGGGTGTATTTGTTTCAGATTTTGGAAAAAAAAAATAATTTTGAAACTTAAATTTTATATATAATAGAAAAAGCTGAGAATTAATTTTTTTTTAGAAGCTACTTTTTTCAGCTTCTCCAAAAAAGCTAAAAACTGATTTTTTTGAAAATCTGATTATTTTAAAAAATTTATCTAAATATATGAAAACTGATTTTTTTCAATAAAAAAAGTGATTTTTTGCTGAAAAAAAGCACAAACAACTACACCCTTGTAATCTGTCATTCATGCCCAACCTTCTCTTTTTCAATCTTGAGTTTTTCAAACTCCAAAGATAGTTGTTGAAAATCCTTTTGTAGATAGGCATAATGAGAAACAAGAGACTTGGAATCATCCCAGAGTTCATCATAGGCTTTTTGAAGATTTTCAAAAGTGAGTTTAGGTTCAGAATCATGTACCTCAATTTCTTCATCTGAAACAATGTCAATCATGAAGCAGTGATTTGCTACAATTTCTTCTTCACTTTGTGATTCTGTATTTTCTTGTTCTTCATCTAGATCCTCCCATGTAGCCATCATAACTTTCTTCTTTGTAGTCTTTTTTCTTGAGGCTTTCTTTAGTCTGGGACATTCAGATCTGACATGTCCAGGTTCCTTGCACTCAAAGTAGATGATCTCATCTTGCTTGGCCTTGCCATTTTTATCTTTCTTGGGAGACAGGTTGTTCTTCTTCCTATTAATCCATGCTTTTGAGATCTTCCTCACTAAGTGAGTAATTTCATCACTGTCATCATTATCATAAGAGGAATCCTCTTCTTCGTCTTGTAATTCTTCTAAGGCTTTCAAGACTTTGGGAGATTCAATCCTTTTCTGAGTGGACTTCAAAGCAATCGATTTTCCTTTCTTGATAGCCTCATTTGCAGCTTCATTTAGATCAATCTCATGAGTCTTTAATGACCCGATGAGAGCATCTAAGCTAAGCACATTCAAGATGAAGTTTAGGGGCAATCTCCTGACACATTCAATAAAGTCAGATAAATCGATTAATAACATATATTAAATTTAGCGTAATTCCAGACATTATACTAAATAATTTCTCATAGTCTTTTACACAACAGTCTAAATTCCCTTTAGCTCTGGTATTTATAATTCATCCCAATTACTCTTATTTTTCTAATTAATTGATTAACAGCACAAATCAATTGCACTGTTTCTTTGGGATTGTTATCTTTTCGCTTTTTTGTAAATCCTTTAATATTTTTTATTTAGTTTCCGTAACTAATGGCATTTTTGTAATTATGGGCAAGTCTAGGGGCATCCCATGTCATTTCATATGTGGTCATCTCCATAGCCCAATTGGCTGAGAATTTAGTTTCTATGTTTCCGCTATATGATTCTGCTTCGTTTAAAACCTTATTTTGCTGATTCTATTTACTTAGGGACCTAAATGTTATTTTCTAAAAAGTGTAGAGGTAATTATGGAAAAAAATCTTTAGGGGTCAACATGTAATTACTAAAAGTTCTAGGCAAGGATGCAATTACCAAAAGTTTACATAGAGGTGTTTTTGCTTCATTTCTTAATTAGATGTATCTCTTTAATGAAACACAATAATTTAATCAACAGTGTTAAATAGAAGTACCATTTCTTCGGGATGTTACATTTCAAATGAGACATCTAACTTTTGCTCATACTACTTTGAGCCGCATGCCAAATCTAGTAGAACTAAAGTTAGTTGGAATGACAATGGCGGTGAAAGCTCAATTGAGCCAACCTTGTCAATATTCAACCAACCTGGTCATGTTGCTAGACGATGCAAGGATCAATGGTTGACTAGGAGGGAATAGAAATCTGCACATTTACATATATTTATAAATTGGGACGAAATGGAGTCATTCAAAAGGTAACTGATAAACTATTCTATTGTATTTTTTATTTTATAATTCCTTAAATTCTATATAATGGTAAATTGTGGTGATAAGCTGTCTTTTCTTGCATTTTGTCTAATTTTTATAGGTATTTTGAGCAACTATATGGTGAACAATCCTTTGAACAATTTCCCGAATGGTTCAAATAATTTGTATGTGTGATAAAGTGATTCTATTTTACTATTCATATTTTTGTTTTTGTATTATTATGTTATTAATTTTCCAATCTTTATATTTAGGTGCATGATTAGAGGAATAATGTAACTAATCCTCACTTATGCAATTTGTGTTGGGGTTCAAAAACTAGAGCTACAAGTTGACCAATGTGCCATGTCAATGGTTACAAGTTTCATATAGTTGAATAGGAAAAGGGAAAGAAAACTAACAACACTAGGGCTTATGTTGGGGAGATACAGGAGATGGAGAAAGTGATTGGCATGAAGTAGTTAATGAAATACTTAAATTAGAGTACCCTAGTAAACCTGTTAAAAAGGTTGTGCTATTTGCTTATGAATGGTATAATCCAACACGTCCTAGGGATATACGTAAATGCAATCACTACAAAATAATTAAGATTAACCGCACTAAAAGGTATGAAAATTTTGATTCATTTACCATCACCCAAAATGCAGGACAAGTTTATTACTTGTCATACCCTAAAAAATACAAATCTAACTAAAGGGCGGTAATAAAATGCAAACCAAGTGGTAAAGTAGAGCTTGAAGATGTATCTAATCAGCAAGCTTACCAAATTGATGATCCAAGCCCTTAGAAGGTTGTTGTTGATACCGATATCCCCTCTAATCTATGTTCCATCTCGGGGGAAGTTGATATAATTAAACTCCTAAGGCAGCATTAAATAGCCTAAGCTAATAAGAGGAATACTAACATTGAGGATAAGGATGATGACGAGGAAGACGAATTCGACGACGATGTTGAAACCGAGTGACAAAGATAGTCCTTAACTTTCTAAGTAACGAGGTGCCAAGATAGTTCTTTCGTAGATTTCAGGATTTTTTTTGCTTTTAGAATTATACTGTGATAATTTTATTTTATTTTTCTATAATTGATAGGTTTTATTTTTATTGAATAGCGCATATTTTTATATTTTTATAATTTTATATATATGGATTTGTAAATAATTAAAATAATAATTTGAAATATATAAATATTAATTTCTGATTTTAATAATAAAAATAAAAAAATATTCAAAAATCTTATTTATCGACGGAAAGTCCGTTGGTAATTATAAAGAAGTCGTTAGTAAAATTTGGTCAATGAAGATGTCTGACATTATTATTATTGACGTTTTTAAAATAATACTGACAAATATCCATCAATAAAATAAGAAATATTACCGACGGAATAGAAAAATCGTTGGTAATATTAATATTTTTTTATTACTGATGCGTCATTTATCGACGAATTATTTCTGTTAGCAAATCCGTTGATAATATTAATACCGATGAAATTTTTTTATTTTTCCTCTAGTAAATCCATCAGTAATTGACACTTTTCTAGTAGTGAAACTTCATAAAACTTGTATGGAATACTTATATCTTCATCCTTAAGCCCTTGAACCCAAGGAAGTCATAAACCTCCATACATTTCACCTAGGCATAGCCATACATATGGTGCTAGGAGGATGAACTTCCAAGTGCTCTCAAGCTCAACGAATCCAATATTTTGAAGGTATGAATTATAAAACTTTCTTATCCGCAAGTAAGGTTATCATATCCATTTTCTAGCCTTTGAAACTCATGAGAACCAAATGCCATCGAGACCCTCTATAGGCATTATAGCCACACATGTGGGGTCTAGTATGATTCCTCATGACCTTAGGCTTTGTTATTTAAAAAACTCAAGAAACAAATTCAAGAATTTAATAAAACAAGATGTCATCATATTAAGATGTTTAATATCATCATCTAGCCTTGGAAACATGTATAACCAACTCACCATCGAGACACTCATGTAGGCATGGCCATACTAATGATGTTTGGTATTGGTTTCCATGTATTAAGGCTTAAATAGTTAAAGAAACTCAAAAACATTTAGTAACTTGCAAAACTTTAAACATCTTCTTTGTGAAAACTTGACTAAGGTTCTTTTAAGCATTTTTATCAAACATTTTGTGTGCAACTCAATAGTTGTTCCCATATAGAAAGTGTCACCTTTATAAAGCATCATCAAAAACATGATTTTTCAAGCTTTTAGGCATCACAAATGAAGGTATACTAATATATATGAATCAGACACTTAAATTTCATCAAATGTCATCCAAAAACTCTTCAAAAACATGACTTAAAGGTGGCTGCCCATACATGGCCGAAAATACAATTATATGCACCAAACATGATGATTTTCAAGCTTTTAAGTCTAAAAACCAAAGAAACTCATATGTATATGAGTTAGGCATGCTCAAATCACCAAGTACCACTTAAAAACACAAAAATAAGGACTCAAACATTCAGCCCTTGAACATGGCCGAAATAAGAGAAAAGAATAAGAGCTTCGATGGACTAACATGAAGATTTGAAAACATAGACCTATCATGCATGGGATAGACTTGCAAACAATGATAGATGCAACCATAAAATCCAACAAATAAAGATCATCCTCTTAGCCATAAGAAGGCCATGAGTCACCACGAAGAAGGACAAGGTGAGTTATTTCACAAAGATTCAAGAGAATAAGGATTTAATCTCAACCATAAGAACCCCAAGTCATCATCTTTTTAAGAACTTTATGAAGGCTTTAAGAACCTTTAAAAAGAAGTTTTAAATATGAAAATATGAAATAGAACTCAAAGAACACAAGAAATGACAAAGAACTCATGCATGGATCCTTAAAGTGAGAAAGAAAAACCCTACATAGTGTAGGGAGCTCGAAACTCGAATTGCAAGGTGTTGGGAAGCATCTTCTACTAACGCTTTAATCCATGTTTGATGGCTTAAATTCAAGTTATGAAGGTGCAGGATTATGGTGTTTGATGGTGGAGGAAAAGGGTGAAGATTTGATGGTGTTTTCTTGAAATTTTTAAAGCTAGAATGATGCAGAAGAGGAGGAAGGTGTTTCAACCAAGAGAGGAGGTTTTGGGCAGAGTTCTAAAGTGTGGAATGGTGTTCGTATTGGATCTATTTATAGACAAAGGCTAGGATTAGTGATAGGTTAATTACTTGATTAGTTTTTGCTTAATTAGTTAGTTAATTATCAAGACTATCATTAACCAACGTACAAGCTTCATAAATATTATTTATAGACTTATTAGAATGATAATCACATGAGTCATAATGAATTAAGAGAGTATTATATAAGCAGTGTAAATATGATAATTTGACCTTGACTAGTTAAGCTTATTTATAGTTAATTATTTCAAATAATTAGTAAATGATAAAATTTCTCTAATCTATCATTAAAATCATATTTATATATGTATATTATATGGTTACATGCTCTTAAATAAAATTTTAGCCCTAATTTCTCATTTTTTAGGTTTTTACATGTTGACTCACTAAATTAAGGCAAATTGGTTTATTAAATTATCAAACTACTAATTTATTTTAATTTTAATCTTTGAAAAATATTCCCACATGGTTTCAAATGGTTCTACATGAATTTGGGTGGTTGGAATGTGTTCAGATGTGTTTGACACATTAAATGCAGTATAAAAGGTCATTTTGACTGTTATCTTAATCCTTCTACATAATTCTTCAAGTTTCTTCATTCTTCACCCATTCTCTCTATTTTTCTTATAAATTCCTATTATTTGGAGTTTATTTAAATATTATCTCAGCCATTACAAATTAATTGGCCATTGGTTATATTTTCATGTATTTTTGAACAATTTACTAGCTTCATTAGTTAGTTAATTAACTATAGTTCAAATATTAATTTATTGCACCATAAAAACTCTTCCCATGTAATAATATGATGAAAATGGTGTGATTTTGGGGCTAAGTATGCTAAATAGGTTTTTGACTTATTAATGTTAGCAAAAGATTAGCTTTGAATTGTCAAAACTATCATAAACTCACTTGATTTTTCTTAAACTCTTAATAAAATATTACTATTCTACATGTGGCTTATATAAGCATGAAGTCATGATGATGTCATGGTAACTAGTGAGTGGTTAGTGAGCTTAATTGAGGTTTAGTTGATTATTTTGTGATTAAGAAATTAATTAGGTGATTTATGCTTATGAGGCCCAATCTCGTGGTCCTCCTAGCCATTACTGGAATTACACTGAAACATTGTCCTATGGTAGATTAAAGTGACCTTATAGGGTTTTTGGTTTTTGAGGCCTATCATGCATCCCGGTAAGGTTATTTTTATGTAATCATATAAATATTCTTTAAATTTGCTAGAAAATAATATTTATTTTCAAAATTATATTGAGCATGTATTTATAATTTTTTTAGAATTTTTGGGGTTTTTTAGGTAGTTTTTGGCCTTTCGTAAACCCTTTAGTATTTTTGGTCTATTTACCATCGGAGTTTCTACTATAATTTCTATATCTGTAACTAATGGCATTTCTTTAATTATTGGCAAGTTTAGGGGCATCCTATGTTATTTCACACTTGGATACCTTCGTGGTTCAATTAGCAGAGATTTGAGTTTCAATGGTTCTGCTACCTTACTCGGTTCCACTAAAATACTTTTTCTGCTAATTCTAATAATGCAATGACCTAAATATAATCTTCTAAAAGTTCAAGGACCTAATCATAATTAAAATGTGGGGTCTAAGTGTAATTGCCAAAAATATTGAGGCAATTCCATAAGTATTAAAAGTTCATATTACAAGGGCACTTTCATCATCATTTCATAATTTTTTATATACGACAACACCGTATTTTCAATGGCAGTGTCACATTATCTTATAATTCTCTGTATGAGGATTGTTATGACATATCATTACTTGAGAAATTCTCAAACTGCCTAAGAGAAATAAATCAAAGCTTCTATTACACTATGTTAAGAAAAATGTGGATGTTACAAAGACAAACATTAAAATGGCACTTAAAGATTATGCTTTTATTGGGTCAAACTATACCTGTGGTTTAACTTCTTTACCATCAAAAGGAAAAGAAATGACACTTTGAATGCTTATTAAAATTGCTGGTCATTCATATTCCATTTTAATCAGAAGTATCAAAAATCATCACTTCGAAACATGAATACCGTATTATTATGAAGAGTCTTTCCTGTAACGTACGAAAAATTTTATCGTCAATAACTGAGTTGTTCGGTTTTTATTGAATAAGTGGATTTAATCGAAATTCGATTAAGCATTTAATTAAGGCCAATTAAGTGTGATTTAGAAGTGATTAAGCTTGATGGAATTAGATTAGGATCATAGAAAATCTCACAGAATTTTTCTGAAACCGGTGTACCGATTTAAGAGAAAGCGGTAAGATTTCTATAATTTAAACTGTCAGAACAGGATCAATAGAAATTATACTGCGAGAACCCTAGGATGGATGGCTAAGATTTACCAACTTACCCATGCAAGTGGCGCCATCTCAACCCTCCATATGGGCTGCCAAACCAAGTTGAATAACCTACCCAAATCCACCAATCACATGTAACTTACTTTAGAAGTTTTTAAATTTCCCTTTTCTGCCCTTGTAGATTTCAACCCTTATATGCTGACCCCTCTTCATTCTTTTCTCCTTCATCTCTTCTCATCTCAACTCATATCATCTTCATCTTCCACAAACCGTCAAGCCACAACAAGATTTCTTCAACTCCAACCACAAATCTAACAAGAATCACACTTGGGAAAGGTAAGAATCCAACTTCTCTTCTTGTTTTTATTAATTTGGGGCTGTGTGGGTGTAACATTCCCATATAACGTAATAGGAAGTGATGAAAATGTCCTTGGGCAAACTTTTGTTGTTTACAACCCTGCCCCCTTAACTTTCTAGAAAATGACATTTAGATCCTCATATCAATAGGATTAGTAGAATAAGGTTTTAAATGAAGCAGAATCGCATAGCGAAAATGTAGAAACCTAAACCTCGGCTGATTGAGCCACGGAGGTATCCATATGTGAAATGACATGGGATGCCCCTAGACTTGCTCATAATTACAAAAATGCCATTAGCCATGGAAAATGGAAAACAGAAGGCCCTAAATTTGCAAAACATTTAAGTTTCACAGTTAATCGATTTATTCATTTTTATTGAGTTTGTAAAGTTAATTAAAAGTTAATTAAAGGTTAACTAGGAGTTGATTAGAAGTTAATTAGAGAGGTTAGGATTAAGAAGAATTCAAATAGACATAAAGAAAAACTCACAAAATTCTTCAAAACCGTCTTGCCGATTTGCAGGAAATCGGCTAAGATTTGGTATTTTAAACTGTCGAAACCGAACCAATAGAATTATATGCCCAAAACCCTATGACTCAACGGCTGAATACTCAGTCACTTACTCATCTATTGGTGGCACAAGAAAGGCCACAAAATGATGAAGGTTGGCAAAAATGTGGCCACAAGGTCTCATCCAATCAAAACCCACATTTTCAACTACCTCATTAAGGCTTATATGATATATTCCTTCCCTTTCCCTTCAACTGACTTGCGCCTCCCTCTTCCCTTGTTCCAGCCTTTTTCTTCTCTTCTCCTCTCAATTTACTCCATCAAACCTTCAAGCTTGATAAGGTTCCATCAATCCAAACTCCAGAATCTAGCAAGATCACATATAAGAAAGTAGGATTCAATTTCTGTTCTTAATTCCTCTGAACTGTGGTTACATGAAATTTTACTCTTATTCATTTATTTGATGATATACTAGATGTACTTGATGGTTTATGGTTGGATTAACATGAAATATTGAGTTAGAATTAAAGTTAGAAGGAGAAACTAGAAGAAGTGGAGAATTAGGATGCTGCCTAGGTGAGAAACCCCATGGCAGTCCATACGGCAAAGTGTACGGCTTTGCCTACAATTGTTTAAAATCAATGAAACTATTTTTAAATGAAAATAGACATTCAAGGCTTTCCATACATATATAACTTAAGGCTATTGGATTAGTATTGAGGGAGATATGAATTTTGGAAGTTTGAGCTAAGTTTCTAAGTTTGATTCTAGGTAGACTAGGTTATTCAGGGCAAAACTTACCCTATACAACTTGGAATTGAATGAAACTAACTTTGTTAGAAAGCTTACACATAGGATAACATCTCATAAAAATTTCAGAGTTAGATACAGTCCCGTTTGCTCGTAGTGGTTCAGAGAAATTTCCCTATGTGCAAACTAGGCCAAAATAGGGCAGTTCAAGAAGGTTAAATTTCAGGGCTTATATCTCAAGTTATACTCATTTAAATGATATAAACTTATTTCATTTGAAAGCTTGCTCTGTTAGCTTTACATTGATATATAATTCGCATGATTTCACCCAAATTTCTATTTTTGGTGAATTTTCTATTATAAAAGTGTAATTCCAGCTAGAAATAGGACAGTTTGGAATAAAACACAAATAACTTGAGTCAATATCGGAATTCGTGTAACGTCCTCCTTTGTATAGTACTATGCTTAAGTCATAGTACTCTGCTCTGGAGTTGTTACTGTTACCTGAGCAGACCTTACCAGACAACAACTTTAGCCATCTTAGAATCTTCTCGATATATCTGAAGATAACACAGAAACAAGAGTGAGAATTTTAAATTCTCAGTAGGGTTCGCTAAGAAATTCTGTACAGTGCCATCATTATTATCTCCAGCTGCTTTGATTTATAAAAAAAATGTGAGCATGCTTACTAAACTGTTCAGTTTTATAGTCTGAAAAATACATTGTCTGAAACAGAAATCATTTTATTCATGCACTTGTCATTTGGGAGAGCCAATACACGAAAAAGTCACGAAGCATATTACGCATAATAACTATAACATATTAAAATATAATAACACTAACATACTGGAAACTTTAAATTTTCAACTGCCTTCACTTGTACTTGAACTTATGCAGATATACATAATTGTCTTTCCTTTCTTGGTCTTTCTTTACTTGTCATGCACATTCCAGAGTATGATCGTCATGTCATACCCCATCGGAGTGTGATCGCCATGTCACATTCCTTAGGATGTGGTCATCATACCATATTCTAGAGTATGATCGCCATGTCATACCCCATCAGGATGTGATCGCCATGTCACACTCCTTAAAATATTTTCACCCTGCCACGTCCCAGAGTATGATCGTCATGTCATACTCGCTCGGGATGTGATCACCATGTCACATTCCTTAGGGGTGGGGTCCTTATGCCACATTCCGGAGTATAATCGCCGTGTCATACCCTTCGGAATATGGACTCGTTATCATATCTTTTATTATAAAGTCATAAATACATACGCTTCGTGCCTTAACCTCAAACAAATATACTTGCTTAATGTTCATACACATCACAAAACAACATTAGCACAACAACCTTTAGGATTATCACTAACTTCTGACAGAAATTCGGCAGCACAACGGATCGAGTCCGCTTCGCCATGAATAGTGCTAGCCAACCAGTACAATTGTACAAATTACAATTCAATATAATTCAGCAATCATACATGTACATTCCTAGATTCATTCATTAGTTTCAACCAAGCATCAATGGAGCTTTTAGCTTATTCTGCCTTATTCTGTCCGGTTATGGTATATCCCACCTTTATTTCAATTTAACTCATTCAAACCTAATTTTTGGATATGTTGTAGCCTTGTGTGTCTAGTTTCTAACCTCTTTGTTCCCATCTAATTTTGATATCTATAGCTCAAGATATTTAGATTTTATCCCGGCCTGCCCAATGGCTAGCCAGAATCAAGCAACTAAAAGTAAACATCCACTAAAAATCGAAAACTGACTCAAATTACACGAAATGGGATTCATATTAAAGCTAACAGGGTAAAGTTTTATCTGCAAAAAGTTCCATTCATTTGACTTAGTAGGGCTCGAGTTACAAGCCCCGAATTCTGACCTTCCTAAACTACCCTGTTCTGGCCCGGTTTGGACATAGGGCAACTTTCTTGGATTACTGGGAGCAACTGGGACCTTATCTAATTTTGAAATTTTTATGCGACATTTTTCTATGTGTAAGATTTCTAAAAAAGTTAGTTCCACTCATTTCCAAGTAGTATAGGGCGAGTTCTACCCTGAACAACCCAGTCTGCCAAGAACCAGAGTCAAAACCCTAGGTTGAAATTCAAAAAATCATATCTCTCTCGTTTCTAATCCAAAAGCTTTATATGATATATCTATGGAAATTCCTAGATGTCTAGTTTCATATAAAAATGGTTCCACCCAATTTAATCGGCTGTAGGCGGAGCCTCCACTGTACGGATTGCCGAGGGTTTTTGGTTCTCTAACCCATCAGCTCTTCCAATTTTCATTCTTTCTTGCTTCCACTTCGGTTTAATCAAACAAACAGCCCAAAACCAATCACATATCATCATAAACATTCATTTAACACATCAAAGAAGGTGAAAATAATCCAAGCCCAGCCAGCCAAGTCCATAGATTTGAGGCAAATATTAAACTCCTACCTTAATTCCAAGTGATTTTGCTGGATTTTGAAGGTTTGGATGAGCAAAGCTTGAAGTGGCTTGATGTTGGCTGGAGTTTTGTGTATGAAGAAGAGAGAAAGAGAGCTGAAAGGAAGGGGAGAAGGTGGCACAAGAATGGGTCAGAATTGGGTGATAAAGGAGTTCAAAAATCTGATCACATGGGTGGTGTCTAGGAGGCCTTCTTCTTGAAATTTGATTGGCTTAGAATGCTTGGCTGAAATTCAGCCAAGCTTCTCCATGGGGTGTGGCCAAAGTGGCACCACCTTTGGGGCTTAAGTGGCTAAGTTATCAGCCTTAGATGCTAGGGTTTTAAGCTTGCAATTCTATTGGTCCGGTTCCGGCAGTTTAAAATACCGTAATTTTACCGATTTCCTTTAAATCAGTAAATCGATTTTGAAGAATTGTGTGAGGTTTGTATGAGTTTCTATCTTAGCTCTAACTTCTCTAATTTAACCTCTAATCAACTTCTGGTTAACCTCTAATTAACTTTTTAATTAACTCTACAAACCCAATAAAATCGAGTAAATCGATTAATAGTGTACGTTAAATGTTTTGCAAAATTTTAGGGACTTTTGTTTCTATTTTTCAAAGCTAATGGCATTTTCGTAATTATGGGTAAGTTTAGGGGCATCCCATGTCATTTCACATATGGATACCTCCGCGGCTCAATCGGCTGAGGTTTAGGTTTCTACGTTTCCACTACGTGATCCTACTTCGTTTAAAAACTTATTCTACTAATCTTATTAATATGGGGACCTAAATGTCATTTTTTTAAAAGTTTAGGGGCAAGGTGGTGAATAACAAAAGTTTGTTGTCATTATTTCCTATTACGTTATATGGGGATGTTACAATTCGGAACTCAGAACTTAGCAAATAGAGAACTAGATCGGGTATACTTAATATTGAACTCGGAACTAAGCAAATAGAAAACTAGATTGGTAAAAATTAATGTCAGAACTTGGAACTTAGGGAATACATTCATAAAAGTCTTGGAAGAACAATTATGTATTAATGTCGGAAATTGGAATCACATAGCACATAAAATACTTTGAAATCGAAAGTCAAGGACAAGAATATAAAGCCTAAAATACCTAAACCTGGAAGTCGAGGGTTTTCAACACAAACCCAGAAGTCGGGAATCAAAACATTAACCTTATATACATAACCCCGGAAGTTGGAACTTATATAATCTCAGAACTCGGAAAAAACGTAATCTCGGAAGTTGGTCCTAAGCTCAAACTCGGGAACATTAATAAAAGTTTAAAATTTGCAAGATAGATTAAGACTTAAGATTTTAAACTTGCACTTAATTACCTAAGCTTTACTCATAAGACTTTGTTGTGTGTGATAACTAATGGAGATATAATGTTCTATATTGGAGTTGCTATTTGGTTAAAATTTCTTGGTTATTGGCACTATTCATTGGAAAGCGGATTTGATCCGTTATACTGCCTAATTTTTGGCAGAATTTTATGAAATTATGATAATTTCTGATATGAATGTTCATGATATGAACATGAAATTCTATATGAAAGGATATATGAAAGTAAATGATAAAGCATATGTATAAGTGTATTCAGCATGTCCATGCACGAATATATATGAGAATGAAAGGATATGAACATATTAAATGTGGATCTTTTCACTTGGAGGCAATTATGAGATCCCTCCTTGTGAAGGCAGTTAATTGGGTTCCTCCCTATGAAGGCAGTATAAAACTATGAGATCCCTCTACCTTGGAGGCACGTGGTCAGATGAGATCCCTCTACATTGAAGGCAAGTGGTCAGTAGAGATCCCTCTATTCTTGAGGCACGTGACCAGGAGAGATCCCTTCAATTTAGAGGCACGTGGCCAAAATGAGATCCCTCCAAGACTAGAGGCACGTGGATCCCCTTGTAGGTTAGTTCTGTATGACGACAGTCACAAGTTGAGCTCACTCCTAGATCAGACTACCCAAGGGTAGTAAAGACCAAAGATTAAACTTATGTAAGCACACTAGGGACAGCGATACGTAACGCCTAGGTGTACCAAGTAACGAAAGTAAAGAAAGTTAACAGGAGAAATAATCAGTTGTATCAAATGTATTGTTGCACTCATAAATGCATATTATTCAGTTGTTCATTGATCTATGATATGCTATGCTTATGCTTCAGTTCTTTTCCTTGCTTATTAAGAGACTAATCTTGTGTATATGTAGATAGTAATTATTCTGCTGCAAGTATGTTTAGATTCTTCCTTTGATTAACAAGTGTATGAATAAAATAAACTCTACTTTGGATAATACATTTTTGAACTATAAAATTGAAAAATCTATTAACATGTTCACCTTTTACATAATAAACCAAAGTAGCTGGAGATAATAATTAATTGAATCCTACTGAGAATTTATAATTCTCACTATATTTCTATATTATCTCCAGATAGTTCAAGAAATATTGGGGACAGCCAGAGGTTGCTATTAGACAAGGTTCATTCAGGTAACAGTAACAACTTCTAAGTGTGGTGCTATGACTTAAGCATAGTACTATACTTGGGAGGGTGTTACAGTGGGGATCTTGTTTTCCTCATGATATTGATGTGATTTGGAGTGATGATGATGGTTTATGATTGAATTTGCATGTGTGTTATGATTGGAATTGGTATGAAAGAACTTGAATAAAAGAGAAAACTCAAGAAGCTGTTAGAGTCTTTCCTCAGCGGTCTGTACAGCTGAGTGTACGGCTCTGCCTACAGCTATTTAAATTTCATAAATTTATTTTTATATGAAACTAGACATTTAGGGCTTTCCATACATATATAATATAAGGTCATTGGATCAATATAAAGGTAGTTATGAATTTTTGAAAGTTGACCAAGAAATCAGGACTTTCATCCAGGTAGTGTGAGTTGAGAAGGGTGTAACTCACCCTACACAACTTTAATTCGTGTGAATCCAATGTTGTTTGAAAGCTAACATATGAGGGAACATCTCATAAAAATTTTAGAGTCAGATTTATTGCCAACTATCCCCAGTACATCAATGAAATTCACCTTAAGTTCAATCCGGGTTGGAATAGGGTACTCTAGTACGGTCAAGTTTCGGGGCTTATATCTTGAATTATACTGATTCAAATGATATGCAACTTGTTTCATCATTGCTCTGTTAGCTTTACATTGATAAAAATTTCGCATGATTTCACTCAATTTTATTTTTGGTGAATTTTCTCTTATACGAGTGCAATTCTGTCTAGAAATAGGGTAGTCTGGAATAAAACACAAATAACTTGAGTTAATGTCGGAACTCGGAACTTAGTGAATAGAAAACTTGATCGGGTATACTTAATGTTGAACTCAGAACTTAGTGAATAAGAAAACTAGATCAGGTATAGTTACTGTCAGAAACTTGGAACTTAGGGAACACAATCATAAAATTCATGGAAGACCCATTTAGCGATTTATGTCGAAAATCGGAATCACACCACCCATAAAACACTTTGAAATCAAAATCAAGGACAAGAATATAAAACATAAAATACTTAAACCCGGAAGTCGAGGATTTTCAACACAAACTCAGAAGTCGGTACCAGAATATGAAACCTTATACCCGAATCCTGGATGTTGAGAAAACTAGGATGCTTTAAAACTCTTATATATGTAATTCCAAAACTTGATCCAGAATCAATCTCAGAGATCAAACATAACCCCGGAGGTCGGAACTTATATAATCTCGGAACTCGGACCCAATTCAATCTTGGAAATTGAACTCAGCAACATCAATAGAAGTTAAAAGCTTGCAAGATAGATTAAGACTTAAGATTTTAAAACTTACACCTAACTACATAAGACTTTATTATATGTGACAACTAATGGAGACATGATGTTCTATATTGTGTTTGTTGTTTGATTAAAATTTCTTGGTTGTCTGGTACTATTCATGGGGAAGCAGGTACGATCTATTATGCTACCAAAAATTTGGTAGAGATTTCAATTAATATGAATCTACAAGTTATGCATGCATTGGTCAAAGTATTAGATAAGCAATGCTACCTTTATAAGAATGAGGAAGGATTTCCATGTGACTTGGACTAGCCTCTGAAGAAAGTTAAGGGGAATAGATCAGTGGGGAAGTCAAGGAAAGTAAACTCGGCAACCTTATATAGGAACGAGCTCGATCCTGAAAAGCGAACTATTATCCAAGAGTTTTATGGCCAACAGACTCCCAAGGGACCAAGTATGGAAAAATAAGAGTTAAGGTCAAGTGCATTATTTATTATGCATATTCCCAATTACTATTATCATGCATTGTGTTAATTGCACCATTGGATGTTATATACATATCATTGTTCACTTTATGGCTGTTATTTAACTATGCCAAAGACACAGGTCTGGTTGTTTAATTCTCTGTTTAATTTCCTTTATCTCCTTAAGTAAAACCAAGCTGTGTTTTGGGCTATGATTTCTATAACTAATTGAGTAGAATATCTTGTTGATGCAACATTTTCTTTTAATTAACCAAAATCCGAAACAACTGAGAATGACAGTGATGACAGATATGTATAAACTTAGGATTCCTACTGAAAAATTCTTATTTCTTACCCTACCATATATTTTTGCATCATTCTCAGATCATGGAGAACGCGGCAACCGGTGTCCTTTTCATCGAGTTCCTTGAGCTCCACGTTCATCTTGATCCATTCATAGATTCCATGTACATATCCGGTAGATGTTAGTTTTGCTTTTACTTCTTCTTCCAGAGAGACTTTGCGGTACTATTCATGCACTCGCTATTCGACCCTGTCGTCCCTTATATAGCCATCCCTCTCTACATGGCACACCCATTCCCTCCTCCACCACCAGCGTCTGCAGTTCCCATGGCTCCGCCAGCCTCACCACTACAGTAGATCCTCTCTGTCTCTATGTTTGAGCAGGATCTGTCGGAGGCAGCAAGTTCGTCTTCCTCGTCTTCTGCTCCGAGTGTGGATTATACTCATGCTAATGCCGGTATAGTGAATGGATTCCTTTCCTCGGAATCCACCTAGAGTGCTTGTACAGTGCAGTGTTAGGATATGGCCCTCTTTTGGCATTTTGGGCCATAGGCGATAGTTTAATGGATGTTACATGTAGATAGCTGATACATGAAATGTCCCATAGGGACCAGTTAGGGTTCTGATTTTAGTGATAGGCCAATTTATTTTGTCTTAGCGGCCTCATTTTATTACCCTGTTATGTTTTATGTATCTTTTGACAACTTTGAAAACAGATGTTTATGTACCTATGTATATAACGCAATTTCAGAAATTCCGACTATTCTGCAGTTTTATTTATTTTACTTTATTCTTGCTACATTGATTGTCTAGTACTTATTCCACAATCGAACAGGAATTTATTGAAGAGAATAGTTAGCTCTATATGGGTAATTAAGAATGAAACGGAAAATGAAAGTTAATCAGCTAGTCACGCGTAATAACTTATCAGATAATAGATTATGACTTAAGCATAATATTTTGTCTGGTAAGGTGTTACATTTCCAACGATCTCGATCGATATATATACATGCATAGCTTAAAGGCTTCCAAAAATCACATTCGAATTTCAATCCATGTCCACTGTATTTATTTGGTGTATTGAATAATACATGTCTAGTACAAATTCAAATTATTGTCCCTTCTTTTTATTTTAAGTAATATCTATCTTTTTTGATATAAAAACTGTAATTTAGTGTAAGTATTTTATTAATAATAAAGTTTAAATAGGAAAAGACACAGGAATTCTTAGTGAGTGTAAATGCTAATAAGTTGTCTTTCATCAAATAATTAGAATGTTTTCTTTTTTATTTTTTTAATAACTGAAAAGTTTAGATGGATTCGACACTGATAATCCTACCAAGGGATTAAAGCATAGGCCCTGAGCTCAAAAAGTGCTTATAAGATACTTACAATATCGCCTAACAACTAGGTCTTCACATCAGTAACTGGAATCAAACTAATATTTTCGTGAGATACAAGCTCGTTTCTTACAAACTATATTAATCTGGCAACTAGATTGTTTCTTTTCTAGAAATAACATTGCGCAGAGCTCACAAGAAGTAAATGTACACTACAGATAAAATAAAAAAATAAAGAAGAAAATAACATTACCCTTACAACACCTTCTCAAACATAATACTATGCTTAAGTCATAATATTATACTCACGAGTCTGCTACTTATTCTAGCTTACCTTTATCATTTTATCCATATATAGTAAGTCATAGCGCGTATCATTGTGATAAAATATGGATTTATCTATCTACTTATCAATGTAATAGTCATACGTGGTTAAATTCATAAAATAAAGCGTAGCATGTCAGAAAGTAAGGAAAGATAAAAATACAGAAAGGAAATTTACAGTAAATATTTTACAAAACATTCACCAAATATTTACAAATCTCAATATGAGAATAGAAACAAAAACAAGTCTGTGGCCCAAGTTTATATAAAGAAATACTCAAAAGAAGGTCACTCTATATAGCTAGCACTATGATTCTAAAGGTCCATCAAACTCCCCTAATCAGATACCACAGAAAAGAACCCACTCTCAATAAAGCCTACAAACCTAGAACCACCAAGTGAACCATTACCTACATCAGCACGCACCCTAATCCCTTCCTTGAAGCATCTCAATAAACTTTGAATAGTCCATAATCTGGTAATATCGACACTTGTGTTGTGGTTAGCTTCTCCTTCAATTCCTAGAAACTCTATTCACATTTTAACGTCTACTCGAATGAGGCATTTTTTCTGGTCAATTTAGCCAAGGGTAATGCTATATGGGAAAAACACTTGATAAACCGCCTATAACATCCGATCAAACCTAGAAAACTTTTGACTTTAGTAATGGTAATTGGTCATTCCTAACTTACTACTACCTTAACCTTACTAGGGTCGACAAAAATTCCTCCTTAAGACACTATATGCCTTAGAAATTTTACCCTCTTCATCCAAAATTCACACTTGGACAACTTAGCATAAAGTTTCTGATACGGCCCTGGTAAGTATACCAAGTTGTACAAATAATGAGTGATAAGTGAAGTATCGTTCCACAATGGTAGATCAAGTATCGAAAAGTTTAACGGAAAAACTATTTGGATTGAATGAATTTATTGATGCTGAAAATTAAAATACAAATTAAATAAATAAACTAGAAAAATAATAATGTAGATGGATGCTAATAGGGTGGACAAATGCAATGGGATAAATGCTAAGGTTAATTAATTTCATCTATTGTAGACACATTTACTATGAATTATCGGAAGAGATGACACGAGAAGGGGGATTGAATCGTGTCCTAACTAAAATTTTGAACCTAAAAACTTTTCAAAACAACTTTCTCAAGTCCAAGACCTGGAATGTGGAAGCAATGTGGTTAGAAATAATAGGTATTTATTTTATACAAGAATATATTTGAATGATTTAAAGGCTGCACAATTTGAAGATTGAATAAAGACTACAAGTAAAGTAAAAGAGATAGAATGATCACATAGCAAGATTTATCCTGATTCGGCCAAACAAATGCCTATGTCCAGTCCCCAACTCTTTGTTGAGATTTTTATACCACGAGTGTTCTTTTTTGAAGCATCTTCAAGCTTTTATAGTTGAGTAGTCTTTCTCTAACCTCTCCAAGCTTTACAACCAAGTAGTATTTATTCTAACCTCTCCAAGCTCACTTTGACCACTATCAGGTTTGGTTACAAGAGATTTGGTAAAAAAGGTTTGTGTTTACACTCACACTAAAAGTTCTTTATAGAGTATTGATCAATTACATGTAGTATGTGACTTCTCTAACTTCTCAATATGATAATGTTATCTATTACATATGATTAGAGAAGATTTTAAAACAAGAGTTACAATGAGTAACTTTCTGGACTATTTAAAAGTCTAGAAGGTTGAAGAATGAAACTATTGCAGCTTACAAAATATTTGAACTTCGTCTCTATCTTCTTCTTCATATTCTAGCTTTATATAGACTTCTGGATGTTACTGTTGGAGCTTGTAGATCTTGAGCCTTGTGCTACTTTGATCCATTAGTCTATGACTAGAAGGAGAAGGTACATTTTATTTCTTCACCAACTTTTCAGACTTGTCGGCACTTCTTTTGCAACTTGTCAATTCATTGTTGACATTTTTGAATTTCTCAATGAAGCATATGGAAGAAGCTTTCAAGGTGAGATACATCGTGGGAAGTCACCTTCTAGATCAAGTCATCCTTCTAAATGAGATGTAATCTTTCTCGTGGCATGTTTTTCCTTTTTGGTGCTATATTAGCATCCTTATGAACTTTCTATCTCATTCCTGAGTGAATAAACATATAGGACACAAAATGGTTGTTCCAATATAATCATATTCAAGTGAAGTACCAAAGATCTAGATGCTTGGTTTGGTACAATAACCATTTAACTTCAAAGTAGATGATTTTACTCATGGAAAAATGCATTTAATGAAAACAAATTGTTTGCTATCCAAGAAATTTACTTAAAGCTTGATTTGATATTCATCAAAACCTTAAAGCTTGAAATGTTGCAAGCTATGAGATTATTTTAGTTGGGCATTGGAGCATACATAAATCTCTATTAATCAGTTCCTATCCTAATTTCTAGCCTCTCTCAAGGTCAAGCAATATCTTTATCCTAAATTGATTGTCTAATCTCTTCGCACAAACTAATTTAGGTAAAGGTTGAAGCTCTATAGGTTCTTATGATGACTGCATGAACCGTATTTGCCTATCTCTAGTTTTCGCTCAGCTTACGGTGTTTATGTTAAGAGGCTTTATTCACAAACCCTCTCGAGTTATTATAAATCCCCAAATCAATTAATTGGTGATCAAGCATTAAAGGCATTAAGTACAAACAAAAACACTGAGAAATTAAGATAGAAATAAGATTAACATTAATTCATAAGAAAAATTGTCATACAAAAATGTTCCATAAATGCCCTAGCAAAAGAAAATTAGTTCATGACTAGATAAAAGTAAATAACAAAAGAGTATGAGGATGAAAAGACGAAAGAACAAAATGCAATAAAGAAATCAGGCTAGAGACAAGAAATTTGAAAGAATATGGATCTCTTTGCATTGAATTTTTCCTCTGAAATCCTTGAATCTTTGCCTTCAATCTCTCTGGAAAAAGTCTTCTATCTTAGGAAGTGTCTAGATGTGTCTAGAGATCCCTCTTCTGATCTTATGTGTTGCCTTTGATAGTCCACAGATCTCTTTTCTCGAAACTTGGCCCAAGCCCACTAATTTCTGCAATTGTGGTCACGCTATAGTGTAAGGGTTGTGTTATAGTGCAACTAAAATTCTTAGGCCAACTCGATACTGCACTGTAATGCAAAGGCTATGCTATAGTATCCAAAATTGATTTCACTTGCAAAAAACGTGCTATAGTGCAACACAAAAACTTGATCTTCTCTATTCTATGGCAGTGTGCTATAGCGCAAAGTGTTCAACCTGCATTCTTCCTTTGGCCACTTCTAACTTCTTTCTGGTCCGCTTGCACCTAACGACAATCAAATAACCCAAATTAAGTATCCAAAAATATATGAAAATAACATAAACTCAAAATACTAACTAATCTACTAATTAACTAAAATAAACCAAAATATTACCAAACTAAACAATTACATCCTAAATCAAATAGAAACTATAAAAGATATAACTCACTAAAGGGAGTTATCATAGCCCCCAACATAAGAACTTGCTTATCTGCAAGTAAGACTCAAATAAAAACTAAAAACAAAGAAAGAAAGGACTCAAACAAAAATACTCAAAACAAAAGACTTACTACACAAAATGGTCAGATAGAAGTTGTTGTCTATAGAATTCCTTATCATTGTTCCATAACTCAACTCAAAAGTTACCAAGAATCCAAGTCTAAGTGACAAGACTATCTAATTATGCAACTACATTGTCAAAAGAATGGATCAAGTGTGTGTGTGTATAAGAGAAAACAACAAAAAACTGACTCACCTTATGTTTATGCAATCTTTAAAAAGAGACAAAAGCATCACAATACCCATAATTCTCTCTTTATTTCTCAATAAGTGTCATTTAGCCAAAGATCAAAAGTACTTTTTCTTAGCTTGTAACGGTAGGCCAAGGTAAGGGGTGGATGGAATAGTCATTTAGGCTCAATTGATTCCCTCAACTTAAGGAACCTTCACCCCTATTTCATTCTCCTTAGGGTACCCCCAACTTAATTGCTTGGTAACCATCGTGCTTTTCTTGTTGAACCTTGGCATTATATTTTCTTTGTGTTGCCAACTTTTTCTTCTTTCCTTTTCATTACTCCTTCCTTCTTTCACCTTCTTTTTCTTTCATTCTTTTTTCTCCATTTTTTTCTCTCTCTACCTTTTACTTTAGTATGCATGAGGTTGTGGTAGTGGAGTTATTACCCTATGCAAATGAGTTTAGAAGCTAAGGCTTGAGGGTAAACGCATCAAAGAGGGAAAAGAAAGGAAGGGCATTAGGCTTATAATGTGGTTCAATCCAAGAATAGGCTTTAAGGCTCAAATAGGGTGACTACGGATCAATGACAAAGGGTGGACCATAAAGCTCAATTATGGCTACCAAACATGGCCTAAATCACTTCTACAGCTAAGATTCACTCACATATATTTCAAAAGAGATTCACATGAATAAGAATGTATGTTTGAACTTAAATAAAACATAAAATCATAAAGATCAACTATCCTAAGTTACTAATTCTCATAAAAGTGCAAGAAAATGATCCTTCTCAATTCAATAATGAAAGCGCAAAAAGATTTTTAAGGCTCAAATTAGGATCCAAAGTTACTTAGAAGTTAACAAATAGAGCAATATTCATATCATAGGCATAGGTAACAAGTGTTGCAACCTGCTCCAAATTACAATTTTAAAATACTTAATTATACTAAATTTGAAGTATAGTGCAATCAAAGTTATCTCACAAGGATGTTGTTGCTATCTGGTTAAGTAACAAGGGGGTTTGTGCAAACATGCAGTAAATAAGCTATAAAAAAATTAGATAAAAATAAAAACAGTAGTTTAAAGACTTCCTTAGGCAAAAGGTGAATCAATTATTAACGTATAATATATCAAATACATGGAGTGTAGGTAATTTGAGCTATTAGAGAGACCTCTACTAACAACCCCACAATTCTACCTAGAGAACTCTAGGAATTCAACCAGCATATAATTCATAAACACACATATCAATAACATTCAATATAAGTATACAAATTAAAGAGGGCAAAGAATCAAGAAAACAAACATGATTGAGATTCAAGCATAGGGTTTCAAGATTACAAACATAATATCCTTTGAGTCTCCTTGAACTAGCTTGAAGTCCTACTCCTCCATAGCAATGAACGTTACAAAATAGAACCCAAAACAAGTATCTTACAAAATGAAAGGAAAAGAAAAAAAGAGAATAGAAGAGAGAAAAATGAAAAATGTTGGAGAGAAGAGTCTTATTCACATCTCAATTTTCTCTCTTCTCATTAGATCACAAATGTGAATATTCAACATTTCCCTTTAGCCCACATTAATCCCCTGCCTCTTGGCTTTAAGTGGACACCCAATTTGCTTAATTTGCTCTTGAAATGAGAAAGTTATGACCTAATCTCTGTAGCATGTCTAGGTTGTACCTCTATTTCCATTAGTCAAATTCAACAGCTAATAAGTCCATCAAAATGTCATTATTTTGTACAGTTTTCTCATATGAATTGAAGCTTTATATCTTAGCTTTCAAATGGCACTAGTTTAACCTCAAATCCAATGTCTACAACTCAAGTTATGGCTCAATTAGTGAACACTGCTCAGGTTCCAATGCAATAGCCCTATTCTGACTTCGTGGCCTAATTCGTCCTAATAGACATCTGAATTAGTTTTTGAATTCTCATCAAAATTGTAGATCTTTCTCTCAACTTTCCTACAATATAAAATGTGTAATTTTTAAAGGTCGACAACTCAAGATATGCTCAAAATATAGAAATGGTATAAATTTGTAATAATACTGAAAAATATAATTAAGTCAAATTAGAGCCCAAACTCATAAAATGTGTCTAATATTGATCATTTAAGCACAAAGAAGGTCCAATAAACTAAATATGAGAGTTAATCCGTGTATTAAAATATTACTTATCAATAGGCAAACAACAACTAGTCGACTAACAAAAACTAGAAAAAAGACTAAAAACAAAAATCTTTTTCAATTTTTTTAAGCAAAAAATTGAAACTAAAAACACAAACAACTTAATAAACTGAACTAAACTAACAGGAAAATAGGAACAAATAAGAAAATGCAATAATGGACTTTCCTAACCCCCAACTTAAAATTATGGATTATCCCCAATGCATAAAAATAAAATCAAAAGAGAAAGGAAAGGAAAGTTACTACCCAATGTGCCTTTCTACTTGTTATATACTGTAGAATTCGAGCTATGAAATAATCTTGAATATGTTGGTTGTAACACCTTAATAAACCCGTACTATGCTTAAGTCATATTATGACGTTTTATTAGTTCTTACTTATGCTCGTGGAAAACTAAACTTCACTTGAAATTAAGTTACGCAGAAAATACGATAAGATTTTATTTTTTTTGAAATACGTCGTTGCTTTGTAGCATTTTGAAAAGTAAAGCCTTGAGCGAAAAGACAGATAGAGAAAGAGCGTGATGTACGAGAGCCCGAGTCACAAGTAGAATAAAAACCATACGAAATACATAATACATAGAAATTCTTACATCCCCATACCACATAAATATAATTCATAATATCCATCATTACATAAAGGCACTCATAATTAAGTCATTATATAGAATGCAATTTAACGCAGCAAGCTTTTAAGCAACATAGATACACAAGGAAATAGGAATCTTAGAAGTCTACGCGCCTTGGCTCCACACCAAATCCCAAGATCAGTCTTCAACAATGCACCCTCCGATCTACTGGTATTGCAGTCCAGAGACGCGACTTCTCCTAGCTCCTTGCCCTCGGGGACATGAGGGGTGCGTATGATGAAGGGGTGGCTACGAATCACTTCAATTTGACGAACGCGGCGACTAGGGCTAGCCTGATTCGGGTCACAGCTGGCTGTTGAGGACCACTCCTCGGAAGGATCCTCCGCCGAAGTATCAGGACGATACACAGGGTACGGCGGTGAGGCGGCTGTGGCCCTAGGGGTGGCCGTAAAGCTCAACTCAATCACAGGAATTGCTGGCTGTGGCGAGGGTTCAGCTGCAAGTAGCTCCGGAGACATCAGCTCCATCTCAATATCTGGCAATGGCTCGGGCAAAAAATCCCAAGGACCCAACGGCTATCCAGGGTAGGTAGCAGGAATATCAGATGGGGCAAGTGGGACATTGGGCCCCACGTCCTTATGTAGGCGGCCAGGGTAAAAATAGGTGCCTACCACCATAGTGGTCGTCGCCACGATGGCCATAGCGTCATCGTCGAAAGTCCACTCCTGATAGGGCGGCTCCATGCTCCACTCCACAGGGTATGCCATCGAGATCTGGTGACGATACGGAAGAATAACTAGGGTGAGAAATAAGATTTCTCAGTAGGACTCGAACTCGACATGAAAGTGTCATCGTCATTGGCCCAGCCACTTCGGTTTTATTAGTGAAAATAGTGAGCACTCATAAGGTTCAGTTCTTAGGTTTTCAAAAACATAGCCATCCAAAGTGGATTCAATTTTTAACATGTGCTCTGATCATTTATATCATAACAAGCATAGGAACTACTATAATCACATAAAATATGCATGGTTATACTATAAGCTTCTCTCAACTTCTTCTCTTCAAGGGTTTGGACCAAAGTCCCTTTTCTTATCTTCACTTGACTTTATCTTAAGTCCTTTTCTTTTCACCCATTAAACATAAGTGGTAATGAGCTCATACCGTGGCCGTCGCCACCATAAATTTTCGGTATTTACACTAGCTGGGTCATGCCATGCCTCATGTGAGTCGTGGGTGAGGGGAGCTTATTTTGGGTCACCTTCCTTTTTGAAGGATCACGCCCTTAGTTTACTTTCTCTTCTTATTAAAGCTTATGATGCAAATTATTCTAATTCTTTTTCCACATTTAGGCGTTACGTATCGCCATCCCCAAATGTGATTGCTTAATGTATATCATTAAGCATCATATCATATTCATATCATCATCATATCATCATCATCCTTATCATCATCGTATTACTATCATAATCATCATGTCATCTCATCATCATCATTATCATACCATCATCATCATATCATATCATTGTCATCATATTGACACATAGAGACATACATATCACAGAAAGTCTTATGAGCTTAGCTCAGTAAATTTGGTGCAAGCTTTTAATTGAGGTTACCTCTTGTATAAATTCTTTTATTAAGCATAGGGCCAATTTCATCCATTATCCTTTTTGAAACTTTTAAGTTGAATTATGAAGATTTTCCAATATCTTAATTTGGGGATCTTAATGTCTTTGAGCTTGTTTCTCATTAACCTTTAAATTTTACCATAACTAGTTTTTTACTTTTATAGTGGGGTGGTAACTTCAAAAATTCGCCGTAATTTCATCTTTTAGTCTTCTACTTCGAATTTTGGTATAATTATATTTCTATGAGTCTATTTTAAACAAAAGAAACCCCACTCAAAAATTCATTTCGTAACTTGAGATATGCACATTTTATTTTGACTGCTCAGCTTTTAATCTTATTCTCGGTACAGTGACTTTTAAACTTTACTACGAGCTCCTCATAAGGAATCTTCCTAAACTATTTTATGACGATGTTCCTCTATGTCTTAGCTTGCTAAAAAACTTAGTCCCACTCAAAAATGTTCTGTATAACTTGAGTTAGTAAGATTTTATTACATACTATTTGAATAGAAACACATATAGGAATAGCACACTTTGAAAATTCATATCTCTCTTGTTTTAAAGCCAAATTTCACGTATTTTATATGTATAAAAATCTATATGAGTCTATTTTCATATAAAATTAGTTTCATTCCATTCGGAGTTATATTGAAAGAGTTATTAGTCACACCATGCAGACTGCTAGAATTTTCCAGCTTCCATGATTTTGGGGTTCAATGAGCTTTCTTGTAAAAACATTAAGTCTTTTCTTCAAGTGACCACTTTACATTTCCAAACCACTTTTATACTTTGAGATCTTGGTAAAAATCAATATTTTGAGTTCTAAAAAGTTTGGCTCAAAAGAAGAATAAATGCATAACAAGTCATTTTCCAAGAAAAGAGCAAAAATCACAAACAACTTCATATAATGAAAGCATGGCCATGAGGCCTTTAGAGCAAGTCCTAAAACCACCTAGCTATGGAGAGCTTAGGAGTTCTAGAGCTTGGAAAAACATAGAAGAAAGAGGGGTTAGAGTCACTACGAAATGGGTTTCTGGAAAGCTTGAAGAGTGAAAATGGTTGGAGATGGCCTCCTCCTTCTTGAGCTTGATGATGGGGCTAAGTGAGTATTTGTTTTGCTTCCTCAAGAACCAAAGAGGGTGGTCCTTGAAGAGTTTGTGAGAATGGTGGTGGAAATGAGGTGAGTTAGAGTACGAAAATAGGAAGGACAAGAAGAAGATTAGGAAGAACAAGCAATGGTTTAGAGAGAGGTGAGAGCTTTGTGTCTTAAGAGGGGAAATGAAAAATGAAATGAGAGGGAAGAGAGATGGGCTGATTGGCACAAAAGGGGAGGGGAGAGAGTGAAGTGATTTTGCTTCTTTTGCAAGCAAGGAGGCTAGGAACCATGGGGTAAAAGGGTGGGTTGTGTTTTCCTTGAGTCTTGGTGCATGCTATGGACTATTTTGTGTTTTCTCAAGTGGACAAAAGCAAGGACCCCTCTTGGGATTGGCTTGATTGAATAAGATCACTCCAAGTGGCATAATCCTAAGAGAGGAAGGTACTTCTCTTGTCTTGCCTAGAGAGATACTACTAACCATGGACTCTTGATCTAAGAGTGCATGATGAGAAGGCAAATGGATGGTTGGATTTTGCTCTTGTCCTTGACCCAAAATTTGGTGCATCAATTAGGAGAAATTTTTTAAATCTTCAAAGCTATTAGAATTACCTAAGTTGTTAATTTAATTTGATTAGTTAAATTGCTCTTTAACTGATTTTGGTTAATTACACTTTTAAGACTTTTTCCTCTAAAAGAATTGCTCTTATGAATTATGTAATTAGGGTGTAAGAATTAATCTATCTCAATTGGTAAGGTAGAACAATTGTCTTGTACTTAATTAATAAGGTTGGATTAGCTTAATTATATTTCTAAGTTACGAATTAATGAGGTTTGAATAATCAGGTTTTAATTAAAGCATTTAGTGCGTTATGATGCAATTATTGACCTGACTTAATTTACTAAGCTCTTACTCATCGAGATTAGCCGATTAGTCCTCAGTTAATCCTTAACCTCTCTAATTAGCCAGGATCACTGAGCTAATTAGCTTAGACAAAAATTGGGGAAGTTACATTGGTTCTGTGGCAGCATGGTATAGAGCATTGCTTGCACTACTAATTTTGCACTTTTTGTTCTATATGCCCATGGTGGCTTCCTCCTTTACTTGTGCACTTCCTAATTGTTCCAATAAAACTACAAAAGAAAACAAACAAAATTAAATAAATTAAAATTAATCAAAACTAAAATTCTACCTAAATCAAAAGAAGAATTGAAAAGACACTAAATAAGATAAATTAAAAATGAAAGAAAGACTAGAAAAATTGGGTTGTCACCAAAGCAGTGGCTCTTCTTCTCAAGCATCAATGAGATAGAATTCAGGTTGAATGGCAGGTCGTAAGCTTCCAAAGGATCATCATCCCTTACCCTTTTCTTTTTCTTCCTTGCTTTGATCTTCATCAATCTAGACTTCCAAGGAGGAGGGGCATATGATACAGGGATTGAAGTACTTAAGTTAGCTTCCACTACATCCACTCAAAAGCAAAAGTTAGCTTCAAAAGGGGGTATGGTTGCATCAAACACCTTGAATATCACCTTCTCCTTCTGAACTCGTAATTCAAGCTTTCCTTCTTCGACATCAATTAAAGCTCTTCTAGTAGCCAAGAAAGGTCTTCCAAGGATTAGTAGGACTTCTCTATCTTCCTTCATGTCAACGACAATGAAATCCACCGAGAAGGTGAACTTCTCCACTTTCCCTAGCACATTCTCCAACACACCCGTTGGATGTTTGATTGACCTATCTGCCATGTAGAGACATTGTAATGGGCTTCACTTCTCAATCCCAAACTTCTTAAAAACAAACAAAGGCATTAAATTAATGTTAGCACCTAGATCACAAAGAGCCTTATCAAAATGAACATCAACAATATCATATGGAATAGTAAAACTCCCTGGATCTTTTAGCTTTGGAGGTAGCTTCTTTTGCAAGATGGCACTATACTCCTTAGTAAGCCTTATAGTCTCATCATGCTTGAGCTTCATTTGACGAGATAAGATCCTTCATAAATCTAGCATAGCTTGGTATCTGCTTAAGGGCTTCCAAGAGGGAAATATTAATGTGTAGATTCTTAAACACCTCCAAGAACTTGAAGTATTGCCTCTTTATTTCCTCTTTCTTTTTTGGCTTCACCCTTTGTGGATATGGAATTGGAGGGTCATAAGAGGTGCCACATAGGTGGACTTCTTCTCTTTAATTCCCACCTCCTTGCTATGCTTCATGAGGATCTTATACTTTTCCCTTTTTGGTGTCAGTTTTTTGACCTGAACAGATGGCTCTTATTCTTTTGACTTCTCAGGCTCTACTTGCCCTTTTTGACTTCTCAAAGTAATTGCATTCACTTGCTCTCCAGGATTTGTAACCGTTTTACTAAGTAAGGAACCTTGTGGTCTCTTTGATATTTGCATAGAGATTTGTCCCAATTGAATCTCAATGTTCCTGATGGAGACATATTCTTGAGGTGGGCATCGTATTGCTTGAATTTTGCCTTAGTTTGATCCATAAAATCAGAGTGGGTCTACATGAATTGCTAGAACATATCTTCCAAGTTAGGCTTCATCTCTTGAACATGTGGGTTGTACGAGTGCCTAGGAGCATCTTGACTCCCATAATACTAACTAGAGTGGGCATGATCTCTAAATCCAAGACCATAGCTGTTGCAATGGACGTTGTGCCTCTGAGCATATATATAATTGACCTACTCATCAAAAGTAGGCTCTATAGCACACTCTCCATTAGGATGGTTTCAATTGTAAAAGTCACACCACAAGACTAGTGCTGGTGGAGTGGCATTGAGCAAGTCCAATTGCTTTAGAATGGCTGCATTTTGGACTGATAAGGCTTGTATTTGGGCCAAGAGAGCAGTAGTAGTGTCCCATTCCAGAACTCCCCTCTTCTGAGTTCTCTTACTAGGCCTCTGATAATTATTGCTAGCCATTTTTTCAAATAACTCCCAAGACTGCTCAGGTGTCTTATTGTTCAGAGAACCTTTAGCGATTGCATCAACCATGATCTGAGTAGACATCAGGAGACCATTATAGAATGTCTAGATTTGCATATAGAGTGAGATGCCATGACGTGGGCACTTTCCTAAGAGCTCCTCTATATATATATATATATATATATAGACGTCTATTTTCAAAGTTTGCCAAGAGATACATACGCAGTACAGGGTAATGAAATGCAACCATTGAAACAAAATAAGTTAACCTGTCTCTATGAGCAGTACCCTAACTGGTCCCCAAGGGACATTTCGTGCGCTACTTAGCCATATACCACACACTAACAACTGCCTATGGCCTAATAATGCCAAAAGAGGGCCACTCTGTATATCTCCTATCGCCGTACTACACGGGCACCTTAGATGGACTTCGAGGAAAGGAATCCATTCGCCATGTCGGCGTTAGCTGGAGTGTAGTCCACGCTCGGGGTAGAGGACGAGGAAGATGAACTCGTCGCCTCAGATGGATCCTCCTTAGACAGTGAAATAGAGGGGATCTGTTTGCAGTGATGAAGGCGAGCTAAGGGCTCTTTGGTCTTCTGCTGCGTGTGGAAGTGGAAAGGGATGGGCCATATATAGTGGGATAGCAATATAAGGCGCGGCGGGGTCGAGAGTGGGTAAGTCAAAGGAATAGCAAAATCTCTACAAAAGAAGAAATAAAGACGGAACTGACATCTGCTGAATATATATATATAGAGTCTAAAAATGGGTCCAGGTGGATATGCAGCTCAGGGAACTCGATGAGTAGGACACCAGTTGCCGCATTCTCCATGATCTGAGAATGACGCGGAAACATATAGTAGGGTAAGAAATAAAGATTTCTCAGTAGGAATCCTAAGTTTATACATATCTGTCATTGCTGTCATTCCCAGTTGTTTAAGTTTTTCCTTAATTTTAAATAGTATGACATAATGGTAATATTCAACTTAAACTCTTATTATAGAAAACATACACTGAAACAAACTAAATTTTAAATTAGAACAATGAAAATATAGTTAATAGATATACTAATACAACTAAGACCGTAACCATAAATAAACAGTAACATATCATGAGAAATAAATAGATAACTAGGACAATCAATTAAGAATTATCATACAACTCGTATAAATGTGCAAACTGGAGAGTGCCTTTTATCTTTGAATGCTTTTGCCCCCTAAGACTTATTTTCCACCCTTGGTCCCCTGGGAGTTATTGGCCATACACTCCTGGGTAATAGTCTGCTTTTCAGGACCGAGCTCGTTCTTATACAGGATTACCAGGTTTACTTTCCCCAACTTTCCCATCGATCTATTCCCCTTAAACTTATTTAGGGGCTAGCCCAAATAATATGGAATCCTTTATAATATTCATGAATTGCATGCACAACTAATTTTATCCCTTCAAACATCATGTGTTCATGCAAGTATAACTCATACCACATATGATTTCTTTACCGAAATTTCGACAGCATAACGGATCTAGTCCGCTTCCTTGTGAATAGTGCCAAACTACCAATAAAATCATTCAAACATGCAAATCAATATGGAGCGGCAATTATATATTCACAATATCATTCATCAAGGTCAATACAAACATCAATAGAGTTTTCTGTTTATTTTATCCTATTCTACCCGAACTTTGTATGCTCCACCTTCAATTCAATTTAACTCATTTAAACCTAAATTTTGGATATATCATAGCTCTATGTGTCTAGTTTCCAACCCTTTTAGTTCCATCTCATTTTGATTTGTATAACTCATGTTATTAGTATTTTACCTCAAACTACCCTGTTCTTAGCCAGAAATGCACCTTTATAAGCAAAAATTCACTAAAAACAGAAATATAGGTGAAATCATATAAAATTTATGTCAATTTAAAGCTAACAGAACAAGCTTTCAAATAAATAAGTTGCATATCATTTTTATAAGTATATTTTGAGATATAAGCCCCATAACTTGACCTTACTCGACTACCCTATTCTAGCCTAGTTTGAGCTTAAGGTAAATTCATTGATATGTTGGGAATAATTGACAGAATCTGACCCTAAAATTTTTATGGGATATTCCCTTATATGTTAGCTTTCAAACAGCTTTAGTTTCACTCAAGTTAGAGTTGTGCAGGATGAGTTACACCCCTCCTAACTCACACTGCCCAGATGGGAATCCAAGGTTCTAGGTCAAACTTCAAAAATTCATAACTAATTCTATACTAATCCAATGCCTTATATTTTATGTGTATGGAAATCCGTGAATGTCTAGTTTCATATACAATTGGATTCATCAAATTTAAATGGTTGTAGATGGATCCGTACACTCTGCCGTACAAACCGTCGAGCAAAAACCCTAACAGCTTCTTGAATTCTCTCTATTCTTCAAGTTCTTTCATACCAATTCCAATTCAAATATCAACATACATGCAAAATCAACTATAATCTATCATTATCCCTCCAAATCATATCAGTATCATGAGAAAAACAAGACCCCCACATAGCCCCAAATCAAGGAAAACAAGAATTGGATTCCCACCTTTCCTAGGTGTGATTCTTGTTAGTTTTGTGTTTTGAGTTGAAGAAATCTTGATGTGACTTGAAATTTTGTGGGAGATGAAGATGAGATGAGATGAGATGAGGGAGAAAAGAATGGAGAGGGGTTAGCTACATGTAGTGGCCGAAATTGCAAGGGTATGAAGGGAAAAAAAGTGAAAACTTCTAAAGCAAGTTGCATTTGATTAGTGGATGTGCATAGGTCATTCAACTTGATTTGTGGCTACCTCCTTTGGCTGAAAGTGGCGCCACATATAGGGGTGTTTTGGCTAAATCTTAGCCATCCATCCTAGGGCACTCATAATATAAGTTCTACTGGTTCGGTTTTGATAGTTTAAAATACCGAAATCTTACCGATTTCTCTTAAATCGGTAAATCGATTGTAGAAATATTCCATGCGGTTTTCTATGTTCCTAGTCTAATTCCATCAAGTCTAATCCTTCTAAATCACACTTAATTGGCTTTAAGTGAATGCTTAATCGAATTCTAATTAATCCTAACTATTCGATGAAAACCGAACAACTTGATTATTAATGATAAAATTTTTCGGACGTTACATCACAAATGTAACACCCTCTATCATATAAGCCATGCTTGAGTCATGGAGTTATATTAAGAGGTTGCTACTGTGCTAAGAGATACTTAAAATATAGAAAGTATAATATATGGCCCTTCAACTGCATACTATATTATTGAATAATGGTTCATAAATTTCATCATTTATGATACATATAGAATAAAATAATTATACTTTAAGAAAAAGTTTTGTAGCTAACATTATACGTAGAAACAACTCCCGCACTGCAGCTGTCGCGTTCATTGACTTTAGCCGGTCTCCATAGTCTCCTAGACTAACTTATGCCTAAGTCTTGCACGATAAGTTTCCCAGGATTTTTGCCTCATTATTAAATCTTAGCCTTGGCACTGAAATGTTTATGGAAAAGAAAAACATACAAGCAGGCAGTAAGAACCTAAGGTTCTCAGTAGGTAAACTCAAACTATTAATCATACAGTGCTATCATAAACATTCCAGCCACTTTGTTTTCTTATGAAAATATGAGCACATATATGTAAGCAATGGTTCAATTTTAAGTTGAAAATATCTTTCTCAAAGCGGGTTATATTTTAACAACCACTTGGCATATTATGTGATAGACATAGAAATAAGAATAGTGTAACATACTCCAATAAGAATCATAATAACATTATGACATAATAAGATAATTGAAGATGCATATATAGATGCTTATACTTGATGGTATGCAAGTGCACTTGACCTAATTAGTCTCTTTCTTTAACTTGCAACTTGATCTTGCTCTTCTGTACTTAGTCCCCCGGAGGTGAATGGCCTCTCTCACCCATGGGTAATAGCCTGCTTTTCAGGTCTGAGCTCGTACCTATAGATGAGTGATAGGTTTACTTTCCCCAACCTCACACCAGTCTATTCCCCTTAAATCTGGTCGAGGGCTGGCCCAAGTCTTAGACAGTACCACTCTAGCCCATACTAGCTGGGTCTATGCCATGCCTTATGTGGTAGCTTGGTATGTCTTTCTTGCAAGTTCTCATAAATCTTATTCTTCTTTGGACATGATTATACATGCATATGCTACATGCATTCATTCATATACTTCATATCATACTTAAATCATTCTTACATATATGAATCTTATGAGCATAACATATAAATGTTTATAACCATCGTATAATTCACATATTTTTGCCAAAATTTCGGCAGCATAACGGATCGAGTCTGTTTCCTCATGAATAGTGCCAGACTACCAGTGAAATCATTCAAACATGCAAATCATTGTAGAATAGCAATTATATACTCACAACATCATTAATCAAAGTCAATATAAATATCAATAGAGTTTTCTGTTTACTTCATCCTATTCTACCCGAATTTTGTATAACCCATCTTTAGTCCAATTCAACTCATTTAAACCTGGGTTTCGGATATGTCATAGCTCTATGTGTCTAATTTCCAACCTTTTTGGTCCCATCTCATTTTGATTTGTATAACTCAAGTTATTAGTATTTTATCTCAGACTACTCTGTTCTTAGCCAGAATTGCACCCTTATAAGAGAAAATTCACTAAAAATAGATCCAGGTGAAATCATATGAAATTTATATCAACTTAAAGCTAGCATAACAAGATTTCAAATGAAATAAGTTGCATATCATTTTCATGAGTATATTTTGACATACAAGCCCCGTAACTTGACCCTATTGGACTACCCTATTCCAGCCTAGTTTGAACTTAAGCTAAATTCATTGATGTGCTAGGAATAATTGGCAATGAATCCGACTTTGAAATTTTTATGAGATATTCCGTTACATGTTAGCTTTCAAACAACATTCGTTTCACTCAATTTAGTGTAGGGTGAGTTACACCCCTCTTAACTCACACTGCCTAGATGGAAATCCAGGTTTCTAGCTTAAACTTCAAAAATTCATAACTAATTCTATACTAATCCAATGGCCTTATATTTTATATGTATGGATAGCGCTGAATGTCTAGTTTCATATAAAAATGGGTTCATTTCATTTTGAGGTCCGTAGAAGAGTCCGTACACTTCGCAGTAAGGACACATCTGGGATTTTATCCTCAGCCAATTCTGTTTGAGTTTCCTTTTGAGTTTTTTGATCAAGTTCTTAACCCAAACTAAGTTTCGTCATCTCAAATCACTAGAAAAACATCAAAACACCATCATGCAGGCATGGCATAAGAGGAACACAGTAGCCACATAGTTACATGATACATCAAATAACTAAGGATTTGAGCTACCTACCTCAAAATCCTTGAAACCATGGATGCAAGGAAGGCAGGAGCAACATCCTAACCTTCTTCCCCCCTCATGGCAATGCCGTAAATGGTGGTGGAGGGACACCACTTGATGCTAAATCATGAAATTGTTAGAGGGGTTTTGTAGAGAAGAGGATGAGAATTAATTTTTATAAAAGGGGTGAGAGGATTTAAGGTCAAGAAGGGCATGAACTATGAACTTGAAGCTCATAACCATGGAGGTGGTGAAGAAAAGAATAAAGATGAGAAGATGGTGGTGGTGGTGGCATAAATGGTGAGAGGGAGGAGAGTGTATAGAAAAATAGAGGGCTTGAGGGTATTTTAGTAAAAATAAGGGTGACTTACTCATTAAGCTTAGTTAGCTTGTTTAGGAAGCTTTGTGGGTTAATTTTCATTGGTGGATTTGGAACATAATTTAAATTCTACTAAACTTGAATTTTGAGTGGCTCATCTTGAGCTACTACTAAAAGGACTTTTAATTGATGCCCATGCCTGCAGACAATATAAGACCCTTGAAAATTAATTCTAGGTGTCCAAATATCAATTCGGGTATTCAAACTACACGAATTTCTAAAATATTGTATGAGTAACCTCACTCTCTTATTTGAAATTGTGTGTAGAGAATCTCAATTTAAGGTTATTACAAGTATTTTAGTTACCCACCAGTATCTTGAAAGCCACAAAATTTCTGAAAATAGAAATTCTCTACGGTTGCCCTTCCTAACAACCATAAAGCCCTTGTTACGACCTTCCCACTATAATCCAATGATGACAATCTTGCCCTTGGTTTCTCTACAGGTTACCTAATTACTATTTTGCCCTTGTATCAGACCTAAACTTACTCCTGTCCTAGCCTATCCTCAAGGTTCAGGATGTTAGATTCCTTTTAGCCTTCCGGAAGCCCTTTAATATTTTCTGCCGAAGTTTTTGCAATATTTTTCTATTTTCCACAACTAATGGCATTTTCGTAATTTTGAGCAAGTCCAGGGACACTGTAACACCCTCCAAAGCACAGTACTATGCTTAAGTCATAGTACTATACCCTAGAAGTCATTCTTATTACTGAGCGGACCTCATCTGACAGCAACTTCAGCCGTCTTAGGAAACTTCTACAATCATCTGGAGACAACATGGAAATAATAGTGAGAATTTTAAAATTCCCAGTAGGATCCTCTAATTTTCATACATAGGGTCATCATAGTAGTCTCCAGTTTGCTTTGGTTTATTTTGAAAAGGGTGAACATGCTGCACAAACTGTTTAATTTTACATTTCAAAAAATGTCTTGTCCGAAGCAAAGTTCATTTTAATCTTACACTTAGCATTTGGGAGAACCCAAAAATTCATTCAATTATAACACCAATAATAATAACTGTCGCATATTAAAACACAGATAACATCAATATGCTGGGAATATAACATCTGCACATAAAATTACTCGTACTTAAATTCATGCCTATACATGAAACTTGCTTTTCTTTCTTCATCTTCCTTTTCGTCATAAAATCTTTAGTCTTTAGTCTTTTACTTGGCACACCTAGCCGTATCGCCATCCCTAGGGTGCTTGGATCTGTCTACACTTGAGCGTTACGTATCACCGTCCTCAAGTGCAGCATCATACCACATTCCAGAGTATGATCGCCATGTCATACCCCATCAAAGCGTGATCGCCATGTCACGTTCCTTAGGAAGATGGGATCCTCATGCTATATTCCAGAGTATGATCGCCATGTCATACCCCATCAGAGCGTGATCGCCATGTCACGTTCCTTAGGAATATAGACTCATCATTATATCTTTACATGCCACATTCCAGAGTATGATCGCCATGTCATACCCCGTCGGAGCGTGATCGCCATGTCACGTCCCTTAGGAATATGGGACCTTCATTCAGTACTTACACTAGCTGGGTCATGCCATGCCTCATGTAAGTCCTACCCCCCATATTCTCACACTAGCTGGGTCGATGCCATGCCTGATGTGAGTGGGGCGTATACTTAAATCTTTAGACTTTAAGTCTTTACTCTTTAGCCTTTATTGCCCTTGGGTAGCCTGGCCTTGGAGTGAGCTTGTCACCAACTTCGTGACCATTGTCACACCGACTCACCCACAAGGGAACTCACATCTTTATGTTCACACTTAATATACTTATATCTTTTCATTCTCATGCGTTGTCAAGCATAGTCATACTAAATGTACTCGTACATATGCTACATCAATATTTCTCATATATCTCATATCATACTGCTTTTTTATTTACTCTCATATATTTCATATCATAAATTCTTGTAATTTAGACACTCATGGTCCCCTAGACTCCTGCCGTAAATTCGGCAGCATAATGGATCAGGTCCGTTTCCCATGAATAGTGCTAGTTCTCACGGGCAACTCAGTCATAACAACATAATCAACTTAACACATATATATCAATATCAAACTGGCCATCCTCAACTCAAACTTTATATGTTTCCCTAATACTTGTGAAATCTTCAATTGGGTCACTTTGTGAAACTATCACTTTGGCCATTCTGCTACCTTCTATTCGGTTCTGCCCGAATTTCATATGATCCACTTTTATTTCTATTCAACTCATTTAGATCTGAAATTTCGATATATCATAGCTCTATATGTCTACTTTCTAACCTCTTTGGTCCCATATCATTTTGATCCATATAACTCAAGATTTTTAAATCTTACCTCAGCTCGTTCAGTCACTAGCCCGAGTTACACTCTTGGAAGTATAAATTCACTAAAAATAGAAACTAAGCTCAAATCATGCGAAATCAGTCTCATATTGAAGCTAACAGGACAACCTTTCATTTCCACAAGTTTCACTCCATTTGCTTAAGTATACCTCGAGTTATAAGTCCTGAAAGTATACCTTTCTGAACTACTCTATTTTGGCCTAGATTGGACATAGGACAACTTCCTTGAATCACTGGGAACAATTGGGACCATAACAAACTCGGAATCTTATATTGGGATGTTCCCCTATGTGTAAGTTTTCTAACAAAATTAGTTTCACTCGATTTGGAGTTGTATAGGGTGAGTTACACCCTCCTCATGTCACCCTGCCCGGATGAACATTCTAAAACCTAGGTCAAACTTCAAAAATTTGTATCTTCCTCAATACTACTTCAATAACCTTATATGATATATCTATAGAAAGCCCTGAATGTCTACTTTCATCTAAAAATGGTTTCATCGGATTTGACCGATTTCAGGCGGCGCCGTACACTCCGTCGTACGGACTGCCGTGGAATTCTCACTCAGGCAGCATCCCAACCCATCCATTCCTTCTAATTTTCTCCTTCTAATCATAATTCTAATTCAAAATCTACTATGAATTTAATCATAATCCATCATAATACATCCAATAATTCATCACATACACAAAGAAGAGTTCAATCTCATGCAATCATAGGGCAAGGAATTCAAGAGTAGAAGTAGAATCCTACCTCTTTGGAGTATGATTTGAGCTAGGTGCTGAAACTTGGAGTGTTAGAGCCTTACTAAGCTTGAAGGAGCAATGGAGTTGGAGAAGAGAGCTGAACAATGGAGAAAGTGGCGTAGAAATGGGGCTGAAGGAGAGAAAGAGATGAGTTTATAAGCTTGAGGTGGTAGTTAACTTGGAGAGCTTTGATTGGCTGAATTTTCTTGTGGGCCGAGGAATTTAGCTACGTCTCCCTTTCAGTGTAACTTGCCGCCATACTGTTTGAAATCGGAACTCGCATTTACTCTATTTCAAGTCGGAACTCATCCTTATTATACTTGAGGTCGGAACTCGTGTCGTTTTTACTTGAGCTAGGAGCTGAAGCCTAATGTCGGAACTCGTACCATGTTGTTTGAGACGTGAGGAAATCTTGAATCAAGGTCGGAGATCGGAACTCATATAACTGGCAAATCCTATAATCTCGGAATGAACTCGGGAATGCCAATGCTGGATGTAAAATCGGATATAGGAACTCGTTTGACTGAAGATCAGCTCAAGGGTCCGAACTCGTGTCCATCCCAATTGAGTTCAACACTAAGGTCGGAACTCGGGAACTCGAGTCACATTTCCAAACACAAGTTCTTAAATTTGGAAGTCGGAATTTATATACTGTATGATTGGTGGCATCGGAAACCGGATATACTTCCTTGAGACATGAAGTCGGAATTCGTAATTTATAGGATCTGGCACTTCAACTCGATATCGGAACTCGGGAAAGAGATAAAAGACCTTGGTAATGAACTCGGAATCCAATTCAGCTAAAACTCGTAAGTCGCATTTCATGTCCATTTGGAATCACCCAATGTCGGAACTCGGATAGGAAATCGTTTACATGAAGTCGTATATTGGAAATCGGAAGCATCTCATTCAACTCGTAACCATCACGTGAAGTCGGAAATTGGCCAAAATGAACTCGGAACTCGGAAATAGTCATCCTATTGAAATCCAAAGATGAAGTCGGAAATTGGAATTGATCAATCCTGAGGGCGAAGCCGGAACTCGGAAATCGGGATGTTACAGACACCCCACATCGTTTCACACCTGACTACCTCCGTGGCCTAATCAGCAGAGATTTAAACTTCTACGGTTTCATCATGTAATTCTCTTTGTTTAAAATCTCATTCTGCTAATTTTACAGATATGGGGATATAAAGGTCATTTTATAAAAAGTTCTAGGGTTATTGTAAAAATAATTCTTTGGGTCAAAATATAATTTCTAAAAGTTCTGGGTATCACTGTAATTAACAAAAATTTACAGAGGCACTTTTGTCATTTCCTAATTTTTAACATATGCCAGTGCTGTAACATCCCGATTTACGAGTTCTGGCTTCGCCCTCAGGATTGATCAATTCCAATTTCCGACTTCATCTTTGGATTTCAATAGGATGACTATTTCCGAGTTCCGAGTTCATTTTGGCCAATTTCCGACTTCACGTGATGGTTACGAGTTGAATGAGATGCTTCCGATTTCCAATATACGACTTCATGTAAACGATTTCCTATCCGAGTTCCGACATTGGGTGATTCCAAATGGACATGAAATGCGACTTACGAGTTTTAGCTGAATTGGATTCCGAGTTCATTACCAAGGTCTTTTATCTCTTTCCCGAGTTCCGATATCGAGTTGAAGTGCCAGATCCTATAAATTACAAATTCCGACTTCATGTCTTAAGGAAGTATATCCAGTTTCCGATGTCACCAATCATACAGTATATAAATTCCGACTTCCGAATTTAAGAACTTGTGTTTGGAAATGTGACTCGAGTTCCCGAGTTCCAACCTTAGTGTTGAACTCAATTGGGATGGACACGAGTTCGGACCCTTGAGCTGATCTTCAGTCAAACGAGTTCCTATATCCGATTTTACATCCAACATTGGCATTCCCGAGTTCATTCTGAGATTATAGGATTTGCCAGTTATATGAGTTCCAATCTCCGACCTTGATTCAAGATTTCCTCATGTCTCAAACAACATGGTACGAGTTCCGACATTAGGCTTCAGCTCCCAGCTCAAGTAAAAACGACACGAGTTCCGACCTCAAGTATGATAAGGATGAGTTCCGACTTGAAATAGAGTAAATGCGAGTTCCGATTTCAAACAGTATGGCGGCAAGTTATACTGATAGAGAGACGTAGCTAAATTCTGTCCACAAGAAAATTCAGCCAATCAAAGCCCTCCAAGTTAACTATTACCTCAAGCTTATAAACTCATCTCTTTCTCTCCTTCAGCCCCATTTCTACGCCACTTTCTCCCTGATTCAGCTCTCTTCTCCAACTCCATTGCTCCTTCAAGCTTAGTAAGGCTCTAACACTCCAAGTTTCAGCACCTAGCTCAAATCATACTCCAAAGAGGTAGGATTCTACTTCTACTCTTGAATTCCTTGCCCTATGATTGCATGAGATTGAACTCTTCTTTGTGTATGTGATGAATTATTGGATGTATTATGATGGATTATGATTAAATTCATAGTAGATTTTGAATTAGAATTATGATTAGAAGGAGAAAATTAGAAGAAATGGATGGGTTGGGATGCTGCCTGAGTGAGAATTCCACGGCAGTCCGTACGACGGAGTGTACGGAGCCACCTGCAATCGGTCAAATCCGATGAAACCATTTTTAGATGAAAGTAGACATTCAGGGCTTTCCATAGATATATCATATAAGGTTATTTAAGTAGTATTGAGGGAGATACAAATTTTTGAAGTTTGACCTAGGGTTTAGAATGTTTAACCGGGCAGGGTGACATGAGGAGGGTGTAACTCACCCTATACAACTCCAAATCGAGTGAAACTAATTTTTTTAGAAAGCTTACACACAGGGGAACATCCCAATATAAGATTCCTAGTTTGTTATGGTCCCAATTGTTCCCAGTGATTCGAGGAATTTGTCCTATGTCCAATCTAGGCCAAAATAGAATAGTTCAGAAAGGTAGATTTTCAGGACTTATAACTCGAGGTATACTTAAGTAAATGGAGTGAAACTTGTGGCAAATGAAAGGTTGTCCTGTTAGATTCAATATGAGACTGATTTTGTATGATTTGAGCTTAGTTTCTATTTTTAGTGAATTTATACTTCCAGGAGTGTAACTCGGGCTAGTGACTGAACGAGCTGAGGTAAGACTTAAAAATCTTGAGTTATATGGATCAAAATGATATGGGACCAAAGAGGTTAGAAAGTAGACATATAGAGCTATGATATATCGAAATTTCAGATCTAAATAAGTTGAATAGAAATAAAAGTGGATCATAAGAAATTCGGGCAGAACCGAATAGAAGGTAGCAGAATGGCCAAAGTGATAGTTTCACAAAGTGACCCAATTGAAGATTTCACAAGTATTAGGGAAACATATAAAGTTTGAGTTGAGGATGGCCAGTTTGATATTGATATATATGTGTTAAGTTGATTATGTTGTTATGACTGAGTTGCCCGTGAGAACTGGCACTATTCATGGGGAAACGGACCTGATCCGTTATATCACTGATTTACTGGCAGAGTCTAAGAAGTTATGAATGTTTAGATGTAGGGATGAATTGAAATATAAATGGGTATATAGAAACCCTATATTCAAGAATGACATAATTATGTTATGAGACATGTGAAGATAAATGATGTAGCATATGTATAACTATGCTTGAATATGTTTGAGAATGAAAGAATGTGAAAATATTGAATGTGAATCCCTTCACTTGGAGGCAGTTATTTGAAATCCCTCCCTGTGAAGGCAGTTAAATGATAAAGATATGAAATCCCTTCACCTGGAGGCAGTTGCACTTGAATCCCTCCTTGTGAAGGCAGCTAAGACAATGAGATCCCTCTACCTTGGAGGCACGTGGTCAGATGAGATCCCTCTATGTCGAAGGCACGTGGTCAGATGAGATCCCTCTATGTTGAAGGCACGTGGTCAGATGAGATCCCTCAATTTTGAGGCACGTGACCAGAAGAGATCCCTTCAACTTGAGGCACGTGACCAGAATGAGATCCCTCCAAGACTAGAGGCACGTGAATTCACTTGCGGGTGAGTCAGTGTGACGACGGTCACGGGTGAAGCTGACGAGCTCACTCCAAGGCTAGACTACCCAAGGGCAGTAAATGCACCCTAGGGACAGCGATACGGTTAGGTGTGCCAAGTAAAAGACTAAAGACTAAAGATTAAAGTATATGCAAGCACCCCAATCACATGAGGCATGGCATCGACCCAGCTAGTGTGAGTACAGGGACGTAACTTACATGAGGCATGGCATGACCCAGCTAGTGTAAGTACCGAATGAAAGAGAAGTAAATTTTATGTATATGTATAAATTCAAGTTCAAGTAAAGTTATGAGTAGAGGCTATGTTTCCAGGAAATTGATGCTATTATACTCTATTTATGTTCCAGTTATCATTCATAATATAATTCATGAGTTGACAAGTGTATGAATAAAATGTACTTTGCTTCGGATAATGTATTTTTCAAATCAGGAATCAAACAGTTTACATGACATGTTCACTTTTTTTTTATAATAAACCGAAGCAAACTGGAGACGACCATGATGACACTATGTATAAAAATTAGAGAATCCTACTGAGAATTTTATAATTCTCACTCCTATTTCCATGTTGTCTCCAGATGATTTTAGAAGTTTCCAAAGACGGCTGAAGTTGCTATCAGGTGAGGTCCACTCAGGTAACAGTAACAGCTCCAGGGTATAGTACTATGACTTAAGCATAGTACTGTGCTTAGGAGGGTGTTACAAGTGCCATATTTTCAACTGCAGTGTTACACTACCCTATAATTCTGAGTGTGAAGATCGTTATGGAATAACGCTACCTGAGAAATTTTCACACTATCTAAGGAAAATAATTCAAAGTTTCCCTTACGTTCTATTTACGAAAGTAAGGATGTTATATTTGACCCACCTTAAAAAAGAATTTTGTCCTCAAAATTCCAGGGCTGAGAATATTTAGGAGTATTCTCTTAGCTTATTGGGGTAATCTCTTCTTCGGGTTCGTGCATCGTCCTAAAATTGACTGTCGGTAATTACAGGGTATTGTTTCAGTACGTGCAAAGAACCCTTAGAAATTGTGTAGGTGCCTGGGTTTATCTCATATCGATGATGTCTTGAACCTTCATTAGGTTCATTGGAGACTTTCCTTATCTCCTTTGCTTTAAAGTTAATTTCTTTTACTTAGTAGTAACTACTAAATCTTTTGTTCCTTACACTTGAGACCTTAGATATCGATCCTTGAAGATTTGCAAGTATAAGGATTACTAGTGGTTGTCATGATCGATGTTGATGTATAATAATGAAAATGGTTGAATTGAAATTTTAGGTGGCTAATACAACTTTTTCCAAGATTCTTACTCATGTGAATACCCTTAGTCCAAAAATAAATTTTCTCCATTAAAGTCCTTTAGAAATATGGACTTAGGTCTCTTCTCATAATTATAGCTAGAAGCTTTGTCTTAAAACTCCTTTTCCTTATAAACTTCACCTCATGCTCCATTACTTGTGGGAAGATCTCAGGTCACTTCCATTGTATGGTTAAAGTTTATAAGATTCATGGCTCTTCTTATTACCATCCTCTTGTTCTCCTTGATTTTTAGCTATTAAAGTATACGTGATTCGGCGTAAAGATGGGTGTTAATAGCCGTATTTCCATAGCAAAGCTGCAAACTCTTCCTTATCCCATTTCTTTTCTAAGAGATACCTTTCTAACATGTCAAGAGTCCCCCTAGATTGTATGACTGCCTAAAGTACACTTTATCTTGACGATGGCCTGATCCGTTAGCGAGCTTGCTGAGAAGGTTACTTATCTTTCTTGCCATGTGTCTGACTACTATTGCATTATGATTTCTAGTAAACTCTTCATTACTTGTGTCTTGAGTTTTCAACACCAACTCGAGAAGTTCTATCGTTACCAGGGCTATTGTCTATAGCAACAATTAATTTCGACAGGAAATGGTCATAGGCGCCCTATCAAAGTTTTTGGAAAATTGATTTAGCAGTTTCCAAGATTTTGGTCCATTTGACCATCTTTGATCAGTGATGAGTTCCCTTATGTTGAATCTAGAGTGTAGGACTAGAATATTTTCATAAACTGTAACTATAGGTCTTGCTTTGAAATCTCTCCTCTTCTTATGGGCTCTAATCCATTTTTCTCATTATTTGCTAGTTGGATTTCGTGTCGTCCCTGTTGAGCTTCTTAATGACTACTGTGATATCTTTTCCCCTAGGATATGATCAATTCAATTTGAAAAAAAGGATTGTTGAGCTGAAAAGATTCCACCACTCTCCTATCCTCTTCAATCTGGTAGTGAGGAGATTTCTCATTTATTATGTTGACATCCACATTCTTCTAAACTTTAAATACCAACTTAAGGAATATCATGGTTACTATCACTACATTTGTCATTGATGATCAATCCTAGTATAATATATATTAAGTTTATGGTTAAACTTTACATTACTTTCACTACTGAGCCTTCTAGTTATCCGTTGTAACATCTTGCCCTTAGGATGTCATCCATTTGCTATGAAAGATGGAAATGATGGTCTTGCTACCCTGTTGAAGTAACAATATGAGGAGTTCCTAGAAGGTCACCCATCTTAATATTACTCTTGTCTAAGCATGCTTAACTACGGAACTCTGATGGAACCTAGTGCGTTAGTGATGATCGCATTTAATCTAGCCCAAGTTATAGAGACTCTTCTAACTGTCTCTAATTCCGACATCGTAACCTTGCCCCTCATGGGCACGCTTCCAAATCCCTTTTGATCTTATATTGGTGCATCATCCGGTCTTGCTTAGGGTGCATTGGGTCTATTGCACTTATGACCGATACCAAGGCAACCCTGCTTGGTATTTCATACATAATCTTATTTGCACCATAATCTCATACTAGGAAGCTTTTCTCTTTGTAATAGGCCAGTCAGAAATCCAAACTTCCTCTTTTCCTACTTTGTTCCTACTATATTCTATTGTTCCTGCAGAAACTTATCTATTTTCATTTGTCAGAATCTACCTTACTGTTGCTCCCTTGGCCTATCGGGATTAGTTGCATACTTTAATTCTTTATTACTCTTGCCTGAATCTGAATACATTCCTTATCGAGTTACTCCACCCATAGCATATATAATGGTACCTAAAGGTAATTGTTAGACTTTGCCTTTCTTCTCTGAATAGCCTTACTCCTCTACTAATAACATGTTCAAGATGATCCTATCATCCAGTTCTTGTGGTGGCTAAGGTTGATAGAATTTGAACATGACTAGATTTTCTAGCACTTTCTTTATCCCTAAAAGATAGCAAAAATTACACTTGGTTCATATGTCACCTTTAGTCCGAAAGTGTTCCTATTTCAGGTTAGTAGGAGATATACTACCTCTCTCTCTTGTTACACTTATAACTTCATCTGCTTTCTATACCATGTATAACCATATCTCTATCTTGATTCAACATACAGTTAAATGGGTCTCTTTACAGCTTGCTCAACTGTTTCCCTTTCGAAGCCAAGATTTCACCTAGTATTCTTCTAATTTGTAATCGCTACAAGATTAGTTCCCAGTCCCCTTGAGGAAGAAACCACTCCATCCTCCGGACAGGGATTTAAAAGGTCTCCCGTATACCTAACCAAAGCTTCTGCCCTTAGCTTCTTTCACTGATTCTCTGCTTCATTCATCGACTCTACAAATTTCTTAACGACGAATTAGGTCTTTATAATGTGATATTACCACAATCCAAAATAAAAACTATTGGCTGAATTTGCTGGCGAGGTGCCTTCGAGGTAATCTCATCTATGAGGAAAATAAGGGCACTATCCATGCCACATAAGATAACCTTATCAGCGGGTAATCACCTTACTTCTGTCGAGTATTAAAGTAACAAAACCAGGTAGAAGAATCCTTAAGTTCAATCTAGAGAAGATAGTCTGGATCAGGTAATCGTAATGAAGCTTGAAACAAGCCCCATCAAGGTGAAGAAGATTCTTACTCAGCTCTCTCTAACTAAGAGCCTACCCTTGATGATGGGAAATCTTCAGCTACCTGGCAACACTTTACAAACAACCTTTTTCGATAGAACTAGGTTTACTATGTCCATACCAAACCATCCCACAAAATTCCTTTGATTGAATCCCCAATTCTCTGCAGTCCTTAACTTGCTCAATTGTCTACCCCTTTATGTCATCGCTACTTTCTAGGAGTTTCACCCCTCATAATTATGTTTAGAAGGTTCCTAATAAGTTTGCAGGATGTCATAGGTCTCTGCCTACACAAAACCTTATATTGAGGTGATCAGGCTCAACATTTAGTCAAGTAGAACAAATAATCCACAACACTCTTAGCAAGACAACCATGTAAAATCTTCTATGTCCTTGTCACGTGGAGACCTAAAGCATGGTTTATCTAGACTCTCAGTGTATGCTTCAGAAGCATAATCAGTCCATCCACAGGCTTATACAGGAGGAACTACTCTGATACCAATAAATGTGACACCCTCTATCATATAAGCTATGCTCGAGTCATGAAGTTATGTTAAGAGGTTGCTACTGTGCTAGGAGATCTTTAAAATATAGAAAGTATAATATATGGCCTTTCAACTACATACTATATTACTAAATAATGGCAGTGTCATATTTTCGACGGCAGTGCTACACTAACCTATAATTCTGAGTGTGAAGATCGTTATGGTATAACACTGCCTGAGAAATTTTCACACTGCCTAAGGGAAATAATTCAAAGTTTCCCTTATGTTCTGTTTACGAAAGTGGGGATTTTACAACAAATCTCCATGAAGTTGATAAGGTGTTTATTAGGGTCCTCACTAGGTAGTCCAGCAAACTGGAAGTTTTGTTGCATGAACTGAATGACTGATGTCTTCAGCTCAAAGTTGTTTGCTTGGACAAGCAACCTCACAATACTGGATGAATATCGTTCAAGAATAGGTGCCAAATAGTCCTTTATGGCTTTGTCATTCTGCTCTTTTTCATTAGCGATGGTAGCTTCAAAGACTCTTTCAACTGCTCTTCATTCTCTTCTGAGTCAACGCAAGTAACACTCAATCTCTGTATCAAAGAACAAATCTCCCATGGATTGGCTCCTTACATAAACTACAAAACAGAATAAGAGAACGGGTGAAGTACGAAGTAAAACAAAATTAAAATAAAAACTAAAATAAAATAAGAAAAAGAGTAAAAGAAAAATAAAAATTCAATTTACTATCCCATCAACTAGGAATGATATTGATACTATCCCCGGTAATAGCACCAAAAACTTGATGCAACTCTGGCAACTATATTGGGTCGTACAAGTAATAAAGTGATAAGTAAAATATCATTTCCATGAGAATAGATCAAATACTGGAAAGTTTAAGGGAATAACTATTTGGACAAAATGAATTTATGGATGCTAAAAGTCAAAATAAAAATTAAATAAAATAAACAAGAAAAATAGTAATGTAGACGGATGCTAATGGGGTGAACAAATGGAATGGGATAAATGCTAAAGTTAATTAATTTCACCGATTGTCGACAAATTTACTATGAATCTCTATTAATCATTTCCTATCTTACTTGACTCATGGTCAGTTCCCCTTTATTTATTCCTAGCCTCTCTCGAGGTCAAGCAATACTCTTTATCCTAAATTGAGTGCCTAATCTCTTAGCACAAACGAATTTAGGTAAAGGTTGAAGTTTTGTGGGTTCCTATCATGAACGCATGAACTACGTTCGTTTATCTCTAGTTTTGACTTAACTCACAGTGTTTATGATAGGAGGCTTTATTCACAAACCCTCTCTTGAGTTATTGTAAATTCCTAAATCAATTAATTGGTGATCAAGCAATTAAAGACATTAAGCATTAACAAAAACACCAAGCAATTGAGATGGAAACAAGATTAACATTATTTCATAAATTAAATTGTCATACAAAAAAGGTCTATTAACACCCTATCAAAAGAAAATTAGTTTATAACTAGATAAAAGTAACAGTATGAGGATGAAAACATAAAAGAAGAATAAGCCATAAAGAAATCAAGCTAGATACAAGAAATTTAGAAGAATGTGGATCTCTCCATGTTGAATTTTTGCTTTGGAATCCTTGAATATTTTCTTTCAATATCTCCGGAAGAAGTCTTCTATCTTGGGAAGTGTGTAGATGTGTCTAAGGATCCTTCTTCTGATCTTAAGTGTTGTCCTTTATAGTCCATGGATCCACTTTTTCGAAACTTAGCCTAAGTGTAACATCCACGAATTCCGACTTTCGAGCTCATAGTATTCCCAACCTCCAAATTCATCTTCAAGGCTGGACAGATAAGGATTTATGATTTTCGAGTTTGTCTTGTAATTCCGCTTCCGATCTCAATATTAGCTTCGACTTCCGACTTCGTTCCAAGGCTTACAAGGGATTTCTTCCGATTTCTGACCTTGTGCATGCAACCAACGATTTACGACTTAATGCATGTAGCTTCCGATTTACGACCTTGTGTAAGCATGCATAAATTTTGACCTCATCAATATGAATTCCGATTTCCGATTTCAGGAGCTGAAATGAAGTGACTGATGCTTCCAACTTACGAGTTCGTCTTCGACTTCAGCACAATTTACGACTTCTGACCTTATCTATCAAAGAACAAATTGTTCGATTTCCGACTTCGTCTCTAAGGCTCAAATGAACTGGCTATATTCCGAATTCCGACATTATGATTCATAAATATACGAGATCAGATCTCGAGTCCAATATTAGTAGCTCTCATTTCTATATCTTTCGAGTTCCGGGATAGAAATTTTATAATTCCCGAGTTCCGACTTTAAGTGCTTGGCTTCACACTAGGCTCTGCTTTCAAGTTTCGACTAAACTGGATGTTTTCTGAGTTCCGACTTCATATACAGGAGGTTCATGAGTTCCGACTTTATAAAGCATACGAGTTCCGATTTCGTTTCCAGAATATACTGGAAACTACTCCCACTTTAGGCGACGTGGAGAGTGATTCTACCACACAAAGAGGGCAACATGGAGAGCAAGGTTGGCTGAAACTTGGCCTTATGTTTAGAGGCCAATCAAAACCTACCAAGTTAACTCCCACTCATGCCTATATAACACACCCTCCTCCTTTGATTCAGACCCTCATTCACGTTGCTTTCCTCTTCTCCTTCAGCTCTCTATCTCTCTTGCTCACACACCCAAAACTCAAGCCAAGTTCCAGCCTTGTTCATCCAAACTCCAAGAATTCAGCACAAAACACTTAAATCAAAGGTAGGGGTTCGGATTTCTTGCATCAAATCGATGCACTTGGCTGACTGGGCTGAATTATTTTCACCTTATTTGATGTGTGAATTAAATAATTATGCTTGGATTAATAGAAGATTTTGAGTTAGAAGTAGAATTAGAAGAAGAAAACTAAGAGAAGTAAATGGATGAGGGTACTGTCTTGGTGGAAAGTCCACGGCAGTCCGTATGGCGGAGCGTACGGCGCCGCCTAAAATCGGTCAAATATGATGAAACTATTTTTAGATAAAACTAGACATCCAGGGATTTCCATAGACATATCATATAAGGATTTTGGATCAGAATTGAGGGAGATATGAATTTTTGAATCTCAACCTAGGGTTTTGACTCTGGCTCTGGGCAGATTAGGTTATTTAGGGTAGAACTCGACCTATACTACATGAAAAAGAGTGAAACTAACTTTGTTAGAAAGATTACACATAGGAGAATACCTCATAAAAATTTCAGAATTTAATAAGGTCCCAATTGCTCCCAGTTCTCCACACAATTTGCCCTATGTCCACCCCGGGCTAGAACAGGGCAGTGTAGGAAGGTCCGAAATCGGGGCTTGTAACTCGAGCCCCACTAAGCCAAATTGAGTGGGACTTTGTCTCAATGAAACTTTGTTCTGTTAGCTTTAACATGAGACCAATTTCGTATGATTTAAGTGAGCTTTCGATTTTTAGTGGATTTTTACTTTTAGTTGCCTGATTCTGGCTAGCCAATGGGCAGGCCGAGATAAAATTTAAATATCTTGAGTTATAGATACCGAAATTCGATGGGACCAAAGAGGTTAGAAAATAGACACATAACACTGTAACATACTCAAATTTGAGGTCCAAATGAGTTAAAATGAAATTGTAGCATAAATTACAAAAACTGGGTTGGTTGAATATGCTGAGGCAGGATTTCTGCCTTAATGAATTTGATATGGATTTGAGTTCTATGTTGGAATATAAATGTGAATTTGTATTCATTGTGATAAACTGATGTATTGATTGGCTGGCACTATTCATTGGGAAGCGGACACATTCCGTTATGCTGCCGAAATTTCGGTAGAACCCATATACAAGTTATGAATTACATGTGAATGCATATACATTCTTAAGAAAGCTATGAAAGTTATGAAAAGAATTGTGTTATTATGCAAGTTCCATACTACTTGGGCCAGCCCCGGATAAGAAGTTAATGGGAGTAGATCGGTGGGAAGGTCGGGGAAAGTAAACCCGGCATTTCTGTATAGGAACGAGCTCGATCCTGATAAGCAGACTATTACCCAGGAGTCTAAAATGGCCAAGAACTCCCAGGGGACCAAGAGAGATGGAAAATGATAGAAAGTAATGAAAGAGTTTATGAAAGAAAGTTCAAGAATGAGTCTACATGATTACATGAATGCATGAATACATGGAATAGTTACATCAAGATGCTTACAGTTGATCACATGACTGCATGATTATATTAAACAATTACATTAAGATGTTTACAATTGTCTGTTATAATTGCTCACTGCTATTCATTTATTTATTTCATTCATCATTCTATGTATCAGTATTAGTAATATATTTTGTTTCTTATGCCGATTAAAGTAAAATTGAACCTTGCCTCGGACCAGACATGTTTTTAAACTCATGAAAATGGACTTTTTAGTTTGAACACATATTTTCATAATTAAGTAAAACCCGAGGCAATTGAGAATGTATGTGATGTCAGTATCAGTATAACCAAACCCTAATGAGAATTTTCTTGAAATTCTCACCCCTTTTTGTATCTCCCGCATCATTCTCAGACAGCGGCGGACTCCTGACCACCCTTTTTATTGAGATTCTTGCGTTCTGATTCCACCATGATCCGGAGTTGGACTCTTTGTATATAGCTGGTTCATGCAACTTCCGTTTATACCTCTTCAACGACAGGAACTTTGAGTTCAGAGAGTGACCCCTCCGAGTTCAGAGAGTGACCCTCCGAGGCCACTGGCTCGTCGCCCTCTTCATCCTCGGGACGTAGCACAGACTATACCCCAGCCGAGCCTGGCATGGCTAACGGCTACCTGACGGAGTAGCTTAGCGGCAGGAGATGTTGTACAGTATGACCCTCTTTTGGACAACATGTAGCTTTGGGTCATGGGTTTGACTGTAAGGTTAGCAGTAGGTTATGAAATATCCTTTGAGGACCATAGGATATTTTGACAGATAAGGGCATTATGGTCTTTTGATACACCAGCCCCGTATGTGTTCTACTTTAAAACTTTGTACATAAACTGAAGCAGTGGCTTCTGATATATATATACATATGTTTACACGTATGCAGTAACATTATTGTACTATAATTATCTTGGTGATATTTTGTTCATTTCGTTTTTAATATAACAGCACGTCGTTTCGTCGATAGAGACGATTTAAAGAGAAATTAAAAACAGGAAAGGTAAATAAAGTATCAACAAGGTAACACGACCCGACTAGTTTCATACTATGACTTAAGCATAACATAAAATTAGTAGGGTGTTACATTTTTGGTATCAGAGCAGTTCGTCCTAGCTAAGGCCTGAGGATTGAACTGACTATGCTCCGCGCATATTCTGTACTTTTAGTTGATAATGTGCACTAGATCTTGCCTGTATGGTGGAGATAAAGTTGTGCATATATATGAAGTGCCTGACCGTGTGGGCTGTTATTTACTAGCACATTAAACTTAATATTGAGCCTGATCAACTCAATAACTTTTGTTTTGTGTGTTCAGAACTTAATGGCTTCCGGAAGGCGAGGAAGACCACGTCACGAGAACACTGCTCCGAGAGAACCCGGTAGCGTGATGGCCACAATGCGGGAAATGGCACACGCAATGCGAGAACAAGCCGCGACAGCTCACCAAATGATGGAGCAACTAGGCAGGCGGCCTGCAGCAGGCTGTGAGGGAAACCCACGAGGTCCAGAGGCAAACCTGGACTACCTCAGGTTCGCAGAGTTTAGGAAGGAAAATCCGCCAAGTTTCCGAGGGGCATATGACTCGAACAAAGCTGACGAGTGGATCAAAGCCATGGAGAAGATTTTCTCCGTCTTGGATTGCTCGGATCATCAGAAAGTGACTTTTGCCACTTGCGGCAGAAGGCCAGAGTTACGGTGGAACGGCGTACGAAGGTTGTTCGAGGAATCTCAAACAGTAGTCACCTGGACAATGTTCAAGGATGTATTTTACCAGAAGTACTTCCCCGCTTCGGTTCGAAATGCCAAGGAACTCGAGTTCATGCAGCTGCGCCAAGGAAATCCGACAGTATCCGAATATATTGCCCGATTTGAGGAGCTATGCAAATTCTCCACCATTTACCAGAGGAACCCAGATGAAGTCTGGAAGTGCATTAAATTTGAAGGTGGGTTACGAGAGGACATTCTCACCGCAATCAGTCCAATGGAGATCAGGGATTTCCCTACATTAGTGAACAAATGCCAACTTGTGGAAGATTGCCACTCGAAATTAGCTGCGGCCAGGGCATTTGGTGGGAATTTCAAGAGGGGGTTAGCCCCGCAAGGCCTAAGATTTAAGCCCAATGTACAACAACAGCGGAGATTTCCGCCAAGAGGCAACAAAGGCAAGCAGCCCCAAAGGCCTTTTCCAAATTCAACTTGCACAAAATGCAGCAAGAATCATGGCGATCGGCCGTGCTTGGCAGGCTAGAATGTCTGCTATGGATGTGGCAAGCCATGCCACAAAATTTACGAGTGTCCGACCAGAAACTCATCACAGCCACCTCGACCCCAGCGACAAGGACGGGTCTTTACTATGAATGCGGAAGAAGCTGATAAGTCAGAAGGATTGATCCAAGGCATGTGTGATATGAATGGTGAGACTCTAACTGTACTCTATGATTTGGGTGCCTCACATTCATTTATTTCTCATAATTGTGTAGCTGCTTTGCAATTGCCAATTTCTGAATTACCTTATGATCTATTGGTTTCTACTCCTACCAATGGGCCTGTTAGAACTAGTCAAATGTGCATCAATGTTCCTCTTCGAATTAAGGGTAGGACCCTTGCTGCCAATTTGATTTGCCTCCCTCTATCTGGTCTCGACGTAATTCTAGGCATGGATTGGCTTTCTGCCAATCATGTTGTACTCAATTGCTCTGATAAAACGGTGGTACTTCCCCCTGTTTTACTTTCCGAATCCCAAACCGCAATATTCTTCTATCTGAACTCTTTCAGGCCAAAGGATCAAGGGTATATCCTTTTGTCAGCTAATGTGGTAGAAGTTGAGCAAGAATTGGAGAAGATTCCAATTGTCTGGGAATACCCGGATGTTTTCCCAGAGGATATTCCTGAATTCCCTCCGGAGAGAGAGATTGAGTTTACCATCGAGTTGGTTCTAGGTGTGGGACCAATATCCATAGCTCCGTATTGAATGTCACCTATGGAGTTGACGGAACTAAAAAGACAGATCGAGGAGCTTTTAGAAAAGGGATTCATACGACCAAGTGCGTCGCCATGGGGAGCTCCGGTCTTGTTGGTCAAGAAGAAGGATGGAAGCATGCGCTTATGCGTGGATTATAGGCAGTTGAACAAAGTGACGATTAAGAACAAGTATCCGCTGCCAAGGATTGATGATCTCATGGACCAACTACAGGGTGCAACCGTATTCTCCAAGATCGACTTGCGTTTTGGATATCACCAAATTCGAGTTCGGGAACAAGATATCCCTAAGACAGCTTTTCGAACTCGTTACGGGCACTATGAATACACCGTGATGTCGTTTAGGTGGCCGAATGCGCCGTGTATTCATGGATTACATGAATCGAATATTCCGCCCATATCTGGACAAATTTGTAGTGGTCTTCATCGATGATATACTCGTCTACTCAAAGACGGAACAAGAGCATGTGGAACACTTACGGCTAGTTCTGCAAATTTTAAGAGGAAAGAAGCTCTATGCCAAATTATCCAAATGTGAATTTTGGATGAAGGAGGTAAGATTTCTCGGCCACGTAGTGTCATCTGGAGGAATCTCTGTCGACCCCAGCAAAGTAGAAGCAATTCTGAACTAGGAGAGGCCAACTACAGTCTCTGAAGTCAGAAGTTTTTTGGGCTTAGCTGGATATTATAGGCGATTCGTTAAAGATTTTTCTCGAATAGCCTTGCCCTTGACCAAGCTAACCAGAAAGAATGTCCCTTTCGAGTGGACGCCGGAGTGTGAACAGAGTTTTCAGGATTTGAAGAGAAGGTTGACCACGACACCAGTGCTAGCTTTACCAGACCCTCAAGGACCATTTGAGGTCTATTGCGATGCTTCCCAACAAGGGTTAGGATGTGTGTTGATGCAAGCTGGAAGGGTGGTCGCGTATGCCTCTAGGCAATTGAAGCCACACGAAAGGAATTACCCGACTCATGATCTTGAATTAGCAGCAGTAGTATTTGCTTTGAAAATATGGAGACATCACCTGTATGGAGTAAAGTTTGAGGTCTTTTCTGATCATAAGAGTTTGAAGTACCTTTTCGATCAGAAAGAATTGAATATGAGGCAGCGGAGATGGATGGAACTCCTTAAAGACTACGAATTTGAATTGAAATACCACCCAGGTAAGGCAAACATCGTGGCAGATGCGTTAAGCAGAAAATCATTGACTGTCGCGTGGATGATGATTAAAGAAACGGAACTTATTGAAAGTTTCCGAAATCTTAATTTAGGAATTCTTATAACTCCCAAGACTCTTCAGCTACACCAAATTCAGATAACCAGTAGCTTCAAGGACCAGATTCGGCAAGCTCAGCAGCAAGATGCTAACTTTCAACATACGCTTAGTCTCGTGCGATCAGGGAAACTAGCAGGTTTTGTCCAAGATAAAGAGGGCATCTGGCGGTGCCACGACAGAGTATGTGTCCCTGAAAGAGACAATCTCCAAAGGAGAATCTTAGAAGAAGCGCATAGAGGCGAGTTTGCCGTACATCCTGGCATAACTAAGATGTATCAAGACCTCAAAAAGATGTTTTGGTGGCCAGGCATGAAGTCAGATGTAGCAAACTTTGTTGGCAAATGCTTGATTTGTCAAAAGGTGAAAGCAGAACATCAAAAGCCTTCTGGGATGCTTCAACCCTTGGAAGTCCCTGAGTGGAAATGGGAAAGTATTTCCATGGATTTTGTAATGGGATTACCAAGAACGCCAACCGGATACGATGCCATATGGGTCATCGTGGATAGATTGACCAAGTCTGCCCACTTTCTACCCATTCGAGCGAATTATCCGTTGGAAAAATTGGCACAACTGTATATTCAAGGGATTATAAGGCTACATGGGACCACTTCAACCATTATCTCCGATCGAGACCCAAGGTTTACTTCAAGGTTTTGGGGAGCCTTACAAAAGGCATTCGGTGCTAAGTTATGCCTAAGCACGGCATACCACCCGCAAACGGACGGCCAAACAGAAAGAACGATTCAAACCTTGGAGGATATGTTACAAGCTTATATACTGGAGCAACGCGGGAATTGGGATCGATATTTACCATTGGCTGAGTTCGCATACAACAATAGCTATCACGCTAGCATTGGCATGGCTCCTTACGAAGCATTGTACGGATGGAAGTGCCAGTCTCCCCTGTGCTGGTATGAGACAACGGAATCAGCTCTATTGGGGCCCGATTGGTCGGCGAGACTACCGAAAGCGGATCAAGAAAATATGGAACAAGATGCTTGTCGCTCAGTCGCCCGGAAAAAGTTCGCCAAATACCAGGAGGAAACCTGCGGAATTTCAGGAAGGAGACCATGTATTTACGAAGGTTACTCCTACTTGAGGATTGGTAGAGCTGTCAAAATTAAGAAGCTAAATCCTCGTTTTATTGGTCCCTTCCAAATCCTAAAGCGAATCGGGTCAATGGCGTACCAAGTCACTTTGCCTCCACATCTATCAAACCTCCATGATGTTTTCCATGTCTCCCAACTCAGAAGGTATCAACCTGACCCTACGCACTCCCTTGAACCCGAATCAATAAAGTTGAAAGAGGACCTGACCTTCCATGTTCAACCAGTACGGATTGTAGATAGAAGCAGCAGACAACTCCGAAATAAATCATGCTGACTAGTAAAAGTAGCATGGGGAAAAGAAGGTGCTGAGGACTATACTTGGGAACTTGAATTGGACATGAGGAAAGAGTATCCTGGACTATTCTCCAGCACTAAATTTTGAGGACAAAATTTTTTAAGGGGAGTGGTATTGTAACATCCACGACTTCCGACTTCCGAGCTCATAGTATTCCCGACCTCCAAATTCATCTTCAAAAATTTTGAATGAGATAAGGATTTACGATTTCGAGTTTGTCTTGTAATTCGCTTCGATCTCAATATTAGCTTCGACTTGAGCTTGTTCCAAGGCTTACAAGGGATTTCTTCGGATTTCCGACCTTGTGCATGCAGCCAACGATTTACGACTTAATGCATGTAGCTTCCGATTTACGACCTTGTGTAAGCGTGCATAAATTTTGACCTCATCAGTATGAATTTCGATTTCCGATTTCAGGAGCTGAAATGAAGTGACTGATGCTTCCAACTTACGAGTTCGTCTTCGACTTCAGCACAATTTACGACTTCCGACCTTATCTATCAAAGAACAAATTGTTCGATTTCCGACTTCGTCTCTAAGGCTCAAATGAACTGGCTATATTCCGAATTCCGACATTCTGATTCATAAATATACGAGATCAGATCTCGAGTCCAATATTAGTAGCTCTCATTTCTATATCTTTCGAGTTCCGGGATAGAAATTTTATAATTCCCGAGTTCCGACTTTAAGTGCTTGGCTTCACACCAGGCTCTGCTTTCAAGTTTCGACTAAATTGGATGTTTTCTGAGTTCCGACTTCATATACAGGAGGTTCATGAGTTCCGACTTTATAAAGCATACGAGTTCCGATTTCGTTTCCAGAATATACTAGAAACTACTCCCACTTTAGGTGACGTGGAGAGTGATTCTACCACACAAAGAAGGCAACGTGGAGAGCAAGGTTGGCTGAAACTTGGCCTTATGTTTAGAGGCCAATCAAAACCTACCAAGTTAACTCCCACTCATGCCTATATAACACACCCTCCTCCTTTGATTCAGACCCTCATTCACGTTGCTTTCCTCTTCTCCTTCAGCTCTCTTTCTCTCTTGCTCACACACCCAAATCTCAAGCCAAGTTCCAGCCTTGTTCATCCAAACTCCAAGAATTCAGCACAAAACACTTAAATCAAAGGCAGGGGTTCGGATTTCTTGCATCAAATCCATGCACTTGGCTGACTGGGCTGAATTATTTTCACCTTATTTGATGTGTGAATTAAATAATTATGCTTGGATTAATAGAAGATTTTGAGTTAGAAGTAGAATTAGAAGAAGAAAACTAAGAGAAGTAAATGGATGAGGGTACTGTCTTGGTGGAAAGTCCACGGCAGTCCGTATGGCGGAGCGTACGGCGCCGCCTAAAATTCGTCAAATCCGATGAAACTATTTTTAGATGAAACTAGACATCTAGGGATTTCCATAGACATATCATATAAGGATTTTGGATCAGAATTGAGGGAGATATGAATTTTTGAATCTCAACCTAGGGTTTTGACTCTGGCTCTGGGCAGATTAGGTTATTTAGGGTAGAACTCGACCTATACTACATGAAAAAGAGTGAAACTAACTTTGTTAGAAAGCTTACACATAGGAGAATACCTCATAAAAATTTCAGAATTTAATAAGGTCCCAATTGCTCCAGTTCTCCACGCAATTCGCCCTATGTCCACCCCGGGCTAGAACAGGGCAGTGTAGGAAGGTCCAAAATCGGGGCTTGTAACTCGAGCCCCACTAAGCTAAATTGAGTGGGACATTTTCTAAATGAAACTTTGTTCTGTTATCTTTAACATGAGACCAATTTCATATGATTTGAGTGAGCTTTCGATTTTTAGTGGATTTTTACTTTTAGTTGCCTGATTCTGGCTAGCCAATGGGCAGGCCGAGATAAAATTTAAATATCTTAAGTTATAGATACCGAAATTAGATGGGACTAAAGAGGTTAGAAAATAGACACATAATACTGTAACATACTCAAATTTGAGGTCCAAATGAGTTAAAATGAAATTGTAGCATAAATTACAAAAACCGGGTTGGTTGAATATGCTGAGGCAGGATTTCTGCCTTAATGAATTTGATATGGATTTGAGTTCTATGTTGGAATATAAATGTGAATTTGTGTTCATTGTGATAAACTGATGTATTGATTGGCTGGCACTATTCATAGGGAAGCAGACACGTTCCGTTATGCTGCCGAAATTTCGGTAGAACCCATATACAAGTTATGAATTACATGTGAATGCATATACATTCTTAAGAAAGCCATGAAAGTTATGAAAAGAATTGTGTTATTATGCAAGTTCCATACTACTTGGGCCAGCCCCGGATAAGAAGTTAATGGGAATAGATCGGTGGGAAGGTCGGGGAAAGTAAACCCGGCATTTCTGTATAGGAACGAGCTCGATCCTGATAAGCAGACTATTATCCAGGAGTCTAAAATGGCCAAGAACTCCTAGGGGACCAAGAGAGATGGAAAATGATAGAAAGTAATGAAAGAGTTTATGAAAGAAAGTTCAAGAATGAATCTACATGATTACATGAATGCATGAATACATGGAATAGTTACATCAAGATGCTTACAGTTGATCACATGACTGCATGATTATATTAAACAATTACATTAAGATGTTTACAATTGTCTATTATAATTGCTCACTGCTATTCATTTATTTATTTCGTTCATCATTCTATGTATCAGTATTAGTAATATATTTTGTTTCTTATGCCGATTAAAGTAAAATTGAACCTTGCCTCGGACCAGACATGTTTTTAAACTCATGAAAATGGACTTTTTAGTTTGAACACATATTTTCATAATTAAGTAAAACCCGAGGCAACTGAGAATGTATGTGATGTCAGTATCAGTATAACCAAACCCTACTAAGAATTTTCTTGAAATTCTCACCCCTTTTTGTATCTCCCGCATCATTCTCAGACACTGGCGATAGACTCCACAGACACCCTTTTTATTGAGATTCCTGCGTTACAGTTCCACCATGATCCGGAGTTGGACTCTTTGTATATAGCTGGTTCATGCAACTTCCATTTATACCTCTTCAACGACAGGAACTTTGATGTTCCTTTACACCATCCCCTCTTCGACCCTGCTACCCCTTATATTGCCATCCCTCTACATATGGCGCACCCACATCCTGCACCTCCTGCACCACGGCACCGGTGACCACGCCCCTTTGAGTCACCACCGCAGGCAGTCCCCGACATCCCGTTGACTTCAGAGAGTGACCCCTCCGAGGCCACTGGCTCGTCGCCCTCTTCATCCTCGGGACCTAGCGCAGACTATACCCCAGCCGAGCCTGGCATGGCTAACGGCTACCTAACCGAGTAGCTTAGCGGCAGGAGATGTTGTACAGTATGACCCTCTTTTGGACAGCATGTAGCTTTGGGTCATGGGTTTGACTGTAGGGTTAGCAGTAGGTTACGAAATGTCCTTTGAGGACCATAGGATATTTTGGCAGATGAGGGCATTATGGTCTTTTCATACACCAGCCCCGTATGTGTTCTACTTTAAAACTTTATACATAAACTGAAGCAGCGGCTTCTGATATATATATATACATATGTTTACACATATTCAGTAATATTATTGTACTATAATTATCTTGGTGATATTTTGTTCGTTTCGTTTTTAATATAACAGCACGCCGTTTCGTCGATAGAGACGATTTAAAGAGAAATTAAAAACAGGAAAGGTAAATAAAGTATCAACAAGGTAACACGACCTGACTAGTTTCATGCTATGACTTAAGCATAACATAAAATTAGTAGGGTGTTACACTAAGCCTACTAATTTCTGCAATCGTGGTGGCGCTATAGCACAACTAAAATTCTTGGGCCAACTCAATACTGCGTTGTAGTGTAACATCCAAAATTGATGTCACTTGCAAAAATGGGGGCATGCTATAGTGCGTATGGTTGCACTATAGCGCAACACAAAAACTCGATCTTCTCTCTTTTGCGGTAGTGCACTATAGCGCAATGCCTTACGCTCTAGCGCAAGGTGTTCAACCTATGTTCTTCTTTTGGCCGCTTCTAACTTCCTTTACACCTACTTGCACCTAACAACAATTAAATAACCCAAAATAAGTATCCAAAAATATAAGAAAATAATAGAAACTCAAAATACTAACTAATCTACTAATTAACTAAAATAAAAAAAAAATACTACCCAAACTAAACAATTACGTCCTAAACCAAATAGAAACTAACTAAAAACATAATCACTAAAGAGAGTTATCAGTTTTCATTCTCTTAAGATCTGCAATACTAGCCTTAAATGTTCTGCTTGTTCTTCCTCGATTCTCAAGTAGATGAGTATGTCATCTATGAAGTCCACCACAAACTTGTCAAGGTATAGTCAAAAAATCCAGCTCATATCATCCCATGAGCACTATCGGTGCATTGGTCAATCCAAATGACATCACAATGTATTTGTAGTGTCGATAATGAGTCCGAAAAAGCTGTCTTGGAAATATCTTCTTGTCGAACCCAAATCTAGTAATATCCTATTCAATATCTTCTTCTCAAACCGAAATCTAGTAATATCCTATTCACAGGTCAATCTTGGAAAACACAGTTGCCCTTGTTAGCTGATCCATAAGATCATTTATCCACTACAAGGGATACTTATTCTTGATTGTGACCTTGTTCAGTTGTCGGTAGTTTATGCATAACCACATACCTCCATCCTTCTTCTTAACCAAAAAGAACATGGGCTCGCCATTGTAAAGCACTTGGTCTAATGAACCACTTCTCCAAAAGCTTTTCAATCTGCCTCTTGAGCTCCGTTAACTCCAAAGGTGACATCCTATACGAGGCTCTAAATATTGGTCCTATTCTCTGTACCTAATCAATAGAAAACTAAATTTCCCTTTTTGGGGGAAATTTGGGGATGTCTTGTAAGAATACATCTAGGTATTCTCAAATAACCAAAATTTCATTCAACTTCTAATTAGATTCCTCTATATTCGTTGATAAGAAAACGTATCCCTGACTTTCTTTCGCACAATAGTCTATCGATAAAGAGCTTAGGTAGAGATTTACGAGGATTGTAGATTCCGAGGGTAGAATACGGGGAAATACAATAATTTTAGCGGAATAATTCAACATGACATGGTTGGCGGAAAGCCAGTACATGCCAATAATCATATCAAGACTAGATAATGGTAGGCAAATCAAATTAGCTACAAAGGTCCTACCTTCAATTTGAAAAAGAAGGTTCATGCAAATCAAACTAGTTCTAATATGTTTATTCGTAGGAGTGGAAACTATCAAGTCATAAAGCAACTCAAAAATAGGAAATTGTAAGGTAGTCACACAATTACGAGAAATAAATGAGTGTATGGCACCTTAATCATACAATACAGTTAGAGTCCTACCATTCACTTCACACTTATCTTGAATTAAATCTTCGAATTGAGTGGCTTCCTCCATGTCCATGGTGAAGACTCTTCCTTGGCGTTGTGACCTGGGATCAAGTTGCGAATTCCTAGTAGGGCACTTATAAAGCTTATGTCCTAGCTTGCCACAACTTAAACAAACATTCTGCTTTGCTAGACACGGTCAACCACCGTGGTTCTTCTCGCACTATGCACAGGTTTGCTTAAGAAAAGGTTTTTGAGGATGCTTCCCTTTATTACCGATTGGTTGGAACTTTTTCTTTTGTTGGAGATCAACCTTAAACTGTTGTCCTTGTGGCACCAATCCCTTCTTGAAACTACTGCTAGTAGACTTGGCGATTGCTAACTTCCTGTTACATTCCTCTACCATCTGGCACTTATTCACTAGGGTAGCAATTTCCTTGCTTTCCATAGGTCCAACAATTGCAAGAATATTTTTTCTCAAGCCACCTTCAAATTTGACACACTTCTAGACTTCATCTAGGTTCTGCTGATAGATGTTGGAGAACTTGCATAACTATTCAAATTTGGCTATATACTCCGATACACTTTTATATCCTTGCTGGAGTTGCATAAATTCCAGCTCTTTAGTGTTCTGAATAGAAGTAAGGGCTTATGATAAAAGGCCTCTTTAAACATATCCTAGGTGATATCAGTCTGAGAAATCTTTCAACAGTTCCACCAAAATTCAACATTTGCTTCTAACATATAGGTGGCAAACAATACCTTCTAGTAATCAGTGCAGGCTAAAACTGAAAAGACCTTCTCCATTACCTTGAGTCATTCTTCAACCTTGTTTAGGTCAAAGGCTTGCCTGAAGTTAGGTGGATTTACTTTCCAAAATTCTGCATACTTGAGGTATTCCAAATCGACCTTAGGTCCATTTGGGCTTCCTCCCTGACCTCTTTCTGGTTGTCTTCCCAACTGATCTATCATCTGATGTATTGTCACCGCTTGATCTCTTATTACATACACTATTTCCCGCAGCATGCCCATGAAGTCAGCGGGATTTGCAAGGGCAAGTTTGGCTCGTGGCTTTCCATGCTTACCAGAAGCCATTAATCTCGGAACACATAAACAAAAGTCATTGAGTTTATCAAGCTCAATACTAAGTTAGTGTGCTAGCAATCAATAGCTCACACAGCAAGGAAATCGTGCACATATATCCCTTTATCTTACAGATAGACAAGATTCAATGCGTGAAAATAACTATGAGAATCAGAGTATGCACAAAGCATAGTTAGTTCAATCCTTAGGCCTTTTGCTAGGATTGCTCTAATACCAAAAATTTAATACCCTCCTAAACATAATATTATGCTTCAGTCATAATATTATACTCAAGATTATGCTACTTATTCTAACTTACCTTTATCATTTTATCCATAATAAGTCATAGCGCGGATCACTTTGATAAAATGTGGATTTATCTATTTACTTATCAATGTAACAGTCATATGTGGTTAAATTCCTAACATAAAGCATAACATGTCAAAAAGTAAGGAAAATTAAAAGTATGGAAGGGAAATTTATAGTAAATATTTATAGAACATTAACCAAATATATATACAAGTCTCAATATGAGAACAGAATAGAAATGAAAACTAAGTCTGTGAACCAAGTTTGTATAAAGAGATACTCAAAAGAAGGCCATTCTATATAGTTAGCACTACAGTCCTAAAGGTCTGTCAAACTCCCCGAAATAGATGCCACAAAAAAGAACCCACTCTTCATAAAGCTTGCAAACCCAGAACCACCAGGTGAACCATTACCAATTCCAAGAGCATAGATAAAGGAGGAGGTTGAAGTGTCTGTTTCTAAGGAATCACTCTCCGGAGGAGCTAGAGGAATGGGCTGAGATGATACAGCAATTGAATGAGCCTTGTCTAGTGGGATCCTGTCAGATGGAGCCTCAGGGTCGAAAATAGACTTGAGAGAGATATAGTAAACATATGCTAGAAAAATATGTACAGATGTATGTGAGAAGTCGCTAATAGAAGTAACTACTCCAAGGCAGGGTCATAATACCACTGCCATTTAGGTGCCTTGGTAAGGAGTGCCATCGCCACCATTACTACCATCCGAGAATGACATGGATATACACAAATAGGATGAGAATCTGAAAATTCTCAATAGGATTTCCTAGACTAACATACAGTGACATCGCAATCATTCTCAGCTGCTTCTGTTTATTTAAAAAAATGTGAACAATATAATAGTAGAGCATATATTCCAATTTTATAGTTTTGAAACTATATTGTCCGAAGTAGAGTTTATTTACTCATACATTTAGTAAATAGAGAACAAATTTGTTCATAAACATAGCAAGCTAAAGGACAATTGACTAATATGCATGGATGAATGCAAATGACTTCTTAATGCAAGTGCACTTGACTTTTCTTTTCTAAATTTCCATCATAATCTTTTTCTATACTTGGTCCCCTAGGGGTATTTTGGCCATATAACTCCTAGCTAATGCTCTGCTTTTTAGGATTGAACTCATTCCTATATGTGATTATCGAGTTTACTTTCTCCAATGCTCACACTGATCTATTCCTCTTAAATCATTCTGAGGCTGACCCAAGTAATATAGAATCACAATTACATCTTGAATCATATATTCATTAATGCATATGCTTGAGGAACTTAAAATCATGATACATCATTCACATATTTCTGCTAACAATTCGGCAGCATAATAGTTGAAACAAGAGCTTCCCAATAAGAGAAGCTGTCAGGTCACGTTAATTTCTTCAATTTTGCCCTATTCTTATAATTTGCACTAACATTCCATTTTAATTCATATTAGTCTAGAAATTTGATATGTTGTAGATCTATTAGTATACTTTTAAACTTCTCTAGTTCCACTAAGTTTTGAGATGTATAAGTTGAGTTATTAAAGTTTTATTCCAAGCTACCCTATTTCAGGATAGCCTTGCACATCTAAATTTAGAAAATCATTAATATTTCAAATTTCATCATTTTTATCCAAATTTTATACTAAATGTAGCTTAAATCCTAACAAGTTTCATCTTAATTGGGTAAGTAGAGATTGAGTTATGAGCTCCTCAAATAGGCTACATTGTTTCAACTTGAATAGAGTATAGGTCAAAGTTAAGGAATCACTGGAGGCAATGTACCAATGATCTAGGGTTGAAATTTTATGGGCAGGGTTCCCTATGTATTACCTTTAGTACAAAATTGGTTTCACTCAATTTGAAGTTATATAGGGCAAGTTATGCCCTTTACATTACGTATTGGTCAGGGTAGTAAGTGAAATTCAACTGTTTGCTTCTAAAAATCATAACTCTCTCATTTTAAATCCAATAAACTTATAATTTATGTGGTTGGATTGCTCTAGAAGTCTAGTTTCATCCAAAATTGATTTCACATGGATAGGCCTGTAGAGTGAGAAATAGCATTCGCTCTAGGAATGGTCTCTACAATTTCCTTCTAATAATTTTTTTTTTTGTTTTGGTTCTATCTTGTTCTTTTGATCTATTCTTCAAATTAAATCAAGTTTCCTGATCTCAAATCACTAAAAATAGCACTACTAGAAATTTGTTAATAACCGACAAATATTTTGTCGGTAAAATAACTCATATTATTGAACCATGAATTTGCCAACGGATAATTTTTCTGTCTGAAAAAATGTCGATAAATGTTGGCGCCATGTTTTGCCAAACATTTACCGACAAAAAAATCATCGATAAATAAGAACAATTATTTTTGGTTAAATTTAAAATTATCCATCGGTAAGTTGAAATATAAATTAATTTTTTTATTATAATTCACCAGAATTATTAATTTTTTATCGATAGATAATCCGTCAGTATTTGAAAATTGGGATTGACCGCTATTATCTTTTCATGTCATTTCATGATCCATATTACCGACAGATTTTTTGTCGGTAGTATATGATTAACGAAACGATTCATTTCGTTTTGTCATTACCGACAGAAAATCCGTCGGTAATATTGAGTTAATGAAACGAATCTTTTCAATTATTTTTTACCGATGGCAAATCCGTCGGCAAAATTAACACGGATTGTTAAAACGCGAGCCCACTTTTCCTCTTCCTCATTTCATGTTGCTTCTCTTTCTTTCTCCTCTCCATTCTCTCTCTCTCTCTCTCACACTTTTCTGCCATTTCATCTCTGTCTGGGCTCCTATTTCACAATCTGAGACCGCCATTGTGTTCCTGGTATGTTTTTTAATGTTTTAATCGGTTTAGTTTTCTAGTTTAGCTTTTTTTTCTGTTCCATTTCTTTACTTGAATTTTTATGTTTTTAATTAGTTAACTGTGTTATTTTCTTAGTTAGTGATTGAAATTTTGCAGGATAGAATTATAGGATTGGATTGTATGACTAGGCGAAGGCATAGAGTTCCTTCCCATTATTTGAATTGTGTGATGTGATTTTATATACTTTAGAACAGTTATTAGGATTAACTTTAGAATGCTATGATTATTGTGTTTTATTTTGGTTATATGCTGCAGTTTTGAGATATTATATTAATTTTTGTGGAGGCTCCAAATTTAAGAGGAGACTCTTCCTAAATTTTGTTTAATCATTTAATATATTATTAAAATTAAATAATTATTGATATGATGAATGTGCTACATCTTTATTTAGTTAATATATGTCTTATATTTTTTATTTTTGATATGTTATACGGATTAGTTATTGCAAGATAGACACCAGGTTCCGGATGAGGTAGAGGTGGACCAAGGAAGTACATGAAATTGTACCAGCATCACAAGAGAGACACGCAGTAGCGAAGACAATAGCTACAGTCAATGGAGCAAAGGATGGTGACTATGTACCAATTTGATGAGCAGATGCGGAGCGGCAGTTCATCATCCGCTGCACCACCTCCACTTCCGCCCTGCACTACCTCCACCTCCACCGCCTCACCCTTCTCCACACAGCCACCCCTCTAGAGTCGGAAACGATGATGACGACAACGACCATGGCATCTCAGATAATGACAATGATTAATATTAGTAGATTTTAGATTTTTTTTTTTTAGAATTGTATTGTAAATATTTTTTTAATGAAATTGTATATATTTTTATTTAATTAATTTTTTAATTTCTTTGCAATTAAAACTAAAAAAATAAATTTATTGGTAATAATATTTATTAATAATTAAAAATAAATAATCATTGGGCAAAAAAAAATAATAAGTAATTTTTTTATCGACGGATTATCATTAATATATTTAAAAATATTGACTGATGTAATTTTTTTGACAAACAAAAATTTCCATTGGAAAAATTAAAAATTTATCAACGAACGATTTTTTCGTCGGTAATATTAATATTTTTTATTACCGGCATGTCATTTACCGACAGATTTCTTATGTCGGTTAATCCGTCAGTAAAATATATATTGACGAAATTTTGTTATGTTTCCATCGTTAAATTTGTCAGTATTCAACACATTTCTAGTAGTGTAGGTCATGTTAACATCATACAACATAAAATAAAGGATGACACAAGAAACCCTAACAGTCTCAAAAATCCTATAAATCAATTAATCTAAGAAATCCTACCTCGAGATATAACTTGTAGCTTATAAATTTGAGTTTTCTTGGTGGTTCTTCTTCACTAGAGTTCCAAGATGGTGATAACACCTCCTTTTCTCCTTCATGGCGAAAGCTAAATGATCCAAAGGAAAGAAGTTTATAAGCTTATCTTGAGGGTTTTGTAAAAAACACAAAAAAAGAGTGAAAATTTTGATCAAAAGGAGACAAGATCACTTGGAAGTTTGGGTGGATATGGAGAGAATGAAGAAGAGGATGAAGTTGAAGAAGAAAATGGAGGGTCAGGTTTGGGAGGATGTTAGCCGAATTTTCTTGGGGGCATGGGTGAAAATTTTGGGTTCTTGAGTTAAAAGTTAATATGACTCTTGAAGCATGATGATTGGCGGAAATAAAATAGTCTTCAAATTTTGTTGAGTTTCCAAATTTGTGGTCATGCTTTGGCCAACAAAGGTGACTTTGGTGGCTAGTTTTTAATCATATATTCTAGGATTTTTAACTAATACTCATGTTATCCTACACTATAGATTCCTACTAATTTGGTTTTTACATTACTTGATACAGCGAATAAATCGATTTTCTTCAAACTAGCAAAACATTGCTATTTATCTTCATAAAATTTCTCTACAAAAGAAACTTAATTTCATATAACCCCAATATTCACATTTTGATATTACCTACTCATATATCTACAATGCATCAAAATAAATAATTTAACAGTGCTAGTCAGACGTTTTTTTTTTTTCCAGGATGTTACAATCCTAAAAGGAGAGCTCAAGTACAAGTGTGCTAGCATTCTCACTATTAAATTTAATAAAATATACTTAGATGTGTGTTTTTATGTTTAAAATTTTCTCCTTTTAAAAATTTTGTAAGCGTGAAAAGCTTGACTATTTTTACTGTTCAGCATTCTTCAATATATCTATTAAGAAAAGAAAAAATTTAATTAAAAATTAACTTTTTCCACTTCTTCTAATGCTTTGTATACACTAAAAAAATAGTATGTTGAACCCGTGTAATATATGAAAAAAAAATAAAAATAAAATTAAGAATAAAATATTTAATACTATATGAGTTTAAATAAATATAATAGCTTAAACAATAAATACAGAAATTAATAATAATAACAATAGTAATTTTTATATAATATTAATATTTACTATAAATGAATTTAAGTACTAAATTTACATCAGGCATAATAATGTAGAACAAAAACATAATTATTAATCAAACAATTCTGGTGCCTCTATTATTTAGCAGTAAGTACAATAAAAATTTATAATTTTAGCGAGCTAGAAAGACAAACAGTCTAGCTTTTTTTATATAAAAAAAATGCCTCTTTGTTATCGGTAATCACGTATTTCGATTTTCTGCTGGCTTGCAAAACTTATTTTACGTACGTCTTCGATTGTAACAGAATGATGGGATACTGGCTGTTAGTTTTTTTTTTTTTTTTGGGCATTATTCAACCCGCCCCTCATTTTATCACTTTTATTTAAAATTTTTATCTGTTAATGAAAACATTTGAGCAACATAATTAGAAATTATTTTCTTAATTGAAATTGTGAATTAGATCCAATCAATAATTAAGTAATAACTAGTGATTATGAATAATATAATTATAAATGTTTTGTATTTTACTCAGTCAAAATTTATTTAGACAAATAAAATAAGTTTTTCTTTGTAGTTCAAATTTAGAATTTTTGTACCCTAATCATTTACATTGATGACTTAAATCATTATCGTTGTGCTTGTTGATTTATTGAGTTATTTGAATTTAATATTTTTATTTTTTAATAAATTCAAAATTTGAAAAATTTCCCAAAATTTAAATTTCTTATGGGTAGGTGACAATTTTTTAAATAAATTAATGCATTTATTATCTCTTAACTTATTTTTTTATTCTGCAAATAAATGCTATTAATGTGGAATTAATCTGGTTGTGACACATAAAATTTTTGTTGTTATAACTTTTGCTTTATTAATAGTATAGATTCTTTAAAAAAAAATATTATTTCTTATTTTTTAATCTCAAAGTAACCCCTCACTCATCAGAGCCTAATTTCGCAATATATAATCAAGCAACTAAGCAAAATCTCCCTTGCAGTAGCCTTTTTTATCCAAGACCACATATTTGAACCTAAGCCCTTCCACTCGGACGAATGCCTTACTGATAAAATTGCTACTTCCCTAACTAAACATTACTTAACAAAATTAAAAACATGAGAGAGAGAGAGAGAGAGAGAGAGAGAGAGAGTAACTATAATAATTAGAAGTTGATGAACTTGTATTGTAAATAACTTTTGCGCCTGAATAAGAAAACTATACATTAGTTGTTTCTGACTTTAATATTAAATTAACCTACCAATTACCAACCTTGGGTACACCTGAGGATAACCACTTAACCACGGTTGGATTGATCACCACGATCCACGGCGTCCAGATAAAGTCGTCGACACGTCGTTTATGTAGATGTTATTTGCAGACACCAAGCATGCATTGTTTGGTTAAAGATCAACATATAAATGATTGAACACTCATATGAATACTTGGATAAAGAGTTCGCCACATACTACTGCCAAAGTGGCTCCACATGTATAACATCGAACTTCCCGCTCCAATAATACAAAGGGAAATGTTTTTGGATAATACTTAGGCATTCATTTCAATATATAACAATCGATGTATAATATGCATAGATTTTAGTTAGATAAATGTTGAATCTGATGTTACATGATAATGGATATATATTGTTTATGAAGTTAACATATTGATTCAACATATTTATATAACATATTTATTTAAACTGCAATAACCACTTATCTGTTATCGAAGATAATTAGCATTTTTTACTGTAAAATTCATGTGGTTAAATAAATTTTTAATGTAAATAATTATTATGAAAGGGATATATATTTTTAAATATGAAAAAATAAAATACCTGTGTACTTTAATATAATTTAACAAAATAAGTTAATAAATATAAAATGAAGAAGACATTTTGTTATGATTTTAATCTATAATACAATGAAACCAAAGTAGAATACAACAAATCAATTAAACAATATGGAAGATTACAAATGCTTCTCTAATGATTGAAGTACAACTCAGATCCAAAGGTTGAGCTAATTATCTGCATAAAAATAAAATTAGTTACTAATATAATTTTATTAATAGTTTTAATATGTGAAAGAAAATAATTTACCATAAAAAACATTTGAAGTGTAAATAAAAAAAGAATTCTAATCTCAAAGTTATAATTACTTGAACATTAAATCTTTTGAAGCACATCTTGGTAGATAACATTTTTTATTGTATTGTATAGATTTTCATTTTCACCTAAAATTAAAATCTTTAACACTCTCTTCGACCTTGACTATTGATATGACAACATAGAGCTATCCATGAGTGAAGACAAACTTTGACAAAAATAATTCAATGTAAGATAAATATTGCATTTGACTTTTATTAATAATCATAGTAAAGCATACCATTATTGGAAATTTCCTTCTTTGAAACTTTAAAAATATTCCTAGATCAAATAGAACTAAATTCATTAGAGAAACGTAAACCTTCTTACTAATATAATTGCCTGTAACAAACCTAAAACTTAAGATATCTCATCTATAGATAATAGATATTGTTGTAAGACTTACAATTGGAGTGTCATAAGAATAAAAGGAATGAATTAATATAATTTAAATTGTTCATATATTCTTAACAAAGTTTGAAAAAATTATTTATAGTAAGATTTAAAATATATGTGAACATATAATTTATTAATTTAAAGTTCATACCTTGAATCCATGGCACTTTTACTAATGAAAGAGTAAACAAAACTATTTACCAAAGCTTAGAGTATCTAATATAATAGATATAATTGTAATTTGTAAATATAAATACAAAATTGGATTGTTGTAAGACTAAAAAAATTAATCCATAATAATTTTAATTGTTAATATTTTCTTACTAAAGTTATAAAATTATCTATTATAATATTAAAAATACATATAAATATAATTTTATAAAAAGATAGATAGAAATTTAGGATTTAGGGCTTAGGACATTTATAAAATTATTTATTATAATATTATTTGATTATCAATTTTATCAATATTGCTTAGTAGTGGTATATGTTCTCTTTCCATAAATAATGCACTTCTCTTAGATTTTTTTTTTTAATCCACTATAGAAGGATTGAGTTTCAATTGTAAGCATGGGCGCACATAATTATAATTCAAAACACAATTGATTTCCCAAGATTAAAAGATAAATATAAACTATTAGCTAATCTAACAAGAGTATTATTAATGTAAAATATTATGGTATGAATATTATAAATTTGAACTACTCATAAAAAAATAGATTTTATTTATCTAAATAAATTCTAAATGATTAAAATAACAAAACACTTATTTTAATGGTCATAATCATTTTAGTAACAATCAATAAGGTAATTATTTATTGTATTTAATTCACAATTTTAATAAAGAGATCAATTTCTAACTATGTTGTTCAGATATCATTTCATATATGTTCCTGAAATTTTATATTTATTAATATGAAATCTTATATTTTAGTCATTTTATATCTCTTAATTTGATTTTAATTAAATCGCAAAGAAAAGAAACAACATTACGGAAAAAAATCTAGATTAACATTTCTAAATTTAAATAAATAAAAAGGATATTGATAAGTTTTTAATGATCTAAATTATCAAAATTTGTTTTTGGATAGTAACTGTCATATAGTTTTTATATTTTTCTCAATTAATATATAACTTTTATCCTCTCTTAATCGAAGTATTATTATATAATTTTTATAATCTCATTTTTTTTAGCCATGAATATACAATTATAATTTATATTAAATCAATATTTATGTCAACTTGTATCTAGATAAATCTAGTATATATCACTATTGTGATTGGAAGATGAGTGAGGTGAGTGGATTATACATAATAAATGTCAACAACCTGTAATGGACCTCATAACTACTCATTATAGTGGACTGGTTGGAGTTTTTTTTTTTTTTTCAAGAAAATAATTGACTAAAATTAATTAATTGTAGTAGGTTTAATTAAATCTTTCTAATTAAGGAAAGAAATTGAAAGTAGTGGAATAGAGAGTGGTCAATCGATTGACACTTGGAAAATCTTTGCAAATTATGGACTTCATATTATTATTGCTATAGATATGTTGATTCAACACTCACAAAAGTACATAACAAAAATTCACACTTATTTGACCTACAATCACCAGATAAAATTAGGTGTCTGTGTCATTATGTTCAAATAATATTACCCTAATACAAATTTATCACTAAAAGATAGTCAGTCAGGAGTATGTTTGTCCACCAATCCACTAGCAACTTGACTTATCATAACAGGTGTACCAATTTGTTTACGTTGCAAATTCTAGCATCAAATAATATATTCGAAGGATTGATTTTGATTCCAGATCCCAATTCGAGAATCACTGCCTCTAATAAAGGATGTAGGGTTTGTGTGAAATGGAGATTCAACATAGAAGCATTACTCAGTCATTGAAAATATTTCTCAATCAAGGATTGTAAATTGATGAACTTTGATTGAGCAGAATGAAAATGTTAATTACAAGAATGTAAATGAAAATGAAATGCTAAAATGGAAATAAAATAAAATGAACAAAAAGCAAATAAATTGAAATGGAAATGAAAATGAAAGCAAAAGCAAACTAGACAAAGGTGATGGTGCTGTGCTCAAGTTTACCCATGGATCCATTATCACGATGATGTATGGATTGAGAGGCACTTTGTGAGTATTTAACCATGACTGACTTAATGAATTAAGGGTATTTATAAACAAAATTCTACTTAGACTCCAACTAACTGCTCTAACACGTAGCAAAAAATCGCTCCCTATGTTTTGACGTGCCAAGCTGGACCGAATAACTGCTAGTAACTGCTCCTAGAATCTCGGACATATTCAATCATGGGTTTGTACTCCCTTTTTTGACTCAGCCACATGCAATTCGTTGACTAAGGTTAACACCTGATGATTCTAGAAGTTGCATCTTCTTAAATGTTAACAGATGAACTGTCTTTATCAACAAGCACTTTGAGAATAATATAACTCCAATTTACTACTGAAATCACCATATGATCATGCAAATTTTGGTCAATTCCTTGACAATCAAAATTAGAAAATGAGATTATTGGGCTTAGTATGATGGTATAAAAAGGGCTAATTTGTTTACAACCATTATAGCTCGAAAATGCCTATTTCTAACCAAGCTTTATTCTACTCCTCTTGCAAAACACTACTAGAAATTAAAAAAAAAACCAATGGATTTTACCGACAGAATAATTCTATCGGTATTATCGACGGATTATCCGTAAAAAAATTTAATCAAAGTTTTGCCGTCGAATATTACTGATAGTTTACATATACATCGGTCAAATTGTCAATAAATGTTGGCTCCTGATGGAGGGAAATTGTAACTGATGGCTAATTCGTTAGTAATTTATATGAACTAATTTTATATTTTTTTCACTTTTATTGATGGATTGTACGTTGGTATTTGAAAAATTGAATTCCCATCAGATTCTTTTTTACCGACGGGTCTCCCATCGATGAAATACTTTAATGAAACAATTCATTTTATTAAAATGTTACCGAAGAAAAATTCGTCGGTAATATTGATTTCGGACATTATAACACGAATGGCCCCCTTCTTCTTCATTCTAACCTTTCTCTTTCTACATGCACACACTCTCTCTTTCTCTCTTTCTCTCTTTCTCTCTTCTTCCCCCATTACAGCCTCAAGCCAGTCGTCGAAGCTTCCATTTTGCCGCCGAATACTATCATTGTGTTTGTGGTATGTTAATAAGTATTTTAATTGGTTTTTTTTTTGTGTAGTCTTTTTTTGTTGCCGCATTTCTCTACTAAAAGTTTTTAGTTGCTGAGGTAATTAACTAAATTCATTTATTGTATTGATTATTAAAGATCTTATTTGAAAGGTGATTGGTGAATTGACTGACTGGAATGAGCTAGGAAGATTTAGGTATGTACATTGGTCCTATTTGTTATTCTTTATGTTTTCCAAAGTTTTAGAGACTTAAAATTTCTAAGGTAGAATTGTAGAATGGAAAAAGAGAATGGGATTGCATGACTGAGGGAAGATTAGAGTTCTTTCCCATTATTTGAATTGTGTGTTATGGTGTTGTTTGGCTACATGATGTGACGTAAGGGGATACGCTATAGAACGATTTTTAGGATTAACCGATTAATTTGTATGACTATAGATATTTGTTATTTATATTTGATTGATATAATAATTTCTATGGAGGCCCCTAAAATAAAGAGAGACTCTGCCCAAATTTTGTTGATCATTTAGAATAATGTTTAAATTAAATAATTATTGTAATGAAATAAGTAATTGTTAGGTGTGTTTAAAGGATAAATTAACTTTTGTGGAGGATCCTAATTTAAGTGAAGACTCTGCCTAAATTTTTTTGATTAGTGTGTGATTATATTGCGTTATAGGTATATAATATTGTTGAGATATAAAATGTTTGCCCCAAATCAAACGTAGATGTATGATAGATTGTACCTAAGTCGGGGAAGGATTAAACCAGAATTTTATAAGGGAGTTGAAGAATTCATAATGGCTTATCTTCGAACAGAACAATTTACTCGTGAAGGAATATATAGGTGTCCTTGTCATAAATGTAAATGTAGGAGGCTTTTAGACATAGAGTCTATTAGATATCACCTATACAAAGATGGGTTTAAACCAGATTATTAGGTTTGGACTGAACATAGGGAAACCCTACCACCGGAGAATCAATTTGGAGCCAGTTATGTTGGAAGTAGTTCAACTGGAGGGTCCATATAGGTAACAAAGAAGGTAATAATATCACTTGAGAAGATAATCTTAATCGTTATCAGGGCATGATTTTTTATGTTGCTGGCTAGGAGTTTGGAATGTATTCCGAATCTTCGGAAGTACTTCCCAATTCTGATGATCAAAGATTTTATAGTCTGTTAGAGGTAGTAAATAAGCCTTTAGAACAAGGATGTGTATATTCACAGTTGTCTTTGACAGTAAGAATATTGAGTAATAAGTCACAGGCGAACCAAAGCCAAGGTTCCTTTGATTAGTGGGCTTCGTTGATGAGTGAAATTAGTCCACAACCAAAAACTATCCCAAAGGACTTTTACTAAGCCAAAAGATTAGTTTGTAAGCTTGGGCAGCATGAAGTAAAGATTGATTTTTGTTTGAATGGATGTATGCTTTGTTACAAAGATGATATTGCCTTAACTCATTGTAAATTCTATAGAGAGTCTAGGTTTAAGCTGAAGAGAGGGGGAAGTGTGATGTATAAGCATGTTCAGCATAAAAGAATGCACTATCTAACCCTAATCGCTAGACTTATAAGGTTATATGCATTAATGATTTCAGCACCTTACATGAGGTGGCACTTTGAGAACTGAAGGAGTGATGGTATAATGACACATCCTTGTCATGGTGAAGCCTTGCGTCATTTTAATCGAACTTATCTTGATTTTGCATCTGATCCCTACAATATTAGGTTAGGGCTATGTGCTAATGATTTTACTCCTAACAATCAATTTAGTAAACCATATTCTTGTTGGCCTATGGTCGTCACTCCTTACAATGTTCTACCTGAAATGTGCATGAAAGGTCCTTACTTTTTCTTAACTTGCATAATCCCTGATCCCGATAATCTAAAGGCCAAGATTGATATCTATCTCCAACCTTTAATTGATGAATTAAATGAGTTATAGTGTGATGGTGTTTTGAATTAGGACATATCAACCAAGCAAAATTTTAGGTTAAGGGCTTCCTTAATGTGGACGATCAATGATTTTCCAGCTTATAGGATGTTGTTTGGATAGATGACGCAGGGGAAATTGGCATATCCAATATTTATGTAGGATACAAAAGCGTTCACTTTGAAGTATGGCAGAAGGAATTCTTAGTTTGACTATCAAAGAAAGTTTTTGGATATAGATTATACTTATAAGCGCAATAGGTATCGATTTAGAAAGAACACCTTAGAGAGTGAGGGGCTCCTATTAGACTTACTGGTCAGCAAATTTGGGATAGGGTTAGGCAACTTCCAAAGATTACAGAAATTAGGAAATCTGTTAGATTACCTAGCTATGAGGTAGAACATAATTGGACCAAACAAAGTATATTCTGGGAACTACCCTATTGGAAGGATCACTTAGTTCATCATTATTTAGATGTGATGCATGTTAAAAAGAATGTATTTAATAATATTATACACACTATGATGAATAGTGATCAAACCAAATACAATAAAAAAGTAAGGATGGATTTGAAGGAGTACTGTACATGCCCTGAGTTAAATTTACAACTCTTAAGAGATGGTCATTAGTGTAAACCTAAAGCCAATTATACCTTGACCTCTGTACAGAGACAAGATGTCTATAAATGGGTGCAATAGTTAAAAATGCCGGATGGTTATGCCTCAAATTTGGATAGGTCTGTGAATGTTGCACAAGGAAAATTTTTTGACATAAAAAGTCATGATGGTCATGCATTTATCAAGTGTTTACTGCCTGTTGCATTGAGATAACTGCTTGATCATGTTTGGAGGCTATTAATTGAGTTGAGTGAGTACTTCAAAGATTTGTGTTCATCTACTTTCAGGATTAACATTCTTTTAGTGATGGAGAAGAACATCCTTATTATTCTTTGTAAGTTAGAAAGGATCTTTCTTCTTAGATTTTTTGATTCCATGGAGCACTTGCCTGTATATTTAGCTTATGAAGCATGGGTATGTGGACCTATCCAATATAGGTGGATGTATCCATTTGAGCGGGAAATAGGAGGATTCAAAAGGACATTGAAAAATAGAGCAAAAGTAGAGGGATTAACATGTCAAGCATATATTTCAAATGAGACATATAACTTTTGCTCATATTACTTTGAGCCGCATGTCCAATCTAGGAAAACTAGAGCTAGTCGGAATGGCGATGATGGTGAAAGCTCAATCAAACCAACCTTGTCAGTATTCAACCAACCTAGCCATATTGCTGGACGATGCAAGGACCGATAGTTGACTAGGAGTGAATGGAAATCTGCACATTTACATATATTGCTAAATTGTGATGAAGTGGCGTCATTCAGAAGGTAACTGATAAACTATTTTATTGTATTCTTTGTTCTATAATTTCTCGAATTCTATATAATAGTAAATTGTGATGACAAGTTATCTTCTCTTGTATTTTGTCAAATGTTTATAGATATTTTGAGCAACTATATCATCAACAATCCCTTGAACAATTTCTCGAGTGGTTCAAATCATTTGTATATGACAAATTTATCCTATTTTGCTATTCATATTTTTGTTCTTATATTATTATGTTATTAATATTCCAATTGTTGTATTTAGGTACATGATCAGAGGAATGGTATAACCAATCCTCACTTGTATAATTTGGCTTGGGGTCCGAAAACTAGAGCTACAAGTTGGCCAATGTACCATGTCAATGGTTATAAGTTTCATAAAATTGAATGGGAAAGGGAAAAGAAAATCGGCAACACTGGGGTTTATGTTAGGGGAGATGTTAGAGATGGAGAAAGTAATTGGTATGGAACAGTTAATGAAATACTTGAATTGGAGTACCCGATGAACCTCTTAAAAGGGTTGTGCTATTTGCTTATGAATGGTATAATCCAATACATGCCGGGGGAACACGTAAACACAATCACTATAAAATAATTGAGATTAACCACACTAAAAGGTATGAAAATTTTGATCCATTTATCATCACCTAAAATGCAAGACAAGTTTATTACTTGCCATACCCTAGAAAATGTAAATCTGATCGGAGAGTGGTAATAAAATGCAAACCAAGGGGTAAAGTAGACTTGAAAAAGTATCTAAGCAAGCTTATTAAACCGATGATCCAACCCTTTCTAGGGTTGTTATTGATGCCAATATCCCCTCTAATCTATGTTCCATCTCGGGGAAAGTTGACATAATTGAACTCCCAAGCCAACATTCAATACGTCAAGTTGATGAGAGATATCCCAACACTAAGGATGAGGATGATGATGAGGAAGAAGAATTCAATGACGATGTTGAAACCGAAAGTGATGAAGGTAGTCCTCAACTTTCTGAATAACGAGGTGCCAAGTGTGCTGTGTGTAACACCTTACTAGATGTAATACTATGCTGAAGTCATAATATTGGTGGTTACTTTGGTACTTGAGAATTAGGAGGGTTTAGATACTTTTTTTAGTTGGAACCACTGAAAAAATGACATGTGTTATTTTTATTGCCATATCATTCAAAGTTGGTCAAATTTAATATGTTTACTGTAAAGTCCCTTATTTAAATTGGATATATTTATCACCTATAAATTTTTTTATTAACTTTTTAATTTTTATGTTTAAATCCCTACACTAATTATCACTTGTTTCATCGATCTCCATCTCTTATTAAGATCAAATCATCAAACTCAATGAAATTAAAATTATCAATCTTCCTAACATGAATAACCCTAAAATCCCAAATTAAATCATCCACCCCATTGCTGGTTAATCAATTTGGCAAACACAGATCTTATTTGCACAAAAATTCTTTTTTTTTTGGTCAACAACCACAAAAATCCATTTCAAAAGCAATAGTTGCTATTATCCTCCCCACAATATTGTGACATGTCTACAAGTCTTTGATCTCAGAAACCGAAAGAAGTTCAACCTACACATCAGCTAAACACTTTGAAAATAGAAAATAATATAAATGAAAAATAAAAGAAAACTCTTCGCTTTCCATTTACTGAAAGAACAAGTAAAGCACATTCTTCTCCATCTCTCCCTATCCCAACTCACTTTTCTTCTACATCTGAATCTAAAATGCAATGAGTCATGACTATTGACTATCCCAACTCACTTCTCCCTTCCATTCCTAAAATGGGGCGGCATTGGCACTGCCAAGAGCCACCACGCGCCACTTTCAACCATCAGTGCTTCCGCCACCTAATCCATGATCATGAACCTGATTCTGACTCCAACACCTGCCCTCACCGAATCGTATCCCAACTTGCTAAGACCAACTACACCGTTACGCCCTCTTTTCTTTAAGCACCATTCTCGACTCCACAACAACAATGACCACGAAATCGATGAGGAGAATAAGCGCAATTTTTCAATAACAGCTAAAGCGAAGGTGGTGTAGAAGCCTTGGAACCTTGGGCTGAGGAAATAGGCAGTGCCAGTCGTAGGGGGAGCACGAGGAGTGGGAATGGAAAGTTGATGAAACTGGGAGGTTCGATTGTTCAAAGGGTGGGGTGAAGTCACTAAGGCTGAAGGGGTTAATGAGAGAGACGCAGTGCTCGTCGGATGATGATGGTTTTTCACAGTGACTTTTAATTTCTCTTGAATAAGATGTTTTGATCTGAATAAGTTGAAGATATCCATATGAAAATGGATTAAGGGATTTAAGTGTAAAATTAAACAACATTTAGGATCAAATTGTTAGACGAAATAAATATTAGGGATGAAAATAAAGTTTGACCAGCAGCAAATAATATAAGAGTAAAATTAACTTATGTCAGTCTTTTATTGGTGCCAAGTAAGATGGATACTTAAACCCTTTCAATTCTTGGGGTACCAGAGTAAGCACCCATAATATTTCACCTGATAATTTATCACTTGAAATAAATCATATATCTTGCTCTTCTTTAATGTTAGAGTACGTTTGTAACATGGAACGTAGCCAATCAATTAGTGTCGTAACAAAAGATTAGTAAAACAGACAAAAACTGCATCACACACATTTATCAAAGTTTGCTACAATATGAGCATATAAATAGTACAAGGTACAAAAATGGGACTGCCAAAAACAAAATAATTCGACCTATCTATGTGGAGCATAACCCTAGATGATCCCTACAGGACATTTCGTGTACTAACTTTCTATAGGAAGTACTACCAGAACTAACTCTATGGCCCAAAGCTCTAAAAGAGGACCATGCTATACACCACCATCCACTAGCTGATACTCTCCTATATGTATTCCAAAAAAAGGAATCCATTCACAATACTAGCATCTATTGGGTTGTAATTGCCATCTGGTGTAAGGACAAGGAGGATGAGCCCATAGCCTCAAAGGGGTCCTCATCATCGTCGTCATAGATAGGAGAGACTTGCTGGGGTGGTGAGGCTGGTGGTGCAACTGTAGCTGCTGGGCGAGGCGGGAATGGGTGTGCTATATATAATGGGATAGCTACATAGGGAGCAAAGGGATCAAACTGTAGGTGAGCGAGAGGAACAATGAAGTCTCGGTGGAAAAAAAAAGTAAAAATGGAAACAGCAGGTGCTGGAGATGTATACAAAGTCGAGGAAAGGATCAATGTGGAAGTGCAGCTCTGGGAATTCAATGAAAAGGACTTTTGTCACCGCCTGGTCCATGGTCTAAGAATGAAGTGGATATATAGTAGGATGAAAATTTAAAGAAATTCTCAGTAGGATTCCAACAACTATAATACAATGTCATCACGTTCATTCCCAGTTGCTTCTATTTTTATTTATTTAGGAAAAAAGGTGAACAACAGAATACATTGTCCTTGTTCATTAGATTTCAAAAAACATAACCTAAAGCAAAGATCAATTTTACTTAAGGCAGTAAAGATAGAATAAGCATAAATATAGCACTATATAATGAACTAAGATGCAAAATAAACAGGGAAACTGTATGTAAAGGAGTATAGCATTCAACTCACAAGTAAATAATATGTCTATGTGATGCAATAATGCGTCCTTAGACTTGCTTTACTTCATTAATCTTTACATCATATATCATAAACTTTTCCTTACTTGGTCCCTTGGGAGTTATTGGCCATATAACTCCTGGGTAATAGGCTGCTTTTCAGGATCGAGCTCGTTCCTATATAGGAATACCGGGTTTGCTTTCCCTGACCTTCCCACCGGTCTATTATGCTTAATTGTATTTCGGGGCTAGCCTAAGTAACATGGAACCTCTCATAAGCTTTATAAGTCCAATAATGAATAACATGTTGGCTTGAATATCTCATACATATGCAATGCTTCATGTCTTATACGAGGTTTTCTGTCGAAATTTGGGCAGCATAATGAATCAAGTCCACTTCCTTATGAATAGTGCTAGTTAGTTAGACAATCATTTACACAGAAAACTAACATAATACATCAACCATTTTAATATTCATACAAAACTTGCAACCTTTACATTTAAATTAGATTTCAGCCAATTTCTTCAATTTTACCCATTTTTAGAAATTCATCCATAATTTCTATGTAACTCATTTAAACCCAAAATTTGGATATGTTGAAGTTTTATGTGTCTAGTTTATAACCTCTTCAGTCCCATTAAGTTTTGATAAGTATAATTGATGTTATTCACAATTTACCTAGGTTTATCCTATTACTAGCCATATTTTCCTACCAAAAACTAAGAATTTACTAAAAATAGAAAACTAGTTATAACTCTACGAAACCTAGGTCGTTTTAAATCAACTGATCCAACTTTTATGTCCAATAAGTTTCATCTCATTTGAATAAGTATAACTCAAGTTATGAGCTCCTGAATTTGGGTAACCTGCACTACCCTATTCCAGCTTGGTTGAGATTTAGGTAAAATTTCATGAATTACTGGGAAAAATTGGGATTGAAATTCTGAAATTTTTATGGCATGTTACCTTTTGTCTTAGTTTTCTAAAAAAATTGGTTGCACTCAATTTGAAGGAGTATAGGGCGAGTTATACTCCACTCAACTCACTTTGGTCAGAATCTAAGTTAAAAAAACTAGGGCAAAATTCAAAAATTCATATCTCTCTCAATACTAATCCAATGGCCTTATACTTTATATGCTTGAAAATTTCTAGATGTCTAGTCTCATATAAAAATAGCATCATTAACTTCTGATGGCTAGGTGAGAGTCTATATAATTCGCAAGTACAATCACCCTAGGGATTTCCATGAACTTCAAATTTCTATTTTGTCACTTTTTGTGTTTCTTATCTAAGTTTCAATCTAAACTAAGCAAAAACATACTAAATCAACCATAAATCATCACGTAATCACCATATATCCTCAATTAAATGAGTAGAGGAAAATTTCCTAACCGTTGTCAACCTAAGAAAATCAAACCAAGTAAGTGAATCCTACCTCTTGTGAGTGAATTAACTTGTTAAGATTGAGTTGTTTTGATCAAGGGAGTGGGTAAGGCTTTGAAGTGAGTTGGAATCAAGAAGAAATGGAAGAAAGAAGATGGGAGAAAGGATGCTAATTTGGGCAAAAAATTGAGGGATATAGGAGGCAAAATTGGAGTTATATGAGGTGGTTGGCTTTATGAGATCCTATTGGTTGATACATCAATTAACACATAAGTGAGCCAACAATGCTCATGTTTTTATGGCATGAGGGCACCAATTGAGGGGGATGAAGTGGCTGGATTTTCAGCCATTGGATCTAGAGTATTGTCATGGTAAACCTGGCTAATTTAGTCTGGCAGTTTAAAATACGGGAATTCTACTGATTTTCCTTCAAGCTTGCAATTCATTTTTTTTTTTTCCATCAATTTTTTGCTGAGGTTTTCTAATTCTCTATGCTAATTTCCTTAATTCTAATCTCTCTAGTTAACATCTAATTAATTTCTAATTAGTCTTTAGTTGGCCTCTAATTCAATATTTAATCAATTTCTAATTAATCTCACTTATTTGATACAACCGAACAAATTGATTAAAAACATTAAGATTTTTCGGATGTTACACCATGTCTTTATACATTTTTTATTTTATGCATATATATTTCAATATAAGCATGCGCTGAATATGTTTATTGATTTATATATGTTATACAGATGACTTGGAAGGACAAGGATCTGGTCCCAAACGAGGTAGTGGTAGACCAAGGAAGTATGGTTTACCCTCTCATATATCTGAGATTTTTGTTTGCATGTCTTTAGAATTATATACTGTGATAATTTTATCCCATTTTTCTGTAATTGACAATTTTTATTTTAATGAATAGTGCATATTTTTATATTTTTATTTATATGGATTTGTAAATAATTAAAATAATACTTTGAAATATTTAAACATTAACTTCAGATTATAACAATAATAATCAAATAAAAGTTCAAAAAAATCTTTTTTTTCAATGGGTTTTCTATCAATAATGATAAACATTTAAAATTTAGGTAGTGGTATCGACATAATGAACTTGGTGAAAGGGCTAGAATGCAATGATGATGTGCAAGTGGTGGTGGTTGTATGGCTAGAATGCAATGATGATGTTCAAATAGCGGTGGTACTGTGAATTTCTTGAGTTTGTTTTCTTTGGGAGGCATTGTTGTCACCGCTCCTACTATTGCACTCATGCTTTTGCCTCGTGCCCTCTTAAACACCAAGCTAGAGTCTCATGTTGGGATGACATCTTGTTTTGACCCTCAAGTTGTTGCACAATATGGAGATGGTGGTCAACTATAAGCGGAGCAAAATTATGGTTGTTATTGGTGTGGTTCGTTGGAATAGGATTCGTATTTTGATTGCGAGTTATAATGATGGTAGGGTAGATAAGTTTTACTGGGCTACACAGTGGGTGCTAATGTTTTGACCTTTTTGGATGAGGTTGGCAGTTGCACATCTAAGCAATTTATGACTCTAGTAGGGAACTAGCAAGAGATTCTAACGGTCAAGTCAATTTAAGTTTTAGATGAGTAATTTAGAAAAAGATTATGTCATACCTTCATTCTAGAAGGACTATGTATTTAAAATTGAGAAGGAAGACTTGAATTACATAGCTGTTCAAAGTTCATGAGGTGGTTTCGAATATCTAGGCATTGCCTTTCCAATTCTAATGGTAAGATTGTTGATAGCATATTCTAAGCCAAAATTATTCCAGATGAGTTTGACTTCAAGGGTAAATGAACTATGCTCATGGGCTTAGAAATTTGCACTAATATATTAAAGTTTGTAAATATACAAGAATGAATCAAAAATTTATAATTAGCGTATTTTATAAATAAATGTGAAATAATAAAAGATATGTGTCGTTAAAAAACTGAAGAATTTGACATGTTTGGTGTAACATCCCTATTTTTGTGAATAGAACATAATGGAAACTTTGAATTATTTCCCTTAGGCAGTGTGAAAATTTCTCAGGCAGCATTATGCCATAACGATCTTCACACTCAGAATTATAGGGTAGTATAACACTACTGTTGAAAATATGACACTGCCATATATTAAAAATTAGGAAATGACAAAAGTGCCGATGTAAACTTTTGTTAATTGCAATGATACCCAAAATTTTTAGAAATTATATTTTGACCCCATAGACTTATTCCCACAATAATCTTAGAACTTTTCATGAAATGGCCTTTATGTCCCCACATCTGTAGAATTAGCATAATGGGATTTTAAACAGAGCAGAATCACATGGTGAAACTATAGAAGTTTAAATCTCTGCCGATTGGGCCATGGAGGCAGTCTGGTGTGAAATGACGTGGGGTGCCTTTGGACTTGCTCAAAATTACGGAAATGTCATTAGTTACAAAAAATAGAAAACAAAAGGCTCCGAATTTGCAAAAATGTCTAATTTACACCGTTAATCTATTTATTCGGTTTCAATAGTTATGTAAGGGTAATTAGAAGTTAATTAAATATTAATTAGGAGTTAATTAAGTGTTAATTAAAGAGATTAGACTTGAGAAGATTAGAATAGAGATATAGAAAATCTCACAAATTTACTTAATAATATTTTACTGATTTGAGGAAAATCGGTAAAGATTCGGTATTTTAAACTGTCAGAGCAGAATCAATGGAATTGTATACCCAAAACCCTATGTTTAGTGGCTGAAAAGTTAGCCACACTCCCATCTAGAAGTGGTGCAAGGCAGCCACAAATTTTCAAGCCTTGTTGGCTTATTTGTGAGCCAAGTGAAGCATCAACCAATATGAGATCAATTCCTCAACCATCTTCATTTACAAACATCAGATATTCCCTTTGACTTCCTTCATGTTACGTCTAAGAGGAGGAAAGGAAAAGACAACTAGCTGCTCCCTCTCATCTTGTGCTTGAACTTCAATCATCTTGATTTCTTCAATCTAAAACCCAAATCTAGCAAGACTACACCTAGAGGAGATAGGAACTTCTTCTTTTCTCTTGTTTTTCTCTGATTTGGGGCTGCCTAGGGCTTCCCCTTCTCCCTTTGTTTTAATGTTATATTGGTTGGATATGATGGATTATGGGTGGTTTAAGATGTATGATTAAGTGAGGATTGAAGATTGGATGGATTGATTTAAGGAAATCATGAGTTCAAGAAGCTGTTAGGGTTTTCCCCTCGATGGTCCATACGGCGGATTGTACAGCTCTGCTTACCGCCATTTAAATTTGATGAATCCATTTTTATATGAAACTAGACATTCAGGGCTTTCCATACATAAGGCCATTGGATTAGTTAGAATTAGTTATGAATTTTAAATTTGACCTAGAAATCTAGATTTTTATCTGGGCAGTATGAGTTGAGAAGGGTGTAACTCACCCTACACAACTCTAAATTGAGTGTAACTAACGCTATTTGAAAGCTAACATGTAACGAAACATCTCATAAAATTTTCAGAGTTAGGTTCATTGCCATTTGTTCCCAGCACATCAATGAAGTTGATTTAAGTTCAAACTGGACTAGAATAGGGTAGCCCAGTAGGGTCAAGTTACGGGGCTTATATCTCAAAATATACTCATGCAAATGATATGCAACTTCTTTCATTTGAAAGCTTGTTCTATTAGTTTTAAATTGATATAAATTTCATATGATTTCACTATATTTCTATTTTTAGTGAATTTTCATTTATAAGGGTGCATTTCTGGCTAAGTATAGGGCAATCTGAGGTAAAATACTAATAACTTGAGTTATACAAATCAAAATGAGATGGGACCAAAAGGGTTGGAAACTAGACACATAGAGCTATGAATATGAAATTCAGGTTCAAATGAGTTGGATAGCAATAAAGGTGGATTTTACAAAATTCAGGCAGAAGAGGGTAGAGTGAGCAGAAAACTCTGTTGATATTTCTGTTGATTTTGACATACCATATGATTAATAATGTACTGTTACTTGCTGTTTTACATTGAATTGCATACTTAATTGCTTGTATTGGTAGCCTGGCACTATTCATGGGGAAGCGAACTCGATCCGTTATATTGCCGAATTTTTGGCAGAAGTTTATGAGAACTTATGCTATGTGTGATTATACTTTGGATATACTTATATTTACATGTCATGTTCATGTATGTCAAGTATGCAAGTATAATTAGAATATGATATGAGAAGTAAGGTGTAAGAGGTATCCATGAATGTGCAAAGCATCCGCATGCATGCTAAGATATGGAAAGGAACAAATAATAAGAACTTGCAAGAGGGACGTACTAAGCTACCACGTAAGGCATGGCATAGAACTAGCTAGCGTGGCCCAGAGCGGTACTGTCTAAGACTTGGGTCAGCCCTCAGCCAGAATTAAGGGGAATAGACTGGTATGAGGGTCGAGAAAAGTAAACCCATCACTCATGTATAGGTATGAACTCGGACCTGAAAAGCAGGCTATTACCCAGGGGTGAGAGAGGCCATTCATCTTCGGGGGACTAAGTACAGAAGAGCAAGGTTAAGTTGCAAGTTAAAAAAAGATGCGAATTAAGTCAAGTGTACTTCCATATAGTCAAGTATAAGCATTTATATGTGTATCTTCAATTATCTCGTTAATTTGTAATGTTTATTATGATTCTTATTGAAGCATATTATACTATTCGTATTTCTATGTCTGTCATATGATATGGCAAGTGGTTGTTAAAATATAACCCGCTTCGAGAATGGTGTTTTCAACTTAAAATTGAACCACTATTTGCGTATATGTGCTTATATTTTCATAATAAACCGAAGTGGCTGAAATATTTATGGTGAGACTGTAAGAGTGATGGTTTGAGTTTACCTACTGAGAACCTTAGGTTCTTATTGCTTGCTTGTATATTTTTCTTTTCCATAAACATTCCAGCACCCAAGTTGGAAATCAAGTGCGAGGTAGATTACAGGGACATTCACTGAGTAAGTCTCGAGCGCAAATCAAACCAAAAGACTATTGAAGCTAGCTAACGACTAGTCAGAAGCAAATGCTGTGTAGTATGTTAGTCACAATTTTTTTTAAATTGTAATTATTTTATTCTCTATGTATCAGAGACGACGAAGTTTATGAACTATTAGTCAGTAATAAAGTGTGCAGTTAAAGGGTCATATATTATATTTTTCATATTTTAAAGATTTCTTAGCACAGTGATAACCTTTTAATATAACTTCTTGACTCGAGCATGGTTTATATGATAGAGGTTGTTACATTTGGTTTTAGAAAAATATTTTTAGTTTCTATTTCTTATTTCCAATATTAATTACAAATATGATATTTTATTTTTACTCTATTTCTCGTTTTCAAAATTATGTAAAAGAAATAATAAAAATAACAAACTATTGTTTTGTCATTTTTTTTAAAAAATTCACAAAAATAAAAAATAAAAAAATAAAATAATACTTTTATAATTGTTAAAATATAAACAAAAAAAAAAAACCAAAGAATCCCCATTAGAGTCTTCTTTATAATTAAATCATTACTTGTTGATAAAAACAGCAAAAGTATAAAATACAGGCAACACAATTGGACTCTTAATCTTTGTTAAATTTCATCATACTATATATATATAGAAAAATTCATTTATCAAGTCATTAATGACACTCTTAAACATTATTTGATAATAATGTTATAATATTACATTATTATTTATGAATAAAATTCTTCATTACAATAGATTACTTTAGTTAATTATTAAAGTTTAAATGTATCGAATATCAAAAAACAGTTTGAATGTATCAAGATAAAGTGAAGAACGTGTGGCTTTATGTGTACATATAATTTTAAGAAGGTTTCTTTAAATTTTAAGTCAGAAGTTGCCACAATATATAATTGACTAAAAATATATTAATCAAAAAGTGGAAAAGATTTAGATATAATTCCAAAAAATCCTACTAGTAAGTAAAGGTGAGAAAATTATATAAGTTTTTTATGTAAAAAAACTACTAATATAAAATATTGTATTATTTTATATTAAATGTTAAATGTATAATTTTAATATAAAAATATATAACTGACCAAAACTATATTAATCAAATGGCGAAAAAATTCAAATATAATATTTTGAAAAACATAGTAATGAAAGGTGAAAAATCTATCTATCTATCTATTTATATATATGATAAAATTCATTTTAACAAATCATTACTGATGTTGATAATAACATTATAAGATTATATTATTATTATTACTATTATTATTTATGAATAAAATTCTACGTTATTATCAATTATTTTAATTAATCATTAAAGTTTAAATGTTTCAAATACAAAAAAAAAAAAAATGAATATATCAAGATAAAATGAATGATATGTCCCTTTATGTGTACATATAACTTGAAGAGAATTTATTAAATTTTAAGTCAGAAGTTACCTTAGTATATAATTGACTAAACATATAATAATCAAATAGTAAAAAAGATTAAGATATATTATTTCAAAAACCTTAGTAACTAAAGGTGAGAAAATTATATAGATTTTCTATTTAAAAAATAAAAATTTTAAATTTTAAATTGCTTTTGAAAATAGAAAATATTATATTATTTTATGTTAAATACCAAATATATAATTTTTATATAAAAATATATAACTAAACAAAAATATATTAATCAAATGGTGAAAAAGATTAAAATATAATATTTTGATAACATAGTAAAGGCGAAAAATTGTATAAGTTCATATAAAAATTCAGTAATACATCATTAAAAAAAAATTTATATTACTTTTTCATGTAAAAAAAAATATTCTTGAGAATAGAACTGATAGAAAAGTGTATTGTATGTGTAATTTTTCATGCAAGATACATAAAATTCTTCATAAAGATACCTTATTTTAGTTAATTATTAAAGTGTGAATATTTCGAGTATGTGAGTTTTGTTTAAATGTTAAAAGAATAATTGTCAAAATAAAAAATTTGAGTCAAAATTATTAATTAAAGATGAAAAATTATATATAGTTTTATGTCACAAAAACACTAATACGACATGATAATAAAATTAAATTACTTTTGAGAATAGAAATTATTATTATTATTATTATTATTATATCAACTATTAAGTGTGTATTTGGAAAATTTACCAAAATAGCTTTTAAAAAAATTAAAAAGCTATTGTTAAAAAACCTATTATATTTGGATAAAAATCAAAATGAATTATAGTCAGAAGACTATAGTTTTAACCTAAAAAATAGTTGATAATCATAAGCAACTTTTTAAAGTTTTTTTTTTAATAAAAATTTTTGAAGCTTTTGATTATAAATAGAAGCTGATTATTTAAGAATTGTGATATTTTTATCAAATTAACCTTAAGTGTTAAATATTATTTAATATAAACAAATTATTTCATACTCCTTTTCTTTGTCAATGAGTGTAAATAAATTGTACTCATTCATATGATTTGTGCAAGTAGTTATTTTTCATGTGTCTACATCAATCTATATAGTTCTTGGAACATCCATGATTAGTACTCTCTCTATAAAATATGCATAATCTTACAATAAATACTTAAAATAAACCACTAAAATACTCTATTCAGTTACTTAGTATGTGCCTAGAAAATTGGATAATATAAGTAAAAATATTTATATAAAGCATTAATATCAATGGAAAAGTACATCATTTGTTTTGAAAAGAAAACTATTACTAAAATATGTGTTATGCAATAACAATAAATAAAAGTCAAGGTCAATTATTAAACTATATAGGTTTTTTTTTTTTTCAAAATCTGTATTTTGTAATGCATAATCAGATATAGCGGAGGATGAGATATACAACAATTGTACGAAAAATGTTTTCTACAATGAAATATTTAATGAACTCTGTTAATATAATTATTTTTAATCTATTTTATAGTATAGAATAACTCAAGCAAAATTCTCAATATATTATCTCATTTATAATTTTTTAATTGCTACCACAATTTCCTTCTAAAAGTATTATAATTAAAACATCTTTTATTAATTGTATTCAATTTTCAATTTTGTAATATACTATTTCAATGACCAACGATTAGTTGGTTTAAGTGGTTCAATATTTTTTTAAGTGATGTAAAGGTACCTAAGGAGGTATTGATAAAGAAAAAAAGGAGAAAGAGTAAAGAGAGAGCAGAAAATCTAAGAATTTTATTACTTGTGACTCTGATACAATTACAATGGATGTGAGGTATTTATAAAGAGTTATCACATAGGTACTTCATTATTCAGACATAGAATCAGTTGTTATTGAAAACCATCTAGTGCCAGCTCAGCATAAATAACCTAACTAACCTAATGGCTAATTCAGCCTAACATCCCCCCACAAACTCCAACATGAAGGGGAGTCAACATTGAGTTTGGATCTAAGCTATGGCACTTGAATAGTAGACTTTGTAAGTACATCAACAGCTTATTCTTAGGATGGAATGTGATGAATAACGATTAGTTTCTCGACAACTTGTTCTTTAACAAAGTGAAGGTCTAGTTCAAAATGCTTAGATCTACTGTGGAGAATTCGGTTGGCAATCACGAGAATAGCACTCTAATTGTCACAGTTAATGTAACGTCCGATTTCCGACTTCCGATCCCATTTAATGTTGAAATTTTCAATTTCCGAGTTTGTCTTATAACTCCGCTTCCAACCTCAATATTAGTTTCGATTTCTGACGTCGTTCCAAGGCTTACAAAGGGATGGCTGCATCTTCCGATTTCCGACCTTATGCTCGAGTAGGAACGAACGTGATATTCGAGTTCCGACATTAGGTGATTCAAAATGGACACGAAATGCGACTTCCGAGTTTTAGCTGAATTGGATTCCGAGTTCATTACCAAGATCTTTTCTTCTCATTCCCGAGTTCCGATATCGAGTTGGAGTGCTAGGTCCTATAAATTACGAGTTCCGACTTCATCCGAATAGATATGCACGAATCCCGACTTTAAGAAGTTCACGAGTTCCGATGTCATGTTCAGATGCGCTGGAAGCGAGTTTCACTTCTTAAGCGACGTGGAGAGCATTTTTGTCACAAAAGAGAGAGACATGGCTGAATTTTACCCACAAGAATTTCACCCAATCAAAGCCACCCATTCTAACTACCACTCCAGAGCCTTGTGTATATATATATTCTCCTCCTGCCTCTTCAGCCCCATTTTCCTATGTTGTTTTCTCTTCCTCAGTTCAACCCTCTTTTCTCTTCTCCACTCACCCACTCCATCCAACTTTTATTTTAGCTACCAACTCAAGCTTAACCTGATCATAAGAGGTAGAGGTTTTCTTTTTGCCTGATTTTCTTGGATGATTGGTGGTGATTTAATTCCTTAGTTTTGATATGTTGATTGTTTGATTATGATGAACTATAGATGGTTTATTGGCTGGTTATGAGACTAAAACTGAATTAGAGACAAGAAAGGATGCAGATAGGAAAGGTTGAGAGGCTAGAAAACTCAAACCCTCGGTAGTCCGTATGGCGGAGAGTACAGCTCTGCCTCCCGCTGTTCAAAATTGATGAAACCATTTTTATGTGAAACTAGACATCTAGGGCTTTCTACACATATATCATATAAGACCATTGGAGTGATATCGAGAGAGATATGAATTTTTGAAGTTCGACCTAGGAATCAGGGCATCCACCCAGACAGTATGGGTTGAGAAGGGTGTAACTCACCCTATACAACTCCAAATCGAGTGAAACTAATTTTGTTGGAAAGCTTACACATAGAAGAACAATATCCAAAGAAATTCCGAGTTTGTTATCATCTCAGTTGTTCCCAATGATTTGAAGAAATTACCCTATGTCCAAACTAGGCCAACACAGGGCAGTTCAGGAAGGCTAAGTTTTGGGGCTTGTAACTCGAGTCCTACTAAGGCAAATGAAATGGAACTTTTTGTATATGAAAGGTTTTCCTGCTAGCTTTAATATGAGGCCAATTTCATATGATTTGAGCCAGTTTTCGATTTTTAGTAGATTTTTACTTTTAAGTGTGCAATTCTGGCCACCCACAGGGCAGGCCGGGATAAAACCCGAATACCTTGAGTTATGGTTATCCAAATCAGATGGGACCAAAGAGGTTAGAAAATAGACACATAACACTTTAACATATCCGAAATTGAGATCCAAACGAGCTAAATAGAAATTACGGCATGATTTACAAGAACCGGGTTGAATACAAGCAGTGAAGCAGTAAGCATATTCTAAAGTGCAATACTTGTGTCTTGAATTCGAGGATTGAAACATGAATGAAATATGTTGAATTATGCATGGAATGAGGTGTTTCTTTTGATAAATTGATATGTTAAATACTGGCACTATTCATGGGGAAGCAGATACGTTCCGTTATGCCGCCAAAATTGCGGTAAAGTATATGCATGAATTATGAGATACATGTAGAGGCATGTGCATTTTCAAGAAAGCTATAAAAGCTATGTTATGATGAACCCAAAGAATATGTTATGATGAAAGTTCCATGCTACTTGGGCCAGCCCTGGATAGAAAGTTAAGGGGAATAGATCGGTGGGAAGGTCGGGGAAAGTAAACCCGGCATTCCTATATAGGAACGAGCTCGATCCTGAAAAGCAGACTATTACCCAGGAGTCTAAAATGGCCAAGAACTCCCAAGGGACCAAGTGATGGAAAGTGATAAAGAGTAATGGGAAAATGTTTATGAAGAATAGTTCAAGAATGAAGTTTGCATGATTACATTAAGCGTATGATTGCATTGAACATGTCATTACAAGATATTTGCGATTTGTCCGTTGTGTTTGTTTGTTGTTGTATATTCACTATCTTGCCCTTTGTCCTATGTGTTAATGTTGATGGTTTATTCTGTTTCTTATGTCATTTTAAGTAAAACTGAATCTTGCCTCGGATTAGGCATTTTTCTCAACCTTACTGAATATGAGTAGTTAAGTTTAATCTCACGTTTTAAGAAAATTAAATAAAACTCGAGGCAACTGAGAATGAACGCGAAGTTAGTATACACTATATGCAAACCCTACTGAGAATTTCTCCAAATTCTCACCTCGCCTCGCATTTCCGCCTCATTCTCAGACGTGGACGATGGACACGACAGCTGCCCTCTTCATTGAGATTCCAGACTTGCAGCTCCACCATGACCCTGCAAAGAGGCTCGTTGTATATAGCCGGCTCTTGCCAGTTCCGCTTGTATCTTTTTAGTGATAGGAATTTTACTGTCCCTTTACATCATCCTGTTTTTGATCTTGCCACCCCATACTTTGAGGTCCCGCTGCACGCGGCACATCCTCCACCAGCGCCTCCACTGCAGCCTGCGACCCTGCGCACCGGTCACCTCGCAGTGGTACCGGACATCCCGCTCAGCTCCGAGAGCGACCCCTCAGAGGCAACCAGCTCATCTTCCTCCTCCTCTAGACCAGCTCCTGACTACTCACCAGGCGGGCCCGGTGTGGCCAATGGCTATCTGACTGAGTAGGTCAGCCACAGGCCATATTGTACAGCATGACCCTCTTTTGGTAGCATGCGGCTTTGGGTCATACACGCAGTGGTAGATTTTGAAATGTCCTTTGAGGACCACGTAGGATCGGATTGACTGACATGGGTCTTATGTCTTTTGGTACACGACCCCACTTATGTATCCTATGTTGAAATTTGTATGTAAACCGAAATAGTGGTTCCTGTTTATGTATATATATACCTACATACGGTTGGTAGCATGTGTGTTATGTATGCTTACCTTTTTGTTATGGTAGAATATACTCTATCATGTTCATTGTACGACATTCCATTCCCCCTGTAAAAAACAAAAAAAAAGAGAAGAAATGATTCGGGTAAACGAAACGTAAGTAGAATATTAACACGGTAACGCAAGCTACTTAATTTCATGCTATGACTTAAGCATAACATTAAATTAGTAGGGTGTTACATTTTGGTATCAGAGCAGTTCGTCCTAGCTAAGACCTGAGAATTGGACTGACTATGCTTCGCGCATATTCTGCGTTTTAGCTGATGACATGCACTAAATCTTGCCATTATGGTTGAGATATAGTTGTGCATGTGTATGAAATGCCTGACTGTGTGAGTTGTTATTTACTGACACATTAGACATAGTATTGAGCCTGATCAACTCAATAACTTTTGTTTTGTGTGCTCAGAACTTAATGGCTTCCGGAAGGCGAGGTAGACCACGTGCAGAACCTGCTCTAGAGGTGCCGACTGACTTCATGGCCACAATGCAAGAAATGGCCCATGCGATGCGGGAACAAGCCGCGACAGCTCACCAGATGATGGAACAACTAGGCAGGCGACCTGCAACAGGTTGTGAAGGGAACCCACATGGCCCAGAGGCTAACCTGGAGTATCTCAAATTTGCCGAATTTAGAAAGGCAAATCCGCCAAGTTTTCGAGGGGCATATGATCTGGATAAAGCCGATGAGTGGACCAAGGCCATGGAGAAGATTTTCTCTGTCCTGGATTGCTCGGATCATCAGAAGGTGACTTTTGCCACTTACATGCTTGAAGCAGACGCCGACTTTTGGTGGAACGGCGTACGAAGATTGTTCGAGGGATCTCAGACGGTAGTCACCTGGATGATGTTCAAGGATGTATTCTACCAGAAGTACTTCCCTGCTTCAGTTCGAAATGCCAAGGAACTTGAATTTATGCAGCTGCGTCAAGGAAATCGGACAGTATCTGAATATATTGCCCGATTTGAGGAGCTATGCAAATTTTCTACAATTTATCGGAGGAATCCAGATGAATCCTGGAAATGTATCAAGTTTGAAGGAGGATTACGAGAAGATATTCTTACCGCAATCGGGCCAATGGAGATTAGAGATTTTCCCACGTTGGTAAACAAATGCCGACTGGTGGAAGATTGCAACTCGAAACTAGTGGCAGCCAGGGCATCTGGCGGTGGATTCAGGAAGGGGTTAGCCCTGCAAGGCCCAAGATTCAAGTACAACTTTCAACCGCAAAGGAGAGTCCCGCCGATGGACAGCAAAGGCAAGCAGCCTCAAAGGCCCCCTCCGAATCCAACTTGTAAGAAGTGCGGTAGGAATCATGGCGATCGGCCGTGCTTGGCAGGCCAGAATGTTTGCTTTGGGTGTGGCAAGCCAGGCCACAAGATTTATGAGTGCCCAACCAGGAATCCACCACAGTCGTCTCGACTACAACGTCAAGGACGAGTCTTTACTATGAATGCGGAGGAAGTTGATAAGTCTGAGGGACTAATCCAAGACACCTGTGACATGAACGGTGAGGCCCTAACTGTACTCTATGATTCGGGTGCTTCTCATTCATTCATTTCTCATGATTGTGTAGCTGCTTTATGATTGCCAATCTCTGAGTTACCTTATGATCTATTGGTTTCTACTCCTACCAATGGGCCTGTTAGAACTAGCCAAATATGCCCCAATGTCCCTCTTCGAATTGAGGGTAGGACTTTTGCCGCCAATTTGATTTGTCTCCCTCTATCTGGTCTTGACATAATTCTGGGTATGGATTGGCTTTCTGCCAATTGAGTTGTACTCAATTGCTCGGATAAGACAGTGGTACTTCCGTCTGTCTCACTTTCTGAATCCCAGACCGCAACACTCTTCTATTTGGATTCTTTCGGGCCAAATAAGCAAGGGTATATCCTCTTGTCAGCTAATGTGATTAAAGCCGAGCAAGAACTAGAGGAAATTCCCGTTGTCAGAGAATATCCGGATGTTTTTCCAGAAGACATTCCTGAATTTCCTCCGGAGAGAGAGATTGAATTTACCATTGAGTTGGTTCCAGGTGCGGGACCAATATCTATAGCTCCATACCGAATGTCACCTATGGAGATGGCGGAACTAAAAAGGCAGATCGAAGAGCTTTTAGAAAAAGGATTCATACGACCAAGCGCGTCGCCATGGGGAGCTCCGGTCTTGTTGGTCAAAAAGAAAGATGGAAGCATGCGCTTATGCATGGATTATAGACAACTGAACAAAGTGACAATTAAGAACAAGTATCCGCTGCCAAGGATTGATGACCTCATGGACCAACTACAGGGTGCAGCAGCATTTTCCAAGATCGACTTGCGTTCTGGATATCACCAAATTCGAGTTTGGGAACAAGATATTTCTAAAACAGCTTTTCGAACTCGTTACGAACACTATGAGTATACCGTGATGTCGTTTGGGCTGACGAACGCACTAGCGGTATTCATGGATTACACGAATCGAATATTCCGCCCATATCTGGACAAATTTGTAGTGGTCTTCATCGATGATATACTTGTCTACTCGAAGACGGAGCAAGAGCATGCGGGACACTTACGGCTAGTTCTGCAAATTTTAAGAGAAAAGAAACTCTACGCCAAATTATCCAAATGTGAATTTTGGATGGAGGAGGTAAAATTTCTCGGCCACGTAGTGTCATCTGGAGGAATCTCTGTCGACCCCAGCAAAGTAGAAGCGATTCTGAACTGGGAAAGGCCAACTACAGTCTCTGAAGTAAGGAGTTTCTGGGTTTAGCTGGATATTACAGGAGGTTCGTTAAGGATTTCTCTCGACTAGCCTTACCCTTGACCAAGCTAACCAGAAAGAATGTTCCGTTTGAGTGGACGCCGGAGTGCGAACAAAGTTTTCAAGATTTGAAGAAGAGATTGACCACGACACCAGTGTTAGCTTTACCAGACCCTCATGGACCATTTGAAGTCTATTGTGATACTTCCCAACAAGGGTTAGGGTGCGTGTTGATGCAAACCAGAAAGGTGGTGGCGTATGCCTCCCGGCAATTAAAGCCACACGAAAGGAACTACCCAACCCATGACCTCGAATTGGCAGCAGTAGTATTTGCTTTGAAGATATGGAGACATCATCTGTAAGGTGTAAGGTTCGAGGTCTTTTCTGATCATCAGAGTTTAAAGTACCTCTTTGATCAGAAGGAATTAAATATGAGGCAGCGGAGGTGGATGGAACTCCTTAAAGACTACGAATTTGAATTGAAATACCACCCAGGTAAGGCAAACGTCATGGCAGATGCGTTGAGCAGGAAATCTTTGACTGTTGCTTGGATGATGATCAAAGAGACGGAACTTATTGAAAGCTTCCGAAATCTTAATTTGGGGATCCTTATGACTCCCAAAACCCTTCAGCTGCATCAAATTAAGGTAGCCAGTAGGTTCAAGGAGCAGATTTGGCGAGCACAGCAGCAAGATGCTAATCTCCAACGTATGATCAAGCTCGTGCAATCAGGGAAATTAACAGGTGTTACTCAGGATAAAGAAGGCATCTGGCGACATCATGATAGGGTATGTATACCTGAGGGGGACGATCTCCGGAAAAGAATCTTGGAGGAAGCACATAAGGGTGAGTTCACTGCACATCCTGGCATTACTAAAATGTACCAGGATCTCAAGAAAATGTTTTGGTGGCCAGGCATGAAGTCAGACGTAGCGAGCTTTGTAAGTAAATGCTTGGTCTGTCAAAAGGTGAAAGCAAAACATCAGAAACCCTCTGATGCTTCAACCCTTGGAAGTCCCTGAGTGGAAATGGGAAAGTATTTCCATGGATTTTGTGATGGGATTGCCAAGAACGCCAACAGGATACGATGCCATATGGGTCATCGTGGATAGATTGACTAAGTCTGCCCACTTTCTACCCATCCGAGCGAATTATCCGTTGGAAAAATTGGCACAACTGTATATTCAAGAGATTATAAGGCTGCATGGAACCCCTTCAACCATTATCTCCGATCGAGACCCAAGGTTTACTTCAAGGTTTTGGGGAGCCTTACAAAAGGCATTCGGTGCTAAGTTATGCCTAAGCACTGCATACCACCCGCAAACGGACGGCCAAACAGAAAGGACAATTCAAACCTTGGAAGATATGTTACGAGCCTATATACTGGAGCAACGAGGAAATTGGGATCGATATTTACCGTTGGCCGAATTTGCATACAACAACAGCTATCACGCTAGCATCGGCATGGCTCCTTATGAAGCATTATATGGACGAAAGTGCCAATCTCCCTTATGTTGGTATGAGACAGGAGAATCAACTCTATTGGGGCCTGATTTAGTCGAGCAGACCACCGAGCAGATCAAGAAAATACGAAGCAAGATGCTTACTGCTCAGAGCCGCCAGAAGAGTTACGCGGATACCAGGAGGAAACCTCTAGAATTTCAGGAAGGAGACCATGTATTTCTGAAGATTACTCCTACAACAGGGATTGGTAGAGCTGTCAAAATCAAAAAGCTAAATCCTCGTTTTATTGGTCCCTTCCAAATCCTAAAGCGAATCGGATCAGTGGCATACCGAGTCGCTTTGCCTCCACATCTATCAAACCTCCATGATGTTTTTCATGTCTCCCAATTCAGAAAGTATCAACCTGACCCTACACACTCCCTTGAACCCGAATCAATAAAGTTGAAGGAGGACCTGACTTTCCATGTTCAACCAGTACGGATTGTAGACAGAAGCAGCAGACAACTCCGAAATAAATCTGTGCAACTAGTGAAGGTAGCATGGGGAAAAGAAGGTGCTGAAGACTACACTTGGGAACTGGAATCAGATATGAGGGAAGGATATCCTGAGTTATTCACAGGTACTAAATTTTGAGGACAAATTTTTTTTAAAGGAGGGTAGTAATGTAACGTCCGATTTCCGACTTCCGATCCCATTTAATGTTGAAATTTCCGATTTCCGAGTTTGTCTTATAACTCCGCTTCCAACCTCAATATTAGTTTCGATTTCCGACTTCGTTCCAAGGCTTACAAAGGGATGGCTGCATCTTCCGATTTCCGACTTTATGCTCGAGTAGGAACAAACGTGATATCCGAGTTCCGACATTAGGTGATTCAAAATGGACACGAAATGCGACTTCCGAGTTTTAGCTGAATTGGATTCCGAGTTCATTACCAAGATCTTTTCTTCTCATTCCCGAGTTCCGATAGCGAGTTGGAGTGCCAGGTCCTATAAATTACGAGTTCCGACCTCATCCGAAAAGATATACACGAATCCCGACTTTAAGAAGTTCATGAGTTCCGATGTCATGTTCAGATGCGCTGGAAGCGAATTTCACTTCTTAAGCGACGTGGAGAGCATTTTTGTCACAAAAGAGGGAGACATGGCTGAATTTTACCCACAAGAATTTCACCCAATCAAAGCCACCTATTCTAACTACCACTCCAGAGCCTTGTGTATATATATATTCTCCTCCTGCCTCTTCGGCCCCATTTTCCTATGTTGTTTTCTCTTCCTCAGTCCAACCCTCTTTTCTCTTCTCCACTCACCCACTCCATCCAACTTTCATTTCAGCTACCAACTCAAGCCTAACCTGATCATAAGAGGTAGAGGTTTTCTTCCTGCTTGATTTTCTTGGATGATTGGTGGTGATTTAATTCCTTAGTTTTGGTATGTTGATTATTTGATTATGATGAACTATAGCTGGTTTATTGGCTAGTTGTGAGACTAAAACTGAATTAGAGACAAAAAAGGATGCAGATAGCAAAGGTTGAGAGGCTAGAAAACTCAAACCCTCGGCAGTTCGTATGGCGGAGAGTACGGCTCCGCCTCCCGCCGTTCAAAATTGATGAAACCATTTTTATGTGAAACTAGACATCTAGGGCTTTCTACACATATATCATATAAGACCATTCGAGTGATATCGAGAGAGATATGAATTTTTGAAGTTCGACCTAGGAATCAGGACATCCGCCCAGACAGTATGGGTTGAGAAGGGTGTAACTCACCCTATACAACTCCAAATCGAGTGAAACTAATTTTGTTGGAAAGCTTACACATAGGAGAACAATATCCAAAGAAATTTTGAGTTTATTATCATCTCAGTTGTTCCCAATAATTTGAAGAAATTACCCTACGTCCAAACCAAGCCAACACAGGGCAGTTCAGGAAGGCTAAGTTTCGGGGCTTGTAACTCGAGCCCTACTAAGGCAAATGAAATGGAACTTTTTGTATATGAAAGGTTTTCCTGCTAGCTTTAATATGAGGCCAATTTCATATGATTTGAGCCGGTTTTCGATTTTTAGTAGATTTTTACTTTTAAGTGTGCAATTCTGGCCACCCACAGGGCAGGCCGGGATAAAACCCGAATACCTTGAGTTATGGTTATCCAAATCAGATGGGACCAAAGAGGTTAGAAAATAGACACATAACACTTTAACATATCCGAAATTGAGGTCCAAATGAGCTAATAGAAATTATGGCATTATTTACAAGAACCGGGTTGAATACAAGCAGTGAAGCAGTAAGCATATTCTAAAGTGCAATACTTGTGTCTTGAATTCAAGGATTGAAACATGAATGAAATATGTTGAATTATGTATGGAATGAGGTGTTTCTTTTGATAAATTGATATGTTAAATACTGGCACTATTCATGGGGAAGCGGATACGTTCCGTTATGCCGCCAAAATTGCGGTAAAGTATATGCATGAATTATGAGATACATGTAGAGGCATGTGCATTTTCAAGAAAGCTATGAAAGCTATGTTATGATGAACCCAAAGAATATGTTATGATGAAAGTTCCATGCTACTTGGGCCAGCCCCGGATAGAAAGTTAAGGGGAATAGATCAGTGGGAAGGTCGGGGAAAGTAAACCCGGCATTCCTATATAGGAACGAGCTCGATCCTGAAAAGCAGACTATTACCCAAGAGTCTAAAATGACCAAGAACTCTCAGGGGACCAAGTGATGGAAAGTGATAAAGAGTAATGGGAAAATGTTTATGAAGAATAGTTCAAGAATGAAGTTTGCATGATTACATTAAGCGTATGATTGCATTGAACATGTCATTACAAGATATTTGCGATTTGTCCGTTGTGTTTGTTTGTTGTTGTATATTCACTATCTTGCCCTTTGTCCTATGTGTTAATGTTGATGGTTTATTCTGTTTCTTATGTCATTTTAAGTAAAACTGAATCTTGCCTCGGATTAGACATTTTTCTCAACCTTACTGAATATGAGTAGTTAAGTTTAATCTCATGTTTTAAGAAAATTAAATAAAACCCGAGGCAACTGAGAATGAACGCGAAGTTAGTATATACTATATGCAAACCCTACTGAGAATTTCTCCAAATTCTCACCTCGCCTTGCATTTCCGCCTCATTCTCAGACGTGGACGATGGACACGATAGCTACCCTCTTCATTGAGATTCCAGACTTGTAGCTCCACCATGACCCTACAGTAGGCTCGTTGTATATAGCCGGCTCTTGCCAGTTCCGCTTGTGTCTTTTTAGTGATAGGAATTTTACTGTCCCCTTACATCATCCTGTTTTTGATCCTGCCACCCCATACTTTGAGGTCCCGCTGCACGTGGCACATCCTCCACCAGCGCCTCCTGCACCTGCAGCACACAGCCCTCACGACCTTGCAGGGGTCACCTCCGCAGGTGGTACCGGACATCTCGCTCAGCTCCGAGAGCGACCCCTCAGAGGCCACCAGCTCATCTTCCTCCTCCTCTGGACCAGCTCCTAACTACTCACCAGCCGGGCCCGGTGTGGCCAACGGCTATCGGCCAGTAGGTCGACCACTGCCGTGTTATGCAAGCATGACCCTCTTTTGGTAGCATGCGGCTTTGGGTCATACACGCAGTGGTAGATTTTGAAATGTCCTTTGAGGACCACGTAGGATCGGATTGACTGACATGGGTCTTATGTCTTTTGGTACACGACCCCACTTATGTATCCTATGTTGAAATTTGTATGTAAACCGAAACAGTGGTTCCTGTTTATGTATATATATGCCTACATACGGTTGGTAGCATGTGTGTTATGTATGCTTACCTTTTTGTTATGGTGGAATATACTCTATCACGTTCGTTGTACGACATTCCATTCCCCCTGTAAAAAAAAAAAAAAAAAAAGAGAGAAGAAATGATTCGGGTAAACGAAACGTAAGTAGAATATTAACACGGTAACGCAAGCTACTTAATTTCATGCTATGACTTAAGCATAACATTAAATTAGTAGGGTGTTACAGTTAATGGTAGACATTTAAGATTGTGGCACATGCAACTCAGAGAAAAGAGATTTAAGCTAGACAAGTTTAGCAACAATGGCTCCGAGGCTTCTGTATTCTACCTTAGTATTGGATGTGGAGATAGTAGCTTGTTTCTTAGACCACTAGAAAATGATGTTGCTACCAAGATACACATAATCCCCTTTGTAAGCAACATAGCCTTGTCCTTGTTAATGGTGCTATCTGGATTGTAGTTCATGCGAAAAAGCCACTTGTATCATATTGGTGCTTTGTTTGGTGGTAAAAGTCTAGGTGTTATTTTTCATCAAAGTTAAGAACTCATCCTTCATAGCTTGAAGCCAATGTGGATCTTGCTTAGCCAATTTCACAAATTTAGGTTCAAGGGCAGCAAGGAATGCTTTTGGCTTAAAGATATTAGCCTTCGGTCGAGTGGTCATAGGATGATCATTAACAAGAATTGCATGAGAAAAAGCAATCTGAAGGAATAGGAGACTGATGGTATGGTGTGTATCAAAACTGCTTATAGTAGCAATTGTAGGAGATAATCTTGAGTTGTCTTGTGAATGTTAGTTCCAATAATAAAAGACAAAGGTATAGAAGATAAGCAATGAGCAATTATAGTAGGGTAATTCACTGAAATGCATGTTGTCACAGAATTTGAGATTAAGGGAATTTTTGGAACAAAAGTTGGTGCAGTATTAGATTAATCTGTAATAGTAGAGAAAAAGTATTTCGAAGGAAAAGAATTTTCATCAAAGATGACATGTCAAGAAATACAAACTCTACTAGATTTAGTCATGCACTTGTATCCTTTGTGATTAGAACAATAACCAAGAAAACAACAGCGCTTAAACCTAAAATCAAGTTTTTATTGCAAATAAGGTGTTAAAAAAAGGTAGCGAAGATAGCCAAAGGACTTAGAAATATGTAGTCGGGTACTTTATTATAAAGTTTTTGAAATGGTGAAATATGTTGCAACACAAGAGTAGGCAATTGGTTAATGAGATGAACTGCAATTTGAAAGGCCCCCAAACTAAGTCAAGAAGAAAAGCGACAACAAGAAATGAAAGCCTAGTTTCAGTGATATGTCTATGTTTTCTCTTAGCTTGTCCATTTTGCTCATGTGTACGAGGACAAGATAACCCACGCACAATGCCATTGGTAGTGGGATATTTGCTGAAAACAAGGAACTCTTTAGCATTATTTGATTGGGGGGCCCTTTATTTTCTTGCCAAGTTGATGTTCAACTAGTGTTTTGATTTCAAAAAGGTGTCAAATGCTTGTGACTTCTAGTTGAGTAAATAAATCCAAAACAATGCCTAGAGTATGCATCAATGAACATGATGTAATATTTAGCACCCAAAGTAAAGGTAAGGGAGCAAGGCCCCAAATGTCAATGCAAATTAGTTCAAGAGGCTTAGAATAAATAGTTTTAAAATAGAGAAATGGAAGTTGGTGTGACTTTCCAAGCCAACAAGTTCCACATTATCCGATGTTATTTTATAATGTTGAAGGACTTGGTTTAAAATCTGACTAAAAGGATGCCCAAGTCTAGCATGCCATAATAGAAACTAATTTCAGCATTGCCTAGTCTATGAGCAAGAAAAGCAGAATGAACATTATTAATAGCAATAGAAGAAATAGTATTCATAGTATGAACATTGGAAATAGAACTAGCTTGCAAGTCTTGAAAGGCACATAAGCCATATTTAATTATGCCTCAAAGAAGAATCTCCTTGGTATCTAGAAATTTCACATAACAATGATTAGGATGGAACTCAAAACACACTTTATTTTCTCTAGCAAATTGAAAGAGACTAAGCAAATTCTTTGTTAAGCCAGGGGCACGAAGTAAATTATGAAGTACAAAGGACTTATGTGAACCTTTAGAATGCAATTTTGAATCCCCTATATGCAAGATGCTCATGCTTGAACCATTGCTAATTTGAACTTGATATCAACCATCATATATACTCTTATTGCTGAAGCCTGAAAAGGATTATAAACTGTGGAAGGTATAGCTACGAGTGCTTGTGACATATCTACAGCATTGTAAGCACTTGTAGCAAGATAAGCTTAAGATTGTGAAGTATTTTGTCATGAGTGAGTGTTCTGAAACTGTGATGAAGCTTGAAACTTGTGATTATTAGGAGGTTGAAAGTGTGGATTGAACTGATGATAACAATCCTACACAGAGTGACCATATCTATCAGAAAAATACCATTGTGGCTTGTTACCAAATTGAGATCTACTGCCAAATCAGCTAGATCTACCATTACCATGATATGAAAAAGAACTTTTGTTATGAAATTAGTTCAAGGACTTGAATGTCACCTCTTTTGCTAAGGCTGGTTGTGACCTACATTAGCCTGAACATAAGAAGGTAGAATTTGAGTAGCACTTCAGTTCTTTGACATTTCTAAATACATGCCTCAACAGCTAATAACAATGCCTCCATTTCCTCAATAGAATAAGGATCGAATCTCAAAGTGATAGAAGTAATTAGAGAATTATAATCCTCAAGTAAGCCATCAAGAATGGCTTTGATATGCTTTTTTGTGTTAATTGCATAACCAATTGTAGCTAACTGATCAACAACTTCTTTATACCAAGAAGATAAGTGCTCATGCCTCCTACCTTCTTTGTGCTCTATAGTTGAAGCTTGAGTTATCGTATTTTAGCTTGAGTCTTTAAGGTAAAGAACTTCCCAAATTTCTTGAAAATTTGGTGAGGGAAAACATAACCAACCATTCTCACATGGATCAATTCATTAAGAGATGCAAGCAGCTATAAGAGTAGTACATTGTCTTGTTACTCCCAATTTGCAAATTCATTACTCAATTTTCCAGAGGCAACATCTTTATTTGAGGTGTACATTGGTGGAATGCTATCTCTGTGAAGATGCGGCTACAACTTGTGACATTTAATGGTTGCTATTACTTCTTGTTGCCATAGGAAAAAATTTTCATATGTGAGCTTGAAGGGAATCGGATTGAAGAAGGTGTATGGTGAGAATGTAGGGTAAGAAGATAAGGAAAACACTAGTGAAGGTATGAATTAAGGTGAATTTGAAGCTGATGGGGCCTCCATGGATCAAAAAAGTAGCTCTTGATACTAGGTAAATGTACTTGAGAAGGTGTTGATAAAGAAAGAGAGGGGAAAAAGAGCAAAGAGAGAGTAGAAACTCTAAGAATTTTACTACTTATTATTCTAATACAATTACACTTGATGCGAGGTATTTATAGGGAGATGACACATAGCTACTTCACTAATCAAACTTAGAATCAATTGTAACTAAAAACCATCTAGTGCCAACTTAGTAAAACTAACATAACTAACCTAATGGCTAGTTCACCCTAACAAGTAAAGTCTTAAGTTTCGGTCTTGTGAATGGAAAAAAATAGCAGTATGAGAGCTTTATCCTCATATATTGGGTCAATTCAACCTGAAATAAGTGAAATGAGAATGGAATTCAGATATTGATAATTTAGATAATAAAAATACTATTTTAATGTCTTTTCTTTTTTTTTTATAAGACCACGAGGTACTTTTACAGGTTCTCCCATTTGAATAACCTATATAACTAATTGAGGTAGCCAATAAAAAGGTTTTGTAGTCTCTTTATAGTAGTTGCCTTTCTGGAGTTTGAACTCATATTTTCTTTTTACGGGGTCAAGATTGTTTACCACATCAACCAACCTTTTGTAAATATGTTAATGTCATTGTACATGTAAGAATGCAACTGAATCCATTTACATTTTTGTGGTTAATTGAACAATTCACTCTCACCATGTCACAGGTTGAAAAAATGATGAAGTTTGGTGATTATAGGACAAAAGGCATGAGCATTGTAACACCCTAATAGTTCCATACTATACTAAGTCATATTATGGGATTACTAGTTATTACTTTTATTTGTGAAACTAACTTTACTACTTGAAATTACTTTATACTGAAAATAAGGGTAATTTTTTTTTTTTTTGAACAATAATGATATAAACCTTTTGAAAACAATGAAAGCCATGAGCACAATTTGAACGCATAATACCAAACATCATTATTTCATACATGCAGTGTGATAAAATAAATAAAGGCATTAAAAAGAGCAACCATCATAGATAAACATGATATCATTCCATAACCATCATAGTTAAATATAGTTAAAAATAACATAGCATGTACTACATAATAAACTATGGGCCCGATATCTACTATCGGCCTTACAAGATAACCTAATTAGATACAACATAAAAAAAAAATACATCAGAAATTGCTATTGCCCATACATGCCATACAAGAAATGATAACCTTATAACCTACAACCAAAAAGGGCTATCCTCACTCCAACTCAGCAGGTGTCATCAGATCATCCATCAAACGAGAGATATCCATTCCCAAATCTACCGGAGGCATCATCTCCCCTTCCTTCTCCACGGGCACACCCGCACCCACATTGTATAGCATGAGTATGAATGAATCCACATTCTAAAATCGGGGCTGGAGCTAGACTAGCAAAATAAGTAGAAGAATCTGAAGACAAGCGAATCATAGAGGGATGAAAAGACTCTAAACGATAGGATCCCATAGAGTAGGTTAGGTAGGATGACTCCGAGGGATCGAACTCCATAGAATAGGTCGGTGTCAGTGAGGTGTCAGAGTTGGACTCTCCATCAGTGGGGTACCTCAGTGGATGAAAAGGCGAACGTATGTCATCCAAGATGATATCCTCATACAGATCATGGGAGCGAAAAAATGGGCTCATAACTAGTGTGCAAAACTGACAGCTTTGAAACATATAAACCTTCATAGCTGCTAGAGCTACAAGCACGAGTGCATTCGGCATCAGGTTGAAGTGCTAATGCATGACTGGAAACTCAATGAAGATCACCACGGTACCGGACATCGGCATCCTCTAAAGATGACATGGAAACATAGGAACAAGAAATACTAGATTTCTTAATAGGATCACAACTAGACAATTATTGTGTCATCGTCACCATCTCAGCCACTTTGGGTTTATTTATCAAAATAGTGAATATGCATATATTCAATTTTAATGATTTTGAAAACATAAGTTCCCAAAGCTAGTATCTTTTAGGTTTAATCTCATAAACATGGCATAAGCAACATAAAAACATAGGATAGAACCATATAAAGTAAGCATAATATCAACAATCATGACCATGCATGTGAGGAAATAAAGATGCGTGAACTTTCATGTAACCATATGGACTTGAACAAGGTCTCTCATTTACTTTACTTTCATTCTTAGCATGTGCTTAATATTCCTTACTTTCTTTTGGAATAGACTGCTATTGGACATGAGCTCATTTCATAACTTTCGTCACACAGTACTAATCTAATTCAAACTTAGCTACAAGGGAATTTACAGGCCTCTAAATTGGAAGGTTCTCCTTTTCACCCTTACCTCCCAAATAGAGGGTCTTTAATCTTAGTGGATCACCTTCCTTTACTTACCAAAGCAACCGAAGGATCATATCCAATTATTTCTTTTCTTTTGTTATAGTCACATATTTCATGCATCAAAATTACTAGCAAGACACATTTGGGCATGTAATGATATGACTAAATATATAATTTTGACAAACATTTGGCAACATAACAGCTAGACCGAAGCTTCCCAAAAATTTGCCAAACATGGAAATTTCAACCAACAACTGATAATATGTAACATCCTCAATTTCTTGTTGTGTTAAATTACCTCAGTAACCCTGAGTAATTAGGCACTTAATGAGAAATTATGAGAGTAAGGCTTAATTAAGGAGATTAATGAAGAGTTTATGAGTTAACTCGAGTGAGATAAGTCAAGAGAATGCTTAGTCGAGATTATATAATCTCTAATTAAGCAAGTTAGAGCCTTGATAGTTTAATTAAGCACTAATCGCCCTTAATTAGCTTAATCAAGTTTAATTAAGGTTAATTAAGCTTAATCACAAGATTAATTTTTGTTAATCATGTTCTTGTGTGTTAATCACTAATTCTTACTTAATCATCTTAATTAAGTTGCAAGAGCACTTAATCACATGATTAAATTCAAATTTAGTCAACTAGACGATAAACTAAAAGAGTGATGTCACTAAAGCATAAAGCATTAGACAAGAGTACTTTATGTAAGGGTAAGTATTTGATTTGTTCCCCCGTCATCCATTTTGTCCTCGTAAACCTTAATTAGCACAAAATTAAGAACATATCTCCCTCCTTCCCTTTATGTTGTGGATGCCACTTTCTCTCTCTCCAAGCCTAATCCATTTCCATTTTCATTTTCAGTCATCTCATTCTCTCTCTTGAAACCAAATCCTTCAATTTCTCTCTAAAACCCTGTTCCTCTTCTTCATCTTCTTCTTCCATTCTCTAAGTCTATAACCAAATCTTCTTCACTTAGCCCTTCAAGGACCACATCTTTTGGTCTTTGAAGAAGAGATTCAAACATTATAAGCTTCATTTTCAAGAGAATTCAAGAGTTTCTCCTTCCTCCTTGCAATACCGCCACCATCATCATTAAGAGGAGCCATCATCACCTTCTTCTTCTTCTCTTGTTGTAGCACCATTTTGAGTAGAGATAGTGATCTTTACTCTTTTATTTTGTTTACTCAAGAAAGCTTGAAGCTTGGTTCTTCTCATGACCAAGATCTTTGAGTGAAAAGTTGAGAAAATCTTTCATGCTCTTCATGAGCAAAAGTTTCTATTTTTAGCTAAATATGTTCTTGTTCTTCTTCAAGTGGTCTTGATGTTTCTACTTTTGGAACATATAGTGCTCTTGATATTTCTACCTTTGGAAAAATATGTTCTTGTTCTTCTTCAAGTGTTCTTGATGTTTCTACTTTTGGAAAAATATGTTCTTGGTCTTCTTTAAGTGTTCTTAATGTTCTACTTTTGGGAAAATATGTTCATGTTATTATTCTTGAATGTTCTTGAAGTTCTTGGTGGTATTTTGCTTAAAGTTGTTCTTTTTCTTATAATGAGTTTATGATTAGAAAAGTTTCATCTTTACATGCTTTTTATGATTTGATAAGACTATAAACATCCTAAAAGCTTAAAGCTTTAAAAAGTTTGCTTCTTGATGCATAAAAAGTGGCGCAAGTTTGGTGCCTTCATAAAAGTCTTATTTTGTTTTGTTTTGAGGACAAGACTACACGTAAAAGTTTAAGCTTTTTGGAATATTAAGCCTCTTTGAGTTATAAAAATAGTATTTTGTCACTTTATGTTGTAAAGATTGATCCTTGGATGTAAGTCCTTTTATAAAGTTTTAAACTTTAATCAAGAAGATGACTTTAAGTCATAAAGTTATAAGCTTGCACACTAAGTCTTGTAAAGGTGGAAGCTTGAGATGAATATATTAGTATAGTTGCAAGCTTTAAGCAAAAATAGCACTTTTGAGTCATAAAAGTGTAAACTTTTATAAAGATCAAGACTTTAAAACTTTAAAGCTAATGTTTTATATTCCTAGTTCATAAAGTAGGAATCTTTTAGACTTTAAGACAACTTTAAATCATAAAGTTGAGACCTTGATGACCCTAGAGTAAATAAAAGTGTCAACTTTCATAAAGAATAAAACTTTATGACTACTTTATAAAGAATGATAACTTTTATAATACTTAGGGTAAGATCTTGTTGCGTTATTGATAAAAGCTTGAAATTTTGTAACTTGGTTAAGTTAAAAATCATCCTTGGTGTTTAGTGAACATGGTGTTGATGGGTTTATGATGTGGTTATGCATTGTTATGACCCAAGGATTAGAGGAATCTCAAACTCCTTGGGAACAGAAGTATGATTAGGGCCTCTAAGCATACCATGAACTTAGGAATTACTAAGTGCACTATCTCAAGGAAAGGAAACAATCATTTAACTTAATTAATTTGAACAAGTGTTCCATAAGACATGAAGTCAAGTAAAGAATAATTTCATATGAGAACTAAGCAATTAAAAGACCATGTATATATATCTTAACTGTGTGATTCTCTCATGGGTAACCACGGGAAATCATATGATGATTCATAAGATTCTTCACAAAGAATAACACAACTATAAACCCCTTTAGGGTACAAGCATGTGATGCCATTCAGCGTGATGATTGATGAGTTTGATTGAGCTTTGTCTCATGATTGATTGATTAGTGTGATATGATAAACTGTTGGTTGAAAGCTTATGATTGGCATTTTGGGGAAAACTCCAGTCTAGCCGTTATACTGCTGGATTTCTGTCAAAATTATGGACTTAGTCATATCATTGCATATGTCTAATCAAAGCAGTATCATGCATATAAAGTATAATGATAAGAAAAGAATAATGGGACATGACCCTTTAATCACTTCAATAAGGGAAGTGAGAGATGGTGATCCACAAAGACTCAAGGGACCTTTATGAGAGAAGCAAAGGTGACATGGAGAACCCTCCAACTTAAGGGTAACCAATATTGGCTTAGTCTGATTTGGTTTAGGACTGGGTGACGATGTTCACAGAATGAGCTCATGTCCAAAAGCAATCTATAAAAGTAAAGAATGTTAAGCGCGTGCTAAAAATAAAAGTAAAGTCAAGTATACCCATGGTTAAGTTTATAATGATGCATGTCTTTGTATGTATATTGTCTATTTGCATTATAAATGTTTATTCTATGCTTTAGTATGTATGTTTAGTTATGATAGTATAGTTATGATGTTAAGTTAAAAAGTAACCCGCTTCAGGGTTTAAGTTTTCAAAATCATTAAAGTTGAACCTATACATGTCCACTATTTTCATAATCAAACCCAAAGTGGCTAGGATGATGATGATGACATAGTGTTTATCTAGTCACGATCATACTGAGAAATTTAGTATTTCTCACGCCTATATTTCCATGTCGTCTTCAGAGGATATCGATGTCAGGTACGATGGTGATCTTCATTGAGTTCTTAGTATAGCATTGGCGCTTTGACCCGGTGCTGAATGTGTCAGTGATGTTTGCAAGCACAGCGATGAGGGTCTATATCTTCCATGACCATCCATTTCAGACACCAGTGATGAGCCCATTTTTCTGATCACATCAGCCATTTGGCGAGGTTACCTTGGATGACATCTGTCCTTACTTGCAGCTGCCGAGGTACTGCACTAACAATGAAACCATCTCGAATACTCGTCTAACTCCAACCATTTCATTGGATTTCGATCCTTTGGAGCCGTCTTATCCGAGCTACCATACGAAGACGGACCCATCTAAGCCCTTTTACCCATCTGTGATATGTCTGACGTTTGACTCATCTTCATCTTCAGCAGCTCCTCATCACACTCTACCCCCAGTTTGTGGTCGCGGGTTCATTTGTACTCCTACTGTGCCTTGAGGATGTGGGCGTGCTCGAGGAGGAGTATGTGGTGATTTACTCTTGGTGGATTCGGTAATGGTTTCCTCCTGCCGACAAGTGATGTGGTGATTGCATGCAGAGCCGAGCATGAGGATATCCCTTTTTGGTTGTAGTTATAGGGTTATCATCTTACTGTATAGCATGCTTAAGGTAGTAGGGATTTTGGATGTATTTCCCTTATGATGTACTTGGTAGGTTTCATGTGTAGGGTTGATAGTAGGTCTCGGACCCATCATTATTTATATGTATGATTTTTGGTAACACTATTAGCATTATATTGGCTATGAATGGCCGTGGAATAAATGTTATAATTATGTAAGGTATTATTATTCTTGTTGCTTCTGTTTATTATTATTTGCATAGTATGTATGAGATAACGTTGTTTATTATATGCGTTCACGATGTGCTCATGGCTCTTGGCTTTCAAAACAATTTAATTGTTATTGCTAAAAAAAGATTAGCCCCATTTTCATACAAAAGTATTTTCCAATAATAATATTAGTTCCGCGAGCAAAAGTAACAACTAGTAATTTCATAATATTACTTAAGCATAGTATGGGACTATTAGGGTGTTACATAACATCCATCTCATACCATCATAGAATATCTCATCAAGCATCAATGATCTATCATATCCTTGAATCCATATTCAAATCAATGATACCAATCAACGATCATATATGAGAGTGATATACACTCATATCTTATTTGGTATCTAGGATTTTCTTGCAGTTTGTGAAACATCTTATGAGTCATGGTAAGACTCCTCATGTTTCTCATGAGGGAATCATATCACTTAAAGTGAATTATGTGTTATAAACTTTTAATCTATATAATAAGTGCATTTTATTCACTTATTTTATATTCTTTTCTATGCTTGTTTGTAGCTTTAATCATGTAAATATAATGTTTTTATTTTACTATTTGTGTTTGTAGGAAAATAAAGCTTAAGGATGCTTTTTGAGTTGAACAAGAGTAAAATGACTCAATTTGGAGCTAATTCAAGAAAATGCTAAGAATTAAGTGTTGGACAGCATGAGCAATATGTCTTTCCAAGGGCATAACTTTTTCCTCCGAAGTCAAAATGACATGATTCCAATTGGAGATGAAAGTAGACATCTAGAGCTTTAATTTGACACCAAGATCAATCAAAAAGTCCAATAGACTAGAAAGATTAAAGCTGCCAAAGTTGGGCCTGATGTTGACCCATCACTGCATTCAATGCAGTTTTGCATAATTTAGTCCTCCCTTGATATAAGCCCAAATGGGATGATTCCAGAGCCAAAAATGAAGTCCAAGATGTTAACTTTCCAATGGTGGTTGAATTACTCTCATCCAAGTCCATTTGGTTAATGAAATTTACGTGTGAAGCAGAGCTGCCAGAAAAAAAATCGAAAATGTCAATTTTAATTAATGAATGGTGGGCCAATTGAGTTCAATTCATTTGTGGGTTTTCATTGTCTAATTATAGGTTGTTAAAACCTAATTATCAGAATTATTTCTGGTAATCACCAATTCTTTGTGAGAATGTGACCTATGCAGCTAGTTTAATGTGGAGTTACACTTGGAGCAGTTATAATTTGGATGGCCGAGGTTACATTTTGGGAAAGGACCAGCAGCCATAGTGTAACACCCTAATAAACCCGGACTACGCTTAAGTCATATTACGACATTTTATTAGTTGTCATTTATGCTCATGGAAAATTAAACTTCACTTGAATTTAAGTTACACGGAAAAATACGGTAAATTTTTTTTTGAAATACGTCGTCGCTTTGCAGTGTTTTGGAAAGTAAAGCCTTGAGCGAGAAGATAGATAGAGAAAGAGCATGTTGCATAAAATATATACCCCAATATCATAAAACATGAGAAAGGTAAATAAATCATAATTCACAAATACATTGCATTACATAACTAATTATTATATTCATATGGGTTCATAATATATATATATATATATATATATATATACATACATATATATCAGCTGTATATCAGCATTACATCGAAGGAGGCTCATGGCCATGCCATGATCCAAATACTAAATACAACTTAAATTGACATTGTTCGTCACAAAAAGGAATGTATACGACAACTACAAGTCCAAATCAGCATTGTCTGACATCCCTCATTCTACGTCCGCTCATAGTACGGTGGCTCCAGGCTCCACTCCATTGGATGTGCCATCAAAATCTGGTGACGATACAGAGGAATAACTAGGGTGAGAAATAAAATTTCTCAGTAGAACTCGAACCCGACACGGAGGTGTCAACATCATCATCCCAGCCACTTCAATTTTATTAATGAAAATAGTGAGCATTCATAAGGTTCAGTTCTTAGGTTTTCGAAAACATGAATATCCGAAGTAGATTCAATTTTAACATACTCTTTAATCATTTATATCATAATATACATGGGCATATGTATAATCATATAAAATATGCACAACTGTGCTATAAGCTTCTCTTAACTTCTTCCCTTCAAGGGCTTGGACCGAAGTCCCTTTCTTTTCTTTACTTGACTTTATCTTGAGTCTTTTTCTTTCTACCCGCTAAACATAAGTGGTAATGAGCTCATACCGTGGCCGTCGCCATCATAAAATTTCGGTACTTACACTAGCTAGGTCATGCGATGCCTCATGTAAGCCCTATCCCCTATACTCACACTAGCTAGGTCATGCCATGCCTTATGTGAGTCATGTGTGAGGGAAGCTTAAATTAGGTCACCTTCTCCTTTGAAGAATCATACCCTTAGTTCATTATCTTCTTATTAAAGCTTATGATGCAAAATTATTCTGATTCTTTTCCACATTTAGGCACTATGTATCGCCATCCCCAAATGTGATTCCTTTAATGCATTTCATTAAGTATCATATCATCAATATATCATATTCATATCATCATCATTCATTTTCATATCGTCATCATATCATTATCATTCTTATCATCATCATATCACTGTCGTAATCATCATCATCATATTAGTGTCATCATATGGACACGTAGAGGCATACATATCACACAAAGTCTTATGAGCTTAGCTTAGTAAATTTGGTGCAAGCTTTTAATTGAAGTTGCCTCTTGTGTAAACTCTTTTATTAGGCATAGGGCCAATTTCATCCATTATCCTTTTTGAAACCTCTAAGTTGAATTATGAAGGTTTTCCAATACTTAATGTAAGGGTCTTAATGTCTTAAAGCTTATTTCTCCTTAACCTTTAAAACTTAACCATAACTAGTTTTACTTTTACGGTGGGGCAGTAACTTAAAAAATTCACCATAATTTCATCTTTTACTCTTTTGCTTCAAATTTAAGTACGATTATACTTTTCTGAGTCTATTTTAAAACAAAATAACCCTCACTCAAATATTCATTTTGTAACTTGATTTATACACATTTTAATCTGACTGCTCAGCTTTTAAGTTTATCCTCAGTATAGTGATTTTTTAAACTTTACTATAAGCTTCTCACAAGGAATCTGCCAAAACTGTTTTATGAGGATGTTCCTCTATGTTTTAGATTTTTCACAAACTTATTCCCACTCAAAAATATTCTGTATAACTTGAGTTATTAAGATTTTTATTACATACTACCCGAACAGAAACACATCTGGGAACAACACATTTTGAAAATTCATATCTCTCTCGTTTTAAGGCCAAATTTCACGTATTTTATATGTATGAAAAGCCCTATGAGTGTATTTTCATTTAAAATTAGTTTCGCTCTATTTGGAGTTATATTGAGAGAGTTATTGGTCACACCATATAGACTACTAGAATTTTCTAGTTTCCACGGTTTTGGTTTCAAGCAGTTTTCTTGTAAGAACATTTAGTCTTTTCTTCAAGTGATCACTTTTCTCTTCCAAACCACTTTTAATCTTTGAGATCTTGATATTATCTCAATGTTTTAACTTCTAAAAATTTAGTTCAACAGCAATAAACATTCCAACCGAAATTTTCATGCCAAAGAGAAGGACACAACACATGAAAACTCATCATACCAAAAAGCATGGCCATGAGGCCTTGGAACAAGTCCTAGAACCACCTAGCTATGGAGAGTTTAGGAGTTCAAGGGCTTGAAGAACACATAAAAGAGGAAAGTTAAAGTCACTACCAAATGGGTTCCTTGAAAGCTTGAAGAGTAAAAATGGTTGGAGATGGCCTCCTTCTCCTTAAGCTTGATAATGGGGCTAAGTAAGTGTTTATTTTTACTTCTTCAAGAACCAAAGATGGTGGTCCTTAAAGGGCTTGTAATGGTGGTGAAAGGAAAGAGAGTTGGATGAGGTGAGAAAGAGAGAAAAAGAACAAGAAAGGTTGGAAGAACAAAAGAGCTAGGATGAAGTTTAGAGAGAGGTGGGAACTTGGGCTTGTAGTGAGAGGATAAAAATCACAAATGAGGGAGTGGGGGAGGGGCTAGTTAGCGCAAAAATGGGTGAGGGAGGGCTGAAGTGTTTGCTTCTCCAACAAGCAAGAGGAAGTAGGTGAGTTTAACTTCTTTTTTCATGGAAGAAAGCTAGGAACCTTGGGGTAAAAGGCTAGGTTGTGTTTTCTTTGAGTCTTAACACTTGGGTGAAGACCATTTAGTGTTTTTCAAGTGGTTAAAGGCATGACCACTCTTGGGATTGGCTTGATTGAATAAGATCACTCCAAGTGGCATAATCCTAAGGGAGGAAGGTACTTCTCTTGTCTAGAATAAAGGGATACTACTAACATAGACCCTTGATCTATGAGTGCATGATGAGAAGGCAAATGGATGGTTGGATTTTGCTCTTATCCTTGGCCAAAATTTGGTGCATCAATTAGGAGAAATTTTTAAATCTTCTATTAGAATTATCTAAGTTGTTAATTCAATTTGATTAGTTAAATTGCTCTTTAACCAATTTCAGTTAATTACACTTTTAAGACATTTTTTCCTCTAGAAGAATTGATCTTATGAATTACGTAATTAGGGTATAACAATTTATCTATCTCAATTGGTATGGTAGAACAATTATTTTGTACTTAATTAATAGGATTGGATTACCTTAATTATATTTCTAAGTTACGAAGTAATGAGGTTCGAATAACTAGGTTTTAATTAAAACATTTAGTACGTTATGATTCAATTATTGACTTGACTCAATTTACGAAGCTTTTGCTCATCGAGATTAGCCGATTAGTCCTTAATTAATCGTTAACCTCTCTAATTAGTCAAGATCACTGAGCTAATTAACTTAGATAAAAATTGGGGATGTTACAATCTCCCCTCCTTAAAAAGAATTTTGCCCACAAAATTCGTTACCTATAAACAGGTTGGAGGTAGGCATGCCCGCATGCAGTTCTTTGCAAAATGCCCGGGCTATATGCATTTGAAGCAAACATTTTGTCCGGCATAGCAAATCCCTTTGTGTTGTCTCTCACACTTTAGGCAGGTGGGATTCATTGCAGGTTTCGGGGGCTGGTTGGCGGGTCTTGGAGGGTTGGCAGAGGGCTCTTGTGGCTGGTGTTGGATCCTTCACCGTAGTAGGGCTTCTTTTGCAGGGTCTCCTTCGAGTGTTGCTCTTAAGACGCCTGTCTCCTCTTATGGGCCTCTGATCTCTGGATCGTCAATTTTCGATTACATTCTTCTACTACACGACTCTTATTAACAAGTGCCACATAGTTCCTTATCTCTAATGGGGCCACTGATACTAAAATGTCGGCCCGTAATCCTCCTTCATACTTCATACATTTCCAATGCTCATCCGGGTTCCGCTAATATAGCGTGGAAAACTTACACAGCTCCTTAAACTTTGCTGTGTATTCGACAATGCTCATACCTCCTTGGTAGAGCCTCAGGAACTCCATCTTCTTCACGTTCCTTACGGATATCGGGAAGTACTTCTCATAAAAAGCCACCTTGAAGGCATCCCATGTGATCTCCCTTTGATAACATTCCATCAAGCTTTTCGCTCCTTTTCACCATAACTCGACATCTGCCTTCAACATGTAAGTGGCAAAGGCCACCTTTTGAGTCTCTGAATAAGCTAATACGGAGTAGATCTCCTTAATCTCTTTGATCCACTTATCGGCTTCATCAGGGTTGAAAGCCCCTTTGAAACTGGGCAGGTTTGCCTTACGAAACTCCGAGAACTTCTGATACTCGACATCAACTCCATTTCCACCAATAGACTCTTTGGATCTTTGGTTCAGTTGGTCCATCATATGCTCAGCAGCCGTAGCTTGAGCTTGCATTGCATTTGCCATTTGCTGGAAGGTTTTCATGAACTCAGCGAGGCTCCCGTTGTCGCTGTTCTCATTGGAGGTACATCTGCGAGTTGCCATTAGTTCCTGAACACACCATTTAAAGATATCGAGTTGATCAAGCCCAATATTATGCATAAGCATGGCAGCAACTAAAGGCAATCTCACATGACAGTCATGCATTCTAAGTCCTATATCCCATCCTATAGACAGGATTCTTAGCACGACTTAACATAGCGCACGTAGAGTTATGCTTGGAAGCATAGTCAGTCCAACCTCAGGCTTTAACAGGACGAACTGCTCTGATACCATAATATAACACCCTAATAAACCCATACTACGCTTAAGTCGTATTACGGCATTTTATTAGTTGTTACTTATGCTCATGAAAAATTAAACTTCACTTGAAATTAAGTTACGCGGAAAAATACAGTAAATGTTTTTTTGAAATACGTCATCGCTTTACAGTGTTTTGAAAAGTAAAGCCTTGAGCGAGAAGATAGATAGAGAAAGAGCGTGTCACACAAAATACATACCCCAATATCATAAAACATGAGAAAGGTAAATAAATCATAATTCACAAATACATTGCATTACATAACTAATATCAACATTACATCGAAGGAGGCTCATGGTCACGCCATGATCCAAATACTAAATACAACTTAAATTGACATCATTCGTCACAAAAAGGAATGCATACGACAACTACAAGTCCAAATCAGCATTGTCTGGCATCCCTCATTCTACGTCCGCTCATAGTGCGGTGGCTCCAAGCTCCACTCCATTGGATGTGCCATCAAAATCTGGTGACGATACGGAGGAATAACTAGGGTGAGAAATAAAATTTCTCAGTAGGACTCGAACCCGACACGGAGGTGTCATCGTCATCATCCCAGCCACTTCGATTTTATTAATGAAAATAGTGAGCATTCATAAGGTTCAGTTCTTAGATTTTCGAAATATGAATATCCGAAGTGGATTCAATTTTAACATACTCTTTAATCATTTATATCATAACATACATCGGCATAAGTATAATCATATAAAACATGCACGACTGTGCTATAAGCTTCTCTTAAATTCTTCCCTTCAAGGGCTTAGACCGAAGTCCCTTTCTTTTCTTTACTTGACTTTATCTTGAGTCTTTTTCTTTCACCCACTAAATATAAGTGGTAATGAGCTCATACCGTGGCCGTCGCCACCATAAAATTTCAATACTTACACTAGCTGGGTCATGCCATGCCTCATATAATCCCTATCCCCTATACACATACAAGCTGGGTCATGCCATGCCTCATGTGAGTCATGGGTGAGGGGAGCTTAAATTAGGTCACCTTCCCTTTTGAAGGATCATACCCTTAGTTCATAATCTTCTTATTAAAGCTTATGATGCAAAATTATTCTGATTCTTGTCCACTTTTAGGCATTATGTATCACCGTCCCCAAATGTGATTCCTTTAATGTATGTCATTAAGCATCATATCATCAATATATTTTATTCATATCATCATCATTCATTTTCATATCGTCATCATATCATTATCATTCTTATCATCATCATATCACTGTCATAATCATCATCATCATATCATACCATCATCATTCGTGATCATTATCATGATCATCATCATATCATCATCATATTGGTGTCATCATATGGACACGTAGAGGCATACATATCACACAAAGTCTTATGAGCTTAGCTTAGTAAATTTGGTGCAAGCTTTTAATTAAGGTTGCCTCTTGTGTAAACTCTTTTATTAGGCATAGGGCCAATTTCATCCATTATCCTTTTTGAAACCTTTAAGTTGAATTATGAAGGTTTTCCAATACGTAATGTAAGGGTCTTAATATTTTAAAGCTTATTTCTCCTTAACCTTTAAAACTGAACCATAACCAGTTTTACTTTTATAGTGGGATAGTAACTTCAAAAATTCACCATAATTTCATCTTTTACTCTTTTGCTTCGAATTTTGGTATGATTATACTTTTCTGAGTCAATTTTTAAACAAAAGAAACCCCACTCAAAAATTCATTTTGTAACTTGAGTTATGCATATTTTATTCTAACTACTCAGCTTTTAAGTTTATCCTCGGTACGGTGAGTTTTAAACTTTACTACGAGCTCCTCACAAGGAATCTGCAAAAACTGTTTTATGGGGATGTTCCTCGATGTCTTAAATTTTTAACAAACTTATTCCCACTCAAAAATGTTCTGTATAACTTGAGTTATTAAGATTTTATTACATACTGCTCGAACATAGACACATCTGGGAACAACACATTTTGAAAATTCATATCTCTCTCGTTTTAAGGCCAAATTTCACGTATTTTATATGTATGGAAAGCCCTATGAGTGTGTTTTCATTTAAAATGAGTTTTGTTCTATTTGGAGTTATATTGAGAGAGTTATTGGTCACGCCATATAGACTACTAGAATTTTCCAGTTTCCACGATTTTGGTTTCAAGGAGTTTTCTTGTAAGAACATTTAGTCTTTTCTTAAAGTGATCACTTTCTCTTCCAAACCACTTTTAGTCTTTGAGATCTTGATATTATCTCAATGTTTTAACTTCTAAAAATTTAGTTCAACAACAATAAACATTTCAACCGAAATTTTCATGCCAAAGAGAAGGACACAACACATGAAAACTCATCATACCAACAAGCATGGCCATGAGGCCTTGGAAAAAGTCCTAGAACCACCTAGCTATGGAAAGCTTAGGAGTTCAAGGGCTTGAAGAGCACATAAAAGAGGAAGGTTAGAGTCATTACCAAATGGGTTCCTTGAAAGCTTGAAGAGTGAAAATGGTTGGAGATGGCCTCCTTCTCCTTGAGCTTGATAATGGGGCTAAGTGAGTGACTGTTTTTACTTCTTGAAGAACCAAAGAGGGTGGTCCTTGAAGGGTTTGTGGTGGTGGTGAAAGGAAAGAGAGTTGGATGAGGTAAGAAAGAGATAAGAAGAACAAGAAAGGTCGGAAGAACAAAAGAGCTAGGATGAAGTTTAGAGAGAGGTGGGAGCTTGGGCTTGTAGTGAGAGGATAAAAATCACAAATGAGGGAGTGGGGGAGGGGCTAGTTGGCGCAAAAATAGGTGAAGGAGGGCTGAAGTGTTTGCTTCTCCAACAAGCAAGATGAAGTAGGTGAGTTTAACTTCTTTTTCAAGGAAAAAAGCTAGGAACCTTGGGGTAAAAGAGTGGATTGTGTTTTCTTTGAGTCTTGGCACTTAGGTAAAGACCATTTAGTGTTTTTCAAGTGGTCAAAGGCATGATCACTCTCGGGATTGGCTTAATCGAATAAGATCACTCCAAGTGGCATAATCCTAAGGGAGGATGGTACTTCTCTTATCTAGATTAAAGAGATTCTACTGATATAGACCCTTGATCTAAGAGTGCATGATGAGAAAGCAAATGGATGGTTGGATTTTGCTCTTATCCTTGGCCAAAATTTGGTGCATCAATTAGGAGAAATTTTTAAATCTTCAAAGCTATTAGAATTACCTAAGTTGTTAATTCAGTTTGATTAGTTAAATTGATCTTTAACCGATTTCGGTTAATTACACTTTTAAGACATTTTTCCTCTAGACGAATTGATCTTATGAATTATGTAATTAGGGTATAAGAATTTATCTATCTCAATTGGTAAGGTAGAACAATTGTTTTGTACTTAATTAATAGGATTGGATTAACTTAATTATATTTCTAAGTTATGAAGTAATGAGGTTCGAATAACTAGGTTTTAATTAAAACATTTAGTACGTTATGATTCAATTATTGACTTGACTCAATTTACTAAGCTTTTGCTCATCGAGATTAGCCGATTAGTCCTCAGTTAATCGTTAATCTCTCTAATTAGCCAAGATCACTGAGCTAATTAGCTTAGACGAAAATTGGGGATGTTACACACAGGGGGGAGGAGTAACAAAGGAGCATTTTTTTCTCTTTCTAGAGAGAGAAATTTTGTGGAGGGAGAAAGAGGTTTTAGCCACTCATCCTTAGAAACCATAGTTACAATATTGGAGTTGAAAAAGTGTCATTTTCATCAAGCTTATAGCTATGGACATCACTTTTTGCTACTCTTTAGGGATTTAATTAAGGACAAGAAGAAGAGATAGGTGCTAAAGATTAGAGTTTGGGCAACTTTGCTTTCACCTTTTAGTTTGCACATGTTTTCTTTCTTTCTTAACTCATGTCATGTATTCTTCAATTTTGATATAGTTTTCTTCAGAATGTTAGGCTAAGTTATTTTTATGGTTATGGGTGAACTTTGAACCCTAAATTATCATGTAATTAAATTGATTTTCAAACCTCTATTTTCTTGAGAGTTGATTATATTCTCCTACTCACTTCATGATTGTGATAGTAATGTGACATGTTTGGATTGGCCACCCTTATATTTCATGTTATGGCTGATTGCTAGATTTAGGATTATGATGTTCATTATCCTTTATCCATATGTAGTAACTTGTGTGCAAACTTAATGGTGAAGTTTTGATTTTATGCAAGGGAGAATATAACCTAAGTCACTTTGTCCTATGTTAGAGACCAAAACTTAGATCAATCTGTCCTTCTAGTTGTAATTATTAATTGAGCTTAGTGGATGTTCCCTATGTCAATTAGTGATTAGAATAGGTTAATGGATGTTCCTTAATCTATTTAAAAGAAGGTAGATAATAGAATGTTTCATTGCCAAAGATTGGTAACTATAAAAGGAGAATTGGAGGCTGAAATTGAAAACTAATTGCATGATATAATTTGGTGGGGAAAAGGGATCCCATAACCAATTTTAATTGATTTCAACAAAACAGCATCATTTGCTCTTGTTTATTTTTTTATTTTCATGTAATTTTTTATATATAATTTGTTTGAATTATAGAAACAACAAAACCCCCGCATTTCGTGTTACTTTATCTTTTTAGAGTTTATTAGAATCAAAATCTAAAATAAGTTAAATAATTAAATTAATTCAATTCATTGTGGATCGACCCTTTGCTCATTACTAAACTAATTTTTCCTAAACTAAGCAAAGGTTTTTAATTTGGTAGTTTAATGACATATCACTATAACTCCCCAAATAAGACCTTACTTTATATTAGAAATTCATTTTCACCACATAGCTTAATAGATTGTCTATGGTCACATATTAAATGATTCATTCTTCAAGTTAAATGTTTTAATATTTGTCTCTTGACTTGGTTCATCATAGCCAAAGCCTATTATAGAAGTTTTAGCCAATGCTTCTCATTCAAGATTTTTAGTTTCCCTTGAGATAGCGCACAAGTGATTCTTAGGTTTACAGTATGCTCAAAGGCCCAAATCATACTTCTGTTCCTAAAGGATTTCGAGATCCCTCTAACCCCTTCGGTCATGACAACACATATTCATACTCATGTACCCAACAACACATGTGCTATCGCCATCATCAAGAGGTGATTTCTATTACAACTAAGTTACAAGGTTCAAGCTTTATTAAATAGAATATCAAGATTTCACCTTTATGATTATAAAGTTTCATTCTTTATGAGAGTGTGAACCTTTACATTATATTCATGTCTTCAAGAACAAACCTTTATGAAATAATAATACGAGATGCTAACTTTATGGCGAAAAAGTCTTATTCTTTAATAAAGTTGAAACTTTTAATCATTCTTATACCTTCAAGATTACAACTTTATGACTTAAAGTTTCTACAAGATTTAAAAGATTCATTCTTGAAGAAAGTCAAACACTCTAGTCAATATTTTTAACTCAAGATTCAATCTTTATTAAATAAAATTGCAAGTTGATATCTTTATGACCAAAAGTCACATGTCTTGTCTTCAAGCCCTATTATTTGAGACATAAAGTGACAAGAGCTCACTTTTATGACCAAAAGGCTTCATTTCTTAAGAAAATTTGGATCTTTACACATATTCTAGTCTTCAAGAAGAACAAAATGAAACTTTTGGAGAAACATATACTTTGCACCATTTTTAGTGCTTTAAGAAGCAAACTTTTTAAAGTTTTATGCTTATAGAATGTTCTTAGTCTTATCAAAACCATGAGGAAGATATAATATAAAAAGAGAACTTTTCCAATCATAGGCTCATCATAAGAAAAGAAGCAAACTTTTTTCTCCGATCATAGGCTCATCATAAAAAAAGAAGCAAACTTTAAACAAAATACCACCAAGAAACACCATTCTTTTTCAACAACTCACAAAAACATCAAGAACTCATGTGTCAAGAAAGAAAAATAAAAATTTTGAAGCATTCAAGAAAAGAAACTTTTAAATAAATAAGAAACAACTCATGAAAAGCTCAAGAACAAACTTTGCCAAAAATAGAAACTTTTGCTCATGAAGAGCATAGAGTTTTTCTCAAGTTCTTACTTGAAGTTCTTAGCCATATTGAGAGCAAAGCTTCAAGCTTTCTTCAGTAAACAAAAAAAGAAATGAAAGATCACTACCTAGTGTCAAAAATGGCATCCCCTTGAAGGTGAAAATGAAGAAGATGATGGCTTCTCCAAGTGGTGAAGGTGGCGATTTTGAGTGGAGAAGAAGAGAGCCTTTGAGTTCTTGAAGGAATGGAGTTTGTAGTGTTTAATTCTCATCTTCAAAGACCAAAACATGTGATCTTTGAAGGGTTTAGTGAGAAAGTTTGGTTATGGTGGTAGTGGCGAAAGGAAGAAGAAGATGATGAAGAAGAAGAAATGTAGAGAGAAGTTAGAGAGTTTAAGAAACTTAGAGAGAGAATGAGAAGTCACAAAATGAAAATGGATATGCATGTGTGTGTGGCCATAACATATTAGGCAAGGAGGAGGTAGATATTTTGCTTGATTTTTAGTTAATTAAGGTTTAGCGGGACAAATTGGATGATAAAGAAGACAAAGAGTGGTCAACTCTTACAAAAAGTAACTTTGTTTTATACTTTATGCTTTAGTGACATCACTAAATGTTTTATTGTCTAGTTGACTAAATTTGAATTTTAATAATGTAATTAAGTGTTCTTGCAACTTAAATTAACTTGATTAAGAAAGGATTAATGATTAATTCACAAGAATATGATTAACAAAAAATTAAACTTTTAATTAAGCTTAATTACTCTTAATTAAATTTGACTAAGCTAATTATAGGTAATTAGTGTCAGATTAAGCCATTAAAGTTTGACTTGCTTAATTAAATATTCTCTAATCTTAACTAAGTATTTTCATAACTTTTTTCTCCAAAATTACCTCATAAACTCTTTAATTAAGCCTTAATCCTTTAATTAGGCCTAATAGGATCCCTTCTTGATGACACAAGCACCTTATGTACCATTCTCTGAATAGGGAGAAGAACCAAGAAAACCTAAACATAGATAAATTTTTATTGAGATATTTTGATGTTAAACATTTACTGGAAACCTATATTTTATATGATTTTTATCATAAAAATTTTCATATGATTTTATGATAATTTTGAATAAATTAAGGATTGTATGTGATAGAGGAAAAAATTTGATGTGATAGAGTATAGGGACGAGTGATGCAATGGTGTAGAGAGAAGAGTTTTTCAAAAAAAGGGGTGATAGAAACTAATATTAAATAAAAGTGTAAAAAGACAAATAGTAATATACTTAATTTAAATTTAATTTTAATAAAATTAATTCATTTAGGTGAGAATAGTTTTGAAAACTAAAATTATATAGCAATAATGACTCATGAGAAGTGTAGCTAGGCAAAAGAGAGTGCTAATAGCTTTGATATCTTTTTTATTTTTAATTTCTTAATATAAAGTGCAAAGTCTTATATTAACCAAACTCAAAAATGATTGTGTATTGCCATTCGGGGTTGCTCACTTGCTCGATTTTTCATATATAACCATAACTTGAGTTTGATTCATCGGTTCTCCTATCAGCTAGCGGCCAATAAATATTTTTGTAAGTGTTTAGGGTTTAGGGTTTAGGGATATGTTCTAATATTATATTAGGGTGAACTTTTCCCATAATCTGAAATTTATAATACCAAAAAGGAAAATTGTATTTCAAATCAGCACTTGATGTATAATTTAATTATTTTATGTCTATTATTTGTATGTAAATATTATTAATGTAATGTTATTCAGATATAAGAATTGCGGGCTTTCCGCGGTTGGACCCAGCAAAGCTTCAAGTGGATGGAAGATCCATCAACTTGGATTTGATATGGCATGTGATTGCGATAGGCACCGACTTGCGGCTGACATGATTTTGCACGCGGAAATATAATAATTGCAGAAAATAGGAGAGGGAAAAGTTTAAACGATTGGAGAACGAGGAAAACGCTTGGACTATGCAATCACCACGAGTCAGGAAGAAAATCTGGGCCTTGCCTCCAATGAAATCTTCTTTTGTCGTCTCTTTCGACAATCAGTTAAAATTAATAAATAAATAAAAGGCATCCTCTTTATGATCCACGACAAAGTCATTGTACTCTGCTTTTGCTGTGTGAATTGGAAAATTTTCTAATTGGTTTTTACGTAATTAAGTGTAAACACATTACTTTTACTTGTTTGCATTAAAAAAGCATAGCTAGTAATTTTTATTTTTACTTTTGAACTGAGCATAGCGAGTAAACTAGTGCAGTGCAACAAGTTTATGACTTTGTTAGGTATCAGGTATAAAATAAGATTTAATTTACTTTTAGTCATTATAATCTATATTTTTATTCTTATAGTTCATTCTTTAGATATCTGTAATTATATATTTTTACATTTTTAAATTTTAGGCTGTTTTCTTGAAGTATCAGTTATTATATTTTCATTTGGTTAGGTTTTAGTTTGTGCAGTTTCTAATTATTAGAGAAGTAACCTTTATTTTTTATCAAAAGAAAAGATTAATCCATCTTCTTTTTATTTATCACAGCGTTGGTCCGAAACCAAAATGAATAAAATACTAAGATTGATATCAAAACAATAAATCGCAGGAACTAAGATTAAGGATGTGTTTAGTTGAGATTATTTTGACATAAAAGTGATTTTTTTAACTAAAAAGATCACTTTTATAGAAGTTATTCATTTTAGCTTCTACTTAAGGAGGTGTTCAGCAAACTAGAAAATGCTGGCTAACTGGAATAATGGGGCTTGATTTTTAACAAATTTGTTTCATAACAACCTAAATATTTTTAAACTAGTTTTTATTTGAATCAAAGGTGTGTTTGTTTGGGATTATTTTGACAAAAAATCACTTTTTTCGTCCAAAAAAATCTGTTTTCGTATGTCTGGATAATTTTTTAAAAATAATCATATTCTAAAAAAAAATTTGTTTTCAGCTTTTTTGTAGAAGCTGAAAAGAGTAGCTTCTAAAAAAAATCAGTTTTTAGTTTTTTCAATTATATATAAAATTTAAGTTTCAAAATCACTTTTTTAAAAATTGAAACAATCGCATCCCAATTTGGACCTAAAACCAGTTCTTAAAAAAAGTAATTTTAAATTGATTTTATTTCATCACAAATTTTTCTCCTTCAATTTTATATCTTTTTACTTTAAATTAATTAATTTATTTTCTATTGACCTTTTCAATTGTCCTCCGTTGCTGTCCACCATCATTCACCACCCTAACCCACCATCATCCGACGCCGACTATTGTCGACCGCTGCCGATTACTGCCATTGTCTGCTGCTACTAGTTGTGTCGTTTGCCACCATTTGTCACCACTAGTTGCCACCAATAGCCATCTTCTATGGCCAACCACTGCCATCGTCCCTCACCACCTGCCACCAGCTGCCATTGTACGTCGCTACTAGTTGCCACCGGGCACCACCTTCCGTTGCTACTCGCCGTCACTATCCATCATTGTCGACCACCACCATTTGCCATAGTCTGTAACAACCTCTATCATACAAGCCATGCTCGAGTCAAAGAGTTATATTAAAAAGTTGTCATTATGCTAAGAAATCTTTAAAATATGGAAAATATAATATATGACCCTTTAACTGCACACTTTATTACTGACTAAGAGCTCATAAACTTCGTCGTCTCTGATACATAGAGAATAAAATAATTACAATTTAAAAGAAATTGTGACTAACATAATATAGAGCATTTGCTTCCGACTAGTCATTAGCTAGCTTTAATAGTCTTTTGGTCTGATTTGCACCCGAGACTTGCTCAATGACTGTCCCTGTACTCTATTCCCATTAAATTTGGTCGAGAGCTGGCCCAAGTCTTAGACAGTATCGCTCTAGCCCATGCTAGCTGGGTCTATGCCATGCCTCATGTGGTAGCGTAATATGTTCCTCTTGCAAGTTCTTATTATCTTCTCCTTTTCATATTATATCATGTATGCGGATGCTTTGTGTATTCATGGATATGTCTCACATCTTATTTCTCATATCATATTTTAATTATGCTTCCATGTATGACGTACATGAACATGACATGTAAATATAAATATATTCAAAGTATAATCACCAATAGTATAAGTTCTCATAACTTCATAAACTTCTGCTGAAAATTCAGCAGTATAACGGATCGAATCCGCTTCCCTATAAATAGTGCCAGACTACCAGTAAAATCATTCAAACATTCAAATCAATATGAAACAGCAATTATATATTCACAATATCATTCATCAAATTCAATACAAACAACAATAGAGTTTTCTGCTTACTTTTCTCCATTCTGCCTGAATTTTGTATAATCCATCTTTAGTCCAATTCAACTCATTTAAACCTGAATTTTGGATATCATAGCTCTATGTGTCTAGTTTCCCACCCTTTTGGTCCCATTTCATTTTGATTTGTATAACTCAAGTTATTAGTATTTTATCTCAGACTGCCCTATACTTAGCCAGAAATGCACCCTTGTAAGTGAAAATTCACTAAAAATAGAAATCTAGGTGAATCATGCAAAATTTATATTAATTTAAAGCTAACAGAACAAGCTTTCAAATGAAATAAGTTGCATATCATTTCCGAGTATATTTTGAGATATAAGCCCCATAACTTGACCCTACTGGACTACCTTGTTCCATTCCGATTTGAACTTAAGGTAAATTCAATGATGTGCTGGGAATAATTGGCAATGAATTTGACTCTGAAATTTTTATGGGATATTACCTTATATGTTAGCTTTCAAACAACATTAGTTTCACTTAATTTAGAATTGTGTAGGGTGAGTTATATCCCTCTCAACTCACACTACCCAGATAGGAATCCAGAATTCTAGGTCAAATTTAAAAAATTCATAACTAATTCCATATTAATCCAATGGCCTTATAATTTATATGTATGAAAAATCCTGAATGTTTAGTTTCATATAAAAATGGATTCATCAAATTTAAATGGCTGTAGGTAGATCCCTACACTCCGCTGTATGGACCATCGAGGGGAAAACCCTAACAGTTTCTTGAATTCTTCTTGAATTCATGTTTTCCTTAAATCAATCCATCTAATCTTCAATTCAAACTCACATATACACCTTAAACCAACCTTAATTCATCATCCCCATCCATCACCACATCAGAATCATGGATGAAAAAGGCACCCTAGGTAACCCCAATTCAAAGAAAAGAAGGAGAAAGTTGAGATTTCTATCCTGAAATCCTTGAAACTATGGAAGCAAGGAGGCTAAAAACTAACTCATAGCCTTCTTCCTCCACCATGGCAGCAACTCACATGAGTGTAAGGAGCCTCCACTTGATGTTTAATCATGAAATTGTTAGAGGGGTTTTGTAGAGAAGGAGGTGAGGATCAATTTTCATAAAAGGAGCAAGAGGATTTGAGGCCAAGACGGCCATGAACTAGGAGCTTGAAGCTTATAGCCATAGAAGCAAGGAAAGAAAAGAAGAAGAAGAAGGAGGAATAGAGAGAATATGGTAGCTGGTAGGGGGCGAAATAATGGAGGAGCTAGAGGGGGTTTTGGTGTTTTAAAAGAAGATACTCTCTTATGATTGGTAGAGGCTTGGTTGGTGGTTGTTTGGCCAAGTCTCTCCACTCACTTGGCAGCCAATTGGCACCATCCATAGGAGTAGAAGTGGCTCAATTTTTAGCCACTCAACTAGTGGTGTTAGTGTGAAATTCTACTGATTCGGTTTTGACGATTTAAAATACTGAATCTTCGTCGATTTTCTTCAAATTGGCAAAACTTTATTAAATGACTCTGAGAGAGCTTCTATATCTCTATTCTAATTGTTCCTAAGTCTAATCCCTCTAAGTAACATCTAATTAACTTTTAATTATCCTTTAATTAGTTTCTAGTTACCCTTACCTGATCAATAAAATCAAATAAATCGATTAATAGCATAGATTAAATGTTTTGCAAATCCAGAGCCTTTCCGTTTTCTATTTTCTATAGATAATGGCATATCCATAATTTTGAGCAAGTCCAGGGACACCCTACGTCATTTCATACTCGACTGCCCCCATGGCCCAATCGGCAGAGATTTAAACTTCTACGGTTTCACCACGTGATTTTGCTCTGTTTAAAATCACATTCTGCTTAATCTACAGATGTGGAGACATAAAGGTCATTTCATGAAAAGTTCTAGAGTTATTATGAAAATAAGTCGTTGGGGTCAAAATATAATTTCTAAAAATTTTGGGCATCACTGCAATTAACAAAAGCTTACAAGGGCACTTTTATCATTTTCTATTTTTTAACATATGGCAGTACCATATTTTCAACGGCAGTGTTACACTACTCTGTAATTCTGAGTGTGAAGATCGTTATGGCATAACGCTGCATAAGAAATTCTCACACTGCTTAAGGGAAATAATTCAAGGTCTCCATTACATTCTGTCTACGAAAATGGGGATGTTACATTTTGTCCACCTTAAAAAGAATTTTGTCCTCAAAATTCCAAGGCTAAGAATATTTAGGAGTATTCCCTTAGCTTATTAGGGTAATATCTTATTCGGGTTTGTGCATCATCCTAAAATTGATTGTCGGTAATTACAGGGTATTGTTTCAGTGCGTGCAAAGAACCCTTAAAAATTGTGTGGGTGCCCTAGTTTATCTCATATCAATGATGTCTTGAACCTTCATTAGGTTCATTGGAGACTTTCCTCATCTCCTTTGCTTTGAACTTAATTACTTTTACTTAGTAGTAACTACTAAATCTTTTGTTCCTTACACTTGAGACCTTAGATATCGATCATTGAAGATTCATGATTATAAGGATTGCCAGCAGTTGTCATGATTAATGTTAGTGTATAATAATGAAAATGGTTGCATCGAAATTTTTAGAGGCTTTTACAACTTTTTCCAAGATTCTTACTCACGTGAATACCCTTAGTCCAAAAATAAATTTTCTCCATTAAAGTTCTTTAGAAATATGGGCTTAGGTCTCTTCTCAGAATTATAACTAAAAGCTTTGTCTTAAAACTACTTTTCCTTATAAACTTCACCTCATACTCCATTACTTGTGGGAAGATCTCAGGTCACTCCCACTATATGGTTAAAATTTATAAGATTCATAGCTCTTTTTATTACCATCCTTTTGTTCTCCTTGATTTTTAGCTATCAAGGTATACGTGATTCAGCGTAGAAATGGGGGTTAATAGCCGTATTTTCTTAGCGAAGTTGCAGACTCTTTCTTATCCCATTTCCTTTCTACGAGATACCTTCCTAATACATTAAGAGTCCCCTTAGATTGTATGATTGCCCAAAGTACACTTTATCTTGATAATGGCCTGATCTATTAGCAAGCTTGCCGAAAAAAGTTACTTATCTTTCTTGCCATGTGTCTGACTATTATTGCATTGTGATTTCTGGTAAACTCTTCATTACTTGTGTCTTGAGTCTTCGACACCAACTCGAGAAGTTCTATCGTTACCAGTGTAACATCCCCATTTTCACCTAAGTTAATTAGCTCGATATTCCTGGCTAATTAGAGGGGTTAGTAATTAATTGAGAATTAATCGATTAATCTCGAGAGCAAGGGCTTAGTAAATTAAAAGCAAGTCAACAATTGAAATATAATGCATTAAAGGTTAAAATTAAGAACCTAATTGCCCAATCCTTATTAACCCATGATTTAGAACATAAAAAAATCAAGGTGACCTAATCTTATTAACTAAGAGCTTGACAAGCATCACACCCTAATCACATGAAAAATTAACCCTCACACCCTCTTTACATAATTAATGAGGAAAAATCCTTTTCGATAAAAATGTGTTAAGGTATAATTGAACCAATCAAATTAATTAACATTTAGATAATTGTAACAATTATAAAGATGTAGAAACTTCCCTTTAATTATTGTTTGAAAGTTTGGTCAAGGCAAGAGTCATATCCAACCATCCATTTGCCTTCCCATCATACACCCCTAGATCAAGAGTCTATGCTAGTAGTGTTCCTTAAGTCAAGACAAGAAATGTACTCTCCTCCATCAAGATGGTGACACTTGGAGTGATCATAGCCATCCAAGCCAAATCCTAAGAGAGCTCATGCTTTTAACCACTTGAAAAAAACACTACATGGTTTTTACCCAAGTGCCAAGACTCAAAGGAAACACAACTCTCTCTTTTACCCCAAGGTTTTTCCCACTCTCTAGCTTGTGTAAGAAGCAAAAATCACATCACACCCCCCCTCATTTGCGCCACATTCAGCCCCTCTCTCTTCCCCTCATTTCATTTTCCATTCCTCTCACTAAAACACAAAGCTCTCTCCTCTCTCCAAGTCTCATCCCACTCTCTTGTTCTTCCCATCTTTCTTGTTCTTCTTCCAACCTTCTTACTACTTCCTATCTCATCTCCATCACCATTCTCACAAGCCCTTCAAGAAGAAGCAAAACAAACACTCACCTAGCCCCAATATCAAACTCAAAGAGAAGGAGGCAATCTCCAACCATCTTCATCCTTCAAGCTTTCAAGAGAAACACATTTGGTAGTGACTCCTACCTTTCTTCTCCATGTATTTTTCAAGCTCTAGAAACCCTAAGCTCTCCATAGCTAGGTGGTTTTAAAGCTTGCTTCAAGGTCTCATGACCATATCTTACTCTATGAGTTTTCTTGCTTTGATGAAAATGTTGTTTTGAAATGAAATTTTGTGGTATGATGGTTTTTATGTGTCTTGCTTTATTTTGTTTTAAAATACTGATTTGATAACTAAAACATTGAATATGATGGTGAGATAAAACATAAAAATGGTGATTTGAAGTGATATAACAATTTCTCCATAAGCTTGAAGTGAAAAATATAAAAGCTAGTTAAGCTGGATTTCTGGCAGTCTGTAATACGTATAGTATAAGTCACTCCACAAAACTCAAAATGTAATGAAACTAATTTTCTTGAAAGTAGACTCAAAGAGCTTTCCAAGCATATAAAATATGTGAGATTTGGCCTTAAAACGGGAGAGATATGAATTTTCAAAGTTTGCTATTCCTGGATGGGTTTCTGTTCGGGCAGTAGGTAATAAAACGTACATAACTCAAGTTATACAGAACATTTTTTAGTGGGACCAAGTTTGTTAGAAATCTAAGACATAGAGGAACATCCCCATAAAACAGTTTTGGCAGATTCCTTGTGAGGAGTTCATAGTAATATTTAAAAGTCACTGACCCAAGATGAACTTTCAAGTCTGAACAGTCAGAATAAAATGTGTATAACTCAAGCTACAAAATGAATTTTGAGTGGGGTTTCTTTTGTTTAAAAATAGATTCAGAGAAGTATAATCATACCAAAATTCAAAATAAAAGAGTAAAAGATGAAATTATGGTGAATTTTTTAATTTACTGCCCCACTGTAAAAGTAAAAACTGGTTAGGGTAAAAGTTAAAGATTAATGAGGAATAAGCTTTAAGACATTAAGACCCTTACATTAAGTATTAGAAAACCTTCATAATTCAACTTAAAAAGCATCAAAAAGGATATTAGACAAAATTGGCCCTACGACAAATCAAAGAGGACACACAAGAGGCAACCTCTTAAAAGCTTGCACCCAATTTACTAAGCTAAGCTCATAAAATTTTGCTTGAGAATATGCCTATGTTCATGTGCAAGCATAATGTTATGATGATGATATGATAATGATGGTATGATAATGATGATATGATGTGATGCTTAATGATACTGTGATATTGGTTTCTTTGTTTGGCAAAATTTTGGGAAGCTTCGGTCTAGTCGTTATGCTGCCGAAATTTTGTAAAAATTGTGGACTTAGAAATATTTTGCATCATAAGCTTTAATAAGAAGAGATTCAATAAAAGGTGTGATCCTTCAAAAGGGAAGGTGACCTAATTTAAGTTCTCCTTACCCACGACTCACATGAGGCATGGCATGACCCAGCTAGTGTGAGTATAGGGGATAGGGCTTACATGAGGCATGACGTGACCCAGCTAGTGTAAGTACTGAAATTTTATGATGGCGACGGCCACGGTATGAGCTCATTACCACTTATGTTTAGTGGGTGAAAAGAAAAGGACTTAAGATGAGTCAAGTTAAGAAAAGAAAGGGACCTCGATCCGACCCAAGTAAAGAATGAAACTCATAAGATGTGCATGCATGATACAGATTGTCATATAAGTTCTTATGTATACCATGATGTTAGCATATGAGAAATACGTACTTAAAATGGAACCCACTTCGGACATTGATATTTTCGAAAACCTAAGAATTGAACCTATTGAATGCTCACTGTTTTCATTTATAAAATCAAAGTGGCTGGAACGATGACGATGACACTTATGTGTCAGGGTCGAGTCCTACTGAGAAATCTTATTTCTCACTCTAGTTGTTTTTCCGTCTCGTCACCAGATACCTATGGCGCATCCCGTGGAGTGAAGCATGGACCCTCCCCACCATCAGTGGGCCTACGATGGGGATACTCATGCTATTGTGACCACGACCACCACAGTAGTTCACACATATTTTTATCTGGGTCGAATTTTTAAGCAAGAGGAGCTAGAAGTCCCGCCAGCCCCTGTAGACATTTCATCGGCTCACCTTGGACTGCCGCTGGGTCCTTGGGATTTCTCGCCTGAGCCGTTACCAGACATCGAGATGGAGCCTATGTCTTCGGGTCTACCTGTAGCCAAGCCCGTGCCACCACCAAAGATCCCTGTGATTGATATGAGTTCGACGGCCACTCCTAGGGACGCAGTCGCTTCGCCGTCGCTCCCCAAGTATCACCCGCCGTATCTGAGGAGGATCCCTCCGAGGAACGTTCTTCGGTGGCCAGCTATACTCTAAGTCGTCACATCCATCGCATTGAGGTGAACAGCAGGCACCCTCATATTATCCGTACTCCTTATGTCCCCCGAGGCCAAGGAGGGAGGGAGACCAGACACTCGAGGACTTGATGTCCATCCGATTGAAGGGCGCCGAAGGAGGCAGAGAAGCCAGCACATGTTTACCCAGGCCTATTCCATTATTGCTCCTCATCCTTTGTATTTCATTTTGTAATGAACTTTGTCAGATTTGTTTACGTTTGATATTTTGGGGCCATGGCATGACCATGATTTTCCTTTCTATGTAATATTGGATATTATGAAACTATTTATATCTATATGGTTGTTCTTAGTGATGCGAATGCATGGTATTTTAATTTATACCTTGTTCTTTTAATTTCTGACTGGGATCTTTGTGATACGCTCGATTATTGCTATTTTCTCGCGCAAGGTTTTACTTTCCAAAATGATGACGTGTTTAAAAAAAAATTACCGTATTTTCCGCTTAATTTAATTTCAAGTGAAGATTAGTTTTCCACGAGCATAAGTAACAACTAATAAAACACCTTAATACGACTTAAGCGTAGTATGGGTTTATTAGGGTGTTACAACTAGGGCTATTGTCCATAGTCGCAATTAATTTTGACAGGTAGTGGTCACAGGGGCCCTATCAAAGTTCTTGGAAAATCGATTTAGCAGTTTCCAAGGTTTTGGTCCACTTGACCACCTTTTGATCAGGGATGAGTTCCCTTATGTTGAGTCTAGAGTGTAGGACTAGAATATTGTCATAAACTATAACTATAGGCCTTGCTTTGAAATCTCTCCTCTTCTTATGGGCTCTATTCCATTTTTCTCATTATCTGCTAGTCGGATTTCATGTCGTCCCTATTGAGCTTCTTAGTGACTATTGCAATATCTTTTCCCCTAGAATATGATCAATTTAATCTGAGAAAAAGGATTGTTGAATTGAAAAGATTCCATCACTCTTCTATCTTTTTCAATTTGGTAGTGAGGAGATTCCTCGTTTATTATGTTGACATCCATCTTCTTCTAAACTTTAAATACCAACTTAAGGAATCTCGTGGTTACCAGCACGACATTTCTCATTGATGGTCAATCTAGTATAATATATATTAAGGTTATGGTTAAACTTTACATTACTCTCGCTACTGAGCCTTCTGGTTATCCCTCGTAACATCTTGCTCCTAGAATGTAATCCATTTGCTATAAGAGATGGAAATGATGGTCTTGTTACCCTGTTAAAGTTACAATATGAGAACATCCCAAAAGATCACCCATCTTAATATTACTCTCGTCTGAGCACACTTAACTACGAAACTCTGATGGAACCTAGTATGTTAGTGATGATCACATTTAATCTGGCCCAAGGTATGGGGACTCTTCTGACTGCCTCTAATTCTAACATCGTAACCTTGCCCCTCATGGGGTACGCTTCCAAATCCTTTTTGATCTTATATTGGTGCATCATCTGATCTTGCTCAGGGTACATTGGGTCTGTTGCATTTATGGCCGGTGCCAAAGCAACCCTGCTTGGTATTTCGTACACAATCTTATTTACATAGTAATAGGTAGCTTTTCTTTTTTTAATGGGCCACTTAGAAATCCAAACTTCCTCTTTTCCTACCTTATTTCTACTATGTTCTATTATTCCTATAGAAACTTGTCTGTTTTCATTTTTCAGAACCTACCTTGCTGTTACTCCTTGGTCTATTAGGATTAGTTGCACACTTTAAGTCTTTATTACTCTCGCCTAAATCTGAATACATTCCTTATCAAATTACTCCACCCATAGCATATATAATGTTATCTAAAGGCAATTGTTAGACTTTTCCTTTCTTCTCTGAATAGCCTCATTCCTCTGCTAATAACATGTTGAAGATGATCCTATCATCCAATTCCTATGGAGGCTGAGGTTGATAGAATTTGAGCATGACTAAATTTTCTAACATTTTCTTTATCCCTGACAGGCAAGAAATATTACACGTGCTTTGCATGCTACCCCTAGTCTGAAAATGTCCCTACTTTAGGTTAGTAGGAGATATACTGACTCTCCTCTGTTACTCTTATAACTCCCTCCACTTTCCGTACCATGTATAACTGTATCTCTATCTTGATGCAATGTATAGCTAGATAGGTTCCTTCAAAGTTTATCCAACAGCTCCCCTTTGAAACTGAATTTTTACTCAATGCTTCTCCAATTTGTGATCACTATGGTGTCGATTTCGATTATTCTTGAGGAAAAACTTGCTCCATCCTCTAGATGTGGACTTACAAAAGTCTCCTGTATACCTAATTGAAGCCTCTGCCCTTAGCTTCTTTCACTGATTCTCTGCTTCATCCGTCCATTCTATAAATTTCTTAATGAAGGATCAGGTCTTTATAATGTGGTATTACCACAATCCAAAATAAAAACTATTGACTGAATTTGCTGGCAAGGTACCTTTGGGGTAATCTTACCTATGAAGAAAATAAGGGCACTATCTATGCCACATAAGATAACCTCATCAGTGGGTAATCACCTTACTCTTGTTGAGTATTAAAGTTACTAAACCAGGTAGAAGAATCCCCTAAATTCAAGCTAGAGAAGATAATCTAGATTAGGTAATCGCAATGAAGTTTGAGACAAGCCCTATCAGGGTGAAGAAAATTCTTACTAAGCTCGTCTCCAACTAAGATCCTGCCCTTGATGATGGAAAATCTTCGGCTACCCGACAACACTTTGCAAACAATGTTTTTCGATATAACTGGGTTTACTATGTCCATAGCAATCCGTCCGACACAATTCCTTTGATTGAATCCCCAATTCTCTGCACTCCTTAACTTGCTCAATTACATACCCCTTTATGCCATCGCTACTTTCTAGCAGTTTCGTCCATCATAATTATGTTTAGAAGGTTCCTAATAAGCCTGTAAGGTGTCATAGGCTTCTGTTTACTCAAAATCGTATATTGAGGTGATCAGGCTCAACATTCAGTCAAGTGCAACAGGTAGTCCACAACACTCACAACAAGACTACCATGCATAATATTTCTATGTCCTCTTCATGTAAGGACCTAAAGCATGATTTATCTAGATTCTCAGAGTATGCATTAGAAGCATAATTAGCCCATCCACGGGCCTATACAGGACGAATTGCTCTAATACCAATAAATGTAACAACTTCTATCATGTAAATCATGCTCGAGTCAAGGAGTTATATTAAAAGGTTGTCACTGTGTTAAGAAAATCTTTAAAATATGGAGAATATAATACATGGCCCTTTAACTGCATACTTTATTACTGACTAATAGCTCATAAACTTCGTCATCTCTGATACATAGAGAATAAAATAATTACAATTTAAAAGAAATTGTGAGTAACATAATACACAGCATTTGCTTCCAACTAGTTGTTAGCTAGTTTCAATAGTCTTTTAGTCTAGTTTGTGCCCGAGACTTGCTTAGTGAATGTCCCTGTACTCCGCCTTGCACTTGATTTCCAACTTGGATGCTGGAATATTTATGGAAAAGAAAAACATACAAGTAGGTAGTGAGAATCTAAGGTTCTCAGTAGGTAAACTCAAACCATCACTCTTACCTAATCAATAAAATCGAATAAATCGGTTAATAGCGTAGATTAAATGTTTCGCAAATCCAGAGCCTTTCTGTTTTCTATTTTCTGTAGTTAATGACATATCCATAATTTTGAGCAAGTCCAGGAACACCCCATGTCATTTCACACCCGACTGCCTCCATGGCCCAATCGGCAGAGATTTAAACTTCTACGGTTTCACCATGTGATTTTGCTTTGTTTAAAATCTCATTCTGCTAATTCTACATATGTGGGGATATAAAGGTCATTTATTGTGCAAATAAGTCATTGGAGTCAAAATATAATTTCTAAAAATTCTAGGCATCACTGCAATTAACAAAAGTTTATAGGGGCACTTTTGTTATTTCTTAATTTTTAACATATGGTAGTGTCATATTTTCAACAACAGTGTTACACTACCTTATAATTATGAGTGTGAAGATTGTTATGGTATAACACTACCTGAGAAATTCTCACACTGCCTAAGGGAAATAATTCAAGGTTTCCATTACATTCTGTTTACAAAAGTAGGGATGTTACACAGTCCGCCACTGTCATCCGCCCCCTGCCATCACCATCATCTGTCATTGCCGGCTATCACCGTCTACGCTACTGGCCGCCATTGTCTACCACCATCTATCACCATTCGCAAGACTGAGTTTTTAATGATGTAGTAAAAAAGAGAGAGATATAAAAAAAGATAAAGAACAACATTAAAACTAATTTTTAAATTGTTAAGCCAAACAACGTTTAATAAAAAACTAGTTCATTTTTATACCGGTTAACATAACTGGTTCTACTTTATACTATATTAACTTAATTTTTAAGGTTGCTAAACACCCCCTAAAAGTTAAACAAAAAACTATTTTTAATTTTTGAGTAAAAATTGAAATAGATAGCTTCTGTAAAAAATGATTTTTTTTTCTAGTAGTTAAAAAATTACTTTTTGTCAAAAAAAGGTTGAAATAAAAGCACCCTAATGCGGATGAAAATTATATTGATTAAGTCACTTCTAAACCATATTTTTTTTATTTTTTTATATATAATTACATATTTTCTCACTCTTTTTTGACATAAGATTAGTCTTATTCAAGTCATAGTCTCTTTAAAAATTATTTTTTATTCGCATAATGTTAAAGAAGGGTAAAGTTGTAACCCAATATTTTAATTTTGATTGCAATATTATTTACAAGTTAGATAACAAGTCACATTTTTAAGATGAAAAATCTTTTCATTTTATATCAATCGATCATATTTTCCTTGTACATTTGACCGGGCATTTATATATTTCTTATCAAAGCATTGCTTTAAGAACATGCCTTATCTTAAGTACATTTTACTTTGAGATGCACTTGGGGTTTATCTAGACCTACGGTTTGATCCAGAGTGTTGGTTTCAGTTAATGAAAATCCGATGAGTGTGAAGGTTAGGGGGAACCTGCACAACATAGCACACCCTCGCCCCCCTCTCTCTTCAAGATCACCTCTCCTCCAATGCCATCCACCTCTGCACCATTGCTAGTCGCTGCTTCCCCTTTACCGCCAACCATGCCATCAATTGCTTCACCACCGACATTTCCTACAACTTTTGTTCTTGTCCTGGTTGTAGAGATCAAAGGCATCATGGAGCTCAGTGTCTCACCCACCTCTCTCTTTCTTCAAGATCACCTCTCCTCTAATGCCATCCACCTCTACACCACCACTAGTTGCTGCTTCCCCTTTGTCACCAACCACACTGTCAATTACTCTGCCAATGACGTCTCCCATGCCACCATAGCTTAGAGCTTAGAACATAGCACTCACCAAATTTACCCCCTAAAAAAAAAATAACATAATAACCAATTTACTTCTAATTGCCAATTGTGGAACACACTAAGTGTACAGTAGCATACAGTGCATCAAGCACCTTAATTTGTAAGGTGCATGTCAGCAAGCACCTAAGAAATAATGTGTTGTTGATGACTATTGTCATATTTCTTTGTTGTGTCAAACAGAATGATAGCATCATGTCTGCTAGGTAGGTCACTAATTTCAACTATTCTTTATTATGATATGTTTAAAGAAATGTTATTTGGATATTAAAATGGAAGATATCTTAAATATTGTGAAAAAAAAAAACACTCATAGCAATATAATATTTTATATTTTTTATTATATTCATTAAATATCTACTGCTAGTGTTCAAATAATATCTCGCTATTTCCGGATGGCAAATCAATAAATGGCCAGAAGAAACTGAACCCAAAACATTTTTGTCAATAATGCCCAATTTCATTAATATTTATTCCATCTAGTTAGGGTTTGCAGTAGGCACTCGGCAGAGTTGCCTCAATTTTACGAAAAAGAAGGTAGAGTTTAATATCATTTCAATTCTAGATTCCTCTAGGGCTAGCCTGCCCAATGCAATAGATCTGGGCCTAAGTTCACCCTTCAAAAAAAAAAAAAATTCCTCTAGTACTAGGTTATCTTATGCATGATGAGACAAAACTTGATAGCGTAAAATTTGATAGTATAATGTTATAATTATATAAGATTTGATAAAATTTAAATATTATATAGTATTTAGTATCACATTGTATAAGGCATCGTATTATATAATATAATATAGTATAATATAATTCTCTCATTATCAAATAATTTCTAATCATAAGTGAAAACTTAACACAAAAATAAAATTATGATAAAAAAATATTTTTATTAATTACTTATAATAAATTTATAAAATATAATTATTTAAATGTTTATTATATTTAATTATAATTATTCTACACATTTAACAATTTTAATTATGTAAAATTGTATTTAATGTTAAATATTATTTATTATTTATTTTAATATTTTCTAATAATTATTTTTATTTTAATAAAACATAAAAAAATTACAAATATGCAATATCTATTTGTCTTATATATTTTTATATTTTTGCCTATTCTTTATCTAGTAATCTATACAAAGAAATGATGTATTAAAAGAATAATTGTTAATAATTATTTATTAATCACAATTATTTTAATTATTTTTCATGATATATAATTATTACTTATATGAGATAGTATTTATAAATAAATATTATCTGTTATTTATTTGTAATAGTTAGTAATTATTTATTTATATACTTTTTATTTTCTTCTTTACAAGTTTTTATATTAAATTTTATTTGAAAAAAATTACTCATTAATTATTTGTATATTATTTATTTATTTATTATTATTATTATTAATTTACTAACTATTTTTATTTAATAAAATATAAAAAAGCTAAAAAGTGAAAGAGACCTTATACAATAATAGCCAAAGGAGAAGCTTAGTTTGAGCAATGGTGGGCCATCCCCCTGGCAATAGATAGAGAGACTTTATCCGATAAATATGCTTAAGTCTAAACATACTATATATGGTGCTATCCATTATACACCTCGTTAAAAATGTTGCACAATGCACCTTGAATCTAATGGATGAGGTTGGATGGTGTATTGATATAACCAATATTTATGATATATGATAAAATCTCTTACTCTCTCACACTCCCTCTCCCCCTTCCTTCCTCCCAAACCAGCCACCCCTAAGCCTTCCCCTATCCGCCTTCAGACCCTCCTCTCTGCCATCCATTGCGGAGTCGCTGACCACCACTGCCACCCCGCTTTTGTGCCCAATCCACACTGTCTCTAGCGGTGGTCCAACTTCATGCCCCTGCAGTGGTCATCGGATCCGGTGGAGAAGAAGGAAGGTGATTGAGGGAAGGCGGTGATGATGACAGTGACTCTGTGAGTGGCCCGTAGTTATGAATTTTGCCCCACTGCCGGAGAAAGGCCATAGCATCGGGGCTCCGACCATCACCGTTCGTAGGAGGATGAGTGGCCCGCTCAAGCCACCGACCACCATTGTTGGAGGTTGCACTGCCGTCGTCGTGAATGTTGCATGCACAAGAAGGAAGAAAGGGGTGTCACTCTAGTGTATCATAACCAATTAGAGCATTAATACACCATTGATTTGTATCATTGGATCACTCAGGTGCATGGTGCACCATTCTTAAAGCGGTGCACATTAAAATGCACCTATATATATAAATAATGCTATTCTACATAAATGAACTTTTCTAACTTAAAATCCCATTATTTTATTTTTTAATTTAAAAACTGTTAATTATAAGCCCATGAGAAACTCGACCCACGATTCACCTTTTTGGTCCAATTTGGAAGACCACTATAACGGATTATGTGATTAACATGGGATAAACAGATCACAACTTAGGTGGTCTGCGATACGGGGCATGAAGATAACCCATAATCCCATTAAGCTAGGAAACGGTTACGACTGCTTTTTACTATATATATGATTAAGTGATGAAGAAAGGACGTATCTTGATTCTACCATTGTTCCCCTGCATTTTGAACACTTTTCTGACTTTGACTGTTGGAGTCTATGCAAGTAGCCCCCATCCGGTGTTGTTTATTAGGAGCTGAACATTGGGAATTCATCCTCCGCACTATTCTACCCAGGAACCGCTCAACCAAGGTATCCTTTTGTTATCACGATTAACATTGGCGACCGTAGCAGGAGTGCGGTAGCTGGTGAAGTTCCCAAACCAAATGAACGGCCAAAATAGGGTAGCTCGGTGGTCCCTCAGCGGTAAATTGCCCAGTAAATGGCTTTTGAGTTGGAATCTCACATAGGAAATGATGAGCCCAAATTGAGAAGTCAACGCCTATACTAGGAAGCCAGCCAACCCAGACGTCAGCCAAAAGGCTCACATTGAGAGTGGAAGCTTCCCCCCAATAGCTCTACACTCAATGAAACCCTCAAGGTGGTTTAGGAGCAGGCTACCCGCATTCATGATTTGGAAGACGATCTCCATAAACGTCGTGAGGCGGATAAGAGATGTAAAGGAAAAGGCTTAAAGCCCCAATCCAAAAGTTAACATCGAAGGAGGAGCCGAAGTTGTAAGAAAAGTCGAGATAGAGGCAAGGACGATGAGAGTTATTCAACATATAGATCTTAGATGAACCAAATCGATGCAATCATCAGGGAAGGCCGGAAACCATTCAAGTTGAGCAACATCGATAGCTCGATAACACTAGAGATTCCTCAACCTCGAGGTGGAAGTGTGGTGATCGATATTCATCATGCTATACCAGAAGTCGGTACCCACCACGCACTGATAAGATTGGGCACCGATCAACGACCATATCAGAGTATGAGGAGCCTAAATACGTGGAGGACAATGAAGGGCTAACATTTTTTGAGAAACAATGGTCACACCCTTACCTCCTAGTTTTAAGGAACCCACTAACATGGGGGGATATGACAAAACAATAGATCCCCAAGACCACTTGAACACATGTCGATCCCGAATGTACTTATCAGGAGCAACGGAGGCTATCAGGTGTAGGGCATTTCCAATTGTGTTGAGGTAATAGGCACTAAAATGGTTCAATACGCTCCCACCGAGGTCAATAAAGAGATTTGCCGACATAAGTTCCTATTTCCTTCCGCATTTTACAACAAGAAAAGCTAAATGAAGTCGATGACAACCTTATTAACCCTCGAGCAAGGACCAAGTGAACCCCTGCGTGAGTACTTTGAACCATTCAACCAGGAAGCACTAAAGATAAAGGACCCCAATCCTTTAGCCATTTTGGTCACGATGGTGAATAGTCTTACGATGGGGGCATTCACTAAGTCGCTCGCAAAAAATGAACTAGAAACCCTAGAAGAATTGCAGGGGAGAAGCTCGGACATCTAGGGTCGGACGGTTTATTGAATATACTCCCCTGACGACACCCCTAAACGAAATATATCGAGAAGTCCACCAAATTGAGAAACTCCCTAAGCTTAAGCCTCTCCGAGCAAGGGTTAACATTAACAGATCACTTTATTGCGAGTGCCATGAGGCTACAGGCACGAGACGGTGGACTGCTATGACTTTTGAGATGAATTGAACAACTGGTTTGAGAGGGAAAACTAGCAATGTACGTTGCTTCTCAGAGAAGACCATGGAGAAGGGGCACATCACCAGGGTAGGGAGATGATCGGTGGGACCCTAGATCTCAGAGACGCCCAGAGCGACGAGCAAGAGATAATGATGAGCACACCGGTGATTTCATTGATCGACTATCAGCATAATCGCTGGTGGCTTCCCTAGTGGGGAATTGAAAAAGTTGGTTCGTAAGAGGCACTTGAAAGAAATATTGAGCCTAGAAGTTGGACAACTGGAAGGTGAGATGACTTGAAAAGCGCTGACACCTAGCATCACGTTCAATGAAGAAGACTTGAAAGGAGTAGTAGAGGGGCATGATGACCACATGGTAATTTCTAAAGAAATGGCGAATGCGGAGGTGAAGCGCATATTGGTAGACTAAGGTAGTTAGGCAGATATTTTGTTTCGAGAAGTGCTCGACAACCTTGGCCTACAAAATTCCGACTTGCGAGCTTACTCGAAGGAGCTCGTCTGATTTATTGGTGAATAAGATCCGCCCAGATGGTTACGTGCCAATCTGTGTAACATTAGGATCCAAGCCTATGTCCAAAACCATAAAAGTAGAATTTTTGGTAGTCAATTGTATAGCTCGGTGTATAATACCATTCTAGGTCATTCAACCTTAAATCAACTCGAAGCCGTTGTTTCCACCGGGCATTTGGTCATGAAATTCCAATTTGAGAATGGAGAAATAATCTCCATAAGAAGATATCAAGTGGTGGCACGAAGATGCTACAATGCTAGCCTCGAGGTCCAACTAAGCAAAAAGAAAGAAAGGGACCAGATTAATCATCGTTAAGTATTATCTGCAGACCTGGATGTCAGACATGACAGGGTGGATAAAAGACCAGAACCTGGTAGAGAATTAGAGGTGGTCCGGATTAGTGTAACTTCGGAGAAAACCATAAAAATAAATGCCCAATTACCTGCGGGGCTGAAACGGGAATTGGTGGCATTCCTTCAAAGGAAATTCGATCTATTTGCATGGATGACCTTGGACATGCCTAGAATAAATCCCGACATCATGTGCCACCAATTAGCCATGAACCCACAAGTTCACCTAGTCATCCAAAAGTAAAGGAAAATGTCCCTAGAAAGGCCACAAGCAGTGCAAGAGAAGTGGAAAGCCTGTTAAAAGCAGGCTTCATAAGGGAAATTCAATACCCAACTCGGCCCTCCGACGTCGTAATGGTCCCGAAAGCCAACAGGAAATTGTGAATGTGTGTAGACTATACTGATATGAACAAGGCATGTCCAAAGGACCTATACCCGCTGCCTAGCGTTGATTCTTTAGTAGATGTGGCCTCCGGTTTCTAACTTCTATCCTTCATGGATGCATATTCAGGCTACAATCAAATACCCATACGCCTATGTGATGAAGAGAAGTTACATTCATCACCCTGATGGCTAACTACTGCTATAAGGTAATGCCATTCAAACTAAAAAATGACGGATCTACGTACCAACAGTTGATAAATAAAATTTTCGGAGAACAAGTTAGTAAGTTGCTGGAAGTGTACATTGATGATATGCTTGTGAAGACTTCTGAGTTTGAAGCTTTGATTTTGAACTTAGAAACAATCTTTGGTTGCATAAGAAAGCATAACATGCAACCAAACCCTAAGAAATGTGCCTTCACAGTTGAGGTAGGGAAGTTCCTAGGGTTCATGCTAACCTATAGGGGTATTGAAGCTACCCCAGAAAAGTGTTAAGCCGTTCTAGAGATGAAAAGACCCACCTCGGTAGAAGAGGTTCAAAAATTGATTAGCAAATTGGTAGCCCTCTCAAGGTTCTTATCTGCATCATCAGCCCGGAAGTCATTGCCTCTCTTTGCCTTGCTAAAAAAGCAACATGACTTTGGATGGATGGATGAATATGAAAATGCATTTCGAAAATTCAAGCAATATCTATCTTCTCCCTCAATTTTGTTGGAACCGGAAATCAGTGAGCAATTATTCCTTTATCTTCCAGTCGGAGACCTGGCAATAGGGTTAGTACTAGTTAGAGATGATGATCAAGGACAAATGCTTGTATACTTTGCAAGCAAAGCACTCCATGGGTCCGAGGTCCAGTATAGGGGATTGGAGAAGGTTGTTCTAGCCCTCATCTTTGCTGTAAGATGACTCCACCCATATTTTCAAGCACACACCATAACTATAAGGACGGACATTGTTCTAAGCTTTGGGGAAAATCTATGGATCCTATGCATTGATTTCTCATCAAACCTTCGATCAAATAGAGTCGGCATAATCCTCGAGTGCAAAGACAATATGTGAGTTGAAATGTTAGTGAAATCTGAATTCGTCACATCAAATAATGAAGCGAAATATGAGGCCTTGATCACGGGGCTTAATCTCGACACGAAAGTAGGAGTAAGGTGCCTAAAACTCTGTAATGATTTTGAAATTATGATTTCACAAGTGGAAGGAAGTTATTAAGCAAAGGATTAGCCACTACAGCAATATTTGGAAAGAATTCTAGTTCTGTTGAAAGAATTCAAGCATCATGAGTTGAAATATATACCCATGGAGCAAAACGTCCGAGTTGATGTATTATCTAAATTGGTATCCACAAAACTAGGAAGAAACAACAGAAGCCTCCTTCAAGAGGTACTAAAGTCGCCATCTATCTCTGAACTCCAACCCCAAGATTAGGTGACCCACATGGATGTATCAACAAATTTGATACTGCCTATCCTACAGTATATGTAGGACGATACATTTTTAATCGATCCTTAACAATGAAGAAAGGTAGCCCGAGAAGCCTCCTATTATGCTCAGATTGACGGCCAACTCTATAGAAGAGGATTCCTCCAACGCTTGCTAAAGCGTCTTAATCTGCATAGCACCCAATATGTATTAAAAGAAATACATGAGGGATCTTGCCGACATCAACCCCGGGGAAAATCTCTAGCCCTAAAAACTTTAAGGCAGGATACTACTAGCCTACTATGATCTGAGATGCAAAAGAACTTGTGAAGAAATGCACTCAATGTTAGTGGCACGCACATTTTCATATAGCACCTGCAAAAGAATTGAAAACAACGACACCGACATGGCCTTTTGATTGTTGGGGGATAGATCTTCTGGGCCTTTTCCCACTTGCCTTGGGATAGTTGAAATACTTAATTGTGGCAATTAATTATTTTACTAAGTGGATCAACGTGGAACCCCTCTCCATAATCACGGTAGCCCAATGTAGAAAATTCATATGGAAAAACATAATAACCCACTATGGTATCCCCAAGTCGGTGGTCACAGACAATAGTACTCAATTTACTGATAAGAAATTCGAAGATCTTCTTGCTAGCCTAAACATTAGCCAGCACTTCACCTCAATTAAGCATCCTTAAGCCATTGATAGGTGGAGATGGCAAACAAGGTCATTCTAGAAGGATTGAAGAAACGATTAAGTGAAGCTAAAGGCGTGTAGGCTAGTGAGCTCGAAAGTGTGCTATAGGCATATCATACAACCCCGCATTTAGTAATAGAGGAAACATCATTCAGGCTCACTTATGGAGTAGATGTTGTAATTTTATTGGAAATCAAAGAATTAGGCCTCGAAGTACTATTCTTGTTGGAAGCACACAGTAATTCTAATAAGATCCAAGAGCGAGAGCTCTTACCGAGGCATGAGAGGAATCTCGGATCCTCCAAGAAGCGTTAAAGAGGATAATTGCCAAGAGATACAACACGAGAGTGATTCTAAGGCATTTCAGCCTAGGAAATCCTGTAGTTTGTAGATTTGACATTGGACCTCAACCCCTAGGGTAAGGGAAACTAGCTCCAAACTAGAAAGGCCTATACTGGATAGCTGAAGTGTTAGGAAAGGTAGCATGAGAAGGGGGTTAAATCATGCTTCAATTTATATTTTGAAACCTTAAACTTTTAGTAAGACAACTTTCTCAAGTCGAAGACTTGGATTGCAGAAGCAATTTGGTTAGTCTTAAAAGCTATTTTACGTTCAAGAGTAAGTTTCAATAAAATTCGATTATGCACACAATGTTGTAAACTTGGTGAATGAAGAAATTAAAGGAGGAGGGATAAAAGGATCATACAACAGATTTTATATTGGTTCGGCAAACCAAATGCCTATGTCCAGTCCCCAGTTCCTCATTGAAATTTTTATACCACGAGTGTTCTTTTTCCAAGCCTCTCCAAGCTTTTCCAGTTGAGTAGTCTTTCTTTAGCCTCTCCAAACTTTACAACTGTGTAGGTTTTGCCACGCCTCTCCAAGTTAAATGAGTAGTATTTGTCCTAGCTTCTCCAAGTTCATTGTGAACTATCGGGTCTGATTACAAAAGATATAATCAAAGTTTGTGTTTACACTCACTCAACGCTTTTTTCAAAGTTTTAATTCAATAGGCACAGTGAGTGAATTCTCTAAATTCTCAAAATGAGAATATTATCTATTATAAAATAGTATAGAAGATTTTCTTCAAACAGAAATTACAAAGTGTCAAGACCCAACCCGGGGCGTGACCAGTGCATAGGGACAAGTCCCTATGCAAGCCTTCCAGCACAGAATTTTCTTCAAAATATGGGTAGAGTCTCCTCTATATTCAGGACTATTCCCCAAATACAGAGTCTCTCCCTGCACAAGGGAACACAAACACACAATCCATTGAGGATCCAGGTATTCTCAGAATACACCCCACAACATACAATATAAAGGTAGAATATGTAATTACAATATTCGTCCAGAATACATAGCCTTAATTCTTTAGAAACCAATCCTTTTAGACAACTTTAATTCAAACAGATAATTCAGATCCTTTAAGAAATCCAACAATTTTGATAAATAAAAATAAAATACAACAACAATAACAACAATCAGGACAAGGCCAGACCCTACCTGTAGTACTATGGAGCTACACAATCTAAGGATTCCTCAAAATTTAAATGTTCACAATATACCCTTGAATAGAAAAGGGCTTATCCACAAAACTCGGAATTTAATCCTGAGGGTTGAAGGATTAGATCCTACCGGAATACTTGTATATGAAAAAGAGAAAGAAACAATAAGGTGAGTTTATGAAACTCAGTGGGAGATAGAGTGTCCCTAACCCACATGAGACAATGTACAAACTTATAGGTATTAAGGTGATACAATAATATGTATAATAAAACCAAAATAGAAAACATTAATCCGACATTATCCAAATTTTCCTTTCCAAAAACATAGAGTCCATCCATTCTAGGATAATTAGGCAGGAATAACACTTAGATGGCCTTTCCTTCGTGTGAATCCCATAATCAGGCACGCACCATTCTTTCAATGGTCGTGAATATCATGTACGCACCACACTATATGTATGGCCATGAATATCAAACACGCACCACTCCCTTGAGTGGCTGTGAAATACAACATCCTAGGTCCACCCAGGGCTAACGTCTACTGCCGTTAGCCTACAGATCCTGGCCTAGACTTTCCCAAGTCTTTCTTTTCCATTATACAGAACATTTAATAAAGATTCTTATAAAACATACCAATATACCTTATATCAAACAATAAAATCATAACTTCAAGAAAAATAAAGCTTTAACACTTCAATAAATCAAAAGTGAACAAAAAATCCAAAACTTTTACCCGAAAACCATTCATTTCACTTTTTCACATAATCATTCATAAATCAAACGCGGAGCAATCCATACCAAACCATAACCTATTAAGTATATCAAATCCTTTCAAAACCAAGATAATTTCCATGTTTAATAGGAAACTGACGCAATAAACATTTGTCACATTTTCTTTCTGAAAATCAAGTCATTGTCTCGTGTGATCAAGTAGAAATAGATAAGCTACCAAAATTTAAATTATATTTCTAAGGTATACCAAATCATTTGCATATGTATGTATACAAATAAAATACACTAGAAATAAGATAGGGATAAACTATCTACTCACAATTCACCAGCCCAAAGGTGGAATTTGATCCTACGGAGCTACGGGGCTCATATAACAGTCATTGGAGTCATCTAGCACCATAATCATAACAATATAACTACACATTAGCTACATATCATGAGAGACTACACTATCTACCCCCAAACTCAAGAATTTTCCCAAAATCCAAACTTAGGGTTCAAGAACAACTTCAATCGAAGCATAGGTTCGAATTTCTTGGAAAAGGAAGGACGAAGGATGTTAGGATTTACCTTTGGTAGTGGATTTTTGAGTTCTTCCTCCTCCAGGCTCCAAGCTCATCCATGCAGGAGGTAGAGAGAGAGAGAAAGAGAGAGAGAGAGAGAGAGAAAGAGAGAGAGCGCGCACAAAATAGAGAGAGTGAGAAGGATTTGATGATGGTTTTTGGTAGATTGAAGTGTTTAATCAGTGTTTACGAGTGGTTTAAGTGGAATAAGTTGATGTGGAGGTGTTGGCGTGAGGTTTGGGTGAGTTTAGAGAAAGAGAGAGAGATGTTTTCGGGATTTAGAGAGAGAAAAATCGTGAGAAATGAGAGAGAGAGAGAGCGTTCCAGAACGTTATATAGGCGGCCCATAATCGATTACAACTCCTTGTAATCGATTACCAAGACTTCAGAAATTGTAATCAATTACAAGACTTTGTAATTGATTACCAAAGAACATCAAGAACCAAAGAACCCATTCAGTCATATGCAATCGATTATGTAATTGATTACAAGTGATGAAAACTTTATCTTCAAATATCATCAGCTATTGGTAATCGATTACAAGCCCCTTGTAATCGATTACCATAGGGAAAAATGCAGCATCAGAACACCTTAGAACAGACTCACAGCTTGGAGACATAGGTATCATACACTTATTTACATTTCATAACTTTAAGTTAATAACTTTAAAACATAAATGTAAATACGAAAATACCCTCCCCCCATTTCGATTCAATAAAAATATCCAAAAATTCAAAATCCTTAAGATTTAGAATCCAACTTTTGGGCTTTAGTTCAATTCTCCGAAAACTCGCATTTTTATAAACTTGAGGGTTGAAATCGAAGCGTTTACCCATTCCCTAAAATTCATTAAAAATCCATCTTCAACTCATTGATGCCCAAGGAACCATTACCATTGATCTTAAGAAAATGTCTCAATCCTATAGCCCTCCAAGGAGGCATAGGGTTCAGACTCAATTTTCAGGACCCAATATCGACAGATCACTACAACTCATACTAGGGTATTACATTCTTCCCCCCTCAAAAGAATTCGTCCTCGAATTCTTAAGTAGCCATAATTTATCCCAGGGATGGTCGTGGTACTTGGAACCAACAAGATTAGAGGAACCGTAGTCAATGCTCGAATCGAGATCCAGCACAGCAAACTTGGCATCAGCTTTTGACGAAACATTTGTCCAATATTATTATCTATATTCGAATGTAATTACCCCAATGTTCTTTTCCCTAAAGAACTTGTCATACAAATTAGTGCCTTACATCATATTACCTTTACTGATAACCTTGGGGAATTTCATTGCCTTCTTTTTAACATTAGAGCTCATCATTAACGATTTTCTATATGCTTTAGCTTCTTCTTTAAACCCTTCCTTAAGGTCACCCTTAAGAGATGAGATAGGGCATAGGCCTTATAGTTTGATACCAGAGTATAAGGATCTGAGACATTGGTCTTCATGCAAACCTTTGTCAAATGTTGCTCATTGACCCTGGTCAGAGCTACGCATCAAGCAATGATCCCGACATCTGCTACCTTTAAAGGTCAGAGTCCTTCTACTTCGAAAGATTACATAGAAGGATTTGAAGAGCATCATGGAGTTTAGATTGAAGATTCTCAAACATCTTCTCCACCTTAACTAGAGATGAGGCATAACAAAACTAACCACTTTCCTTAGATATCACACAAATGTCAACCGTCCATTAATGTCAATTACTACTTTCCTCCATGAAACTTTTTGGATTTCTGCACTTCCTTCAAAACAAGCTCTGGTTAACCGAAGCTTCTTCACAACTAGATCTGGAGACTAACTTCTCTAGTGGCCTCATAACTTAACAAGATCCCTTCTCTCATGCCATGCATGGTTTCTCCATTCTAACTTTTAACCTTTGGATCATTAATCAGGTTTTAATCATATTTCTCATTATCCTTCATATATCAAAATGTCTAAAGCATCCAACTTCTTATCATATTGAGCTAACTCGTTTCCCTTCTTTCTCAAGATCCTTACTACTTATCCCGAAACATTCCTATCTCACTATCAACCTACTATCTCTTCCCCATCTGTGGTATCTCTCAAAGCTCTGTTGAGAGATTTCAAACCTTTGGTATGCCCTTAAGGATTGTCCTTCAACTTCCATCTTATCTTCTCATCATGCCCTTGGGAACTCCCTAGTGCCCAAGACCTCTCTGATTCAAGATCGGATAATCTCTCCCAACTTGTTGCTACTTAAGCAAACCAATTCCTTATCTCTTTTCCATTCTCTTTGCTTTTAACAGTGCCACTAAGATCTTTAGATCAATAATTCTACACTAGAAGATATCCCCATACTTTAGGAACTTGTCCAAGAGCGCTTAACCTTAGGCTTTAATTGTTTTATTCCTTCAATTCTATCCACTCTGAGCATTGCATTCGGCTTCGATAGTTGGATTTGTAGAGCTCCTTATATTGGTTGTTTCTAACTCGCCTAGTTGACCGCGCTATAACGTCTATATCCATCATGATCCTTGTTTTTCCTTTCCTACCAAGCCCAAGTGGATATTGGTAGTTGAAATAAGAATCCCTCATCCAAGGCTTTTTCTCAACATTACTCCCTTTTATGCAACCAATAAGACTCCACCTTGTCACCCTCGGACCTTAAGTCAATCCAAAATCCCAAGCCTTAACAACTTCTTAACTCATGCTTGCTTTCCCTTATCTTTTGACTACTATTTCTAACCTATTAACCTCTTTATAGTATCCTCGAAAAATCGCCAGAATCACAACTGTAAGCCTTGCTAACGTGGCATTAGCTATTGCCAATCCATCAATCTTCTTCTGCTACCACGTTCCATTGATTCGTACTCTTGTTGTACAAGGATAAGATATCCTTCCAAGACTTAGTTCGTCCCACTAGTTGCAGTATTAACCATTATAATCAAAGGGGGGTTTCTTCCCATTCTCATACTTCATCCAATTCTATTACATCAACTCAACTTAGCACGTAACAATTTAATAGACCCTCTTATTCTTGTCTCCATCGACTTTATCCCCATCGAGTGCTGGATACCCGGCTAGTATCTTTTGGCCAAACGGCCTTCTAGCTTACCAAATCCCTCTTACCATGAGGTCCATACTAACCTCAACCTAATCTCTCTTTCCTTAAGAGAGTGTACCTAGATCGCACGTTGGAAATCCCGCATTTCACAGCTTCCACATGCATCAGAAAGAATGTGTTCGTCTAACAGGATGAATAATTGAAGCGAAAGGGAAGACAAAAAGGCATAATCGGAATAGGAATAGACAATATTTAACAACATATAGACAAAGATGACATTCCTAGGGCCTCTCGTAGTGCCACAATGTATGAAAATGGGCGCGCTTTCATTTGCACAGTTGTGATCCTACCAAAGGACACTTGCTCCATAGTACATAGTGTAACATCCTCAATTTTTGTCTAAGCTAATTAGCTCAGTGATCCTAGCTAATTAGAGAGATTAACGATTAACTGAGGACTAATCGGCTAATCTCGATGAGCAAGAGCTTAGTAAATTGAGTCAAGTCAATAAATGAATTATAATGTACTAAATATTTTAGTTAAAACCTAATTATTCGAACCTCATTAATTCATAACTTAGAAATATAATTAAGTTAATCCAATCTTATTAAGTACAAGACATTGTTCTACCATAATCGATTGAGATGGATTAATTCTTACACCTTAATTACATAATTCATAAGAGCAATTTAATTAATCAAATTGAATTAACAACTTAGGTAATTCTAATATTTTTGAAGATTTAAAAAATTTCTCCTAATTGATGTACCAAATCTTGGCCAAGGACAAGAGCAAAATCTAACCATCCATTTGCCTTCTCATCATACACCATTAGATTAAGAGTCTAGGTTAGTAGCATCTCTTTAGTCAAGACAAGAAATGTACTCTCTTCCATCAAGATGGTGACACTTGGAGTGATCCTAGCCATCCAAGCCAAATCCTAAGAGAGCTCATGCCTTTAACCACTTGAGAAAACACTAAATGGTCTTTACCCAAACACCAAGACTCAAGAGAAACACAACTCATCCTTTTACCCCATGGTTCCTAGCCTCCTTGCTTGCAAAAGAAGCAAAATCACATCACTCTTTTCCTTCCCCTTTTGTGCCAATCAGCCCACCTCTCTCCCCCCTCATTTCATTTTTTTTCACTTCCTCTCTCAAGACCCACACAAAGCTCTCTCCTCTCTCCAAGTCTCATACTCTCTTCTTCTTCCAAGCTTCATTGTTTTTCTTCCAATCTTCTTACTACTTCCTACCTCATCTCCATCACCACACTCACAATCCCTTCAAGGACTACCATTTTTGGTCCTTGGAGAAACAAGGCCACTCATACACAAGCCCCATTTTCAAGCTTACAAGAAGGAAGGCTCACTTCAACCATCACCTCATCCCAAATCCTTCAAGAAAACTCTTTTTGGTAGTGACTCTAACCCCTTTCTCTTCCATGTTTTTCAAGCTTTAGAACTCCTAAGCTCTTCATAGCTTGGTGGTTTTAGGACTTGCTCTAAAGGCCTCATGGCCATGCTTTCACTATATGATGCTGTTTGTGATTTTGCTCTTCTTTTGGAAAATGACCTTGGTTGTGCATTGTGTTTTATGTTGAACCCAACTTTTTAGAACTCAAAATATTGATTTTCACCAAGATCTCAAAGTATAAAAGTGGTTTGGAAATATAAAATGGTCACTTGAAGAAAAGACTCAAGGTTTTTTCAAGAAAACTCATTGAAACTAAAACCGTGGAAACTGGAAAATTCTGGCAGTCTGTATGGCGCGACTAATAACTCTTTCAATATAGATCCAAATAGAACGAAACTAATTTTCTGTGAAATTAGACTCAAAGAGCTTTCGAAGCATTAAAATATGTGAGATTTGGCCTTAAAACGAGGGAGATATGAATTTTTAAAGTTTGCTGTTCCTGGAAGGGTTTCTGTCCAGGCAGTAGGTAATAAAATGTGCATAACTCAAGTTATACAGAACATTTTTGAGTGAGACGAAGTTTTTTAGAAAGCTAAGATATAGAGGAATATCCCCATAAAACAGTTTTGGTAGATTCATTGTGAGGAGTCCACAGTAAGGTTTAAAAGTCACTGACCCGAGATGAACTTTCAATTCTGAACAATCAGAATAAAATGTGCATAACTCAAGCTACAAAATGAATTTTTGAGTGGGGTTTCTTTTGTTTAAAAATAGACTCATAGAAGTATAATCATACCAAAATTAGAAATAAAAGAGTAAAAGGTGAAATTATGGTGAATTTTTGAAATTACTACCCCACTGTAAAAGTAAAACTAGTATGGTAAAAATTTAAAGGTTAATAAGAAATAAGCTTTAAGACATTAAGTCCCCCACATTAAGTATTGGATAACCTTCATAATTCAACTTAAAAGTTTCAAAAGGATAATGGATGAAATTGGCCTTATGGCTAGTAAAAGAAGTTTACACAAGAGACACCTCAAGTAAAAGCTTGCACCAAATTTACTAAGCTAAGCTCATAAGACTTTCTGTGATATTATGCCTCTATGTGTCCATATGATGACACTGATATGATAATGATATGATGATGATATGATATGATGATGATGATTATGATAGTGGTATGATGATGATCATGATGATCATGATGATATGATATGATGATGATGATTATGATAATATGATGATAATGATTATGATGATGGTATGATGATGATATGAAAATGAATGATGATGATATTAATATGATATGTTGATATGATGCTTAATAATATACATTAAAGGAATCACATTTGGGACGGCGATACGTAACGCCCAAATGTGGAAAAGAATTATAATGATTTTGCATCATAAGCTTTAATAAGAAGAGAAAGTAAACTAAGGGTGTGATCCTTCAAAAGGGAAGGTGACCCAAAGTAAGTTCCCCTCACCTACGACTCACATAAGGCATGGCATGACCCAGCTAGTGTAAGTACCGAAACTCTATGGTGGCGACGGCCACGATATGAGCTCATTACCACTTATGTTAGTGGGTGAAAAGAAAAAGACTCAAGATAAAGTCAAGTGAAGAAAAGAAAGGGACTTCGGTCCAAGCCCTTGAAGGGAAGAAGATAACATAGCACAGTCATGCATATGTTATGTGATTATATTTATGCGCATGTATGTTATGATATAAATGATTAGAGAGTATGTTAAAATTGAATCCACTTCAGATATTCATGTTTTCGAAAACCTAAGAACTGAACCTTATGAATGTTCACTGTTTTCATCAATAAAACTGAAGTGGCTGGGACGATGACGATGACACTTCCGTGTCGGGTTTGAGTCCTACTGAGAAATCTTATTTCTCACTCTAGTTACTTTTCCGCATCGTCACCAGAATTCGATGGTGCATTTGGTGGAGTGGAGCATGGATTCCCCACACTATGAGCGCGGATGTATGATGTGGGGTGCCAGACGAAGCTGTTTTGGGACTTATAGCGATCGTTGTTCTGTATCTTCGCATATTCCTTTTTGAGATGAGCTTTGTCATTGGAGTTTGTATTTAGTATCTTGTATTTGGATCATGGCATGACCATGAGCTTTCTTCGATGTAATGTTTATATATATATATATATATTATGAACTCATATGGATGTAACGATTAGTTAATTATTGCAATGTATTCGTGAATTTCTATTTATTTACCTTTCTCTTGGTTTATGATATTTGGGTATTTATTTTATGTGACACGCTCTTTCTCTATCTACCTTTTCGCTCAAGGCTTTACTTTCCAAAGTGACGACGTATTTCAGAAAAAAAAAAGAAAAATTTACCGTATTTTCTGCGTAACTAATTTCAAGTGAAGTTTAATTTTCCACGAGCATAAGTAACAACTAATAAAACGCTGTAATACGACTTAAGCGTAGTATGGGTTTATTAGGATGTTACACATAGGGAAATCTAAAGCTCTGATACCAACTTTGTCACGCCCTAACCCGCAGTTTGACCGGCGCACAGGGACAAGTTCTTACACAAGCCTTCGAGCATAGAATTTTCTTCAAAATTTGGGTAGAGTCTACTCTGTATTTAGGACTATTCCCCAAATGCAGAGCCTCTCCCTGCACAAGGGAACGCAAACACATAATCCATTGAGGATCCAGGCATTCTCAGAATGCACCGCATAACACACAATATAAAAGTAGAGTATATAATTCCAGTATTCATCCAGAATACATAGCCTTAATTCTTTAGAAACCAATCCTTTTAGACAACTTTAATTCAAACAGATAATTCAAATCCTTTAAGAAATCCAACAATTTTGATAAATAGAAATAAAATACAACAGCAATAACAACAATCAGGACAAGGCCGAACCCTGCCTGTAGTACTATGGAGCTACACAATCTAAGGATTTCTCAAAATTTAAATGTTCACAATATACCATTGAATAGAAAAGGGCTTATCCGCAAAACTCGGAATTTAATCACGAGGGCTAAAGGATTAGATCCTACCGGAATACTTGTATCTAAAAAAGAGAAAGAAATAATAAGGTGAATTTATGAAACTCAGTGAGAGATAGAGTGTCCCTAACCTACATGAGACAATGTACAAACTTATAGGCATCAAGGTGATATAATAATATGTATAATAAAACCAAAATAGAAAACCTTAATATGACATTATCCAAATTTTCCTTTCCAAAAACACAGAGTTCATCCATTCTAGGATAATTAGGCAGGAATCACACTTAGGTGGCCTTTCCTTCGTGTGAATCCCGTAATCAGGCATGCGCCATTCTTTCAGTGGCTGTGAATATCATGCATGCACCACACTATATGTATGGCCATGAATATCAAGCATGCACCACTCCATTGAGTGGCTGTGAAATACAACATCCTAGGTGCACCCAGGGCTAACGCCTACTACCGTTAGCCTACAGATCCTGGCGTAGACTTTCCTAAGTGTTTCTTTTCCATTATACAGAACATTTAATAAAAATTCTCATAAAACATACCAATATACCTTATATCAAACAATAAAATCATAACTTCAAGAAAAATAAAGCTTTAACACTTCAATAAATCAAAAGTGAACAAAAAATCCAAAGCTTTTACTCGAAATCCTTTCACTTCACTTTTTACATGATCATTCATAAATTAGATGCAGAGCAATCCATACCAAACCATAACCTATTAAGTATATCAAATCCTTTCAAAACCAGGATAATTTCCATGTTTAATAGGAAACTGACACAAAAAACATTTATCACATTTTGTTCCTAAAAATCAAGTTATTGTCTCATGTGATCAAGTAAAAATAGATAAGCTACCAAAACTTAAATTATATTTCTAAGGTATACTAAATCATTTGCATATATATGCATACAAATAAAATACATTAGAAATAAGATAAGGATAAACTATCTATTCACAATTCACTAGTCCAAAGTGGAATTCTATCCTACAGAGCTACAGGGCTCATACAACAGTCATTGGAGTCATCTAGCACCATAATCATAACAACATAACTACATATTAGCTACAAAGCATGAGAGACTACACTATTTATCCCCAAACTCAAGAATTTTCCCAAAATCCAAACCTAGGATTCAAGAACAACTTCAATCAAAGCATAGGTTCGGATTTCTTGGAAAAGGAAGGAGGAAGGATGTTAGGATTTACCTTTGGTAGTGGATTTTCGAGTTCTTCCTCCTCCAAGCTCCAAGCTCATCCATGGAGGAGGTAGAGAAAGAGAGAGAGAGAGAGAGCACAAAATAGAGAGAGTAAGAAGGATTTGATGATGATTTTTGGTAGATTGAAGTGTTTAATCGGTGTTTATGAGTGGTTTAAGTTAAATAAGTTGATGTGGAGGTGTTGGGGTGAGGTTTGGGTGAGTTTAGAGAGAGAGAGAGAGAGAGAGAGAGAGAGAGAGAGAGAGAAACATTTTCAGGTTTTAGAGAGAGAAAAATCGCAAGAAATGAGAGAGAGTTCCAGAATATTATATAGGTGGCCGATAATCCATTGCAACTCCTTGTAATCGATTACCAAGACTCCATAAATTGTAATCGATTACAAGACTTTGTAATCGATAATGGAAGAACATCAAGAACCAAAGAACCCATTCAGTCATATGCAATCGATTACGTAATCGATTACAAGTGATGAAAACTTTATCTTCAAATATCATCAGCCACTAGTAATCGATTACAAGCCCCTTGTAATCGATTACCATAGGGAAAAATGCAGCATCAGAACACCTTAGAACAGACTCACAGCTTGGAGACATGGGTATCATACACTTATTTACATTTCTTAACTTTAAGTTAATAACTTTAAAACATAAATGTAAATAAGGAAATACCCTTCCCCCATTTGGATTCAATAAAAATATCCAAAAATTCAAAATCCTTAAGATTTAGAATCCAACTTTTGGGTTTTAGTTCAATTCTCCAAAAACTCGCATTTTTATAAACTTGAGGGATGAAATCGAAGGGTTTACCTATTCCCTAAAATTCATTAAAAATCCCTCTTTAACTCATTGATGCCCAGGGAACCATTATCATTGATCTTAAGAAAATGTTTCAATTCTATAGCTCTCCAAGAAGGCATAGGGTTCAAACTCAATTTTCAGGACCCGATATCGACAGATCACTACAACTCATACTAGGGTATTACATAGAGAGTAACTTTCTAGAAGATTTGAGAGTCAAGAAGGATGAAGATATTAAACTGTTGTAACTTAGGAAATATTTGACCAGCGTCTTTGCCTTTTTCTTCGTATCCTAGTTTTATAGAGACTTCTAGATGTTATCGTTGGAGCTTGTAGATCTTGAGCCTCGTGCCACTGATCCATTGGTCTATGATTTGGAAGAGAAGGAACAACTTTCTTCTTCAATAAGTTGAGGTGACACCAAAGAGGAAAAGTAGCCGTTAAATCTTCATTAATTTTTCAGACTTGTCAGCGCTTCTTTTGCAATATGCCAAATCATACTTGACTTTTTGAATTACTTAGTAAAGCATATGAAAGAAGCTTTCAAGATGAGATACTTTGTGAGAGATCACCCTTCTAGATCAAGTCATCCTTTTGAATATGGTGTGATCCTTCTCGTGACAAGTTTTTCCTTTCTGGTGCTACATTATCATCCTTTTGAACCTTTTATCTTATTCCTGAGTGAGTAAACATATAGGGTATAAAGTGATTGTTCCAATATAGACATATTAAAGTGAAATACCATGGATTTGATGCTTTGTTTGAGACAGTGATCATTTAACTTAGATGATTTTACTCACAAAAGGATGTGTTTAATAAATCATTTGCAATTCAAGATATTTAGTTAAAACTTGATTTGATATTCATCAAAACCTTTAAAGCTTGAAACGTCTAAAGCCATGAGACTGTTTTTGTTGGGCATTGGAGCTTACATGAAGTGCTTGGTAAAGGAGCATACAGATTGGAGACCTTGACAAGATCCAAGATACCCAGGATATGGAATGCTATGAACTTGCAAAGATTTTATAGTTAAGCATTATGTAACCCTTGCAAGTGTTGGCATACTTTTTTGCTTACCCTGTGTTTTTCCCACTAGGTTTTACTAGGGACATTTTTATGAGGCATGGCTTGCTTGGGATGAACATCCTCTTTTGTGGCGTCCAGTTTTCAATTTTAGTCATTACTTTGTAATAAAAGGAAACCTCTACCACGGCTCCCTATGACTGCCTATTTGGTTATAATTAATGGAATTTATTGTAAGAATTCCTACATTGTATTTATATAGAAGAAAGCTCCTACTTGTTTTATTTTGACAATGATAAAAGTTTAGGGACTGATCCCCCTTGCCTAAAGTCCATACTTCTAAGCAAAAATTTAAAGACTTAAAGTCTATTCCGGAAATAGTTAACATGACTTAAAGTTTATTCCAGAAACAGTTAACACATTTAAGCAAAAGCCTTAAGCATCAGAAACTACATTGCATAAGTCAAGAAAGGTGTGCTTAAGCAAAACCCTTAGGCATCAGAGCACGCAACACATAAAATGAAAAGACATATACAAAAACACGAAAAAACCAATAGAGCAATATTACTTAGAAAGGTAAAAGAGTTTTTACAAAAAGTAAAGGTCCCATCAGGGAATAAGAGTTCTTTACAAAAATGCAAAAATAAATTATAACATAAAGCTAGCTATGCTTCTTCAGATTCTGGATTATTCTCAGGAGCAGTATCCTCCGACATGTCCACGATCTGAGCATCAACCATTTATGGAAGAGACCGACCTCAAAATAGTCATGATCCTTGCAGATCACATGTACCTGTTCCATTACGTTCTTGAAGGGCTCATCCGAGGATTTAGCCTATGAGTCTTCAATGAGGGTAATTTTAGTTTTCAACTCTTCAATCTTCTTCTAGTCCTCGACCTTATCCACTTTTGCCTTCACTTTAGCATTATTAAGGTCGAAAATCTGATTTTGGAAATTCCTCCACTCGTTTTCTTAGCATGTTTTGCCCTGGACCTTAGCTCGAAAGAATGAGTTAACAAGTGGTTATTGGACTCCTCCAAAGCTTGAATGTCTTGTTAGGTCTTATAACCTACAATGATTAACTGATCCAAATAGTGGCATATAGCCGTCACCTTTAACAAACATCCTTCAGCCCACTGGATGCTCCATATCAAGTTGATGTCACTAACACCTTCTTAAAGGCAGAAGTCATGAACTCCTTGTCAATGAAATCAACAAAAGGAAATCCTTCGCAAGGAGAGAGTGACTTGAGGAACTTCAGGAACCTAGAGAATTAACAACTTCTGTGATGTCAGTTCGAGTCGGAGAGGATGAAGGGCCTCTCTACTTTTTGGAAACGGGGCCTTCCCTTTGGGCAAAAATAGGGGTTGGAGAATTGGCAAAACTCAGACTTCTATTAGCTCGGCTTTCCTTAGCCTTTCTTTTCAAAATTCGGCTTCTAAGCTTGGCTAGATGTGCGTGTAAAGCTGTAACACCTATAGCTAACTATTATCTTACCATTTATTTTACTTGATAATAATAAAATGTAGAATATTACTAACTTTCTACCTTAATTTTTTTGAGGTAATTTTTTTTTTTTTTTATGATTGCAGTTACCTATTTAACTTATTTTACTTCTTTTACATGGCAGAAGTCTTCTATAGCATGCTAGTCAGTATATCCCACAGCTTTGGCAATCATCGTATATTAAAACATGCATCATAACTACTAAACCATCATAAGGGTTACATAAGTGTCATCATCAAATACATAGCCTGAATACAAAATGGGAGTGTCCTATACTACTAGTCACTAATAATAGCAATAGTAAGCATGCGGTCTAAAACAACTAAATTGACTTTGATAATAACAAAACTAGACCCACGTCCATCTCAATGGTCATCATGATTCATGCCATCTGGAAATATCAAAGAAATATGGGTGAGAGAGATCTCCTAATAGGGTGATATTCCCAGGGGAGTCCTATTTCATCCTAAAAATGCTAAGAATAAAGTAAGAATGTAGCAATATGCGTATCATAATAAATCAAATCACATATAAATTTAATAGAACATTTAGTAGCAAAATAAAACATAGGTAAGCCATAAGCAATAAATAAGATAAATTATCATTCGTAGCCATTTCATAGTGTCAGGCAAGATGATAATGCATAAGCATGAACATAAATGGTAGAGCAGCAACATGAATATCATAGTCAGCAATATAACGTATAAATAATAGCAAGTATACTATCAAATTCCGTTCTTATTACTTTATGAGTCATTATCATAAAGCTTTGTCACAACTGGGTGTTACATATTGTCATCCCCAGTGTGAATATGTTTATAGGGTCTTTGTCATATATTTGGATCTATCAGAGCTCTCATTGCTAGGGCATTCTCTAGTCAGATTAGTGCTCGTCCCACTAATCCACTCTATGGTGGGGCCAAGATGTCACTAGGCAAATGTCCCATTTATCTACTCCTAGGTGGGGTCAAGACATTGCTCATGTAAATGGACCACTTATCTACTTCATAGTGGAGCCAATGCGTTACCACAACCTCTGCTAGACGGTGATCTATTGGCACCTAAAAATTGATAAGTGCCCTTGGCCAAGGACACAACTTAGTTGAGAGTGATTTTGATTTTCCTTTTAGTAATACCAAGCCATAAGCTAATATGGCCGAGGATATTATTGGCTAGGCCATAATGCAAGCACGAATTGGCCAAGATCAAGTTCAGATGATTAGTTAGCTAGGGCAAGAAATAAATCTGAAGTACAAAGTGGTGGATCTGAAAGAGCAAAAGGATTCTTGGAGAAAGGCTTCTAGGTCTAGTGCTTGGGATGCAACTACAAATCAAATTGAAGCCACATGGTAGTACCCCCATGGCATGATTATGTGGAGCATCCATCCAAAGGGTTAAAAGAAATAGCCTTGGCAATTAATAAAGGGCAATTTTGGAAGAGGTCTTGCGTATAAATAAAGCAAGACTTAGCCATTGCAAAGGATCTGTACCTCAAATCATCAAATCATGAACTCTAGCATTTTAATGTATTTTACTTTACTTGTACCTTTACCTTTTCTTTTAAGTTTTTTGTGTACTTTAGTTTTAGCCTTTTATTGACCCTTTCTGATCCTTTAGTTTTAAGTTGTATCCACTTGTACCATTTCATCCCATTAAGCTTTTCATTCCCATTGGAGTTTAAGAGGGTCTCCCACTGTAATTGGTTGGAAGTTCAATAAAAGTTTTGTCGATTGCAGTATACCTACATTCTACTCTTAGTTTTGGATTTATTCTCAGTTGATCTTAGCCAGCTGCTTGCTTTGAGTAACTTGGAAACCCATATCCAAGCAGTAGATTTCCTTCCTTGGAATGATGGTTTGACTCTTGGAATCGAAAGTTTTGGCTAGCCGATTTCAAAGTCTAGCACGTCTAGCACACTAACCTAGTAGCCAAAAATAGCCTAAACATGATCATATCCCTTGTCCACTCCAAGGTGTGGCTAATGCATCATCCTATGAATGTACTACTTGGCCACTCTAGCTGAAGTAGAGCTAGTACATTCACTATTCTTTCACATATGTCATTTAACAGCCACTAAGTATTTAATCACATATATGGAGCATAATTTATATGCTCATATCATCATACTATTCTTTTAAAATCATATAGTTCACATATATTCATTTGTTCGTCAATTCACATGATCACATCCAAGGTTAAGAAAATTTGACCCAGCATCGAACTAGTCAAGGTAGGGGTTCAAAGGTTCAGCTGGTTCAACCGAGAGTCTGATCGGGATATAATAAAATATATATATATATATATAATTATTTATATATATAAATATATACATATGATTAATAAAAAAATAAAAAATTATATTAAATTATTAACAATAACATAACTAATGTAAAATAATATTTATTATGAGGCATTTTATCAAACATCTTAAATGTAAAATTTATTTATTTTAATTTTCACTTACATTTCTTTTGGAAAGTACTCACAGACAGTATAGCAATCATTTTTTATTTTTTTATTTTAAAATTAATTTAAGAATATATAGCAAATAAGCATACCAAAAGTATCAAGGTTCAAAAAAAATAAATTTTTATTTTGATTGAGCTTTTTCTTTTTTCTATACAATTTTTTTTTTTTAAAAAAAATCGATCAACTAGTTTGACTAGTCCAGTTCACACTAGTTTTTCCCAGTTTTGACCACAAGCAGTTTTATGGTGGAGATTGGACCGGCCTGGGGTCCGGTACCGGGTTGGACCAGTCCAACCGGCCGGTTCGGTTCGGTTTGCTCTTCCCTGATCACATCTCAAGGTGCAGATATCTTGTTTCTTAGCCATTAGCTATCAAGTTTCATATGCTCACACCATAAGTGCACATATCATATTTCAAGTCTTCAAGCCTCATATTTTATCTAGTGCACATATTCATAGTTCTAGCCATCAAAATTCACATATTTTATCATAGAGTGTACATAGCATTACACCAATTATGAAAATACCAAACTAGGCTAATGACACACACACAATTCACTTTGAACATCACATAGTGCACATCACACATATATTATGCTAAGGAACTTCTTATCCATGCATTTAAGTGTACATGATGCATGTTCTTCATATCATGCTCCTAATCAAAGCTATCATAGGAAGCATACACATAATAAGAATGTAACACCCTAGTCCTAAAGCAAAATTTGAGTATTTTTTTTTTTGGGGGTTTGCAGAAGATACAACTATTTTCTTTACTCAGTTGGTTTACCCAATATGTATATTAAATTCATTTATCAATTCTAAACATGAATTAAATAGCTACTTTATATTATATCCCACAGGAAAGCCTAACCTTTAAACAACTATCCACTATAAATATCTATTATTTAGATACATCTAAAATTACAATGGGGACATCTTAGCTATACAAGCCATAAGATAGACACCCATAATTCTCATGAAGCTAGTGCTTAACAGAATACCACTTAGCTACATAATCTACTTCCTCATAGAGACAAGGTCTCAAGCTACTTTTATTTCTTTCATTACAATGAATCATGCTATCTAGAAACACTAAGAAAACAGGGTAAGAAAAGCCTTGCAGTAGGGCGGTGTTTCCAGGGGAATGCTGCTTCATCCCAAAAATGCTAAGGAGAAGGCAGGAGTGTAGTAATATGCATAACACATAATCGTTCAAATCACATATAAAATCATCAAAACATTTAGTAGCAAAATGACACATAATATGTCACAACTAGTAAATAGGATAAATTATTTTTTCCAGCCATTTCATAATGTCAAGTAAGGTAGCAATGCATAATACTAAGCATGAATTGTAAAATAGTAGCACAATTATCATCATTAACAGTGTATCTCATAAATAATGCCAAGTATATTGTCAATTTCTTTTTTGCTGCTTGCTAATATTTTTTGATAGCTGAGGTGTAACACCCTACCAATTTAATGTTATGCATAAATCATAGCATGAAATTTAGTAGTTGCATTACTGTGTTAGTATTTCATTTATTTTTACTTGACGAAATATACCTTAGGGCACAGAGAGTATAACAACAGAAGATGTGACACTTTGTATATAATAAACATGATCAACATCGCAAAACATTAGAAATGAATAAATAATATAACAAAAAAGATGAGGTTAAGTAGTATAACATCCACTATATACATATCAGAAGCTAAAGCTTCAGTTTATGTACAAATGCAAAAGTTGGATACATATGCCGGGCCGGTATACACCAAAAAGACATATGGCCCATGTCAGTGACATGCAATCCTATAGGGTCGTCAAAGGACATTTTAAGCTAGTGGATTTAACTAACTACAAACATATGACTAAGCTTATGGCCCAATGCTGCACACCACCAAAAGAGGACCATACCGTGCAATGTAACTTGCCGGTTGGAGTCTAGTCCGTTAGGTAGTAGCTGGCCATGTTAGGCCCGGCCGGAGCATAATCTGCATCAGGTCAAGAGGAGGAGGAAGGTGAATCAGTTGCCTTGAAGGGGTCGCTTTCAGGGCTGAGCAGGATGTTCGGGACTACATTTGGAGGTGAAGTTGGTGGAGGGATTGCCTGGGCTGCGGGTGGTGGAGGAGGCGTGAGCTATGCCACATGCAGTGGGATGGCAAAATATGGAATACAAAGTCAAACGCGGGGTGAAACAGAGGGATCGCGAAGTCTCTATGACTAAAAAGGTAAAGACAAAAACGGCAAGAGCCAACTATGTACAGCTAATCAAACATAAGGTCATAGTGCAGCTGCATATCAGGGAGCTCAAAGAAAAGTACGGCCATTGCGTCATCACCAGAGTCTGAGAATGACGCGGAAACATGAGACAAAGTGAGAATTTTAAGAAATTCTCAATAAGATTCGAGTTCTATGTTAAATTGACGTCGCATTCATTGTCAGTTGCCTCGATTTTCATTTAATCATAAAAAAAATGGAAACAAAGTAAACTACCCTCATTTATTAAGTTTAAGAAGTACCTGGTTCGAAGCAAGGTCCAATTTTTTTTTACTTAAGACAGTAAAAAGAGGATAGAATGAACTATTTTATGACAATATATAGTATAAAGAGCGGAATAAATAAACAAGTAGCAGTAAATGAACATAATATTCAATTTATAAATAGCTAACATAACTATGTAGTGCAATCATGCAGGTACTCATGAGTTCTCTTATTCTCACTCATTCTTAAACTTGGTATCATAAACTTTTTCTGTTACATGGTCCCCTGGTAGTTCTTGGCCATTTAACTCTTAGGTAATAGTTTGCTTCTTAGGATCGAGCTCGTTCCTATATAGGAATGTCAGGTTTACTTTCCCCGACCTTCCCATCAATTTATTTCCCTTAACTTTAATTCGGGGCTGACCCAAATATTATGGAATTTTTGTCATAACTCTTGTAAATCTCATGAAAATATGCATATGTATCAATGCAAATATGCACATGTATTAAAGTATATTTCATAACTTATGCATAAGCTTTGCCAAAATTTTCAGCAGCATGATGGATCGTGTCCGCTTCCCTATGAATAATGCTAGCACTCAGGCAATCAATTATTCAGAAAAATCACAACATTTCATTCACATATCAATATCAATCTCATAGAAATAATAGTTGCACTTGAATTTTATTTGCTGCCAATGTACCTTCACTCTACCTGATTTTTGTAAAATAGGCTAAAATTTGTATTTAATTCATTTGGACCTAAATTTTGAATATGTTGGGGTGTTATGTGTCTATTTTCTAATCTCTTTAGTCTCATCTAATTTTGATAAATATAGCTCAAGTTATTAGCGTTCTATCTCAGCTTGCCCTACGGCTGGCCAGAATTACACACTCAAAAGTGAAAATTCAGTAAAAATCGAAAACTAGTAAAATCATACAAAAATATCATATTAAAGCTAACAGAACAATATTTTATTTGCAACAAATTTCATCTCATTTTCATGAGTAGAGCTTGAGCTATAAGCTCCATAATTTGACTTTTCTTAATTGTCCTATTTTAGCCCGGTTTGGACTTAGGGCTATTTCATTGAATTACTAGGAGTACTTGGGATCAAATCTAACTTGAAATTATTATGGGGTGTTTCTCTATATGTAAGCTTTCTAACAAAGTTTGTTGCACTCAATACCAAGTTGTGTAGGGCAAGTTCTGCCATAAACAACATCTTTTACCCAGAATCAAACTCAAAAACTTAGGTCAAACTTCCAAAATTGATATCTCCCTCAATACTAACTGTATGGCCCTATATTTTATATGCTCGGAAAGCCCTAAATGTCTAGTTTCATCCAAAAATAGTTTCATTCAACTTTTAGAGCTAGATGATAGTCTGTACAACTTGGAAGTACGGATAGCATAGGGTTTCCTAAGTGTCCTGATTTCTATTTTTGGGGGGATTTTAATGATTTCCCCTTCAAGCTTTGAATTAAGCCCATCAAAACCCTATTAAGTCCATCCCAAATCACCTCAGATACAACATATCACAGCAGTTTAAAGAATAAATAAAGCGATGATATAATCTACTAATTCAAGAAAACACTACAAATTAAAGAATCCCACCTCTAGCAACAGAGATTCTTAATCAAGATTAGTGTCTGTGGGTAAGGAAGTGGATGAGAGTTTGAGAGGAAGTGAAATGAAGCAAGAAAAGAAGAAGAAATAAAGGAGGAGAGGCAAGAGAAAGAGAGAGCCTTAGTAGCTTAAGGAGAAAGGAAGAGAGAAAAAAAATCTTGGGTAATTAATGGTGGTTGAATTCTTTTAACTCTCATTTGTTGCTTTTGTGGCTCACTTATGAGCCACAAGGATCAATCTTAGCTCTTGGATTGTACCACTTAGGAGGTGTGGGTGGATGGGTTGTGAGCCCTTGGATCTAGGGTTTTCAATGCATAATTCTATTGATTCGATTCCGACAGTTTAAAATACTGAACATAGTTATGGGTGGGTGGATCTTTTATTTAATCGAATTTTAATTAACCTCAATTATTCAATAAAAACTGAACAACTTGGTTAAAAACGATAAGATTTTTCGGATGTTACATTACTACTCTCCAAAAAAAAAATTTTGTCCTCAAAATTTAGTACCTGAGAATAGTTCAGGATACTCTTTCTTCATGTCTGATTCTAGTTCCCAAGTGTAGTCCTTAGCATCTTTGTCTCCCCATGCTACCTTCACTAATTGCATGATTTTGTTTCGAAGTTAACTACTGCTTCTATCTATGATTCGTGCTGGCGATATGCGGAAGGTCAGGTCCTCTTTGAAATGTATTGCTTAGGTTCTAAGAAGTGTTTAGGGTCAGATTGATATCTTCTAAGTTGGAAAATGTGAAAAACATCATGAAAGTTTGACAGATGTGGAGGTAAAGTGAGTCGATATGCAAGGAGTCCAATTCGCTTCAAGATTTGGAAGAGATCAATAAAGCGTGACCTTAACGACTCTACCTATCCCCGTTGTTGGCATAACCTTCAAAAATACGTGGTCTCCTTCTTGAAATTTTAAACATTTTGTCCTGGTATTTGTGTAACTCTTCTGATGACTTTGGGCAACGAGCATCTAACTTCGAATTTTCTTGATCTGCTCAGTGGTTTGTCCGACTAAATTAAGCCCCAGTAGACTTGATTCTCCTGATTCATACCAATATAGTGGAGATTGGTACTTCCATCCATACAATGCTTTGTAAGGAGCCATGCCGATGCTAGCATGATAACTATTGTTGTATGCAAATTCGGCTAATAGCAAGTACCGGTCCCAATTCCTACATTACTCTATTATGTATGCTCACAGCATATCTTCTAAGGTTTGAATTATCCTTTCTGTCTGACCATCCGTTTGTGGGTGATATGCAGTGCTTGGATAGAACTTAGTACCAAATGCCTTTTGTAAGGCTCGCCAAAATCACGAGGTGAATCTTAGGTCTCGATTAAAGATGATGGTTGAAGGGATTCCATGTAGTCTTATAATCTCTTGAATATATTGTTATGCTAATTTTTCTGAGGGACAACTTGCTTAAATTGGTAGAAAGTGGGAAATTTGGTTAATCTATCCACTATGACCTATATGGCATCATATCCTGCTGGCATTCTTGGTAAACCCATTACAAAATCCATGGAGATACTCTCCCACTTCCATTCAGGGATTTCTAGAGGTTGTAACATCTCAGAGGATTTTTGATGTTCTGCTTTCACTTTCTAATAGACTAAGAACTTACTTACAAAGCTCGCCATGTTTGACTTCATGCCTGGCTATCAAAACATTTTCTTAAGGTCTTGGGACATTTTAGTAATGCCAGAATGTACAGTAAATTCACCTTTATGTGCTTCCTCCAAGATTCTTCTCCAGAGATCATTTCTCTTAAGTATGCACACTCTGTCTTGATGCTGCCATATGCCCTCTTTATCCTGAGCAAATGATTGCACGAGATTGATTATATGCTGAAAACTGGTATCCTGCTGTTGTGCCTTCTGAATCTGTTCCTTAAAGCTACTGATTATCTTGATTTGGTGTAACTGAATGGTCTTAGGAGTTATAGAGATTCCTAAATTAAGATCTTGGAAGCTCTCGATAAGCTCTATCTCTTTAATCATCATCCAAGCTATATGTCAGAGGTTTCCTGCTCAAAGTGTCTGCCACAATATTTGCCTTGCTTCGGTGGTATTTTAACTAAATTTGTAGTCTTTGAGAAGTTCCATCCACCTCCGTTGTCTCATATTTAATTCCTTGTGATCAAAGAGGTACTTCAAACTCTTATGATCAGAAAAGACTTCGAACCTTACCCCATAAAGGTGATGTCTCCATATCTTCAAGGCAAATACTATTGCTGCTAATTCAAGATCATGTATGGAATAATTCCTTTCATGTGGCTTTAATTGTCTAGAGGCATATACGACCACGTTTCTAGTTTGCATCAATACGCATCTTAATCCTTGTCTAGAAGCATCACAATAGACCTCAAATGGTCTACGAGGGTCTGGCAAGGCTAACACCAGTGTCGTGGTTAACCTTTTTCTTCAAATCTTGAAAACTTTGCTCATACTCTGGTGTCCATTCAAATGGAACACTCTTCCTGGTTAACTTCGTTAATGGTAGAGCTATGCGAGAGAATTCCTTGACAAACCATCTATAATATCTAGCTAAACCCAGAAAACTTCTAACTTCAGTGACTGTGGTCAGTTTTTCCCAGTTTAATACCGCTTCCATTTTGCTGGAGTCTACAGAGACTCCCCTTTGCGATACTATATGCCCAAGGAACTTCACCTCCACCATCCAAAACTCACAATTAGACAACTTAGCATAGAGCTTCCTTTCCCTTAAAATCTGCGATACTAGTGTTAAATGCTCAGCATGTTCTTGCTCGGTCTTTGAGTAGACGAGTATATCGTCAATAAAAACCACTATGAATTTATCTAAGTATTGCCAGAACATCCAATTCATGTAATCCATGAATAATGCCGATGCATTTGTCAATCCAAAAGATATCACGGTATACTCGTAGTGCCCATAACGAGTTCGAAAGGCCGTCTTAATGATTTCTTATTCTCGAACCCGAATTTGATGATATCTGGAACGTAAGTCAATCTTGGAAAATACAATTGCACCTTGTAGTTGATCCATGAGGTCATCGATCCTTGGCAGTGGATATTTGTTCTTAATCGTTACTTTATTCAGCTATCTATAATCCACGCAAAGACGCATGCCCCTATCTTTCTTTTTGACCAGTAGAACTGAAGCTCCCCATAGTGATGCACTTGGCCGTATGAATCCTTTTCCTAAAAGTTTTTCAATCTGCCTCCTTAGTTCTGTCAGTTCCAGAGGTGACATCCGATATGGAGCTATATATATTGATCCTGTCCCTGGGACCAATTCAACGGTGAAATCAATTTCCCTTTCAGGAGGAAATTCTGGAATATCTTCGGGGAAAATATCAGGATATTCCTTAATAATTGGGATTTCTTCCAATTTTTGTTTAACCTCCACCACATTAGTTGATAGAAGAATGTATTCTCAACTCTCTGACCCACAATAGTTTACTGCTAAAGAGGTTAAATAGAGGTTTGTTGAGGCTTGGGGTTGAGAGGGTGAGACAGAGGAGAATACCACCATCTTATCGGAACAACTGAGCAAGACTCGATTGACGAAAAGCCAATTCATGCCCAAAATTATATCAAGTCCAGATAGAGGGAGACAAATTAGATTGCTACAAAGGTCCTACCCTCAATTTGAAAAGGAACATTGATGCAAATTTGACTAGTTTGACAGGTTCATTGGTGGGGGTAAAAACTAATAGATCATAAGGTAATTCGGAAAATGGTAATTACAAAACAGCCACATAGTTGTGAGAAATAAACGAATGCAAGGCACTCGAATCATAGAGTACAGTAAAAGTCTCATCGTCCACTTTACAGGTACCTTGAAGTAGTCCTTTAGATTTGTCAGCTTCTTCTACATCCATCGTGAAGACCCATCCTTGACGTTGAGGTCTAAAAGTTTATGGCAGATTCCTAGTTGCACACTTATAAATTGTGGCCTGGCTTGCCACACCCAAAGCAAACATTCTGGCCTTCCAAACATAGCCGATCACCATGATTCTTGCCATATTTTGTGCAAGTCTAATTCAGAAAAGGCCAATAGGGCTACTTGCCTTTGTCGCCCATAGATTGAAACCTTCTCTGCTGTTGAAAGTTAGGCTTGAATCTTGGGCCCCGTAGTGCCAACCCCTTGTTGAAGTTGCCAGTAGATGCCTTGGCTGTAGCTAGTTTCAAGTTACAATCTTCTACAAGTCAGCATTTATTCACCAATATGGGGAATTTTTTAATCTCCATTGGCCCTACTACTGCAAGAATATCTTCTTGTAATCCTTCCTCGAATTTGATGCACTTCCAGGCTTCATCAGGGTTCCTCTAGTAAATTGTAGAAAACTTACACAATTCTTCAAATATGGCGATGTACTCAGATACAGTCCTGCTGTTTCCCTGACGGAGCTGCATAAATTCTAGTTCCTTGGCATTTCAAACTAAGGCAGGAAAGTACTTTTGGTAGAAAACATCTTTGAACACCATCCCAGTGACTTCTGTTTGAGATTCTTCGAATAGTCTTCATATGCTGTTCCACCAAGACTCTATGCCTGCTTTGAGCATATAGGTGGTAAAAGTCACCTTTTGATAGTCTGAGCAATCCAGGATAGAAAAAATCTTCTCCATAGCCTTAATCCATTCATCAGCCTTATCAGGGTTATACACTCCTCAGAAGTTAGATGGATTCACTTTCCTAAACTCAGTAAATTTAAGGTAGTTTAGCTTTGCTCCTAGGCCAACTGGATTTCCTCCATGGCCAGCCTCAGGTCGCTTACCCAATTGATCCATCATTTGATGAGCTGCTGCAGCCTGTTCTCGCATCGCATGAGCCATTTCTCGCATTGTGTCCATAAAGTCAGGCGGGTCCTCCTAAACAAGTTCTATGCATGGCCTACCTCACCTTCTAGAAGCCGTGAAGTTCTGAACACACAAAACAAAAGTTATTGAGTTGATTAGGCTCAATACTAAGTCTAGTATGCTAGTAAATAATAGCTCACACAGTTAGGCATTGCATACACATGCATTTTCATGTCTCAACCTTACAGGTCAAGACTTCATGCATGACTTCATCTAAAAAATGCAGGATATGCGAGAAGCATAGTAAGTTTAATCCTCAGGCCTTAGCTAGGATTAATTGCTCTGATACCAAAAATGTAACACTTTACCAATTTAATGTTATGCATAAGTTATAGCATAAAATTTAGCATATGCATTATCGTGTTAGTATTCCACTTATTTTTACCTTGACGAAATATACCTTAGGGCATAGAGAGTATAACAACAGAAGATACGACGCCTTGTATATAATAAACATGATCAGCATCACAGAACATTAGAAATGAATAAATAATATAACAGAAAAGAAGAGGTTAAGTAGTATAACATCCGCTATATACATATGGGAGCCTAAAGCTTCAGTTTATGTACAAGTTCAAAAGTTGGATACATATGCTGGGCCGGTATACACCAAAAGGACATATACCCCGTACTCAAAGGACATTTCAAGCTAGTAGATCTAACTAACTACATACATGTGATTAAGCCTATGGCCTAATGCTGCACACTGCCAAAAGAGGACTATACTATACAAAGTAGCCTGCTGGTCACAGTCTATCCGTTAGGTAGCTGTTAGCCATATCAGGCTTGGCCGGAGCATAATTTGCGTCAGGTCCAGAGGAGGAGGAGGGTGAATCAATTGCCTCGGAGGGGTAGCTCTCAGGGCTGAGTGGAATGTCTAGGACCACACGTGGAGATGAAGCTAATAGAGGGGCTGCCTAGGTTGCGGGTGCTATTGGTGTTGCGGGTGGTGGAAAAGGTGCGAGATGTGCCACATGTAATGGGATGGCAAAATATGGACTAGCAAGGTCAAACGCAAGGTGAAACAGAGGGATCGCGAAGTCTTTATGACTAAAAAGGTAAAGACGAAAACGGCAAGAGTCATCTATGTATAGCGAATTAAAAATAGGGTCATAGTATAGCTGCATATCAGGGATCTCAAAGAAAAGTACGACCGTTGCATCCATCGCCAGAGTCTAAGAATAATGCGGAAACATGAAACAAAGTAAGAATTTGAAGAAATTCTCAATAGGATTCGAGTTCTATGATAAACTAACGTCGCATTCATTCTCAGTTGCCTCGATTTTCATTTAATCATAAAAAAATTAGAAACAAAGTAAACTACCCTCATTTATTAAGTTTAAGAAGTACCTGATCCGAAGCAAGGTCCAATTTTTTTAACTTAAGACAGGAAAAGGATAGTAGAATAAACTACTTTATGACAATATATAGTATAAAGCGTGGAATAAATAAACAAGTAGCAGTAAATGAGCATAATATTCAATTTATAAATAGCTAACATAGCTATGTAGTGCAATCATGTAGATACTGATGAGTTCTCTTATTCTCACTCATTTTTAAACTTGGTAACATAAACTTTTTCCGTTACTTGGTCCGCCGAGAGTTCTTGGCCATTCAACTCTTGGGTAATAGTCTGCTTATCAGGATCAAGCTCGTTCATATATAGGAATGTCATGTTTACTTTCCCTGACCTTCCCATTGATCTATTCCCCTTAACTTTAATCCGGAGCTGACCCAAATATTATGGAATTTTTGTCACAACTCTTGTAAATCTCATGCAAATATGCACATGTATCAATGCAGATATGCACATGTATCAAAGTATATTTCATAACTTATGCATAAGCTTTGCCGAAATTTTCAGCAGCATGATAGATCATGTTTGCTTCTCCATGAATACTCCCAGCACTCAGACAATCAATTATTCAGAAAAATCACAACATTTCATTCGCATATCAATATCAATCTCATAGAAATAATAGTTGCACTTGAATTTTAGTTGCTGCATATGTACCTTCACTCCACCCGAATTTTGTAAAAGAGGCCAAAATTTCTATTTAATTCATTTGGACCTAAATTTTGGATATGATGGAGTGTTGTGTATCTATTTTCTAACTTCTTTGGTCCCATCTGATTTTGATAATTGTAGATCAAGTTATTAGGGTTCTGTCTCAGTTCGCCTTGTAGCTGGCCAGAATTGCACACTCAAAAATGAAAATTCACTAAAAATCGAAAACTAGCTGAGATCATATGAAACTTATATCATATTAAAATAGAACAAGCTTTTATTTGCAACAAATTTCATCTCATTTGCATGAGTGTAGCTTGATTTATAAGCTCCGTAATTTGACTTTTTTGGACTACCCTATTTTAACCCTGTTTGGACTTAGGGCTACTTCATTGAATTACTGGGAGCACTTGGGATCAAATCTAACTTGAAATTTTTATGGGGTGTTCCTCTATATGTAAGCTTTCTAACAAAGTTTGTTGCACTCAATTCCAAGTTGTGTAGGGCAAGTTTTGCCCTGAACAACCTCTTCTGCCTAGAATCAAACTCAAAAACCTAGGTCAAATTTCCAAAACTCATATCTCCCTCATTATGTGGTTGAAAAGCCCTAAATGTCTAGTTTCATTTAAAAATAGTTTTATTCAACTTTTAGGGCTGGATGATGGTTCGTACAACTCGGAAGTACGGACAACGTAGGGTTTCCTAAGTGTTGTGATTTATGTTTTTAGGAATTTTAATGATTTCCCCTTCAAGCTTTGAATTAAGCCCAAATCACCTCAGATACAACATATCATGGTAATTTAAAGAACAAATAAAGAGATGATATAATCTACTAATTCAAGAAAACAGCACAAACTAAAGAATCCTACCTCTAGCAAGTGAAAGTCTTGATCAAGATTGGCATTTGTGGGTAAGAAAGTGGATGAAAGTTTGAGAGGAAGTGAAATAAAGCAAGAGAAGAAGAAGAAATGAGGGAAGAGAGACAAGAAAAAAAGAGAGCTGTAGTAGCTTAAGGAGAAAGGAAGAGAGAAAAAAAATCTTGGGTAATTAATGGTGGTTGAATTCTTTTAACTCTCATTGGTTGTTGCTTTTGTGGCTCAGAAGTGAGCCACAAGGATCAATCTTGGTCCTTGGATGGCACCACTTAGGAGGTGTGGGTGGATGGGTTGTGAGCTCTCAGATCTAGGGTTTCCAATACATAATTCTATTGATTCGGTTTTGGCAGTTTTAAATACTGAATCTTTACTGATTTCTTTTGAATTGGCAAAATGGCTTCGGAAAAATTCTATGAAATCTCCTATGTTTCTTTTCTAATTCCTTCACATCTAATCTCTTAAATGATACTTAATTGACTTTAAATAAATACTTAACCAAATTCTAATTAACCTCAGTTATTTGATAAAAATTGAATAACTTGGTTAAAAATGATAAGATTTTTCAGACGTTACATGAAGTCTGCAGGGTCTGCAACATATATCTAGATCTATGAGAGCTCTCATTGCTAGGGCATCCCTTAGTCAAGTCAGTGATTGCCAAGTCCTTATCCATTATCTTAGAAGGGCCCAAGGTGTCACATAACGATCACCATGTCCTTGTCCACTAGCATGGTGCAGCCAAAGGTGTCATTTTAACCACTGCAAGACTATGTGATCACCAAGTCTTTGTTCACTAGCATAGCAGGGCCCGAGGTATCACAAAACAACCACCTAGTCCTTGCCTGCTAGCATGGTGGTGCCTGAGGTGTCATTTATTCAATTATTTTTATAGTAGCTATATGTCTCACATTTAATAACATAGTGCACATATATTTCATATCTATCATATAGTGCACAAATATTTCATATCCATCACATAGTGCATGAGTATTCCATCACCAACACGTAGTGCATGAAGATTTCATAGTAATTATGCGAATGCATATTTCATGCCAGAGAATCTCATACTCAATATATAGTACATATTTCATCAAGGAACACAAGTTATCAATTCCTATTTCAATTTACAGCCATATTCATGTGCACATTTAAATAGCTACATATCATACTCAATCATAATACCATCAATCAAGAAATTCCAAGCCCATCAAAAGCACATACCATTAAGAATCATAATCATATTTGTGTGCTTATTCTAATAATTCCATGTCATGATCAATCCAAATCAAATATCATCATCCTTTATGCTAGTATCGATTCCAAAGATTTGAACATAAACCATTCTTCACACATGTAATAGCACATATTCAAAGTCTATTCTTATATTTGAACATGCTCAATGCCATACTAGACATATTCTTAAGCAACTTTAGTGATGCAAAATACAAATCAGACAAATTCCTTCAAATAACAATTTACAAAAACTCTTTAGTTATAAACCAAAGATTTTAGGAAAACCACTTGTTCATAAACCAAAGCTTTAAGAAAATCACTTCAAGCAAGGAACTAGCTAGCTCACATGGAATTTCTAATGGGACCTTAGCTTAAATCTCTATATTTAAGGTTTTATTAATGTGATTAAATGTGTTTTTAAGTCCATGGTCCAAAGTCCAAAGTCTGTAGTCGATAGTCTAAAGCATGGGTACTCCAAAGCATAGGTAAGATTATAAATGGTCTCAAATAGGTGCAAGTGAGTCTGAAAGACTCATATCAGTCCAAACATAGTCCATACAAGGTCCAATAGCATGGGTACAAGTCCATAAAGTCATAAACCCCATAGCATAGGTCATGGTTCATTTTAACAAGTTTTAAATGTCTTTTAGAAGCTTATTAAATCTTAATGGTCCCAAAAGAAACTATTACATAAACTAAGCCAATATAAAGATGCTCAAAGGTTTGAAAACACTTCATTATGGCTAAGCAAATAAAACAACTTCCATTTCTAAAGAAGCTTGTAATATCCTCAATTTCTTGTCATGCTAAATTATCTCAGTAACCTTGAGTAATTAGACACTTAATGAGAAATTATGAGATTAAGGCTTAATTAAGAGGTTAACAAAGAGTTTATGAGTTAACTCGGATGAGAAAAGTCAAGAGAATACTTAATTGAGATTACATAATCTCTAATAAAGCAAGTTAGAGCCTTTATAGCTTAATTAAGCACTAATCGCCCTTAATTAGCTTAATCAAGTTTAATTAAGGATAATTCAACTTAATTGCAAGATTAAATTTTTGTTAATTATGTTCTTCTGTGTTAATCACTAATCCTTACTTAATCATCTTAGTTAAGTTGCAAGAGCACTTAATCATATGATTAAATTCAAATTTAGTCAATTAGATAATAAAGTAAAAGAGTGATATCACTAAAGCATAAAGTATTAGACAAGAGTGTTTTATGTAAGAGTTAGTACTTGATTTATTTCCTCCATCATCCAATTTGTCCCCCTAAACCTTAATTAACACAAAATTAAGAAAATATCTCCTTTCTTCCCCTTTTATAGTTGATGCCACACACACCCACATATATACACTCACATTTTCATTTTCACTTATCCTATTCTTTCTCTGAAAACCAAATCCTCCTACTTCTCTCTAAACACTTCTTCATCTTCTTCTTCTTCCTTTCTCCACCACCACCACCATCAAAACCTCTCATTTAGCTCTTCAAGGACCTTATCTTTGGGTCTTTGAAGACAAGATCTAAACACTACAACATCATTTTCAAAAGAACTCAAGAGTTCTCCCTTAGTTCATCCAAAATCACCACCATCATCATCAAGAGAAGCCATCATCTTCTTCTTCTGCTTCTCTTGTTGTAGCACCATTTTGAGAAGAGGTAGTGATCTTCACTCTTTTATTTTGTTTACTCAAGAAAGCTTGAAGCTTGGTTCTTCTCATGACCAAGATCTTTAAGTGAAAACTGTAACATCCCCATATAACGTTATAGGAAATAATGAAAATGTCTTTAGGCAAACTTTTATTATTTACAACCTTCCCCCTGAACTTTTAAAAAAATGACCTTTAGGTCCTTATATATTATTTACAACCTTGCCCCTGAGCTTTTTAAAAAATGACCTTTAGGTCCTTATATCAATTGGATTAGCAGAATAAGGTTTTAAACGAAGCAGAATCACGTAGCGGAAACGTAGAAACCTAAACCTCGGCCGATTGAGCCACGGAGGTATCCATATGTGAAATGACATGGGATGCCCCTAGACTTACCCATAATTACGAAAATACCATTAGCCATAAACAATAAAAACTAGAAAGGCCATCAATTTGCAAAACGATTAATTTACACCTTTGATTGATTAATCTGATTTTAATGGATAAGTAAAGCTAATTAGAAAATTAATTAGAGATTAATTAGGAGCTAATTAAGTGTTAATTAGAGATATTAGGATTAGAAATAATTAGAATAGAAACATATAAAACTTCACAAATTTCTTCAAAATCGATTTACCGATTTAAAGGAAATCGGTAAGATTACGGTATTTTAAACTGTCGAAATCGGACCAATAGAATTCTATACTAGAAACCCTAGAAAAAGTGGCTAAAATTCAGCCACCATTCCCCCACCTAAGTGGCACCAAGTGGCCGCCCAAAGAGTGGAGAAACTTGGCTCAATGTACACCATCCAAGCCTCCACCAATCACCACTCATTTATCATGCTTTAAGACTCTAGAATTCTCTCAACTCCCTCATTTTCGAGCTCCCTCTTTAGCTGGCCATTCCTCACTCTTTCTTCTCCCATTTTCACTTCATCTTCCTCAAAACTTCGAGCGTCATCCACTTCTTCCACCAAGAGCTCAATTCTAGCTAGTTTCTACATCAATTGGAGGTAGGATTCCAATTCTTGTCTTGATTTTCTGATTTGGGTGGCTGGTGGTGGTTTATTTTCTCAATTTTTGATATATTGATTGAATGGTTATGATGATATATGGCTGGTTTATTGGCTGTTTGTGAGGTTAAATTCGAATTGGAAGCAAGAAAAAATGAAAATAGGAAGAGCTGAAGGGCTGGAGAACCAAAAACCCTCAGCAATCCATACGGTAGAGTCTACGGCTCCGTCTACTGCCGATTAAATTCAATGAAACCATTTTTATATAAAACTAGACATCTAGAGCTTTCCATACATATATCACATAAGGCTTTTGGATTAGTATTGAGAGAGTTATGAATTTTTGAATTTTTTGACCTAGGTTTTTGATTTTGATTCTGGGCAGACTAGGTTATTCAGGGTAGAACTCGCCCTATACTATTTGAAAATGAAAGAAACTAACTTTGTTAGAAATCTTAGATATAGGAGAATGTCCCATAAAAATTTCAGAATTAGATAAGGTTTCATTTGCTCCCAGTGATCCAAGAAAGTTGCCCTACATTCCAACCGGACTAGAACAAGGTAGTTCAGGAAGGTCAGAATTCGGGGCTTATAACTCGAGCCCTACTAAGTCAAATGGAGTGAAATTTTTTGTGAATAAAACTTTGCCCTGTTAGCTCTAATATGAGAGCAATTTCATATGATTTGAATCCGTTTTCTATTTTTAGTGGATTTTTACTTTTAAGTGTGTAATTACGCCAACCACAGGCGTGCCAGATAAAACCTAAATAACTTGAGCTATGCTTATCAAAATTAGATGGGACTAAAGAGGTTAGAAAATAGACACATAGCACTTCAACATACCAAATTTTAGGTCTAAATAAGCTAAAATGTATTTAGGGCTTCATTTCTAAAAATCGGGCAGAATTGATATAATGAGCAGAATTGAATATAAGGGTCTAATCCCTACATGATTGATATTAATATGATATATAAGGGTTCAATCCCTACATGATTGACATTATTGTGATATGTTTGCTGCTCTACATTGAACTTTTGCCTGATTGGTTTTACTGGTAGCCTGACACTATTCATGGGGAAGTGGATCTGATCCGTTATGCTGTCGGATTTTCGGCAGAATTGTAAGAAGGTTATAAGCATTTATATGTTATGAATATGTATGTGGAAATCATGTATGCAAGAATATGTGAAAGTAAATGATGAACCGTATGTATGAATGCACTCAGTATGATTATGTACGAGAATGAAAGGATATAAATATATTAAATGTGGATCCCCTCACCTAGAGGCAGTTGCACTTTGAATCCTTCCCCGTGAAGGCAGTTAAAAGATATAATGAAGGCCCCATATTCCTAAGGAATGTGACATGGCGATCATGCTCTGATGGGGTATGACATGGCGATCATACTCTGGAATGTGGCATGATGATCCCACACTCTAAGGAATGTGACATGGCGATCACATTTTGATGGAGTATGACATGACGATCATACTCTGGGACGTGGCAGGAAGAACAGTTTCCTAAGGAATGTGACGTGACGATCACATCCCAATGGAGTATGACATGGCGATCATACTCTGGAATATATGTGATAAGTAACCCTCGCTCACATGAGGCATGGCATGACCCAGCTAGTGTGAGTATAGGGGTAGGGTTTATATGAGGCATGGCATGACCCAGCTAGTGTAAGCAATGAAAAGGTATGGTGGCAACATCCATGAGATAAACTCATTACATAGCAAAGAAAGTTAAAGAAAGGCATCAGTGCATTTGCATGAATTCAAAAAATGAGAATTTGCATAATGACATCCCATATTTTATCGATGCTGAAGCTATTCTATCTACGTATGCTGTGATTATTCTCTAAAATGAAATATTGTCAATGTGACCCAAGTGCGTAAATAAAATGAACTCTGCTTCGGACAATATGATTTTAAACCATAAAATTAAACAGTTTGTATAACATGTTCACATTTTTCATAATAAACTAAAGCCGCTGAAGATAATAACGATGACACTACTTGTGATAGTTTAGAGAATCCTACTGAGAATTTATAATTCTCACTCCTATTTTCCGTGTTATCTCCAGATAGCTCAAAAGATTTCGAAGACGGCTGAAGTTGCTGTGAAATAAGGTCCGGCAGTACTTGATAACAACTCTTGAGTGTAGTGCTATGACTTAAGCATAGTACTATACTTGCGAGGGTGTTACAAAAACTTGAGAAAATCTTTCATGCTCTTCCTGAACTAAAGTTTCTATCTTTAGTTAAATATGTTCTTGTTCTTCTTCAAGTGCTCTGGATGTTTTTACTTTTGGAAAAATATGTTCGTGTTCTTTTTCAAGTGTTCTTGATGTTTCTACTTGTGGAAAAATATGTTCATGTTATTATTCTTGAATGTTCTTGATGTTCTTGGTGATATTTTGCTTAAAGTTGTTCTTTTTCTGATGATGAGTTTATGACTAGAAAAGTTTCATCTTTACATGCTTTTCATGATTTGATAAGATTATGAACATCCTAAAAGCTTAAAGCTTTAAAAATTTTGCTTCTTAATGCATAAAATGTGGTGCAAGTTTGGTGCCTTCATAAAAGTCTTATTTTGTTTTGTTTTGAGGATAAGACTACATGTAAAAGTTTAAGTTTTTTGGAATATTAAGCCGTTTTGAGTTATAAAAATGGTATTTTGTCACTTTATGTTGTAAGATTGATTTTTGGATATAAATCCTTTCATAAAGTTTTAAACTTTAATCAAGAAGGTGACTTTAAGGCATGAAGTTATAAGCTTGCATACTAAGTCTTGTAAATGTGGAATCTTGAGATGAATATATTAGCAAAGTTCCAAGCTTTAAACAAAAATAGCACTTTTGAGTCATAAAAGTTTAGCTTTTATAAAGAACAAGACTTTTTAGTTCAAAAGCTAGTATCTTGTATCATTATTTCATAAAGTTTAATCCTTAAGATAGGAATATAATTTTAGAGGCACTTACATTCATAAAGAATAAAACTTTATGACTACTTTAGAAAAAATGATAACTTTTATAATACTTATGATAAAACCTTGTTATGTTAATAATAAAAGCTTGAAACTTCACAACTTGGATAAGTTAAAAATCACCCTTGGTGATTAGTGAATATGGTGTTGTTGGGTTCATAAGTGTGGTTATCCGTTGTCATGACCCAAGGATTAGAGGGATCTCAAACTCTTTGGGAACAGAAGTATGATTAGGGCCTCTAAGCATGCCATGAACCTAGGAATCACTAAGTGCACTATCTCAAGGTAAGGAAACAATCACTTAGCTTAATTAATTTGAACAAGTGATCCATAAGACATGAACTCAAGTAAATAATAATTTTATATGAGAATTAAGTAACTAAAAGACTACATACATATATTTTAACCATGTGATTCTCTCATGGGTAATCACGAGAACTCATATGATGACTCATAAGATTCTTTACAAGAACAATACAACTATAAACCCCCTCTAGGGTATGAATATATGATTCCACTCGGCATGATGAATGACAAGTTTGATTGAGCTTTATCTCATGATTGAATGATTAGTGTGATGATATGATATAGATGTGATGGACTATTGGTTGAAAGTTTATGATAGACATTTTTGGGGAAGCTCCGGTCTAGCCATTATGCTGCCAGATTTCCGTCAAAATTATGGACTTAGTCTTGCCATTGGATATGTCTAGTCAAAGAGGTACTATGCATGTAAAGTATAAGAAAAGAATAATGGGACATGACCGTTTAATCACTTCGATAAGGGAAGTGAGAGATGGTGGTCTTCAAAGACTCAAGAAACCTCTATGATGGAGGCAAGGGTGATATGGAGGACCCTCCAACCTAGGGGTAGCCAATATCGGCTTAGTCTGATTTAGTTTAGTACTACATGACAACGCTCATGGAATGAGCTCATGTCCAAAAGTAGTCTATTTGAAAGGAAAAGTAAAGAATGTTAAGCACGTGATAAAAATGAAAGTAATGTCAAAAGTATAACCATGGTTAGGTCTATAATGATGCATGTCTTTGCATGTATTTATATTGTCCATTTACATTATGAATGTTTATTCCATGTTTTAGTATGTATGTTTAGTTATGATGATGTAGTTATGATGTTAAGTTTAAAAGCAACTCGCATCGGGGCTTAAGTTTTCAGAATCATTAAAAATTGAACTTATATCTGTCCATTGCTTTTATAATGAAATCCAAAGTGGCTAGGACGATGACAATGACATAGTGTTTGTTTAATCGTGATCCTACTAAGAAATCTAGTATTTTTCACTCCTATGTTTCCGTGTCATCTTCAGTGGATGTTGTTGTCGGGCACGGTGGTGATCTTCATTGAGTTCCTAGTATGGTGTTGGTGCTTCGACCAGGTGCTGAATGCCTCAGTGATGTCTGTGAGTGCAGCGATGAAGGCCTACATCTTCCATGATCGTCCGTTTTGGACTCTAGTGATGAGCCCATTTTTCTGACCACATCAGTATTTGGCGAGGTTACCTTGGATGATATCTGTCCTTACTTTCAGCTGCTGAGGTACCCTACTGACGATGAGACCGACTCGGATACCCGTCTGACTCCTACTGCTTCATTGGATTCCAATTCTTCGGAGCCTTCCCATCCGAACTATCATATGGAGACTGACTCATTTGAGCCCTCCTATCTATTTGTGATATGTCTGATGTCTGACTCATCCTCTTCTTCAGTAGCTCCTCGTCACACTCCACCCCCGGTTCACGGTCGCGGGTTCATTCGTACTCGTGCCATGCCTCGAGGGCATAGGCGTAGGTGTGCTCGAGGAGGGGGACGTCGTGATGTTACTCCCGATGGATTCGGGAATGGTTTCATCCCGGCCTGATGAGTGATGTGGTGATCGCATGCGAAGCCAAGTACGAGGATAGCCTTTTTTGGTCGTAGGTATAGGGTTAACATCTTATTGTATGGCATGCTTGGGCAGTAAGGATTTCTGATGTATTTTCTTTTATCGTGTATTTGGTAGGTTTTATATGTAGGGCCGACAGTAGGTATCAAACCCATCATTATCTATATGTATGATTTTTGAGCATTATATAAGCTATGAATGGCTGTAGAATGAATGTTATGTGTAACGTTCAAAAAAAATTTTACCCTTTTTTTTTTAAACAAGTTATTCGGTTTTATCGAATAATTATGATTAATTAGGATTCTAATTGGTATTCACTTTAATCTAATTAAGCGTGATCTAGAAGGATTAAAATTTAGGAAAATAAATTAGAAACATAGGAAACCTCATAGAATTTTTCAAAAACTGATTTACCGATTTAAGAGAAATTAGTAAGATTTCGGTATTTTAAACTGTCAGAATCAGACTAATAGAAATTATACTGTGAGAACCCTTAGATGGATGGCCAAGATTCAGTCAAATTACCTATGCAAATGGTGCAATCTCAGCCCTCCATATGGGCTACCAAGTCAAGTTGAATGACCAAACAAATCCACCAATCATATAGACTTGCTTCAAAAGTCTATGATTGATTCCCTCTTTCTCCCTGGAGCCATTCAGCCATCTAAAGGGGCAGACCTCTCTTAATTTCTCTTCCATTCACACTCGTCTTTACTTTATCTTCATCACCTCTTCAACTCTCATCAAAAGTTTCTTCAATCCAAGACACCAATTCAACAAGATTTCACCTTAGAAAGGTAGGAATCCAAGTATTCTTCTTGTCTTCCTTGATTTGGGGTTGTGTAGGGATTCTATTTTTCTCATGGTGCTGATGTAATTTGGAGTGATAATGATGGATTATGGTTGATTTTGCATGTATGTTATGTTTAGAATTGAAATTAGAATGAAAGAACTTGAAGATAGAATGAATCAAGGAGCTGTTGGGTGAAAACCCTACAGCATCCATTCATCCATCTTGTACAGACAAAAATCTAGCCATCAAAACTTAATGAATCTATTTTCATATGAAACTAGACATCTAGGGCTTTCCAACCATATAAAATATAAGGCATAGGATTAGTATAGAATTAGTTATAAATTTTTGAAGTTTGACTTAGAATCCTAGATTCCTATATGGGCAATGAGAGTTGAAAGGGGCGTAACTCACCCTACACAACTCTAAATTGAGTGAAACTAATAATGTTTGAAAGCTAATATATAATGGAACATCCCATACAAAATTTAGAGCCAGATTCATTGCCAATTATTCCCAGCACATCAATGAATTTACCTTAAGTTCAACCAGGGCTAGAGCAGGGTAGTCTAGTAGGGTCAAGTTATGGGGCTTATATCTGAAAATATACTCATGCAAATGATATGCAACTTCTTTCTTGGAAATTTTTTTTGTTAGCTTTAATTTTTTATAAATTTCATATAATTTCACCTGGATTTCTATTTTTAATGGATTTTCACTTATAAGGGTGCATTTTTGGCTAAGTACAGGGCAGTCTGAGCTAAAATACTAATAACTTGAGCTATTTAAATCAAAATGAGATGGGACCAAAAGGGTTGAAAACTAGACACATAGAGCTATAAAAATATCCAAAATTTAGGTTTAAATGAGTTGAATAGGAGTACAAGTGGATTTTACAAAATTCGGGCAAAAGAGGATAGAGTATGATATTTTTATTGATTTTAAATGATATTTCTATTGATTTTGACATACCATATGATTAATAATGTTATTGTGACTTGCTATTTTATATTGAACTGCATACTTAATTGATTTTATTGGTAGCCTAGCACTATTCACGGGGAAATGGACTCGATCCGTTATGCTGCCGAAAATTCGGCAAAGAATTCATATGTTATGTGAGTTATGGTTGCATGAACACAAGACTATTGAAAAGAATAAGGTTAGTTGTGCATGACATTCATGAAGATTACAAAGGTTTCCATATTACATGGGCCAGCCCTTGAATAAGTTTAAGGGAAATAGATTAGTAGGAAAGTCGGGGAAAGTAAACCCTGATTACAGATATGAACAAGCTCGATCCTGAAAAGCAGACTATTACCTACAAGTATATGGCCAATGACTCCCAGAGGACCAAGAATAGAAAATATAAATTATATAATGCAAAAGCCTTCAAAGATTAGATGCATTTTTCAGTTAGTATATTTATATGCACTGTATGATGATTCTTAATTGATTTTTATAGTTGCCTATTTATTTCTCATGATATGTTACTGTTTATTTACAATTACTATCTTTGTTATATTCGCATATCTGTTTAACTATATTTTCATTACTTTAATTTAAAATTTAGTTTGTTTCGATTCATATTTTCATGACATGAGTTTTAAGTTGAATATTACCATCATGTTGTACTATTTAGAATTAAGAAAAACTGAAATAACTAGGAATGACGGTGATGACAGATATGTATAGAATTAGGATTCCTACTAAGAAATTTTTATTTCTCACCCTACTGCATGTTTCCGCCTCATTCTCAGATGATGGAGAATGTGGCGATAGGAGTCCTATTCATTAAGTTCCTGGACTTGCACTTCCATCTAGATCCTATGCTGGACTCTGTATATATTGCCAGTAGCTGTTATTTTCGTTTGTACTTCTTCTTCGGTAGAGACTTCATAGTTCCACTTCCTCACCCTCTTTTTGACCCTACTGTGCCCTACATCGCCATTCCCATATATGTGGCACATCCCTTTCCACCAGCAGTAGCAGCCACAGCCGCAACTCTTGCAATAACACCGATGGCGTCACCTCTGCAGGCTCCTTCTATCTCATTCTTTGAGGAAGAGGACCCCTCTGAGGTGGCGAGTTCATCATCATTATCCTCTGCACCCAGTGGCGGCTATACCCCAGCAGATGCTAGCATGGCTAATGGATTTCTTTCCTCGGAATCCACCTAGGAAGTGTACGTGTAGTAGCAGCAGGAGGTGTACAGAGTGGCCCTTTTTTGGCAGTTTGGGCCATGGGCAGATGGGTAAGGGTTAGGAGTTGTACATGAAATGTCCCATGGGGACCACATGGGGTTTTGTTTCATAGAGACAAGCCGGATTTATTTTGCATTAGCGGCCTCATTTTCTAGACCTTGTACTATTTATGAGTTTCCTTTTGTAAACTTTGAACACATATATCTATGTCCATATGTATGATGGAGTCAGATAGTTCTGTCTACTCCATAGATTCTTTTTTATTACATTTATTTTTTCTATTACAACATTAAGCCATCATTTGTTTTACTGCCAACGAAAATGAATAAATGAGTAGTTAACTCTATATGGGTAATTAACCATGAGTCCCAAAAAAAAAAATGAAATTTAATTAGTTAGTCACACGTAATCACTTATCAGATAATATATTATGACTTAAGCATAGTATTTTGTCTGGTAATGTGCTACATTTTTGGTATCAGAGCAGTTCATCCTAATATGGGCCTGAGGATTGGACTGACTATGCTTCACATATGCTCTATGTTTCTTAGATATTATCATGCATTGAGTCTTGTCCATATGGATAGGATGCATATGAGGGAATTGCCTAATCATATGCCGTTATTTACTAGCACACTGGACTTAGTATTGAGCTTGATCAACTCAATCACTCTTGTTTTATGTGTTCAGAACTTGATGGCTTTCAAAAGGCGGGGTAAGCCACGAATGGATTTAGCTCAGGAGGAATCTACCGAATTCATGGATACGATGCGGGAGATGGCATATGCCATGAGAGAACAAGCGGCTGCTACAACTCAGATGACGGACCAACTAGGTAGGCAGCCTGAGGTTGGTCATGGAGGGAATTCTAATGGTCCAGGAGTGGACCTAGAATATCTTAAATTTGCCAAGTTCTGAAAAGCTAACCTGCCCAACTTCAAAGGAGCCTTCGACCCAAATAAGGCAGATGAGTAGGTTAAAGCTATGGAGAAAGTGATACGTGCTCCGGAGGACAAATTGGACGTTCCAGCACTAAAGGGCAAGATGGGAATTTCAGCATGCCCGTGGGACCTATCACAAGGGCAAGAGCAAAGATGCTGAAGGAAAGCTTTGGGAACTTGGCTAAAGCAATTGTGGAAGACATGTATCAAGAATGGGCCAAGAAGATGCCAACACATACTAACGGACAACCCAAAATCTTGTTATTTGCTGCTAATTGGGCTTAGAAGCTTATACTAGCCATGTTGGGCCATTATCCTATTTTGGTCTTGTTTAGTTTAGTTAGTTTAAGTATTTAGGACATCTAAACTTTTAGTTAGTTTATTTAGCCCATATTTTATGTTTTATGTTTTATCCAGCCCAATTCATATTATTTAGCATTAGAACACTTCTTATTGGGCTTGGGCTTAGTTTAAGTGTTTAACCTAGTGTAAAAGGTTATAAATACCTCAATGAACACATTGTTTATCAGTTTTTGATTAATTGAAATTTTGTTTGTTTTCTTTCAAGAAAATAGTGGTTTTGTGTGCAAGTAAGGTGAGTGATTTGCTTTGATTGTTGCATCAAGAAATTGAGAGAATTCATCCTAAGGTAAATTCCTTGCGAGATTCAATCAATTTCTGTTCTATCTTTTCCCTGTTATCTACGTTTCCAAGGACAGGTTTCTTGGGGATTTAGTAGGGAGGGTCTTTATTCTACGTCTTATTTTTCTATCAAAGTGTGTGCCTGGGGTTTCTGGATCTTTATATCCACGGGGCTCCTTTCATCATTTGGTATTCAGAGCAAGGTCTAGATAAATTCCTATTTATCTATCTGTCTTTTACGTTTATCTTTTGTCTTCTTTCCTTGTCTGTTTGCATTCTTGTTTTTGTGTCTATCCTTTTGTGTTGCAGTCATATCTTTGTTCTATCTTTGTGTTTCTCCTGTTTTGCTTTCAATCTTTGTTGCTAGTTCATATTTGAAAAAAAAAAAAGAAGGTGCAGAAAAAAAATGAAAAAAAAAGAAGAAAAGAAAAGAGAAGTTAACAAAAAAAAGGAAAGGAAAAGAAGGACGAAAAAAAAAAAAGAGAAGAAGGAGGGGAAGTTAGAAAAGATTGAAAGGATTATACTCAGATTTAGTTTTGATTCACATCAGATTACATTATCCTTTGTTTCAAATTCAAAAAGATTGTGTTTAGATTCAATTTTAATTCAAATCAGATTACATATCTTGTCTTTCCTTGGAATTTAAATTTTGTTTTTTAAATTTGATTTACATCAGATTTGGTTGATTTACACCAGATTTTGTGTTATCTTGAGTTCCTTGGAGTCTAAGTAATCCTTAGTTGTGTGTCTTTTGCATTTTTTTTCCTTGCAAATTAAGTAATCCATTCTGAGTCTTCAACTTGAGTTTCTCTTGATCCTTGTCATCAAATTCTGATCGTAATATTACTTGTGGATTTGCCTTACTTGATTTCATTTAATTTCTAAAGTGCAACATTCTAAAGTGATCAAGAGTGGTAAAAGGCAAGAGTGGTGAGCACAAAAGAGGTTAAAAGCCAAGAATTGAGTGAAAACACAAGTGTACCCAATTTTGAGTGCAAACACATGAGAGAGTGCTTGTGAGGTCCTTTTCTTTTATTAATATTTTGCAGGTTGTTCAATGGCTAACAACTCAAGGAAGGAAGGAAAAGAAAATTATGAAGAGGAACCTGGTATAATACTTGACATGAAGCTCATGTACCAAGCTTTCACTAGTCAATTTCAGAAGTTGAATAGTAGACTTGATGAGATGGATGAGTGGAGAAAGGAGATGACACAAAGCATGTCCAGAGGTAGTAGACGGGTTGATCTGAGGAATCGACGCCACCATGATTCCAGCCATGAGCTATCTGGGGAGGAGTTTGATGAAGTTGATTCAGCCAAAAATAGGAGAACTAGAAACAGAGCTTGGGATAGCAACATTAATGCTATCAAGATGCAGATACCACCATTCAAGGGTAGGAATGATGCTGAAGCTTACATAGAGTGGGAAAGAAAGGTGGAGATGATTTTTGCTTGTCATAATTAGTCTGAAGAGAAGAAGGTCAGATCGGCTGCTGTGGAATTTTCTGATTATGCTCTAATTTGGTGGGATGAGCTAGTTAAGTCTAGAAGGAGGAATAGGGAATACCCCATAGAAACTTGGGATGAGATGAAGAGGATAATAAAGAAGAGATTTGTTCCTTCCCACTACTATAGGGAAGTGCATCAAAAATTGCATAGGCTCATTCAAGGCTCCAAGTCAGTAGAAGATTACCACGAGGAGATGGAAATGCTCATGATTAAAGCCAACATTGAGGAGGACATGGAAGTAACTATGGCTCGGTTTATAGGTGGTTTAAACAAGGAGATTGCAGATGTGGTAGAATTACACCATTATGTGGAGATGGAGGATTTGGTTAGCATGTCAATGAAGGTGGAGAAACAACAAAATCAAAGTAGGGCAGCTAAGGCATTTTCGAATTCCAACTCGAAGTGGGGTTCAAAATGGTCTAAGTATGAGGACACAAAGAAGAATAAGGACTCAAATCCCAAGGAGAAAGGACTGGACATAGCCAAGAAGAATGGTACTTCTAATTCATCTTCTTCTACTGCTACTTCTAGACATAGAGATGTTAAATGCTTCAAGTGCCACGGCTTGGGCCATTATGCATCTAATTGCCCGAACAAGAGAACAATGGTCATTAGGGGAGGTGAAGTTGCATTTGAATCTGATGATGATGGTAAGTCTGATGGTAGTGATGATATGCCACCATTAGAGGACTGTTCTGATAATGATGAGAATGTTGAATATGCTGTGCATGGTGAGTCTCTTGTTGCTAGACGTGCTTTGAACATGCAAGTTAAGGAGGATAGCCTAGAGCAAAGAGAGAACATCTTTCACACTAGATGTTTGGTTGGTGGAAAAGTGTGCAGTTTGATTGTTGATGGTGGAAGTTGCACCAATGTTGCTAGTACCACCTTAGTGGAGAAGTTGGGATTGAAGCATGATAAGCATCCTAATCCATATAGGTTGCAATGGTTGAATAATAGTGGGGAAGTGAAAGTTACTAGACAAGTTGTGGTTGCATTCTCCATTGGGAAGTATAGTGATGAAGTAATGTGTGATGTAGTACCCATGCAGGCTAGTCATTTATTGTTGGGGAGACCATGGCAATTTGATAGGCGTGTGCTACATGATGGGTACAAGAATAGGTATTCCTTTGAGTATAATGGCCATAAGATCACTCTTGCACCATTATCGCCCAAGGAGGTGTATCTTGATCAAATGAAGCTTCAACAAACTTGTATGGGGAATTTGGGAAGTGAGGAAAAAGAAAAAGAGAAAAAAGGCCATGAGAGAAAAGAATAAAGAACAAGGCCCAATGGTGAGAGAAAATAAAGAAAAGAACGAGAAAGGTGAGAAAAATACAAAGAAAGAAAAGAGTGAAAAGAAAGAGAAGAGTGAGAAAAATGAAGAGAGTGAGAGGAAATGTTTTTATGCAAAAAAAAGAGATTTGAAAAGTGTTTTGTTAGGCAAGTGAGCTTTGATTATGATTCGATTTAAGGAGGTTTTACTCTATGAAACTGAACTTAACCCAAATTTGCCTAGTTGTTTTCTTTCTTTGTTGCAGGAGTTTGAAGATGTGTTCCCTAGTGAGGTGCCAAGTGGATTATCACCATTGTGAGGGATTGAGCACTAAATTGACTTTGTACCTAGAGCTAATATTCCAAATAGACCAGCCTATAGAAGTAATCCTGAGGAGACAAAGGAGCTTCAAAGGCAAGTGGATGATTTGCTGGCTAAAGGGTATGTGAAGGAAAGCATGAGTCCATATACTGTTCCAGTTTTGTTGGTTCCAAAGAAAGATGGCACGTGGAGGATGTGTGTGGATTGCCTTGCAGTCAACAAGATAACGGTAAAGTATCGCTATCCTATTCCTAGGTTAGATGACATGCTTGGTGAGTTAAATGGTGCATGCATATTCACTAAAATTGATTTGAAAAGTGGATATCACCAAATTAGAATGAAACCAGGGGATGAATGGAAGACTGCATTTAAAACAAAATATGGTCTTTATGAGTGGTTGGTTATGCCCTTTGGATTAACTAATGCACCTAGTACTTTCATGCGCTTAATGAACCATGTTTTGAGGGATTTCTTGGGGAAGTTTGTGGTTGTTTATTTTGATGATATCTTAATTTATAGCAATTGTTTGGATGAACACATATTGCATGTTAAGGCTGTTTTAGAAGTTCTTAGGAAGGAGAAGTTGTATGCCAACCTTAGGAAGTGCACATTTTGCATTGATAGAGTTGTGTTTCTTGGTTTTGTTGTGAGTGCACATGGTATTGAGGTTGATGAGGAGAAGGTGAAGGCTATTCAAGAATGGCCAACGCCTAAGAGTGTTTCTGAGGTAAGGAGTTTTCATGGTTTAGCTGGGTTTTATAGGATATTTGTGAAAAATTTCTCTACCATTGCTGCTCCTTTAACTGAAATTGTTAAAAAGGATGCTGGGTTTAAATGGGGATAGGAACAAGAACTTGCTTTTAACACTTTGAAAGAAAAATTATGTTCTGCTCCTATTCTTGTTTTGCCTGATTTTGATAAGACTTTTGAAGTAGAATGTGATGCTTCTGGGATTGGTATAGGTGCTATTTTGATGCAGGAAAAATGTCCCAATGCATTCTTCAGTGAGAAGTTGAATGGAGCTCAACTCAAGTATTCTACCTATGACAAAGAGCTATATGCCTTGGTTCGAGCTTTGGATGTTTGGCAACATTATTTGTTGCCCAAAGAGTTCGTGATTCACACTGATCATGAGTCTTTGAAGCACCTAAAAAGTCAATGTAAGTTGAACAAAAGACATGCCAAATGGGTAAAATTCATTGAGACCTTTCCATATGTGATTGCTTATAAGCAAGGAAAAGAGAATGTAGTTGCTGATGCTTTATCTAGGAGATATGCTTTAATCACTACACTTTCTTCTAAGTTGTTAGGATTTGAGCACTTGAAAAATTTTTATGCAACTGACTCTGATTTTGCTAATATATATGCTGCATGTGGAAAGGGTGCATTTAACAAGTTCTATAGGTATGAAGGTTTTCTGTTTCGTGGCAATAGAATTTGTGTACCTATTTGCTCAACTAGAGAATTGCTTGTTAGGGAATCACATTGTGGTGGATTGATGGGTCATTTTGGTGTGCATAAGACTTTGGATGTGTTGTCTGAACATTTTTATTGGCCTCACATGCGAAAAGATGTTGAGAGAATTTGTGCTAGATGCATTGCATGTAAACAGGCTAAATCTAAGTCTATGCCACATGGTTTGTATACGCCCTTACCTATTCCTACTCATCCTTGGATTGACATATCCATGGATTTTGTGCTTGGATTGCCTAGAACTAGGAAGGGTAGAGATAGCATTTTTGTTGTAGTGGACAGATTTAGTAAAATGGCTCACTTTATTGCATGCCATAAAATTGATGATGCAACAAATATTGCTGATTTGTTCTTTAGAGAAGTTGTGCGTTTGCATGGTGTCCCTAGAACCATTGTTTCTGACTGTGATGTGAAGTTTTTGAGTCATTTTTGGAAAGTGTTGTGGGGTAAGTTGGGAACAAAATTGCTTTATTCTACTACTTGTCACCCACAAACTGATGGTCAAACTCGAGTAGTGTATAGAACTTTAGGGACTTTATTGCGTGCAATTGTTGGTAAGAATTTGAAAACTTGGGAAGATTGTTTGCCTTTTATTGAGTTTGCTTATAATAGGACTATACATTCTTCTACAGGTTTTTCTCCATTTGAGCTTGTGTATGGTTTTAATCCTTTAACTGTTTTGGATTTAATGCCTTTGCCTTTGAGTGATATTGTTAGTTTAGATGGTGAAGGCAAGGCTGAAAGGGTTAAAGAGATGCACATGAAGGCACATGAGATGATTGAGAAGAGAAGCAGGTTGACAGCCCAAAGAGTGAATAAGGGCCATAAACAAATTGTGTTTGAACCTGGTGATTGGGTTTAGGTTCATTTGAGAAAGGAGAGGTTTCCTACTCAAAGGAAATCCAAGTTCGATGCTAGGGGAGATGGTCCATTCCAAGTGCTAGAGAGGATCAATGACAATGCATATAAGATTGACCTACCAGGTGAGTACAATGTTTCAGCTACTTTTAATGTTTCTGACCTTTCTCCTTTTGACATGGATGTAGATTCGAGGATGAATCTTTTTGAGGAGGGAGGGAATGATACATGCTCCGGAGGACAAATTGGACGTTCCAGCACTAAAGGGCAAGATGGGAATTTCAACATGCCCGTGGGACCTATCACAAGGGCAAGAGCAAAGATGCTGAAGGAAAGCTTTGGGAACTTGGCTAAATCAATTGTGGAAGACATGTATCAAGAATGGGCTAAGAAGATGCCAACACATACTAATGGACAACCCAAGATCTTGTTATTTGCTGCTAATTGGGCTTAGAAGCTTATACCGGCCATGTTGGGCCATTATCCTATTTTGGTCTTGTTTAGTTTAGTTAGTTTAAGTATTTAGGATATCTAAACTTTTAGTTATTTTATTTAGCCCATATTTTATGTTTTATGTTTTATCCAGCCCAATTCATATTATTTAGCATTAGAACACTTCTTATTGGGCTTGGGTTTAGTTTAAGTGTTTAACCTAGTGTAAGAGGTTATAAATACCTCAAGGAACACATTGTTTATCAGTTTTTGATTAATTGAAATTCTGTTTTGTTTTCTTTCAAGAAAACAGTGGTTTTATGTGCAAGTGAGGTGAGTGATTTGCTTTGCTTGTTGCATCAAGAAATTGAGAGAATTCATCCTAAGGTAAATTCCTTGCGAGATTCAATCAATTTCTGTTCTATCTTTTCCCTGTTGTCTACGTTTCCAAGGACAGGTTTCTTGGGGGTTTAGTAGGGAGGGTCTTTATTCTACATCTTGTTTTTCTATCAAAGTGTGTGCCTGGGGTTTCTGGATCTTTATATCCACGGGGCTCCTTTCATTAGAAAGTCTTCTCCATTTTAGACTGCATAGATCATCAAAAGGTGACCTTTTCCACCTATATGCTGGAAGCAGAGGTAGAGTTCTAGTGGAATGGTGCACAGTAGTTATTGGAAGGATCCCAAACAGAGATTACTTGGGACATATTCAATAATGTGTTCTATCACAAATACTTCCTTCCCTCTATCCGCAATGCTAAGGAGCTGGAGTTTATGCACCTCCGCTAAGGGAATAGTAGCATATCAGAGTATATTGCTAAATTTGAGGAATTGTGTAAATTTTCTACAATCTATCAACGGACCCTGATGAGGTTTGGAAATGCATGAAATTTGAGGGTGGACTGTGAGAAGATATCTTTACCACCATAGGGCCGATGGAGATTCGGGATTTTCCCACTTTAGTTAATAAGTGCTGATTAGTGGAGGAATGTAATAGGAAGTTAACGCTGCTAGATCAGCTGGCAGCAACTTCAAGAAAGGATTGGCACTGCAAGGCCCAAGGTTTAAACTCAACTTTCAGCTGTGGAAAAAGTTTCAACCAACAGGTAATAAGGGCAATCAACCCCAGAAGTATTTTGGGAACCAGACTTATAGCCAATGTGGCAAGAATCATGGCAACTGCCCATGCCTAGCAGGTCAGAATGTCTGTTTTGGATGTGGCAAGCCAGGCCACAAGATCTATGAATGCTCAGCTAAGAACCCTCAGCCAACTCCTAGGCCATAATGCCATGGAAAAATTTTCACTATGAATGCACAGGAAGTTGACAAGTCAGAAGATTTGATTTAGGGTACATGCGAAGTGAATGGTAAGACCTTGACTATTTTGTACGATTCAGTTGCCTCACACTCTTTTATTTCCTATGATTGCATGTCAGCTTTACAATTGCCTTTTTCTGAATTACCCTATGACTTGCTAGTTTCTACTCCTACATGTGAGCCCGTTAAGACCAATCATGTTTGTATGAACGTCCCTTGTCAGATAGGAGGTCGAACTTTTCAGCTAATTTAATTTGTCTTCCGTTGTCCGGACTTGACATTATTTTGGGTATGGATTGGCTCTCTGCTAACTGAGCCCTGTTAAATTACTTTGATAAATCCATTGTGCTTCCCTCTGCTTCACCTTCTAAATTATTAATCCCTGCAAACCTTTATTTAAGCTCTTTAGCAATACACCACTATAGGAATAGGGGTCAAGGGTACATTCTGTTATCAACCAATGTAACAGAGGTTGATCAAAAGCTAGATGATATTCCAGTTGTTAGAGAATATCCCGATGTTTTCCCTCAGGATATCCCTGATTTTCCTCCCAAAAGGGAAATTGAGTTCACTATTAAACTGGTACTAGGAGCAAGACTGATATCTATAGCGCTATACCGAATGTCACCCTTGGAGTTGACCGAACTTAAAAAGCAGATTGAAGATCTTCTGGAAAAGAAATTTATTAGGCCAAGTGCATCGCCATGGGGAGCACCAACCCTGTTAGTTAAGAAGAAAGATGGATGCATGCGACTGTGTATAGATTATAAGCAATTGAATAAGGTGACGATCAAGAATAAGTATCCATTGCCAAGGATTGATGATCTCACTTTAGTTAATAAGTTACAATTGGTGGAGGAATGTAATAGGAAGTTAACGCTGCTAGATCAGCTGGCTGCAACTTCAATAAAGGATTGGCACTGCAGGGCCCAAGGTTTAAACTCAACTTTTAGCCGCAGAAAAAGTTTCAACCAACACGCAATAAGGGCAATCAACCCTAGAAGTATTTTGGGAACCAGACTTACAGCCAATGTGGCAAGAATCATGGCAACTGCCCATGCCTAGCAGGTTAGAATGTCTGTTTTGGATATGGCAAGCCAGGCCACAAGATCTATAAATGCTCAGCTAAGAACCCTCAGCTGACTCCTAGGCCGTAACGCCATGGAAAAATTTTCACTATGAATGCACAGGAAGTTGACAAGTCAGAAGATTTGATTCAGGATACATGCGAAGTGAATGGTAAGACCTTGACTATTTTGTACGATTTAGTTGCCTCACACTCTTTTATTTCCTATGATTGCATGTCAGCTTTACAATTGCCTATTTCTGAATTGTCCTATGACTTGCTAGTTTCTACTCCTACATGTGAGCCCGTTAAGACCAATCATGTTTGTATGAACGTCCCCTGTCAGATAGGAGGTCGAACTTTTTCAGCTAATTTAATTTGTCTTACCTTGTCCAGACTTGACATTATTGTGGGTACGGATTGGCTCTTTGCTAACTGAGCCCTGTTAAATTGCTTTGATGAATCCATTGTGCTTCCCTCTGCTTCACCTTCTAAATTATTAATCCCTGTAAACCTTTATTTAAGCTCTTTAGCAATACACCACTATGGGAATAGGGGTCAAGGGTACATGCTGTTATCAACTAATGTAACAGAGGTTGATCAAAAGCTAGATGATATTCCAGTTGTTAGAGAATATCCCGATGTGTTCCCTAAGGATATCCCTGATTTTCCTCCCAAAAGGGAAATTGAGTTCGCTATTGAACTGGTACTAGGAGCAGGGCTGATATCTATAGCGCTATACCGGATGTCACCCTTGGAGCTGACCGAACTTAAAAAGCAGATTGAAGATCTTCTAGAAAAGAAATTTATTAAGCCAAGTGCATCGCCATGGGGAGCCCCAGTCCTGTTAGTTAAGAAGAAAGATGGATGCATGCGACTATGTATAGATTATAAGCAATTGAATAAGGTGACAATCAAGAATAAGTATCCGTTGCCAAGGATTGATGATCTCACTTTAGTTAATAAGTTTCGATTGATGGAGGAATGTAATAGGAAGTTAACGATGCTAGATCAGCTGGCAATGTAACACCCTAATAAACCCATACTACGCTTAAGTCGTATTACGGCGTTTTATTAGTTGTTACTTATGCTCATGGAAAATTAAACTTCACTTGAAATTAAATTACGCGGAAAATACGTTAAGATTTTTTTTTTTTTTATACGTCATCGCTTTGAAAAGTAAAGCCTTGAGCGAGAAGATAGATAAAGAAAGAGCGTGTCGCATAAAATACATACCCAAATATCATAAGACAAGAGAAAGGTAAATAAATAGAAATTCACAAATACATTGCATTACTCACTGATCATTACATCCATATGAGTTCATAATATATATATATATATATATATATATATATATATATATATATATATATATATAAACATTACATCGAAGAAAGCTCATGGTCGTGCCATGACGATGTAGAGTGACGGTCGCGATGAGTCCCAAAATAGCTTCGTCTGGCATTCCATGTCGTACGTCCGCTCGTAGTGCGGTGGCTCCAAGCTCCACTCCATTGGATGTGCCAACAAAAATCTGGTGACGATGCGGAAAAGTAACTAGAGTGAGAAATAAGATTTCTCAGTAGGACTCGAACTTGACACGGAGGTGTCATCGTTATCGTCCCGGCCACTTCGGTTTTATTAATGAAAACAGTGAGCATTCATAAGGTTCAGTTCTTAGGTTTTCGAAAACATGGATATCCGAAGTGGATTCAATTTTAACATACTCTCTAATCATTTATATCATACCATACATGGGCATAAGTATAATCACATAAAACGTGCATGACTGTGCTATAAGCTTCTCTTAACTTTTTCTCTTTAAGGGTTTGGACCGAAGTCCCTTTTCCTTTCTTTTCTTAACTTGACTTATCTTAAGTCCTTTTTTTTTCACCCACTAAACATAAGTGGTAATGAGCTCATACCGTGGCTGTCGCCACCATAAAATTTCGGTACTTACACTAGCTGGGTCATGTCATGCCTTATGTAAGCCCTATCCCCTATACTCACACTAGCTGGGTCTTGCCATGCCTCATGTGAGTCGTGGGTGAGGGGAACTTACTTTGGGTCACCTTCCCTTTTGAAGGATCACACCCTTAGTTTACTTTCTCTTCTTATTAAAGCTTATGATGCAAAATATTTCTAAGTCCACAATTTCTACAAAATTTAGAAAGATAACGGCTGTAACCGAAGCTTCCCAAAATTTTGCCAAACAGAATACCAGTATCACAGCATCATATCATATCATCATATCATATCATCATCATCATATCATCATTATCATAACATCATTATCACATCATCATCATAACATCATGCTTGCAACATAAATATAGGCACATTCTCAAGCAAAGTTTTATGAGCTTAGCTTAGTAAATTTGGTGCAAGCTTTTAATTTAGGTTACCTCTTGGATGTCCTCTTTTAATTGTTGTAGGGCCAATTTTATCTAATATACTTTTTGATACTTTTTAAGTTGAGTTATGAAGGTTTTCTAATACTTAGTATAAGGGTATTAATGTCTTAAAACTTATTCTTAATTAACCTTTAACTTTTACCCTAACCAGTTTTACTTTTTATAGTGGGGCAGTAACTTCAAAAATTCACCATAATTTCATATTTTACTCTTTTATTTCAAATTTTAGCATGCTTACACTTCTCTGAGTCTATTTTTAAACAAAAGAAACCCCACTCAAAAATTCATTTTGTAGCTTGAGTTATACATATTTTATTCTGACTGTTCAGATTTGAAAGTTCATCTTGGGTTAGTGACTTTTAACATTTACTGTGAACTCCTCACAAGGAATCTGACAAAACTGTTTTGTGGGGGTGTTGCTCTATGTCTTAGCTTTCCAACAAACTTAGTCCCACTGAAAAATGTTATGTATAGCTTGAGTTATACACGTTTTATTACCTACTGCCCGGACAGAAACCCATCCAGGAACAGCAGACTTTAAAAATTCATATCTCTCTCATCTTAAGGCCAAATCTCGTATATTTATATGTATAAAAAGCTCTTTGAGTCTACTTTCACAGAAAATTAGTTTCATTGCATTTTGAGTTTTGTAGAAATAAATATACTGAACGCCTTACAGACTGCCAAAATTCCAGATTAACCCATTTTTAAGTTTTACATGACAAACTTGTGGGAATATTGCTATACCACTTTAAATCACCATTTTTATGTTTTATCTCATTACCATATCCAAAGTTTCAGTCACCAAATCAGTATTTTAACACAAAATAGAGCAAGATACATAAAACCATCAAGCCACATATTCTCATTTCAAGATAACATTTTTCAACAAGACAAAAAAACTCATAGAGCAGGAAATGGTCATGAGACCTTGAAGCAAGTCCTAAAACCACCTAGCTATGTAGAGCTTAGGAGTTCTAGAGCTTGAAGAATACATGAAAAAGAGTAGGTTAGAGTCACTACCAAATGACTTTTTCTTGGAAGCTTGGAAAATGAAGTGGTTGGAGATGGCCTCCTTCTTCTTGAGCTTGATATTGGAGATGGCTTTGTTTCTCCAAGGACCAAAAATGGTAGCCCTTGAAGGGATTGTGAGTGTGATGATAGGAGATGAGGGTGATGGTGGTAGAAAAGTGAGGACTTAGGGTAGGAAAACAAGAAGAACAAGAAGAAGAGTAGGAAGAACAAAGAGAGGTTTAGAGAAAGGTGAGAGCTTTGTGTGTATTCTTGAGAGAGGAAATGAAAAATGAATGGAGGAGAGAGGGAGGGCTGAAGGTGGCGCATAAGGAGGGAGGAAAGTGAGGTGACTTTTGCTTCTTACACAAGCTAAGGAGTGGGAAAAACCATGGGGCAAAAGGGAGTGTTGTGTTTCCTTTGAGTCTTGGTACTTGGGTAAAAGGCTTTGTGGTGTTTTTGTCAATTGGTTAAAAGCATGGGCTACCTTTGGATTGGCATTGGATGATTGTGATCACTCCAAGTGTCACAATCTTGATGAAGGAGAGTATAACTCTTGTCATGACTTAAGGGTTCTACTAACATGGACTCTTGATCTAATGGTGTATGATGAGAAGGCAATTGAATGGTTAGATGTGGCTCTTGCTTTGACTAAACTTTTAAACAATAATTAAAGGGAAGTTTCTACATCTTTATAATTTTTATACTTATCTAAATGTTAATTAATTAAATTGGTTTAATTATGCCATTAACACATTTTTATCGAAAGGGATTTTTCCTCGTTAATTATGTAAAGAAGATATGAGGGTTAATTTGATTAGGATGTGATACTTATGTGCTCTTAGTTAATTAGGCTAGATCACCTTGATTTTATGTTCTAATTCATGAATTAATAAGGATTGGGCAATTAGGCTTTTAAGTATAATCTTTAATACATTATGCTTCAATTGTTGAATTTTCTAATTAATCGTTGACTTGCACTTATCTTATTGACTTGCCTTTAATTTACTAAGCCCTTGCTCTCGAGATTAATCGATTAAATTTTCAATTAATTGTTAACCTCGCTAATTAGCCAGGATCACAGAGCTAATTAGCTTAGACAAAAATTGGGGATGTTACAGGCAACAACTTCAATAAAGGATTGGCACTACAGGGCCCAAGGTTTAAACTCAACTTTCAGCTGTAGAAAAAGTTTCAACCAACAGGTAATAAGGGCAATCAACCCCAGAAGTATTTTGGGAACCAGACTTATAGCCAATGTGGCAAGAATCATGGCAACTGCCCATGCCTAGCAGGTCAGAATGTTTATTTTGGATGTGGCAAGCCAGGCCACAAGATCTATGAATGCTCAGCTAAGAACCCTCAGCCGACTCCTAGGCCGTAACGCCATGGAAAAAATTTCACTATGAATGCACAGGCAGTTGACAAGTCAGAAGATTTGATTCAGGATACATGCGAAGTGAATGGTAAGGCCTTGACTATTTTGTACGTTTCAATTGCCTCACACTCTTTTATTTCCTATGATTGCATGTCAGCTTTACAATTGCCTGTTTTTGAATTATCCTATGACTTGCTACTTTCTACTCCTACATGTGAGCCCGTTAAGACCAATCATGTTTGTATGAAAGTCCCCTGTCAGATAGGAGGTCGAACTTTTTCTGCTAATTTAATTTGTCTTACCTTGTCCGGACTTGACATTATTGTGGGTATGGATTGGCTCTCTGCTAACTGAGCCCTATTAAATTGCTTTGATGAATCCATTGTGCTTCTCTCTGCTTCACCTTCCAAATTAGTAATCCCTGTAAACCTTTATTTAAGCTCTTTAGCAATACACCACTATGGGAATAGGAGTCAAGGGTACATTCTGTTATCAACCAATGTAACGGAGGTTGATCAAAAGCCAGATGATATTCCAGTTGTTAGGGAATATCCCGATGTGTTCCCTCAGGATATCCCTAATTTTCCTCCCAAAAGGGAAATTGAGTTCGCTATTGAACTAGTATTAGGAGCAGGGCTGATATCTATAGCGCTATACCGAATGTCACCCTTGGAGCTGATCGAACTTAAATAGCAGATTGAAGATCTTCTGGAAAAGAAATTTATTAGGCCAAGTGCATCGCCATGGGGAGCCCCAGTCCTGTTAGTTAAGAGGAAAGATGGATGCATGCGACTGTGTATAGATTATAAGCAATTGAATAAGGTGACAATCAAGAATAAGTATCCGTTGCCAAGGATTACTGATCTCATGGGTCAACTGCAAGGGGCAACTGTATTTTCAAAGATTGATCTATAGTTTGAATATCACCAGATTCAGGTTCAAGAAGAAGATATTTCGAAGACAGTGTTTTGGACTTGTTATGGACATTATGAATATATTGTGATGTCTTTTCAGGTTGATGGATGCGCCGGCAATATTTATGGATTATATGAATCAGATATTCCGACCATATCTTGACAAATTTGTGGTGGTATCCATTGACGACATATTTGTCTACTCAAAGACGGAGCAGGAGCACGCAGAATATTTGCCATTGGTTCTGCAAATTCTAAGAGAGAAGAAACTTGACGCCAAGTTATCCAAATGTGAATTTTGGATGAAAGAAGTAAAATTCCTTGGCCACGTGGTATCCCATAGGGGAATTTCTGTAGATCCCAGTAAGGTGGAAATAGTGTTAAACTGGGAACGGCCAACGATAGTTGTAGAAATCAGGAGTTTCCTAGGTCTGGCAAGATACTACAGGAGATTTGTCAAGAACTTCTCTCAGATAGCTTTGCCCTTAACAAAGTTAACCAGGAAGAATGCCCTATTCGAATGGATGCCCGAGTGCGAGCAAAGCTTCCAAAAATTAAAAGAAAAGTTAACGACAGCCCCAGTACTTATTCTACCGAATCCTCATGGACCGTTTGAAGTCTACTATGATGCTTCTAAGAAAGGATTAGGGTGCGTTTTAATGCAGCACAGGAACGTCGTCGCATATTCTTCCAGGCAATTGAAAACTCATGAAAGAAATTATCCAATGTAACATCTGAAAATTTTTAAAATGTCTCAATTTACGTTATTAATTGATTTATTCGATTTTATAACATAAGTAAGGTTAATTAGAAACCAATTAGACGTTAACTAGGAGTTAATTAAGTGTTAATTAGAGAAATTAGGATTATAAACAATTAGAATAGAAACATATAAAACCTCACAAAATTTTTCAAAATCGTTTTACCGATTTGAAGGAAATCAGTAGAATTTTGGTATTTTCAACTGTCAAAACCCGAACTAACCAAATTTAACCTACTAAACCCAACTTTGAGTGGCTAGAATTTAGCCACCTCCCTCATCAAAGTGGCACCACCTATGCCACAAAGAGTGAGTATGGTTGGCTCACTTATGAGCCACTTGACCTCTCCACCAATTAGAACCACTTTTTCCACCCACCACCTCTATATCAAATTCATATAATCCTTTCTTACTTCCTTCAAAATTTCAGCCTTCTTCTCTCCCTTACAGACCTCCCATCATTCCCTCTCATCTTCCTTCCTTTTCACTTCATTTCTCTTCCATTTTCAAGCTCCAAGCACCTCTAACATCAAAACTCTTCATCTAGTCAAGCTATCTTTCAATCTAGAGGTAGGATTCAACTTTTGTTTTTGATTTCTATGGATTGCGGCTGTTTGAAATTCTACTTTGCTTCATTCATTTGGTGATATATTGGATGTATTTGATGGATTATGGTTGGATGATCATGAAATCTTGAGTTGGAATTGAAGTTAGAAGAAGAAAACTAGAAGAAGTGGAGAATTAAGATGCTATCTAGGTGAGAAATCCCACAGCCGTCTGTATGGCAGAGTGTATGGCTCCATCTACAGGCATTTAAATATAATGAAACTATTTTTATATGAAACTAGACATCTAGATTTTCCAACCATATAAATTATAAGGCCATTGGATTAGTATTGAGTGAGATATGAATTTTTGAAGTTTACCCTAGAATTCTAACCCTGATTCTAAGCAGACTAGAATTCAAGGGGCATAACTTGCACTATACTCCTTCAAATTGAGTGAAACTAATTTTATTAGAAATCTAAGACATAGATAAAAATCCCATAAAAATTTCAGAGTTAGATTCAATCCCAATTGCTCCCAATAGTTTAAGGAATTCACCCTAAGTCCAAACCAGGCTAAAATAGGGCAGTCTAGGGCGGTCAAATTTCAAAGCTTATAACTCAAGCTCTACTCAAGAAAATGAAATGGGACATATTGTAAATGAAATCTTGTCCTGCTAGATTTAATATGATGCAAACTTTGTATGATTCCAACTACTTTTCGATTTTTAGTGAATTTTTACTTTTGAGTGTGTAATTATGGCCGGCTACAGGGCAGACAGAGATAGAACCTTAATAACTTAAGCTACACTTATCAAAATTAAATGAGACCAAAGAGATTAGAAAATAGACACACAACACTCGAACATATCCAAAATTTAGATCTAAATGAATTAAATAGAAATTATGACTTATTTTACAAAATCCGGGTAGAATGAAGGTACTTAAACGCAACTTAAATCCAAGTGCAAATATTATTTCTATGAGATTGATATTGATATGCGAATGCACTGTTGTGATTTTTCTGGATAATTGATTGTCTGAGTATTGGCACTATTCATGGGGAAGCGGACTTGATTCATTACGCTACTGAATTTTCAGCAGAAGTCTATGAAACTATGAGTGTTTATTTTATGAGAAATTTATAATATGAACAGCTATACAATTATGAATATGCTATAGTGATATGAACATGAATTATTCTTATGAGAGCATGCATATTTGCATATGAATGAAGGAAGACTATATGAGATCCCTTCACTTGATGGCAGTTATTTGGGTTCCTCTAGGTGAAGGCAGTTAAAAGATAAAGACATAGGTCCCTTAACTCGAAGGCAGTTGTGCATTCGGTCTCTCCATGTGAAAGTAGCTAAAACTTTTGGGTCCCTCTATGTTGGACACAGTTGGCCAGCTGAGTCCCTCCGACCTAGAGGCATGTAGGTTTCCTTGCGGGTCAGTACTATGTGACGATGGTCATGAGTTGAGCTCACTCTTAGAACAGGCTATCCAAGGGCAACAAAGATTAAAGGCAAGGACATATGTATGCAAATACCCTAGGGATGGCGATATGTAACGCCTAGGTGTGCCGAGAACAAAAAGCAAAGAAAGTTAAAGAAAAACATCAGTGCATTTGCATGAATTCAAATATGAGTATTTGCATAATTATATCCTATTTTATTGATGCTGAGACTGTTCTATCTACTTATGTGGTGATTATTATTCTAAATATGAAATATTGCCAATGTGACTCAAGTGCGTGAAATAAAATGAACTCTACTTTAGACCATATATTTTCACTATAAAACGGAATAGTTCGTATAATTTGTTCACTATTTTTTTTTAATAATAAATTGAAGCAGTTGGAGATAATAACGATGACACTGTATGAAATTTCTTAATGAATCTTACTGAGAATTTAAAATTCTCACTTCTATTTCCTTGTTATCTCCAGATAGCTCGAGAAGTTTCGAAGACGGCTGAAGTTGCTGTCAAAAGAGGTCCGCTCAGGTAATAGTAACAAGTCCTAAGTGTGGTACTATGACTTAAGCATAGTACTATATTTCGGGAGGATGTTACATTCGACGCATGACCTTGAGTTAGCGGCGATGGTATTTCCTCTGAAGATATGGAGACACCATCTCTATAGAGTGAAGTTTGAAGTATTTTTTGATCACAAAAGCTTAAAATACCTTTTTAATCAGAAAGAATTAAACATGATGCAGTGAAGGTGGATGGAGTTTCATAAAGATTACAAGTTTGAGCTAAAGTACCATCTTGGCAAGGCAAACATGGTGACAAACGCCCTAAGTAGGAAGTCTTTAACCGTGGCATGGATGATGATGAAGGAGACGAAACTCATAGAATATTTACGAGATCTCAACTTGGGAATCTCTTTGAACCCCAATGTTGTTTAGTTAAACAAATTAAGATAACCAATGATTTCAAAAACCAAATCCAACAGGCACAACAAAGGAATGATGATTTTCAGCATACAGTACAACTGGTGCAATCCGGAAAGCTAACAGGATTTACTTGAGATGCAGAAAGTGTATGGCGATATCAGGGGAAAACATGCATGGTTGAGGAGGACAACCTTAGGCAGAGAATCTTGGAGGAAGCCCATAGGAACAGCTTTGCTATACATCCTAGCATTAACAAGATGTATCAAGACCTTAAGAAGATGTTTTGGTGGCCAAGCCTTAAGACAAATATAGTGAGTTTTGTGTATAAATATCTAACCTGCCACAAAAGTAAAAATAGAGCATCAGAAACTAGCAGGACTCTACAACCCTTAGAGATTTCAGAATGGATATGGGAGAGTATTTCCATGGATTTCGTGATAGGCTTACCATGGACACCTTCAGGATATGACGCTATATGGGTCATAGTGGATAGACTGACCAAGTCTGCTCACTTTTTAGTCACTTGAGCAAATTATCCTTTAGAGAAGTAGGCTCAATTGTACATTCAAGAAGTAGTGTGGCTACATGGTATTCTTTTAACAATCATCTCGGATCGAGATCCCAGATTTATCTCACAATTTTGGGGAGCGTTTTAGAAAGCATTCGGTACTAGACTATGTCAAGTACCACATATCATCCACAGACAGGCAGTCAGACCGAGCAAACTATTCAGACTTTGGAAGATATGCTGCAAGCATATATCTTGGAGCAACACAGGAATTGGGATCGACTCACCGCTAGCCGAATTTGCATATAACAACAGTTCATGCCAGTATTGGAATGGCTCCGTACGAAGCATTATACGGACGAAAATGCCAATCTCCACTCTGTTGGTATAAATCAGGGGAGCAGAATCTGCTAGGCCCAGAACTAGTCAAGCAAACTACAGAGCAAATTAAAAGGATCTGTAGCAAGATACTTGCAGCCCAGAGCCATCAGAAAAGCTACACAGATGTTAGGAGAAAGCTAATAGAGTTTCAAGAAGGAGACCATGTGTTCCTGAAGATCACACCCACAACCAGAGGAAGTAGAGCTATTAATGTTAGAAAGCTGAGCCCTCGCTTTATAGGTCCTTTTCAAATCTTGAAGCGAATCGGGCCAGTTACATATTGGGTGGCCTTACCTCCGCATCTATGAAACTTCCATGATGTTTTCCATATTTCTCAACTCAGAAAATACCAGTCAGACCCCACTCACTTCTTAGAGCTTGAATCAATCCAGTTAAGGGATGACTTAGCCTTTCACATATCCCCAACACGGATAGTGGACAAGTGCATCAAACGCCTTCTGAACAAAGCCGTATAGTTAGTGAAGGTAGCATGGGGAAATGAGGACTTAGCAGACTGTACGTGGGAACTAGAGACAGATATGAGAAGAGAGTATCTTGAATTATTCTTAAGTACTAAATTTTAAGGACAAAATTTTCTTTTTAGGATGGTAGTAATGTAACGTTCGAAAAAAATTTTACCGTTTTTTTTAAACAAGTTGTTCAATTTTTATCAAATAATTGTGATTAATTAGGATTCGATTTGGTATTCACTTAAATCTAATTAAATGTGATCTAGAAGGATTAGAATCTAGGAAAATAGATTAGGAACATAGGAAACCTCATAGAATTTTTCAAAAACCAGTTTACTGATTTAAGAGAAATCGATAAGATTTTGGTATTTTAAACTGTCGGGACCGGACCAATAAAAATTATACTGTGAGAACCCTTGAATGGATAGCCAAGATTTAGCCAAATTACCCATGCAAATGGTGCAATCTCAGCCCTCCATATGGGCTACCAAGTTAAGTTGAATGACCAATACACATCCACCAATCATATGAGACTTGCTTCAAAAGTTTGTGATTAATTCCCTTTTTCTCCCTTGACCCATTCGGCCATCTAAAGGGGCAAACCTCTCTTCACTTCTCTTCCATTCACACTCATCTTTACTCCATCTTTATCACCTCTTCAAGTCTCATCAAAAGTTTCTTCAATCCAAGACACCAATTCAACAAGATTTCACCTTAGAGAGGTAGGAATCCAACTATTCTTCTTGTCTTCCTTGATTTGGGGCTGTGTGGGGATTTTGTTTCTCTCATGATACTGATGTAATTTGGAGTGATGATGATGAATTATGGTTGATTTTGCATGTATGTTGTGATTAGATTTGAAATTGGAATGAAAGAACTTGAAGATAGAATGAAACAAGGAGCTATTGGGTGAAAACCCTACGGCGTCCGTACATTCATCTTGTACAGATGAAAATATAATCATCAAAACATGATGAATATATTTTTATATGAAACTAGACATCTAGGGCTTTCCAACCAAATAAAATATAAGGTCATTGGATAGTATAGAATTAGTTATGAATTTTTGAAATTTGACCTAGAATTCTAGATTCCCATCTGGGCAGTGTGAGTTGAGAGGGGTGTAACTCACCCTACACAAATCTAAATTGAGTGAAACTAATGCTGTTTGAAAGCTAATATATAGTTGAACATCCCATAAAAATTTCAGAGCCATATTCATTTTGAATTATTCCCAGCACATTAATGAATTTACCTTAAGTTCAAACCACATTGGAATAGGGTAGTCTAGTAAGGTCAAGTTACGGGGCTTATATCTCAAAATATACTCATGCAAATGATATGCAACTTCTTTCATTTGAAAGTTAGCTTTAATTTGGTATAAATTTCATATGACTTCACCCAGATTTATATTTTTAGTGAATTTTCACTTATAAGGATGCACTTATGGCTAAGTATAGGGCAGTCTGAGGTAAAATACTAATAACTTGAGCTATACAAATCAAAATGAGATGGGACTAAAAGAGTTGGAAACTAGACACATAGAGCTATAACATATCCAAAATTCAGGTTCAAATGAGTTGAACAGGAGTAAAGGTGGATTTTACAAAATTCAGGTAGAAGAGGATAGAGTGAGCAGAAAACTCTATTGATATTTCTATTGATTTTGACATATTATATGATTAATAATGTTGTTGTAACTTGCTGTTTTATATTGAATTGCATACTTAATTGATTTTATTGGTAGCTTGGCACTATTCACGGGGAAGCAGACTCGATCTGTTATGCTACCGAAATTTCGGCAAAGAATTCATATGTTACGTGAGTTATGATTGCATGAACATAGGACTATTAAAAAGAATAAGGTTAGTTGTGCATGAAATTCATGAATATTACAAAGGATTTTATATTACTTGGGCTAGTCCCTGAATAAGTTTAAGGGGAATAGATCAGTGGGATAGTCTGGGAAAGTAAACCCGGCAATCCTGTATAGGAACGAGCTTGATCCTGAAGTTTGTTTATTTACGTGCACTGTATGATGACTCTTAATTGATTGTTATAGTTACCTATTTATTTCTCACGATATATTACTATTTATTTGTGATTACTGTCTTTGTTATATTTACATATCTGTTTAACTATATTTTCATTGCTTTAATTTAAAATTTAGTTTGTTTTGGGTTATATTTTCACGACATGAGTTTTAAGTTGAATATTACCTTCATGTTGTACTATTTAGAATTAAGAAAAATTGAAATAATTGGGAATGACAGTGATGGCAGATGTGTATAGAAATAGGATTCCTACTGAGAAATTTTTATTTCTCACTCTATTGTATGTTTCCGCCTCATTCTCGGGTCATGGAGAATATGGCGATAGGAATCCTATTCATTGAGTTCCCGGACTTCCACTTCCATCTAGATCCTATGTTGGACTCTGCATATATTGCTAGTAGTTGTCATTTTCATTTGTATTTCTTCTTCGGTAGAAACTTCGCATTTCCACTTTCTCATCCTCTTTTTGACCCTACTATGCCCAACATCACCATCCCCATATATGTGGCATATCCCTTTCTACCACCACCAGTAGTAGCAGCAGCAGTCACAGCTCTTGCAGCACTACCGATGGCGTCATCTCCGCAGGCTCCTTCCATCTCATTCTTTGAATAGGACTCCTGTCATGGCTATGACTCCGATAGGATGATGACCCCTCTGAGGCAGTGAGCTCATCGTCATCATCCTCTGCAGCCGCTCTGCACCCAACGGCGGCTATGCCTCAGCAGATGCCAGCTTGGCCAATGGATTCCTTTCCTCGGAATCCATCTAGGTAGTGTATGTAACACCTTACCAGATAAAATACTATGCTTAAGTCATAATATACAACATGATAAGTTATTACGTGTCACTGTCTAATTAAATTTCATTTTTACTTCAATGTTAATTACTCGTAACGGTTAACTATTCATTGTTTTGTTTTAGTTGTAGAATAACTAATGGGTAAACGCCAAATAGAAACAATATAATAAAATAAATAAATAAATAAGTAAAATCTGTGGGACTGATGAATTGGATTTTTATACTATTTTTATCCTTCATACTTGTCTCATTAATCCTCCTTTGCGCTTAATTGGTTGAGTTTAGATCATTTTCCTTTTTTGGATCTTAGTGAGACTTAGTTAATTTTTGCAGTATTTTGGTTATTTTGACCTGCTTCAGTGTTTAGATCATATCTTGAGCTCTATACCTCATTTTATTATGCTTCTTGATTTGTAGGAAAGCTAAGAGATAGAGCTACAATTTCTATGAAGAGGGCAAGGGCTAACTCTGAGATCTTAAAGCCGAAATTGGGCTCGGAACTGAACTAAAGCGTTTGGGCGCGGTTTCTGAGCAGCCTTCAATGATTGGACCATATCTTGAGCTACAGGGACTCAATTGAGCCCATTTTGGTGGCATTGGAAAGCTAACATCCAGGGCTTCATTTTATGTTCAGAACACTAAGCCAAGAAGAACCGTTATGAGGCTCAAAAACGTGTTGGAAGTCGCTGCTGAGTCTAAGAGAGCCCACTCAACTTGTTTTGGGCACAACTTTCTCTCTAAGCATCCAAATTGGGCAATTGAGCTATCCAAATTTAGCTTAGGAAAAGAGGATTATTTTAATTAAGCAATTAGTGACTTTTAATTAGAGGTATATATAGAAATTCTGATTATGCTTCAGGACTCTTCACCTTCTTCTTCTTTTTTTTTTTTTTTAGGCTCATTTTTGTAATTGGAGGGGGATGGAATAAGAAAACTCTCTCTCTTTTTCTCTCTCTTTCTCTCTTTCTTTCTTTTGTGTTTTCCTCCATTAATGGAGGGGTGATCCTCCTCTGATCCAACGCATCAAGAGAAGCATTCAAGCTCTTGAGGATTGGTGCATCAAGACATGGAAATTCCAATTTCGCTTTCACTCCTCTTCTCTTCTTCTTAATCTCGTAATTGAATTGGAGGTTTTCATTCATGCATGTTGATTAAGAGTCAATCAAATCATGTATAATTCGGTTGATATATGTGATTCGATTGTTCAAGAGTGTGATTCATATTTCGGTTCTGAATATGAGATGAGAGCATTGGTTTGGAAGCTAATCCAAAATCAATTCGGTTTTAGAGGTCTCTAAACCAAATGGCTTGAGTGATTAGTTGAATGCATGGAGATTTTCAAGTGAATGCTAGGTTTGATTTGAGGTTTCAATTGAATCTAAAATAAATCATCGAATTGGAGTGTGCATGTACATTTGAATCCAATGATTGAGTGTTGATTGCTTTCTTCTTGTGTGTCTTGGATTAGAATTTTAATTCGGTTTAGCCTTTTTGTTTTCTGTTTGCTTTGGAATTCAATATTGCATTTTAAGTGTTTGTTATAAAAACCCCCCTAAATTTTCTAATCAAATAGTGTGTTCATCTTTGGGAAACGATCCGAGTTGGCTACTATACTATGTCGCTATTCGGTTTAATTTGCTCGTGTTACGACGCGCGAGCCAAATTTTGGCGCCGTTGCCGGGGATGATACATTATGTTTGATCATGTTCATACCTGTGAATATCATGCTAACTCCCTGTTTGTACTTGTGTCCAGAGTTAGTGCATGTGTGATTCTGTGTGCTGTGTTCATGAATCGCTGTGTTTGTGCATATTCTGCATTTCTGCATTTCTGAGTTTCTGCACTAGGAGTAATCTGCATTAAGAGTAGTTCTGAATTAGTAGTATTTCTGAGTCTTTAGTGTTTAATCCTGTTTTATGCTGTGGTTTTGCATCCATACAATCCCCCAAATTCTCTGTTGCAGTTTTCTGTTTGTCTTGTTTGATGGTTCTGAGTTGTTAGTTTTAGTGTTAGTGTCCAATCGTATTTTCTTTGTGTGGTCCTACACTCTGCACATTTAGCTTCTATCCTTGCACTCGGTTTCTCTTCTCAGATTCTCGTGATTCTGCAACTAGGAACCTTCATAAGCTAGGCTAGGCAAATTCCTCATCTGCATAACTAGCTCATAGACTAGTTCGTATATAACCTCCATTCTACATTTTCTAGTTTGCAGACATTAATAGAGTTCGCATCATAGAATAGTCATTCATATAAGCCTTAGTCTGCATCCATATCAGTAGCATCTTTAGCCTCACCTTGCATAGCATTTTAAAGTACCTGTCATAGCACTTTCTGCATCAACCAATAGAACAGTGCCTTTCCTTGCTTCTATAGACCACATTAATCATATTAGGATTGTTGCTAACCTTGGTTGTGAGTCTTGACCGCTTTTACATGCATTACACCAAGGGAGCATAAGGGGGCCTAATAGGAGGTACGGAAGTGGATCCTAAGTGGGAGTTTGGAACCAAGGATTGCTGTCCAAAGTTTCACCATCCTTCTGAGCGAAAGCGACCCATAGGGTCAGGTGACACTTAATTTTGGCAATTTCCATCATTTGTTGTGACTTTTCACAAAAAGTAGACCAAAACTTTGAAAGGGCATAACTTTTTGCATATAATTCCGATTGATGCAAATGATATGTCCATTTCATATAACTTTTTGAGATCTAGCTAGACAAATGGCCAGAGGCGGTTTGGGCCACCAATTTCTCAAAAAAAGACCTCATTTAGGCCATTTTTTCTTCATTTTTAGGATTTTCTGATTTTTCTAATTCAATTTTCAGGTAGCAAACAAGCTTATTTTGATCTGAGCTTTCTTGTGCTTCATTTGCATCCTAAAACTGATCTGATCCACCCCCCTTGACCTAGTTTGAGTGCTTGTGCATGCTGGTTCTTGTGTTCTTGCATTTTTAGTGTTTTTCTTGCATTGCAAGTAATTCTGTCTGATCATGCATGACCAGGTCCAATCCTCAAAATTTGTGTGATATTGATCCTGAGATAGATAGAACATTCCATAGGCTCATTAGGAGTCAGGGTAGTGTGCATAGTCTTCATACTAGTCATTTGCATAGTAGTAGCTTGCATAGTGATAGTTTTAGTGAGTCTCAGATCTGAATTCACTGATTTGAGTTCGAGACTGACCGGTTGCTTCAGAAAACATGGCTAACAATCATGATAGGACTTTGAAAGAGCCGGCAGCACCAGATGTCAACTACCAAGCTCTTGCCATCCAATACCCGTAATTGCATGCGGATTTTGAGCTCAAATCAGGATTGATACACTTGCTTCCTAAGTTCCATGGTCCGGCCGAGAAGATCCACACAAGCATCTCAAGGAATTCCATGTGGTGTGCTCCACCATGAGGCCACATGGAGTTGATGAAGATCACATTAAATTGAGAGTTTTTCCTTTCTCACTTGATGGAGCTGCAAAGGATTGGCTTTACTATCTCGCATCCTGGTTCCATTACATGCTGGCAAGACATGAATAGGCTGTTTTTAGAGAAATTCTTTCTCGCTTCAAGAGTCAGCTGCAATCGTAAAAGATATATGTGGCATAAGGCGGATCCATGGTGAGACCTTACATGAATATTGGGAGAGATTCAAGAAATTGTGTGCAAGTCGCCCACACCACCGCATTAGTGACTAGCTCCTCATTCAAGATTTTTATGAAGGTCCGATGCCAATGGATAGAAGTATGGTTGATGCCGCTTCGGAGGAGCTCGTAGATAAAACCCTGCTGCAGCCCGGGACTTGATTGCTAACATGGCTGAAAATGCTCAACAATTTGGTACCCGAGCCATAGTGCCTACAAGAGGAGTAAATGAAGTGAATACCTATAATCCGAACCAGCAGAGGATGGAGAACAGAATAGATGAGTTGACAACTTTAGTGAGGCAAATGGCACTTGGTCGATACAACAAACCTCAAGAATCCATACCGCCACCAAAGAAGCCTTTGTGGAATTTCTTTGTATACCAGGTCATACAACAAACCAATGTCCGCAGCTGTTGAAAGAAGGCAATGAAACAGTTGCTAGAATTTTTCCTGGGAGGCCTTATCAACAGCCACAGAACCAGCAGCAGAGGAATTATGACCCCTTTTCTAATTCATACAATCCCGGATGGAGAGACCACCCAAACCTGAGGTATGGTAATACTAATCAATTCCAACAGCAGCAGCCTCAATATCAGTTCAAGCACAATGTCAGCAGACCAAACATGAGACAGCGTGATCCGCAGCAAGCTAAACCAGACCGACCACAAAGCAAGAGCTCGTAACCAAGTTTGGCTGAACTTGTTGCGGATGGCAACCAGCAGTTGTTCGGGCCAAAGAAAGAACAAGCCAAGATCCGTGAGTCCAGTAAACATAGATTGGTCAGTTGGCTACAACAGTGAGTGAGCTGAAATCCCAAGGTTCTGGAAACCTCCCCTCCCAATCCGTGAGCAATCCAAGGAATGTCGGCCCATCACTCTGAGAAGTGGCAAGCAACTTAAGGTTCCTGATGTTGAACAACCAAATTCTGCAGACTATGCAGAACAACCAAGGATACAAGAAAAATCTGATTCTGCAGAATCAAAGGAAAATTATGTAGAACCAAGCAATAGCAAGCAAGTTGAACAAAGTGAGAAATTGCCACTGCCCTTCCCCAATAGAGTGACACAAAACAAGAAGCGGCGAAGCGTATGCACTGGACAAGGAGATCATGGAGACATTCAGAAAAGTTGAAGTTAATATTCCACTCCTGGATGCAATCAAGCAAATTCCCAAATATGCAAAGTTCCTCAAAGACTTATGCACTCATAGAAGGAGGCTGAAGGGAAATGAAAAAGTTAGCATGGGCAGAAATGTATTCGCCATCATCCAACCAAGCATTCCACCTAAATGCAAGGATCCAGGCACTTTTACCATCCCTTGCACCATAGGGAGCAAGCAATTCAATCAAGCCATGCTAGACCTTGGTGCTTCAATCAATGTCATGCCAACATTGGTTTACAAGTCCTTGCACATGGGAGAGCTCAAGCCAACGGGAGTGGTCATTCAACTAGCCAACCGGAGCACAACCCACCCCGAAGGAGTTTTAGAAGATGTCTTGGTGAGAGTAAATGAATTGATATTCCCTGCTGATTTTTATGTGTTGAATATGGAGGATGACATGCATATTAATCAACCAACATTGATCTTAGGTAGGCCATTTCTAAAAACTGCAAAAACCAAGATTGATGTGCATTCTGGTACCTTGTCAATGGAATTTGGAGATAGCAAAGTGAATTTTAACTTGTGTGATGCCATGAAATTCCCACCGGAAGAGCATTCTATTTTTCACTTAGATATCATTGATTCATTGGTTGATAATGTGCATGAACATTTGTTGGATGATTTTCCAGAAATTGTAGGCTTACAAGATGAATTTCAATGTTCGATTGTGATGGAATTCATGATAAATGTGTTGTTTGTCTTGAGATTGATGCATGCCTCCATAATTCGATTCTCAACCATTTAATTATGCTAATTTACATGCTGAAATTTCTAGTTACATTTCTGTTAATTCCAACTCTGATTGTGCAGTTTTTGTAGACTTGAACTCTGCAGGTATTGATTTAGTTTCTGCAGGTTTCGAAGTTGTTAACCTTGCTATTGAGAGTGCAAATTCTGCATTTTTTGTTGCAGAAAATTCTGGTTTGGTTGCTATTCCTTGTCTTTTAAATTCTGCATATAGTGACTCTATTTGTGCAGATTCTGTGGATCCAGTTTCTGATAGTATGGATGAATCCACTGTTTTTCTTGATTCTAATGCCATTGTGCAAGATTCCTCATGTGTTGCGTGTTGGAAATTAAACAAACAGAACAAATTCCAAGATTAGCACCCTCCATACAAGAGCCACCCACCTTGGAGTTGAAGCCTCTGCCAGAAAACTTGAAGTATGCATTCCTGGCACCCAATGAGAAGCTGCCAGTCATCATAGCCAAGGATTTGCTGCCAGAACAAGAGGAGAAGTTGTTAAACATTCTAAGGCAGAACATGAAGGCTTTAGGCTGGACAATGGCGGACATACCTGGGATTAGCCCCTCTACGTGCATGCACAGAATTCAGTTAGAAGAGGGTGTGAAACCAGTGAGGCAACCCCAGAGGAGACTGAATCCTTTGATCTTGGATGTGGTCAAGAGAGAAGTCAGCAAGCTTCTAGCTGCTGGCATCATTTATCCAATTTCAGACAGCAAGTGGGTGAGCCTAGTGCAAGTTGTCCCCAAGAAGACCTAGATTACAAAGAGTGAAGAATTCAGATGGTGAGTGGTACCCACACGAGTGCGTAAGCAGTGGAGAGTGCATTGACTATAGGAAGCTGAACCAAGCCACCAGAAAAGACCACTTCCCTCTGCCCTTCATCGATCAGATGCTAGAGAGATTGGCAGGTCAGTCTCACTACTGTTTTCTTGATGGTTTCTCTGGCTATTTTCAGATTCATATTGCACCAGAAGATCAAGAGAAGACCACTTTCACCTGTCCATTCGGCACATTTGCATACCGGAGGATGCCCTTTGGCTTATGCAATGCCCCAGGTACATTTCAGAGGTGCATGGTGAGTATATTCTCTGACTTTCTAGAGGACTGTATGGAAGTTTTCATGGATGATTTTACGGTTTACGGCTCTTCTTTTGATGCATGTCTGGATAGCCTGGCTAGAGTTTTGGGTAGATGTGTTGAATCACACCTTGTCTTAAATTTTGAGAAGTGTCATTTTATGGTTAGGCAGGGTGTGGTCTTAGGTCATATTATCTCTGGGGAGGGTATTTCTGTTGATAAATCCAAGATAGATGTCATTGCTTCTTTGCCTTACCCCGCATGCATGCGGGAAGTGCGGTCTTTTCTTGGCCATGCAGGTTTCTATAGGCGATTCATCCAGGATTTCAGTAGAATAGCACTCCCATTATCCAGACTATTGCAGAAGGAGGTTGACTTCCAGTTCGATGATGAGTGTAGCAGGGCATTTGACCACCTGAAGCAAAGACTCTCATCTCTCGCCTTGCTTGCTTCAACCGCCGAACTGGGAGTATGCATTTGAGCTTATGTGTGACGCTTCCAACTTTGCAGTTGGAACAGTTCTTTCACAGAGGGTCGGGAAGATATCCCATGTTATAGCCTATGCTTCCCGGACCTTGGACTCTGCGCAGGCCAACTATACCACCACTGAGAAGGAGCTTCTAGCCATTGTCTTTGCTTTAGATAAATTCCGTGCTTACCTTTTGGGAGCTAAAGTGATTGTTTTTTCTGATCATGCAGCACTAAAGTTCCTGCTGAAGAAGCCAGATGCTAAGCCTAGGCTCATTAGGTGGATGTTCTTTGCTGCGGTGAGTTTGATATAGAGATCAAGGACAAAAGTGGAGCCGAGAATCTAGTAGCGGATCACCTGAGCCGAATCCCGCAGACCCTAGAGCCTCTTCTTATCCGTGAGACCTTTCTGCATGAGCGGCTTCTACGGTGCAAGGTAAGGACCCATGGTATGCTGATCTAGTTAATTATCTGGTTGCTGTTGAGTTACCTGCTTATTTTAAAAAGCATCAGATAGATAAACTTAGGAGTGAGGCTAAGTACTATATTTGGGATGATCCATACTTGTGGAGGATGTGTAGTGATCAGGTCATTCAGCGTTGTGTGCATGAGTCTGAGATGCCATCTATTTTACAGTTTTGTCACACTCTTGCTGTGGGGGCCACTTTGGTCCACAAATAAGACCGCTAGGAAGATTTTAGATGCAGGTTTTTACTGGCCCACTTTGTTTCGCGATGCCTACACATATTGTAGGAATTGTGAACAATGCCAAAAGATGTAGTATTTCCGTAGGAATGAGATGCCTCAGCAGCCCTTATTGTTTTGCAAGATATTTGATGTTTGGGGTATTGACTTTATGGGGCCTTTTCCTATTTCTTTTGGTTTTGTTTACATATTACTGGTTGTTGATTATGTCTCTAAATGGGTGGAGGCTAAGGCCACCTGGACTGATGATTCTCATGTTGTCATAGATTTTGTCAGATCACAGATATTTTGCAGGTTCGGGGTGCCTAGAGCTATCATCGCGACTGTGGAAGCCATTTCTGCAACCGGAACATGGCTACCTTGCTGAAGAAGTATGGTGTCACCCATAAGGTCTCAACCCCATACCATTCGCAGACAAATGGCCAAGCGGAGGTGTCCAACAGAGAGTTGAAGCAGATCTTGGAGAAAACTGCTCAAATTTAACAGAAGGACTGGAGCAAGAGACTTGAGGATGCTTTATGGGCCTATCGCACTGCCTACAAGACACCTTTGGGGATGTCCCCCTATAGGATTGTCTTTGGTAAGGCATGCCACCTTCCAGTAGAGATCGAGCACAGAGCTTATTGGGCAGGTAAACACTGCAACTTGGATCTGGACCAGTCCCGGCTTCATAGAAAGCTCCAACTTCGGGAGTTGGAGGAGATCCATTTAGAGGCTTATGAGAATGCCCGCATGTACAAGGAGAAGGCCAAACTCATCCATGATAGGATGTTATTGCGGAAGGAGTTCTCAGTCGGCCAGAAAATTGTGGAGCCTGGGACGGACAGAGTTTTTACTGTGAATGGCCACCGTCTGAAGCTGTTTCATGAGGAGCTATCCGGGGACACCATTGAGGAGGTTCGCTTGTTAGCGGCCACCTATGCTTGATAGGGATGTTTTCTTCTTCCCTCTCCTACTTTTTTCTAATTGCCTTGCATTCTATTCTGTTGCATGACATTGAGGGCAATGTTGGGTTGAAGTGTGGGGGGAGGATGATTAGTTTTAGTTTATCTCTCGTGCATTTTTCCAGCTAGTCTTGCATTTTGGGTTTGTTTTTGTTGCTGAAATAATCTTTGCTCTTGTTCTTCTTTGATGAATTGATGGTTGTTGAGTTAGGAAATTAAATATTGAGGTGGATGGAATTCCAACATGATTTCATTTTTTCTTTTCCCTCTTGCAATGTGTGAATTGAGTGATTGATCTTGATTTGCTTGGATTGAGTATGATGGATACTACCCTTGTGAGCTTTTGAGCTATGTTTTGGATGGTTGCATTTCATACCATTCCTTTCTTTCTTGTGTGTCAACCCTCATAGTTTATGTCATTCTAGAACTTGCTTTAATTCTTCTTTGAGGCTACATTTTCATATGCATTCATGGACATGATAAAGGCATTTCTTTTCATTTTTAACCACTTGGCCATATAGCCCACCTTGCATTAATTCCCCTGTTAACCCCTTTGAGCCTTGTTGACCTTTCTTTCTTTGATTCTAGCACATTACAAGCCTAAACCCATTTGGAAAACCATGATTCTACCCAACCTTAGGGAATAGGAAGGCATTGGTTTCATTATCACTATTGTGTTAGAGATCAAGTGTGGGGGGTGCAAAATGAAAGTCATATATGCATCAATTGCAAGTGTGGATGGTTACAAATAAAACATAAATTGCGAGTGTGCAAAAAAAAAGAAAAAAGGAAAGGGCGAACAAAATGGGAGTGTTCATGAAGGGAATGAATATGTTATGGAATGACTTTGGGAAACCCCCCACATTTGTGAACTTGGCTTATATCTTGACCAATATTTCTCCTATTGCCTTAGGTTCTACCTTGTCATTTCCCTATTTTTCTTACCCTTACCTTAACCCCATTACAACCATTAATGAAGCCCTCTTGATTTGTGTTGCATATGATTGCAAGTAGTGGAGAAGTAGAAGATTAGCAAGCCTATGGTAATGCATGATCCATTGAGGTGAATTGAGTGAAACATTTCTACCTACACACTTGAGAGTTAGTGAGTTTTATACACTCACCCACCATCTTGTGAGATTCTTCATACTTGATCTTTGCACTTTGAGTGATGTTGCTTGGTTTATACTTTATAGAGGTGGGGATCATTTGATTTGATTGTTGGAAGATTCTTGATGCCTCACATGCTACTTTGTCCCTAAACTTAGCACTTTTGATGATTCATTGGAGAATAAGTTTTTCCACTTTGGTTTGTAGTTGATTTTGGTATTTTCCTTGTTTAGTTTCCTTTAGGTTGAGTCTTGCATGAGGACATGCAAGAGCTAAGTGTGGGGGAATTTGATGAATTGGATTTTTATACTATTTTTATCCTTCATACTTGTCTCATTAATCCTCCTTTGCGCTTAATTGGTTGAGTTTAGATCATTTTCCTTTTTTGGATCTTAGTGAGACTTAGTTAATTTTTGGCAAAGATTTCTGCTATTTTGACCTGCTTCAGTGTTTAGATCATATCTTGAGCTCTATACCTCATTTTATTATGCTTCTTGATTTTTAGGAAAGCTAAGAGATAGAGCTACAATTTCTATGAGAGGGCAAGGGCTAACTCTGAGATCTTAAAGCCGAAATTGGGCTCGGAACTGAACTGAAGCGTTTGGGCGCGGTTTCTGAGCAGCCTTCAATGATTGGACCATATCTTGGGCTATAGGGACTCAATTGAGCCCATTCCGGTGGCATTGGAAAGCTGACATCCAGGGATTCATTTTATGTTCAGAACACTAAGCCAAGAAGATCCGTTATGAGGCCCAAAAACGTGTTGGAAGTCGCTGCTGAGTCTAAGAGAGCCCACTCAACTTGTTTTGGGCACAACTTTCTCTCTAAGCATCCAAATTGGGCAATTGAGCTATCCAAATTTAGCTTAGGAAAAGAGGATTATTTTAATTAAGTAATTAGTGACTTTTAATTAGAGGTATATATAGAAATTCTGATTATGCTTCAGGACTCTTCACCTTCTTCTTCTTTTTTTTTTTTAGGCTCATTTTTGTAATTGGAGGGGGATGGAATAAGAAAACTCTCTCTCTCTTTTTCTCTCTCTTTCTCTCTTTCTTTCTTTTGCGTTTTCCTCCATTAATGGAGGGGTGATCCTCCTCTGGTCCAAGGCATCAAGAGAAGCATTCAAGCTCTTGAGGATTGGTGCATCAAGACATGGAAATTCCAATTTCGCTTTCACTCCTCTTCTCTTCTTCTTAATCTCGTAATTGAATTGGAGCTTTTCATTCATGCATGTTGATTAAGAGTCAATCAAATCATGTATAATTCGGTTGATATATGTGATTCGATTGTTCAAGAGTGTGATTCATATTTCGGTTCTGAATATGAGATGAGAGCATTGGTTTGGAAGCTAATCCAAAATCAATTCGGTTTTAGAGGTCTCTAAACCGAATGGCTTGAGTGATTAGTTGAATGCATGGAGATTTTCATGTGAATGCTAGGTTTGATTTGAGGTTTCAATTGAATCTAAAATAAATCATCGAATTGGAGTGTGCATGTACATTTGAATCCAATGATTGAGTGTTGATTGCTTTCTTCTTGTGTGTCTTGGATTAGAATTTTAATTCGGTTTAGCCTTTTTGTTTTCTGTTTGCTTTGGAATTCAGTATTGCATTTTAAATGTTTGTTATAAAGACCCCCCTGAATTTTCTGATCAAATAGTGTGTTCATCTTTGGGAAACGATCCGAGTTGGCTACTATACTATAGTCGTTATTCGGTTTAATTTGCTCGTGTTACGACGCGCGAGCCAAGGATGAACAGAACTATCTAACTCCATCATATATATGTACATAGATGTCTATTTCCAAAATTTTTCAAAAAGATACATAAACAATACAGAGTATAAAAATGAGGCTGCTAGAACAAAATAGACCGCCCTGTCTCTATGAAACACAACCCTATCTAGTCCCCATAGGATATTTCATGTACAACTCCTAACCCTTACCCATATACCCATGACCCAGATTGCCAAAAGAGGGCCACTCTGTACACCTCTTGATGCTACTACACGTACACTATCTAGATGGATTCTGAGAAAAGGAATCTATTGGCCATATTAGCATTTGCCGGGATATAGCCACCGCTGGGTGTAGAGGATGATGACAATGAACTTGCTACTTCAGAAGGGTCCTCCTCCTCAGAGAACGAGATGGAAAGAACTTGCGGAGGTGATGCCGCCGGTGGTGCTACAAGAGCTGCGGTTGCTACTACTACTAGCAGTGGAAAGGGATGTGCCACATATATAGGGATGGCGATGTAGGGTGTAGCAGGGTCAAAAAAAGGATGAGAAAGTGGAATCATAAGTCTCTCACGGGTTAGAAGAAGTAAAAATGAAAACGACAACTACCGGCAATATATACAGAGTCTAGCATAGGATCTAGATGGAAGTGCAAGTTCTGGAACTCAATGAATAGGACTCTTGTCACTGCATTCTCCGTGATCTGAGAATGAGGCGGAAAATACAGTAAGGTGAGAAATAAAAATTTCTCAGTAGAAATCCTAATTCTATACATATATGTCATCGCCACCATTCCCATTTGTTTCGGTTTTTCTTAATTCTAAATAGTACAATATGATGGAAATATTCAACTTAAAACTCATGTCGTGAAAATATAACCCGAAACAAACTAAATTTTAAATTAAAGCAATGAAATTATAGTTAAATAAACATGTGAATATAACAAAGACAGTAACCGTAAATAAATAGTAACATATCATGAGGAATAAATAGGTAACTATAACAATCAATTAAGAATCATCATACAGTGCATATAAATATACAAACTGGAAAATGCATCTTATCTTTGAGGGCTTTTGCCTTCTATAATTTATATTTTCCATTATTGGTCCCTTGGGAGTCCTTGGCCATACACTCCTGCATAATAGTTTACTTTTCAAGATTAAGCCCATTCCTATATAGGATTGCTAGGTTTACTTTCCCCAACTTTCCCACTAATCTATTCCCCTTAAACTTATTGGGGCTGACCTAAGTAATATGGAATCCTTTATATCTTTCATAATTTGCATGCACAACTAACATTATTTTACTTGAACATCTTGTATTCATACAAATATTTCTTAAGGCATATGAATTCGTTGCCAAAATTTTGGCAGCATAACAGATTGAGTTCGCTTCCCTATAAATAGTGCTAGGCTACCAGTACAATTAATTAAGTATGCAATTTGATATAAAACAAGAAGTTACAGCAACATTATTAATCATATGGTATGTCAAAATCAATAAAAATTCAACAGTTTTCTGCTTGCTCTACCCTCTTCTGGCCGAATTTTGTAAAATCCACTTTTACTCCTATTCAACTCATTTAAGCCTAAATTTTGGATATGTTATAGCTCTATGTGTCTAGTTTCCAATGTTTTGGTCCCATCTCATTTTGATTTGTATAGCTCAAGTTATTAGTATCTTATCTCAGACTACCCTACACTTAGCCAAAAGCGTACCCTTATAAGTGAAAATTCATTAAAAATAGAAATATCTATGAAATTATACAAAATTTATATCAAATTAAAGTAATAGGACAACCTTTCAAATGAAATAAGTTTCATATCATTTGCATAAGTATATCTTGAGATATAAGCTCCATAATTTGACCCTATTAGACTGTCCTATTCCAGCCCAGTTTGAACTTAAGGCAAATTCATTGATGTACTAGGAACAAATGGCAATGAATTTGACTTTGAAATTTTTACAGGATGTTTCTTTACATGTTAACTTTCAAACAGCATTAGTTGCACTCAATTTAGAGTTGTGTAGGTAAGTTACACCCTTCTAAATTTATACTACCCAGATGAGAATCCAGATTTCTATGCCAAATTTAAAAAATTCATAACTAATTCTATACTAATCTAACTCATATTTTATATGGTTGGAAAGTCCTAGATGTAACATCCCCAATTTTTGTCTAAGCTAATTAGCTCTGTGATCTTGGCTAATTAGAGATGTTAACGATTAATTGAAAAATTAATCGATTAATCTCGAGAGCAAGGGCTTAGTAAATTAAAGGCAAGTCAATAAGATAAATGCAAGTCAACGAATAATTAGAAAATTCAACAATTGAAACATAATGCACTAAAGGTTACAATTAAGAACCTAATTGCCCAATCCTTATTAATCCATGATTTAGAACATACAATCAAGGTGACCTAACCTTATTAACTAAGTGCATGTCAAGCATCATATCCTAATCACATGAAAATTAACCCTCACATCTTCTTTATATAATTAATGAGGAAAAATCATTTTCAATAAAAAGGTGTTAAGGTGCAATTGAATCAATGGAATTAATTAACATTTAGAGAATTGAAACAATTATAAAGATTTAAAAACTTCCCTTTAATTATTGTTTGAAAGTTTGGTCAAGGCAAGAGTCATATCCAACCATCCATTTGCCTTCTCATCATACAACCCTAGATCAAGAGTCTATGTTAGTAGTATTCTTTAAGTCATGACAAGAGTTGTACTCTCCTCCATCAAGATGATGACACTTGGAGTGATCATAGCCATCCAAGCCAAATCCTAAGAGAGCTCATGCTTTTAACCACTTGAAAAACACACTATATGGTCTTTACCCAATTGCCAAGACTCAAAGGAAACACAACACCCTCTTTTGCCCCAAGGTTTTTCCCACTCTCTTGCTTGTTGTAAGAAGCAAAGTCACTCACTCTCTCCCCCTCTTTTTGCGCCACAATCAGCCCCCCTTCCCCCCTCATTTCATTTTCCATTCCTCTCACTAAAACACAAAAAGCTCTCTCCTCTCTCCAAGTCTCATCCGACTCCTTTGTTCTTCCCATCTTTCTGGTTCTTCTTCCAACTTTCTCACTACTTCCTACCTCATCTCCATCACCATTCTCACAAGCCCTTCAAGGACCACCCTCTTTGATTCTTGGAGAAGTAAAACAAACACTCACCTAGCCCCAATATCAAGCTCAAGGAGAAGGAGGCCATCTCCAACCATCTTCATCCTTCAAGCCTTCAGGAGAAACTTTTTGGTAGTGACTCTTATCCTTCTTCTCCATGTATTTTTTTTAAGTTCTAGAACCCCTAAGCTCTTCATAGCCAGGAGGTTTTAAAGTTTGCTTCAAGGTCTCATGACCACATTTTACTCTATGAGTTTTCTTGCCTTGATGAAAATGTTGTTTTGAAATGAAAATTTGTGGTATGATGATTTTATGTGTCTTGCTTTATTTTGTTTTAAAACACTAATTTGGTAACTAAAATATTGAATATGATGAGGAGATAAAACATGAAAATGGTGGTTTGAAGTGATATAACAATTTCTCCATAAGCTTGGAGTGAAAAAAACTAGTAAATCTGGAATTCTGGCAGTCTGTAATATGTATGGTATAACTCATTCTACAAAACCCAAAATGTAATGAAACTAATTTTTTGTGAACATAGACTCAAAGAGCTTTCCACACATATAAAATATGCGAAATTTGGCGTAAAAATGGGAGAGATATGAATTTTTAAAGTCTGCTGTTCCCGGATGTGTTTCTGTTCAGGCAGTATGCAATAAAACGTGTATAACTCGAGCTATACAGAACATTTTTGAATGGGACCAAGTTTTTTAGAAAGCTAAGACATAGAGGAACATCCCCATAAAATAGTTTTGTCATATTCTCTGTGAGGAGTTCATAGTAATGTTTAAAAATCACTGACCCAAGATGAACTTTCAAGTCTGAATAGTCAGAATAAAATGTGCATAACTCAAGCTGGAAAATGAATTTTTGAGTGGGGTTTCTTTTGTTTAAAAATAGACTCAGTGAAGCGTAAGCACACCAAAATTAGAAATAAAAGAGTAAAAGATGAAATTATGGTAAATTTTTGAAATTACTGCCCCACTGTAAAAGTAAAACTGGTTAGGGTAAAAGTTAAAGGTTAATGAGGAATAAGCTTTAAGACATTAAGTCCCTTACATTAAGTATTGGAAAACCTTCATAATTCAACATAAAAAGTTTTAAAGAGGATAATAGATAAGATTGGCCCTAGGTCTAATAAAAGAATTTATACAAGAGACAACCTCAATTAAAAGCTTGCACAAAATTTGCTAAGCTAAGCTCATAAGACTTTGTGTGATATGTATGCCTCTATGTATCATTATGATGACAATGATATGATGATGATGATATGATAATGATGATGATGATTATGATAGTGATATGATGATGATCATGATGATGATGATGATATGATATGATGATGATAATATGATATAATGATGATGGTATGAAGATGATATGTTGAGGATATGATGCCTAATGATATGTGATAAAGGAATCACATTTGGGGATGGCGATACGTAACGCCCAAATGTGGAAAAGAATTAAAATAATTTTGCATCATAAGCCTTAATAAGAAGATAAAGTAAACTAAGGGCGTAATCCTTCAAAAGGGAAGGTGACCCAAAGTAAGTTCCCCTCACCCACGACTCACATGAGGCATGGCATGACCCAGCTAGTGTGAGTATAGGGGATAGGGCTTATATGAGGCATGGCATGACCCAGCTAGTGTAAGTACCGAAATTTTATGGTGGCGACGGCCACGGCATGAGCTCATTACTACTTATGTTTAGTGGGTGAAAAGAAAAGGACTTAAGATAAGTCAAGTTAAGGAAAGAAAAGGATTTAAGAGAAAGTCAAGTCAAGAAAAGAAAGAGACTTCGGTCTGGCCCAAGTAAAGAATGAAACTCTTAACATGTTCATGCATGTTATGAATTGTCATATAAGTTTTTATGTTTACCATGATGTTGTTATCATAACGAGAATATGTACTTAAAATTGAATCCACTTTGGATAGCTATGTCTTCGAAAATCTAAGAATTGGACCTTATGCATGCTCACTGTTTTCATTATAAAACCGAAGTGGCTGGGACGATGACGATGACACCTCCGTGTTGGGTTCGAGTCCTACTGAGAAATCTTATTTCTCACTCTAGTTACTTTTCCGCATTGTCACCAGATTTTGTTGGCACATCCAATGGAGTGGAGCATGGAGCCACCGCACTATGAGTGGACGTACGATGTGGGATGCCAGACGAATCTATTTTGGGACTCATAGCAATCGTCACTCTACGTCTTCGCATATTCTTTTTGAGAGGAGCTTTGTCATTGAGGTTTGTATTTAGTACCTAGTACTTGGGTCATGGCACGACCATGAGCTTCCTTCGATGTAATGCTGTTATATAAGCGTTATATATATGTATGTATATATAAATATACATATAAATATTATGAACCTATATGGATGTAATAATTAGTTATGTAATGCAATGTATTTGTAAATTACTATTTATTTATCTTTCTCTTATTTTATGAGATTGGGTTATGTATCTTATGCGACACGCTCCTTCTTTATCTACCATCTCGCTCAAGGCTTTACTTTCCAAAGCGATAACGCATTTCAAAAAAAAAATCTTACCGTATTTTCCGCAGAATTTAATTTCAAGTGAAGTTTAATTTTCCATGAGCATAAGTAACAACTAATAAAACGCCATAATACGACTTAAGGGTAGTATGGGTTTATTAGGGTGTTACACTAGATGTCTAGTTCCATATAAAAATAGATTATCAAGTTTTGATGGCTAGATTTTTGTTCGTACAAGACAGACATACAAACATGGTAGGGTTTTCACCCAACAGCTCTTTGATTCATTCTATCTTTAAGTTCTTTCATTCCAATTTCAATTCTACTCACAATATACATGCAAAATCAGCCATAATCTATCATCATCACTCCACATCATATTAGTATCATGAGAGAAATAGAATCTCCGCACAGCCCCAAATCAAGGAAGATAAAAAAGGAGTTGGATTCCTACCTCTCCTAAGTGTGATCTTGCTAGGGTTGTGCTTTAGGTTAATGAAATTTTGGTGAAGATTGAAGAATTGTTGGAGATGGAGATGAGATGAGATGAGATGAGGAGGAAGAAGGATGAAGAGAGTTCAGCAGCACATGGCCGAATTTTGAAGGGAGTAGGAAAGAAAAAAAGTGAAAACTTTTAAAGCAAGCTTCATTTGATTGGTGGCTGTGTGTTGGTAACTCAATTTGATCTGTGGCTGCCTTCTTTGGGCTGAAAGTAGCGCCACATATGGAGATGTTTTGGCTAAATCTTAGCTATTCATCCTAGGGCACTCATAGTATAAGTTCTATTGGTTCAGTTCTGGCAGTTTAAAATATCGAAATCTTGCTGCTTTCTCTTAAATTGATAAACCGATTTTAGAAAAATTCTATGAGGTTTCCTATATTCCTAATCTGATTCCATCAAAGTTAATCCTTCTAAATATTACTTAATTGGCTTTGGGTAAAACTAAATCAAATTATAATTAATCATAATTATTCGATAAAAACCGAACAACTTGTTTAAAAATGGTAAAATTTTTCGGATGTTATATTGTACATGCAGTAGCACTAGGAGGTGTACAGAGTAGCTCGCTTTTGGTAGTCTGGGCCATGGGCAGATGAGTATGGGTTAGGAGTTCTACATGAAATGTCCTGTAGGGACGACATAGGGTTTTGTATCATAGAGACAGGCCAAATTTATTTTGCGTTAGCGGCCTCATTTTCTATACCCTGTACTATTTATGAGTTTCCTTTTGTAAACTCTGAACACAGATATCTATGTACAAATGTATGATGCAGTCAGATAGTTCTGTCTATTCCGTAGATTTTTTTTCCATATTTATTTTTTCTATTACAATGTTAAGCCATCATTTATTTTACTGCCAACGGAAATAAAAAAATGAACAGTTAACTCTATATGGGTAATTAACCATGAGTAAAAAGAATGAAATTTAATTAGTTAGCCACACGTAATCACTTATCAAATAATATATTATGACTTAAGCATAGTATTTTGTCTAGTAAGGTGTTACATTATGATTATCTAAGTTATTATTATTCTTGTTGCTTCTGTTTATTGTTATTCGCATGGCATGTATAAGATAGCGTTGTTTACTATATGCATTCATGATGTGATCATCGCTCTTGGCTTTTAAAACAGTTTATTTGTTGTTGTTCAAAATAAAAATTACCCCTATTTTCGCATAAAAGTTATTTTCCAATAGTAATGTTAGTTCTGCGAGCAAAAGTAACAACTAGTAATTCCATAGAATGAGTTAAGCATAGTATGGGACTATTAGGGTATTACAAAGCTCATAGCTGAAAGCTTATATTGGCTAAAACCAAGTCATTTTTACTTCAAAATCTCTCAAACTTGTGCTTAAGGCTTCATCAAGTAAAAATACATGATTTAAGGCATCAAACTAAATTTGTAAAACATTAAAATAAGTGAATTATATATATATATATATATATATATATATATATATATAGATTGCTGCCCAAAATAGAGAAAATTTGAAAACTGACTTATAATACGTGTTCTCAATTCTAAAATTGTAGAAACTTAGCAAATAAATACATATCATGGTAATATAGTCTCTCTAACTTAAAACCATCATTTTAAGAATAATAAAAACACACCAAATTCATGCTACATGTTCATGATTCTTATAGTGTAGAATTTTAAAATCCAACTTGTTCACATGTTGCAGGTGCACAAAGTAAGAAAATGAGCATATATCTTGCACATATGAGTTCAAAAGCCTAATCAAGTAAAAGTTCATCATCTAAGACTCAAAATCAACCATTTAAAGGCATAAAATTTGTGAGATAAAAAGACCTATGTTACTGTCTGTAACATCTCAAGTGACAGTGCATATAAATAAGACTGTTGAATAATGAATATTTTAGATACATTATAGATATATAATAAGGTAATAAGGAAATGTTAATTATAGGATAATGTGATTTCAAATCTTCTATGTAGAAAAAGTAGTGATATTTCGCTAGCAGGAGAACTTTTGTCACTGGCAATGTCTTGTAATACAAGAAAGTAATCTGGGAGGAATCTATGCTAAAATATGCCATAAATATCTGTTGAAAACCCTATGATGTGTGGCTAGAAATTAGCTACATTGGTCATCTTGGTGGACAAAAGATGACCATTCAAACATGCACTTAAGAAAATTTAAATTCTACTTCAAATCCACCCAATAAGAAGCATCCACCAATTAAGATCATTTAACAAGGAAGAAGGCTCATTATCTTTTCTTATTTCTCCTCCAATTTCAGTAGCCACCTTTTCCTCCCTCTCTACTTTTATTTTCATTCTCATACTACCCACACTCAACTCTTGTGTTTTGCTTGTTCTTGCTTAAAATTTCCATTCTTTAACTTGTTTATCATCAATAAATCCTCATACAAGCCGCCAAAAACTCAATCCTTTGAGGCATATAAATTCAACAAAGCAACGAGCAAGGAAAGGCTTTGTGATCATGTCAAGGCTATGGAGAGAAAAAGTAACACCCTAATAGTTCCATTCTATACTTAAGTCATATTGTGGAATCATTAGTTGTTACTTTTGCTCACGGAACTAACATTACCTTTTAGAAATTACTTTTAACGAAAATAGGGGTAAATTTTTTTCAAAATAATAATTAGTAAGCTGTTTTGAAAGCCAAGAGCCATGAGCACATCATGAATGTGCAATACAAACGTCGCTATATCATTCATACATCACATTTATCATAAATAGAAGCAATGAGAATAACCACAATCTAGATAAAGATAGCATTCATTCCATAGCTATTCGATAGTTAATATAATAATAGTGATAACAGAAGTCATACACGAAGATAATAATGGGTCCGATACCTACCGTCATCCCTAAAGAGTACCCTAACAAAATACATGATAAGAGGAAATACATAAGAAATCTCAATCTGCCCATACATGCCGAATGAAAATGATAACCCTCGCTACAACCAAAAAGGGGCTATCCTCATGCTCAGCTCTGCATACAGATTAACACCTTACTCATCTGGAGGGAGGAAATCGTTCCTAAATCCACAGGGAGTAACATCACCACATCCCCCACCTCGAGCACAGCTACGGCCACGAGGCACGGCACGAGTGCGAATGAACCCACGACCGCGAACCGGGGGTGGCGTGTGACGAGGGGCTGCATAAGAAGAAGAAGAATCGGATGATAGACGGATCACAGACAAGTAGGAAGGCTTAGACGGGTCCGTCTCCACATGATAGCTCGGATAAGATGGCTCCGAAGGATCGGAATCCAACAAAACTGTCGGCGTCAGACGAGTTTCTGAATCAAAATTTGCATCAGTGGGGTACCTCAGAGGATGGAAAGGCGGGTGAACGTCATCCATAGTGATGTCCTCGAACAACTCATGAGGGCGAAAAAATGAGCTCATCACAGGTGCACGGAACTGGCAGCTGTGGAACATGTATACCTGCATCGTTGCCTAGCGATCAAAGACAACGCATTCAAAGACCGGTCGGCGCCAATGCATCATCGAAAACTCAATGAAAATCACCACCATGCCTGATGCCGGCATCCTCTGAAAATGACACGAAAATGTAGGAGTGAGAAATACTAAATTTCTCAGTAGGATCGCGACTAGACAAACACAGTGTCATCGTCATCGTCCCAACCACTTCGGGTTAATTGTAAAAGCAGTGGACAGATATAAGTTCAATTTTAATGGTTTTGAAAACTTAAACTCCAAAGCGGGTTGCTTTTAAACTTACGTCATAACTGCATTATCATAACTATCATATATACTGAAACATAGAAAGAACATTCATGATGCAAATGGACAATGTAATTACATGCAAAGACACGCATCACCATAAACCTAACCATGGTTAAACTTTAGCTTTACTTGCATTTTTTTAGCATGTGCTTAACATTCTTTACTTTCCTTTGAAATAGACTACTTTTGGACATGAGCTCATTCCGTGACCGTCATCACGCAGTACTAACCAAATCAAACTAAGCCGATATTGGTTACCTCTAAGTTGGAGGGTCCTCCATGTCACCCTTGCCTCCCTCATAGAGGTTCCTTGTGGATCACCGTCTTTCGCTTCTCGGAAGTGATTGAAGGGTCATATCCCATGGTTTCTTTTCTTATCATTATACTTTACATGCATAATGATATGACTAAGTCCATAATTTTGACGGAAATCCGGCTGCATAACGGCTAAACCGGAGCTTCCCCAAAATGCCAATCATCAACTTTTAACCAACAGTTCATCATATCTATATCATATCATCATACTCATCATTCAATCATGAGACAAAGTTCAATCAAACTCATCGTTCATCATGCCGCATGGCATCACACCTTCATACTCTGAAGGGGTTAATAATTGCATTATTCTTTGTGAAGAATATTATGAATCATCATATGATTTCCCATGGTTACCCATGAGAGAATCACATAGTTAAGATTTGTGTACATGGTCTTTTAGTTACTTGATTCTCCTATGAAATTATTCTTTACTTTAGTTCATGTCTTATGGAACATTTATTCAAATTAATTAAGTTATATGATTGTTTCCTTTCCTTGAGATAGTGCACTTAGTGATTCCTAGGTTCATGGTATACTCAGAGGCCCTAATCATACTTCTGTTCCCAAGGAGTTCGAGATCTGTCTAATCCTTGGGTCATGACAACGCATAACCACATCATGAACCCAGCAACACCATGTTCACTAAATGCCAAAGGTGATTTAACTTAATCAAGTTACAAAGCTTCAAGCTTTTATCTTAAAGATTAGATCTTTATGAAATAATGGTACAAGTCACTAGCTTTTTAACCAAAAAGTCTTGATCTTTACAAAAGTTAACACCTTTTTGAATTGTTTTGGTTCAAGATTTAAACTTTATGAATTAAATGTTACAAAACAACACTTTTATGACTTAAAGGTATCACTTTTAATTAAAGTTTGAAACTTTATGAAAGGTCTTTTCTTTAAGGTGTGATTTTTACGACATTAGTGACGAAATATCATTCCTCTAACTTAAAAAGGCTTATTATACCAAAAATCTTAAACTTTCACATGTATTCTTGTCTTCAAAACAAAACAAAAGAAGACTTTATGATGGCACTAAAACTTGCGCCACTTTTTGTGTGTCAAGAAGCAAACTTTTTAAAGTTTTAAGCTTTTAGAATGTTCAAAGTCTTATCAAATCATGGAAACATAAAAAGATGAAGCTTTTCTAATCATCAACTCATCATAAGAGAAGGAACAACTTTAAGCAAGATACCATCAAGAACATTCAAGAACATATTTTGCCAAAAGTAGAAACTTAAGAACACTTCAAGAACATCAAGAACACATTTTACTAAAAGTAGAAACTTAAGAACACTTGAAGAATATCAAGAACATTCAAGAACATATTTTGCCAATAAGGGAAACTTTTGCTCTTGAAGAGCATGAAGGATTTTCTCAAGTTTCCACTTAGAGATCTTGGTCATAAAAGAACCAAGCTCCAAGCTTTCTTGAGCAAACAAAATGAAAAAGATGAAGATTACTACCTTTCTTGAAGATGGCGCAAAAACAAGAGAAGTAGAAGAAGAAGATGATGACTTCTCTTGATGATGATGATGGCGGTTTTGAATGAGCAAGGAGAGAACTCTTGAGTTCTCTTGAAAATGAGTCTTGTAGTGTTTAGATCTTGTCTCCAAAGACCCAAAGATGAGGTCTTTGAAGGGCTAAATGAGTGGTTTAGGTGGTGGTGGTGGAGAAAGGAAGAAAACGATGAAGAAGATGAAGAGAGTTTTAGAGAGAAGTAGGAGGATTTGGTTTGATGAGAGAGAATAGGATGGGTGAAAATGAAAATGTGAGTGTGTGTGTGTGTGTGTGAAAGTGGCGTCCACATAAAGGAAGGAGAATGAGATATTTTTACTTCACTTTGTGTTATCTTGTGTTAATTAGTGATTAAAGGGACAAATGGGATGATAGGGAGACAAAACATGGTCAAATTTTTACATAAAGTAGTCTTGTCTCATGCTTTGTGCTTTTATGACATCACTCTTTACTTTATTGTCTAGTTGGCTAAATTTGAATTTAATCATGTGATTAAGTACTCATGCAACTTAATTAAGATGATTAAGCAAGGATTAGTGATTAATACATAAGAACACGATTAAAAAAAATTAATCTTGCAATTAAGCTTAATTAACCTTAATTAAACTCGATTAGGCTAATTAAAGGCGATTAGTTCTTAATTAAGCTATATGGGCTCTGACTTACTTAATTAGAGATTATCTAATCTCGATTAAGCATTCTCTTGATTTTTCTTATCCAAGTAACCCCTTAATTAAGCCTTAATCTCACAATTTCTCATTAAGTGCCTAATTCTCAGGGTTACTGAGGTAATTTAGCACGGCATGAAATTGAGGATGTTACAGAAAAGACCATCAAAAGATTAAGCAACATGGTCAAGCAAGAATTAGAACATCATTGCTCTTTAAATTGCAGAGGCTAAATATATGTCTACTGCAAATTGCAGTACACAAATTCTATGGATTAAGCAATAATTAGAAGATTTCAATATGAGGTATACCAAAATCCCTATCCAATGTGACAATACTAGTGCAATCAATCTCACAAAGAATCCCATTTAGTACTCTAGATCTAATCACATTGACATCGAGCATCATTTCATAAGAGATCATGTTTAGAAAGAAGATATTGAGCTAAGATTTATCAACAGTCAGATTGCTGACATTTTCACAAAACCCTTAGCTGAAGATTAGTTATGTCATATAAAGAACCTTTTGAACAATGGAAATCTTTAAAACATTCATACATAATTGCATTGGCACTTCCCCCATCTAGCTACAAGCTTAAAGTTGAGATTGCTAATCTTTTCTGGAGTCCTTTCTGGGAAATTCTCTCAAGGCTACTTATCGTAACATGTTGAGAAAGAATAAGACCAATGTGATTCAGAGAGATTGTGATAATAAAAAAGGTTGAGAAGCTACTTCAGAAAGAAAATTCAGAACAAGGTGACGACTTGGTTGAGAAAAGTGAAATCACAAATAGCTCAAAAGGGAAGAATTCGGATATTAATTCAAATCGTGTGCCCATAATTGTTCCTCTTATCACATCCCCATTTTCATCTAAGCTAATTAGCTCAGTGTCTCCGGCTAATTAGATGGGTTAGCGATTAATTGAGAACTAATCGATTAATCTCGAGAGGAAAAGCTTAGTAAATTAAAGGCAAGTCAACAAGATAATTGAAAGTCAACAATTAATTAGAAAATTCAACAATTCAAGCATAATGTATTAAAAGTTACAATTAAGGGCCTAATTGCCAAATCCTCGTTAATTCATGATTTAAAACATACAATCAAGATATCCTAACCTTATTAACTAAGTGCATGACAAGTATTGCATCTTAATCACATGAAAATTAACCCTCACATCTTCTTTACATAATTAATGAGGAAAATCCTTTTCAATGAAAATTTGTTAAGGTGTAATTGAACTAATTAAATTAATTAGCATTTAGATAATTGTAACAATTGTAAAAATTTAGAAACTTCCCTTTAATTATTGTTTGAAATTTGGTCAAGGCAAGAGCCATATCCAATCATCCATTTGCCTTTTCATTATGCACCATTAGATCAAGAGTCTATGTTAGTAGTATTCCTTGAGTCAAGCTAAGAGATATACTCTCCTCCATCAAGATTGTGACACTTGGAGTGATCATATTCACCCAAGCTAATCCTAAGACTGGTCATCCCTTTAACCACTTGAGGAAACATAAAATGGTCTTTACCCAAGCACCAAGACTCAGGAGAAACACCACCCTCTCTTTTACCCCATGGTTCCTAGCCTCTTTGCTTGTAAAAGAAGCAAAATCCAACCACCTCATGGCCTAGAGTGGGACATCACTCCCTTTCTTCTCTCACACTCTCATTTTGCAACTTCATTCTCTTACTAAGTCACAAAGCTCTCACCTCTCTCTAAACCTCTCTTTGTTCTTCTTAATCTTCTTCTTGTTCTTCTTGTTTTCCTACTCTAACTCACCTCATTTCCACCACCATTCTCATAAGCCCTTCAAGGACCACTCTCTTTGGTTCTTGAGGAAGCAAAACAAACACTCACTTAGCCCCATTATCAAGCTTAAGAAGAAGGAGGCCATCTCCAACACCTTTCTTTTTCTTCAAGCTTTCAAGAAACCCATTTGATAGTGACTCTAACCCCTCTTTCTTCTATGTTTTTCAAGCTCTAGAACTCCTAAGCTCTCCATAGCTAGGTGGTTTTAGGAGTTGCTCTAAAGGCCTCATGGCCATGCTTTCATTATAAGTTGTTTGTGATTTTTGCTCTTTTCTTAAAAAATGACTTGCTGTGCATTTATTCTTAGTTCGAGCCACACTTTTTAGAACTCAAAATATTGATTTTTCATCAAGATCTCAAAGTATAAAAGTGTTTTGCAAGAGAAAAGCGGTAACTTGAAGAAAAGACTTAATGTTTTTACAAGAAAACTCATTGAAACCAAAACTATTGAAGCTGGAAAATTCTGGCAGTCTGTATGGCGTGACTGATAACACTTTCAATATAACTTCATATGGAACAAAAATAATTTTAAATGAAAATAGACTCATATATATTTTTATACATATAAAATATGTGAAATTTGGCCTTAAAACGAGAGAGATATGAATTTTCAAAGTGTGTTGTCCCCATGTGTTCCTTTTCGGGCAGTATGTAATAAAATCTTAGTAACTCAAGTTATACAAAACATTTTTGAGTGGAACCAAGTTTGTTAGAAAGCTAAGACATAGAGAACATCCCCATAACAGTTTTGGTAGATTCCTTGTGAGGTGCTCATAGCAAAGTTTAAAAATCATTGTACCGAGAATAAACTTAAAAGCTGAGTAGTCAGAATAAAATGTGCATATCTCAAGTTACAAAATGAATTTCTGAGTGGGATTTATTTTGTTTAAAAATAGACTCGGAGAACTATAACAATACCAAAATTTAAGTCAAAATTGTAAAATATGAAATTATGGTGAATTTTTGAAGTTACTACACCACTGTAAAATTAAAACTGGTTATGGTTAAGTTTTAAAAGTTAATGAGAAATAAGCTTAAAGACATTAAGACCCTTATATTAAGTATTGGAAAACCTTCATAATTCAACTTAAAAGTTTCAAAAAGGATAATAGATGAAATTGGCCCTATCCCTAATAAAAGAGTTTACACAAGAGACAGCCTTAATTAAAAGCTTGCACCAAATTTATTAAGCTAAGCTCATAAGACTTTGTGTGATATGTATGCCTCTATTTGTCAATATGATAACAATGATATGACGATGATGATGATGATGATGATGATTATGATAATGATATGATGACGATATGATAATGAATGATGATGGTATGAATATGATATATTGATGATATGATGCTTAATGATATGCAATAAAAGAATCACATTTGGGGACGGCGATACGTAACGCCTAAATATGGAGAAGAATTAGAATAATTTTGCATCATAAGATTTAATAAGAAGAGAATGAACTAAGGGCGTGATCCTTCAAAAGGGACAATGACCCAAAGTAAGCTCCCCTCACCTACGACTCACATGAGACATGACATCAACCCAGCTAGTGTGAGTATAAGGGATAGGGCTTACATGAGGCATAGCATGACCCAGCTAGTGTAAATTTATTGTGGCGACGGCCATGGTATGAGCTCATTACTACTTAAGTTAAGTGGGTGAAAAAAGAGTTAAGATAAAGTCAAGTCAAGAAAAGAAAAAATGACTTCGGTCCAAACCCTTGAAGGGAAGAAGTTAAGAGAAGCTTATAGCACAGTCATGCATGTTTTATATAATTATACTTGTGCCCATGTATATTACGATATAAATGATTAGAGGGTATGTTAAAATTGAATCCGCTTCGGATGGCCATGTTTTTCGAAAATCTAAGAATTGGACCTTATGCATGCTCACTATTTTCATTTATAAAACCGAAGTGGCTGGGACGATTACGATAACACTTTAGTGTCAGGTTCGAATCCTACTGAGAAATCTTATTTCTCACTCTAGTTACTTTTTCGTATTGTCACCAGAATTCGATGGCACATCCAGTGGAGTGAAGCACGAATCCCTCATACTGTGAGCGGACATACGACGTGGAATGCCAGACTATGTTGATTTAGACTTGTAGTTGCCATAGCTCTGCATCTTCGTATATTCCTTTTTGTGACGAATGATGTCAAATTAAGTTTGTATTTAGTAATTAGGTCATGGCACGTCTATGAGCCTCCTTCGATGTAATGCTGATATATATGTATGTATATATAGTATGAACCCATATGGATGTAATGATTAGCTATGTAATGTAATGTATTTGTGAATTATTATTTATTTACCTTTCTCATATTATATGATATTGTGTTCTTTGACTCTTTTGCAATACGCTCTTTCTTTATCTGTCTTCTCGCTTAAGGCTTTACTTTCCAAAATGCTGCAAAGCGACGACGTATTTAAAAAAAAATTAACTTATTTTTTGCATAACTTAACTTATAAATGAAGTCTAGTTTTCCACGAGTATAAGTAACAACTAATAAAATGCCATAAAATGACTTAAGCATAGTATGGGTTTATTAGGGTGTTACACCTCTCATCATAAATTTGATTCAAGCTTCTCATCAATGACAATAAATTCTGAAGAATTGGAACCATTCTAGAACGTGGGTCAATTTTTCCAAACTCACAATGTGTCACATCTTGGTAGAAGCGGGAAAACTAATGGTCTCATATCCCAATACGACGTAGTTTTCACCATGAAAACTGTTTACATCCTTTAACCATCAGTTACCATCATTAACCCTCACCTATCAAATTACCTTTTCACACAAACTTTTCACTTGCCAAACTATAGAGAAAAACCTTAAACTATCATCTTCTTTACCCAAAAATTTCTTACTTTCATCGTCCCTTCATTTACTCTACCTACACACATTTCCCTTCTTTGTTCTAAATCTTCTACCATTTCAAATCCATCATGACTAAAAAGGGAGATTATAGCATTCCCTGCACCTTTGAGGATGAAGAAATGCAAAGGAACTTTCCCATAAATTTCTTCATTAGGCCCATTACCTTTGGAAAGAGTTTTGATTTGGAAAACTTCTCATCCTTGTCTCAAATTGTGGAAGTCTTTGAGTTACAAGGGTGGAACAAGTTTCTGAGAATCTTTGAGGATGTCTACACAGATGCATTCTGCAGTACTCTCGCCTCAATTGATGAAGATAATACTTCATTAAGGAGCATTATTGGAAGCTTTGAGATTCAAGTGCTTCCTTCTGACCTTATTCAAATCACCAACACACCCAATGAAGGTGTCTTGTGCTGAGGTGGTACCAAGTGGTGGGAACAACTTGGAGCCACAAAAGAGGAAGTCTCTAAAGTTCTAACAGGCAAAAGAGACATTGATGCAGGAACCCCATGGATATAAAGATCCAGAAATCTTAGGCATACACTTTGATAGAAAACAAGATTTAGAATAAATACCCTCCCTAGTAAACCCCTAAGAAACCTGTCCTTAGAAACGTAGATAATAGGGAAATCCCTACCAAACCCCTAAGAAGCCTGTCTTTGGAAACATAGATAACAAGGAAAAGATAGAAAATTTTGCATCACACAGAACAAAATGAGGAAAACCTCACAACTGTATTGGTAGTCAAACCATGATAAACTATATGATCAAATTCTCGTCTATAGGCCAAGTTGCCTATTTATACATAAATCCTAAAAATGGAAATTATCTAATCTTATCTAAAAGATTTGATTTGAAACTAAAATTTAAAAATTAAAGATATAATTCTATCCTAAAAGATTTATCCCTAACAAAATTAAATCAGATTTGATCTTTATAGATTAGATCAGATTTGATTTAAATCTTAAAGGATAAACTGATTCAATGTAAATCTAAATAAGTCAAAACAAATCAAAAGCAAATCCACTCCTAATCTAAACATATTTCAAACATGATCAGATTGCTTGCTCTCCAAGTTACTTTAATTAAGCTTGATTCCTTGATCTCCATGTAACTTGAAATGAGCTCTTAGATTTCTTGATCTCCAAGGTAGAACTAACTTGCTAGAAACAAGCTCTCAGAAGGGTGATTTGGTCATTCCAACACTGGAAAATAGCTTGTTTCTAGTGAGTTAGTTCTACCTTGGAGATCAAGAGAAACCTAAGAGCTCATTTCAAGTTACTTGGAGATCAAGGAATCAAGCTTAATTAAAGTAACTTGGAGACCAATCAATCTGATCATGTTTGAAATATGTTTAGCTTGGGTCTAGATTTGCTTTTGATTTGTTTTGACTTATTTAGATTTAATTGAATCAATTTGTCTTTTAAGATTTAAATCAAATCAAATCTAATCTATAAAGATCAAATCTGATTTAATTTTGTTAGGGATAAATCTTTTAGGATAGAATCATATCTTTAATTTTTAAATTTTAGTTTCAAATCAGATCTTTTAGATAGATTAGATAATTTCCATTTTTAGGATTTATGTATAAATAGGCAACTTGGCCTATAGACAAGAGGATTTGATCATATAGTTTATCATGGTTTGATACCCATACAGTTGTGAGGTTTTCCTCATTTTGTTCTGTGTGATGCAGAATTTTCTATCTTTTCCCTGTTATGTACATTTCCAAGGACAAGTTTCTTGGGGGTTTAGTAGGGATTTCCCTATTATCTATGTTTACAAGGACAGGTTTCTTGGGGGTTTAGTTCTAAATCTTATTTTCTATCAAAGTGTATGCCTGGGGTTTCTGGATCTTTATATCCATGGGATTCCTGCATCATCATTTGGGAAGCATTCATACCTGCAATCTTCTTATTACTATTAGGGTTATATATTCTGTAGTCCAATACACTGTGCTTCCCAAGATTGGAAACATTGATGTTATGACAGAGGTGGACCATATGGTCATGTTCTACCTCATGACCAGAAGAAGGATAAATCTGGTCAGGCTGATTCTGGACTACATACTCTCAGCCATTGATGATGCAAGAAGGAGCCATGCCACTCTGCCTTATGGCATGCTCCTCACTCATGTATTTGTGAGAGCATAACTTCCTGTTTAAGGACACAAGAAGGATTAAAAATGCCTTGCCACTACCATGAAGACGTTCTATGCCATGGGTCTGAAACTTCAAGGCCTTGAGAAAGAAAAAAAGAAGGAAAAGAATAAGAAGGAGCCAAAGAAGAAACAAGCTCCTCTCTAGAAGGTTAAATCCAAACTTTCTGAAGAAACTTAAAGAATAAGAGATAAGAAAGAAGTCTCTCCCCAAGTTTTGAAGAAAGAAGAGTAAGAAAATGAAGATAGCTGAAGCTTCCTTAGAATCCTCTTCTGCTAGTGTAGAAAATGAAAGTTCTACAATTGCTGCTAAGCCAATGAATGTTGCTACACTTGTAAAACATGCACAAAGACTCTCCAGACCATGAGAAAGAGAAATAATGATCAGGGAACAAGCTCCTCATGATCAACAACAACAAGCTGAAGATAAAGCTTCAGATAAAGATGAGGAATGTTATGATCCATTATCCATGAACCCTAATTCTGGTGTATTGTGGTTGTAATTCAATCAAGTAGAAATAAAAATCACAAAAAGATGGAAGAGACAAGGAATGGAAATAGATTGGAGGGCGCCACAATCAAGGATGATTGATAAGCCAAGGGTGATCGCCACAAGAGCAATTGGAAACTCTTGATAAGACCTAGGGTTCCAAGCAAGAACCAAAGAGACACTTTTACTAAAAGTATTCTGATTTCAATTTGCCAAAAATCCCCTTCAAAATGTGTTTACAAGGTTTATAAACTAAACTAAAGTTTAGCAAATGGGCTGAAACACTTAGCCCAAGATTAAAATCTAAACTTATTAAAACTGAGTAAAAGGCTCAATAGCTAAAAACAAGTGATGGGTTATATGAAATTACAAGCCCAATTACGTTATTACTAATTTAAAATTAACAAGCCCAAAGATATAACTAAGCTTGTTCAGCTACATGAATGCAATGGACTAGTCTTGAATTGTTTTCTTCTTGAATGGGCTTTGTCTCAAATAAACATGAAATCATTTGGCCCAAAGCTTCCTTAGCTCTCTTTGATTTGGATCTAGTCATTGGTCCACCAAGCCCTTCCAAAGGATCTCCTCCTTGCCTTTGCTTTCTTGAGTCTACTTTATCTTCCTTGATCACATCATCCCCTCTTGTTTCAAGAGAATTCATCCTCGAATTTAGCTCCTCATCACCTACATCAAATAATGACAAGTCAGCAACATTACAAGTAGCACTTATCCCATACTCACCAGGTAAGTCGATCTTGTAGGCATTGTCATTGATTCTCTCCAAGACTTGGAAGGGTCCATCACCCCTAGGTTGGAGTTTGGATTTCCTTTGAGATGGAAACCTCTCCTTTCTCATGTGTACCCAAACCCAGTCACAGGGTTCAAATACAACCTTCTTGCTGCCCTTGTTGGCTTGCTTTGCATAACTCTCCATTTTCTTCTCAATTTGGGCTTTTACTTGCTCATGTAGCTTCTTTACAAAGTCAGCCTTAGCCTGTGCATCTTTATGCTTAAAAACAGAAATGTTAGGCATAGGCAGTAAATCAAGAGGAGTCAAGGGGTTAAATCCATACACTATTTCAAAAGGAGAACAATTAGTAGTGCTATGTATAGCCCTATTATATGCAAACTCTACATGAGGCAAACACTCTTCTCATGACTTAATATTCTTCTTTATAACAGCCCTAAGGAGAGTAGAAAGAGTCCTATTAACTACCTCAGTTTGCCCATCAGTTTAGGGGTGACAAGTAGTTGAGAATAGCAATTTAGTACCTATCTTACCCCATAGTGTCCTCCAAAAGTGACTTAAGAACTTAGTGTCCCTGTCACTCACAATACTCCTAGGTAATCCATGTAGCCTCACTACCTCTTTGAAAAACAAGTCAGCCACATGACCAGCATCATCCACTTTCTTGCAAGGTATTAAATGAGCCATCTTGGAGAACCTATCCACCACTACAAAAATAGAATCCTTGCCATTCTTTGTTCGAAGCAGTCCTAAAACAAAGTCCATAGATAAATCAATCCAAGGAAAATCAGGAATTGGCAAAGGAGTATAGAGTCCATGAGGCATTACCTTTGACTTAGACTTCTTACAAACAATGCATCTTTCACAAAATTTATGCACATAATGTTTCATGTGTGGCCAATAAAAATGTTCATGCAGTATGTCTAAAGTCCTTTGGACCCCAAATGCCCCATTAAACCCCCCTTATGTGCCTCTCTCACAAGCAACTCTCTAATGGAACTTTGAGGCACACATAACGTTTTCTCTTTAAACAAATAATCCTTATGCCTAAAGTACCCATTTTGGATAGCATGCACACAAATTTTATAAATCTGAGAAAATTTTGGATCATTCTCATACAATTCCTTTATATGCTCAAAACCAATGAATTTAGTTTCAAGAGTAAAGAACAGAGCATACCTTCTTGAAAGCGCATTAGCAACCACATTAGCCTTACCTTTCTTATGCTTGATCACATAGGGAAATTGCTCAAGGAACTCAACCCACTTGGCATGCCTCTTATTCAACTTACCTTGTCCTTTTAAATACTTCAAGGACTCATGGTCACTATGAATCACAAATTCCTTGGGTAAAAGGTAATGCTGCCATATTTGTAATGCCCTTACTAATGCATACAACTCTTTATCATATGTGGGATAGTTTAGAATAGCACCATTTAATTTTTCACTAAAATAAGCAATTTGGTGCCCATCTTGCATCAAAACAGCCCCTATTCCCACACTAGATGCATCACATTCAATTTCAAAAGATTTAGCAAAATTAGGCAATGCAAGGATAGGTGCATGAGTTAATTTATCTTTGAGGGCAGCAAAGGCTTGCTCTTGTTTTTCACCCCATTTAAATCCCACATGCCTTTTAATTACTTCATTCAAGGGTGCAGCCAATGTACTAAAATCTTTAACAAACCTCCTATAGAAACTAGCTAAACCATGAAAGCTTCTTACCTCACTAACATTCTTAGGAGTTGGCCACTCTTGAATAGCTTTCACCTTCTCTTGATCAACCTGCACTCCTTGTGAGCTAACAACAAAACCAAGAAAAACCACATGGTCTGTACAAAAAATACATTTTTCCATGTTGGCATACAATTTCTCATGCCTAAGAGCTTCCAAAACATTCCTCAAATGCACATGATGATCATCATAGGATTTGCTATAAATCAAAATGTCATCAAAATAAACCACAACAAACTTTCCTAGGAATTCCCTTAACACATGATTCATCAATCTCATGAAGGTACTAGGAGCATTTGTTAATCCAAAGGGCATGACCAACCATTCATACAATCCATATTTGGTTTTAAAAGCAGTTTTCCATTCATCACCATCTCTAATCCTAATCTGATGATATCCTTTTTTAAGATCAATTTTAGAAAACACACAGGCACCATGCAATTCATCCAACAAATCATCTAATCTAGGAATGGGATGTCTATACTTTACCGTGATGTTATTGATGGCTCTACAATCAGTGCACTCCTCCAAGTTCCGTCTTTCGTAGGCACTAGAATGACTGGAACTGCACACGGACTTAAGCTTTCTTGCACCCACCCTTTTTGCATCAAGTCTTCAACTTGCTTTTGAATCTCCTTGGTCTCTTGAGGATTACTCCTATAGGCTGGCCCATTAGGCAATTAAGCTCCTGGAATGAGATCAATTTGATGTTCTATGCCTCGTAGAAGGGGTAGACCGTGAGGTACCTCCTTGGGAAAGACATCTCCAAATTCCTGCAACAAAGAAGAAACTTCACAAGGAAGAGAGTTAGTAGCACCTATTTCATGTAATTTGCTTTCTTTACTCAAAAGTAAAAGCATTGGTTTTTCATGAGCATAGCCTTTTTTTACCTCTTTTTCTTTAATAAACAGATTTTGCAATTTTCCCTCTATTTTTCCACTCTCTTTTTCTTTTTTCTTTTCACTCCCTTTTTCTTTTTTCTTTTCTTTCCTGTTTTCTTTTATCTCTCATTTTGGATTGATCCTCACCAACCTTTCTTGAAGACAAAGGGGCAAGAATAGTCTTGTGCTCTTTATGTACAAATGAAAACTTATTTGTGAACCCATCATACTGCCAAGGCCTACCAAGAAGTAAATGGCAAGCCTCCATAGGCACCACATCACATAAAACTGTATCATCATACTTTCCTATAGAGAATTCCACCTCCACTTGCTTACTCACAGTCATATCACCATCCTCACTAAGCCATTGAAGCTTATATGGCTGTGGGTGTGGTTTAGTCTCCAAATTTAGTTTTGAGACCATCCTTGCACTAGCAACATTAGTGAAACTCCCTCCATCAATAATTAAAGAACAAACCTTCCCTTGGATGATACACCTTGTGTGGAAAATATTTTTCTTTTGGCTTTCATCCAAATCCGTTGCTTGGCTACCCAACAACTTCCTCACCATGAACAAATCTCCTTCTGGTGCAATTTCCTCATCATACTCATCTTCACTAGTTGGGGCAGATTCAGATGAAGACTCACTAGTGATTTCTCCATTGTCTTTGAGAAGCATAGTCTTCTTGGTTGGGCATTCGGATGCTATGTGTCCTCTCCCCAAACACTTGAAGCATTTTATCTCACTACTCCTTGTCTTTTTAGAGGTCTCATTGGACTTAAATTGAGGCCTTTGAGGTGCAGCCGTGGTGTTGCTAGAAGAGGTACCTCCCTCCTTCTTATTTCTTTCCTTCCAATTTGAAGAATTGAAATTAGAAGAGCTCCTCCTCAATGTACCTTTCTCTTAAGTTGCTACTCCACTTTGGTAGCTTAATGTACCAAGTCCTCCAACTCCACATAATTTTGTAGCTCAACCACATCTCTAATGTCATTATTCAGCTTATTCAGAAAGTGTGCCATAGTAGCCTCCCTATCTTCATTCACATTGGCTCTAATCAAAGACACCTCCATTTCCTTGTAATATTCTTCAATACTCCTACTACTTTGTGTGAGTCTTTGGAGCTTGTTATGAAGGTCCCTATGATAATAGGAAGGGACAAATCTCCTCCTCATTAACCTCTTCATTTCAACCCAAGTATCCACCAAAGGTTCTTCATATCTAAGCCGCTCCTTTTGCAATTGATCCCACCAAATGAGAGCATAATCTGTGAACTCCATGGCTGCCACCTTTACCTTCTTATCTTCAGTATAGTTGTGACAAGCAAAAAGTTGTTCAATCTTCATTTCCCACTCTAAGTATGCCTTCGGATCACTTTTCCCTTTAAAAGAGGGAATGTTGAGTCTTACTCCCTCAATTCTGTCCTCTCTTGGATCTACTTCATGATCTCTTCTTTTCCTTCCATCAAGCCTCCTTCTACCTCCATCAGCATCAGGATGTCCTTGATTTTCTAACCGCTCAATTCTCACATATAACTCCTCTGTGTGCTCACTCATCATCCTTTCCATTTGAGCTGTAATAGCCTCCACTAACAATCTGTTGTTTCCTTCAGGAGGAGGGCTACCACTACCACCTGTTCCTGCCATCATTCAAGTAAAAGAAAACAAAAATGAAAGTAATGGGACCTCACCACACTTCTCACGTGTATACACTCTTAGAGATGTATCACTAGTGTTTGTTGCTCTCTAATAGGCTTTTGTGTAAGGTGCTCTCTTGCTTTTTACCACTCAAGTGCTCTTGTAGGCTCTTAAAGGGAATCACAAGTCAATTCAAAGAGAAATTCCAAAAACACTTATGTCAAATCACAAAACAAATGAGAGGTCAAACAAAAGAAAACTCTAAGACAAAACTTTTAAGATCCAAAAGAGACAAGCAAGAAAAACTAAACAAGGACAAGCACACTCAAATTAGAGGCCAAACAAGACAGAACAAGTTAAAGGTTTGAAGAACAATAAGAAACAAGCCAATGTTTTGACCTTTTTTTTTTTTTTTTCAAATTCTGCATTTTTTTTAATTCTATTTTTTTTTTCCAATCTGTTCTTGATGATTGTAGGTGAATAGACCAACTGGAATCACATCAAAACAAGCACATATTTAACAACTAAACATCAAACTAATAGAACTTAGAAAGATTAGAATGAAACAATTCCCAAGAATGTCAAGAACATACGATGAACATTCTACACCTTTTTTTTTTTTAACCCATTGATCAACAAAGACAGAAATGGACATTAGAAGAACATCAAGAAATTAAGCAAAGTAGAAAGGATGAATCAAACAAGAACTCAAAGAAAACAAATCGCAAAGTCGCACAAGACTGAGTTCGGAAAAAAAAATCACTATATCTCGAGCTACAAAATTCAGAATTCAACGATTCAAAAACGAGATGAAAGATGAGATTCTGAACTTCAGAAAAGACCCAAGAAACACCGAAATATGATGCGGAAAACTCAAGATATGAACCAAAGAAAACTGACTAATTCTGCAACTCGAAGAAGTTGGCTCTAATTACCAAATGTTATGATCCATTATCCATGAACCCTAATTCTGGTGTATTGTGGTTGTAATTCAATCAAGTAGAAATAAAAATCACAAAAAGATGGAAGAGATAAGGAATGGAAATAGATTGGAGGGCGCCACAATCAAGGATGATTGATAAGCCAAGGGTGATCGCCACAAGAACAATTGGAAACTCTTGATAAGACCTAGGGTTCCAAGCAAGAACCAAAGAGACACTTTTACTAAAAGTATTCTGATTTCAATTTGTCAAAAATCCCCTTCAAAATGTGTTTACAAGGTTTATAAACTAAACTAAAGTTTAGCAAATGGGCTGAAACACTTAGCCCAAGATTAAAATCTAAACTTATTAAAACTGAGTAAAAGGCTAAATAGCTAAAAACAAGTGATGGGCTATATGAAATTACAAGCCCAATTACATTATTACTAACTTAAAATTAACAAGCCCAAAGATATAACTAAGCTTGTTTAGCCACATGAATGCAATGGACTAGTCTTGAATTGTTTTCTTCTTGAATGGGCTTTGCGTCAAATAAACTTGAAATCATTTGGCCCAAAGCTTCCTTAGCTCTCTTTGATTTGGATCTAGTCATTGGTCCACCAAGCCCTTCCAAAGGATCTCCTCCTTGCCTTTGCTTTCTTGAGTCTACTTTATCTTCCTTGATCACATCAGATGAGGACCTTGAAATCAAAAGAAAAGGGAAGAAACCTTTGAAGAAAGCCCCTAAACAACCTTTTGAAGAACTCCCTCCTTCTTTTATTAGAAGGACCCTACTTGAAGCAACAAAAAATAGAATGAGAACAAAGGTGTGGCTATAAAGGCAACAGGACAAAGTAGCTGGAGTTGGTGCCTCAGCTTGCAGTACAAGAAGTCATCTACTTCTCTGGAGGTGGACTAATAATATTTGGTCATTGAATATGTCAATCCACCTTCTAAGATAAGAAGGGTTGTGTTACCTTCTGAAGGAGCTGAAAGAAGAATAAAACAACCAAATAGTCAGCCTACTAGCTTACCATCGATTCCCTTAAATCAAGAAAGATCATTGGTTTGAAGAGCTGAGACTGCACCAGAAAGAACAGAGCCAAAAAGGACACTTGTTTTGGAAGCAGAACCAAAAAATGAAGCTGCTGTTACTAAATCTGAGTGCAACTAGCTACTATCACAGTCCCTCAAGAAATTTCTACTATTCTTATTACTGCACAGGCATTGTTGATGCTGACCTCAACACCCAAATTTGACAGAATAGTAGCCCTTGCTATTTCTAAACCCCAACAATCCTTTGCTAGTCACAGTCAACATATTATGAAACTACCTTCTGGAGACATTTCGAGTGCAAAAGCCTTTCCACCCATTTCCGATGTTTAGTTGGATCTAGTGTTGGCAAACCAACACACTATATTGGCCAATATAACTAAAGTTCAAGCACATAAGTAGGATTTGGAAAGAAGAATGGATAAGATGGAAAACTTGATGCTGCAATTACTCAAAGCATTTCAAAAGGAAAGGGCAATCAATGATGGCTCTTCTATGATCCCACATCTTCATTTTTTTTTTATGACATCAAAAGGGGAGAAGGAAAGATATTTCAAGAAAAGCTTAAGCTGAGGGGGAGCATACATTAAGGGGGAGCATGCATACATTAGTCCTAGGACTCAATTTTTTTTGGCATTCTAGAAACATTTCTTCTTTTTTCTTTATCTTTATATATTTTTGAACAATTTATCTATGACTATGGATAGCATTATAGTTTAGTTATATTTATTATCTCTCTAACAATTATGCTTTAATATCCTTTGATCTAATCTTTTCAGCTAGTACAACTATATAATTTGTGAGCCATTGAATGCTCTAATATCATGGTTAGTTTCTTTTCTTTCGACTGATTGAAATGATATTTGCTTGTTTACACTATTACAAGATCATAAAATCTATATGAATACATTTTATTTTTATGTTGTTACTTTCTACATAATTACTCTGATTATCTGCATCTTACTTGAATTATCTAAACCCTTATTCTGATATGTTTAAATACTTTTTTATGCTAAAGTGGTGATTTTCTATGTCATAAGAATCCTATGCACTCGTACTAAGAATATACTCAAAACCTTCTGGTTTAAAAAGGGATTCAGATTTTCTTTTTGAAGTTTCTGGATATCATGATTATCCCTACTCTTTTCAAAAAACAACTTACTTCGAATAACAAACATGCTCTTTTGAAATGATTTTTGTTAACAAGAACTTTTCTTAAATATTGATTTGTCATCATTAAAAAAGGGGAGATTGTAAGCTCCAATACCCAATTGAAATAGTCTCTCAGCTTTGGATGTTTCAAGTTTTAAATGTTTTGATGGATATCAAATCAAGTTTTAAATAAATCTCTTGAATTACAAACAATTTGTTAAACACATCCTTTTGTGAGTAAAACGATATGCTTCAAAGCTAAATTGTTTATCATAGAAAACAAAGCATCAAAATCCATGGTACCTTTTTCAAATATGATTATATTGGATCTATCGTTTTATGTCCTATAAGTTTACTTACTCAGGGACAAAATAGAAAGTTCAAAAGGACAGTGGTAAATCCCTAGAAAGGAAGAGCATGCCATAAGAAGGGTCGCACCTCATTCAAAAAGATGACTTGATCCAAAAGGGTGAATTCTCATGAAGTATCTCACCAATAAAGCTTTTTCTACACCCTTTATTCAGAAGTTCAAAAAGTCAAACAAGATTTGACAAGTTGCAATAAAAGCACTGGCAAGTCTCAAATGTTGGTGAAGACTTCAACGGCAACTTTCCCTCTTCTATGTCATCTCAACTTGTTGAAGAAGAAAGTTATACCCTCTCTTTCCAGTCATAAACTAGTTGATTATGTAGCACAAAGGTCAAGATTTGCAAGTTGCAGTAGTAACATCTCAAGTCTATATAAAGCTGGAACATGAAGAAGAAGATAGAGATGTTGTTCAAATTTTTAAAATCATCAATTGTTTCATATCTTCATCCTTCTCAACTTTCAAATCTTCTAGAAAGTTACTTATTGTAACTTTTGTATTAAAATCTTCTCTATAGGTGTATAATAGATAACATTCTCATTTTGAGAATATAGGGAAGTCACTCACTATTGCTCTTTGATCTATGGTCCATATAGAACTTTTAGTGTGAGTGTAAATATAAAACCTTCAAAAATCTCTTGTAACCAGACTTAATAGTGGTCACAGTCAGCTTGGAGAGGCTAGGACAAAAATTACTTCGTTGTTAAAGCTTTGAGAGGCTAGAGAAAGACTACTTAAATGTAAAAGCCTAGAGAGCTTGGAAAAAGAAAACTCTTGGTATAAAAATCTCAATGAAGAGTTAGGAACTGGAGTAGGCATTGGTTTAGCTAAAGTAGGATAAATCTTTTTATGTGATCCTTCTATCTTTCTCCTTTTACTTGCAGTATTTATTTCATACTTAGATCTGTGCAATATTTAAATCACTCAAGTAATCTTTTACAATGCAAAACATTTTTTTCTAACTACTGCTTCCACATTCCAAGTCTAGAATTTGAGAAAGTTGCTTTGTAAAAAGTTTTCAGGTTTAAGAAATATTAGTGAAGACACGATTCAACCCCGCTTCTCGTGCTATCTCTTCCAACATAACCTTCCACACATGGCAAACTCCTGAATATAGCATTATGACTTAAGTATGGCACTATATTTGGAAAGGTGTTGTGCTATCCAAAACAGGGCAGCCCTTAAACTTTACTTAAATCATATATTAAAAGCACCAAACTCTAGTAGAATTAACACATATGCATAGGATCAAAATATAGGTTATGTGACTTCAAAATGAAATTTTTATACACTTTAACATATAATAATACTTGTTGGAAAACTATACTCAAAACTAGGTAGTTTTGAAAATAAACTTTATCATGTAGTTCAAGCTCGCAAATTAAAGAAACAAGCATGTATATTCAAAGTACAAGTCCGAAAACTTCATCAAGTGAGAGTTCATCATTTATGACCTTAAACCAACACTTTAAATACTCAATACAAATGAAATAATGGACTAAGGTGTTGGCCAAAATAGGGCAACCTTCAAATCTTCTTTTAAACACTTAGTTAATACACCAAACACAAACAAAGTCATCATGCAGGCACATAACATCAAAATATAGGTTTTATGACTTCAAAATAACATTTTTTCTCACTTTAATTTGATGAAAAACATGTTGAAAATAAGAGAATAAAACAAGGCAGTACACAAGTTCTTGAATAAAGTAAAGCTTTGGGTTATAAACTTAATCCTTTTTCATACAAGCTTTTGCATAGATTCTTCAAAGACCATTTGAAAATATCAAAACCATAAACATCACTTCATAGAAACTTGACTAAGGCTCACTCAGACATTTTATCAAGCACTTGATGTGCAATCCCCTAGCTTTTCCCTTATAGCAATCATCAATCTCATAAAACATCACCAAAATCATGAATTTTCAAGCTTTTATGCTCCACAAACAAAAGGAGATATATATATATATATATATATATATATATATATATATATATATATATATATATATATGTATGTATGTATGTATGTATGTATATGCATCCAACATCTAAATTTCATCAAAATACAACCAAAACATCATAAAATCATAGCATAGGGTGGTGCCTTGCATATGGCCAAAAATGAAAAGAAGAGGAAATAAAAGCTTTTGGTGCTCAAAATCAAGATTCAAGCTTCTAGATCCTAGTTACATGAAATAAGCAAGCAAATACAATCAAGTTCAACAAAAATCAAGCTCAACATGTGACCACATAGCTTTAGCCTTCTTCAGGCCCTGACGTATATCACAAGTTGTAACATCCACGACTTCCGACTTCCGAGTTCATAGTACTCACAACCTCCAGATTCCACTTCAAGGCTGGACAGACAAGGACTTACGATTTACGAGTTCGTCTTATAGTTCAGCTTCCGGTCTCAATATTAGCTTGGACTTCCGACTTCGTTCCAAGGCTTACAAGGGACTTTTCCGAGTTCCGACCTCATGCATGCAGCTTACGGTCTCCGAGTTAATGCATGAAACTTACGATTCCGACACAGTAAGCGTGTATAAATTTCGACCTCGTCAGCATGATTTCCGATTTCCGAGTTCAGGAGCTGAAATGAAGTGACTGCTGCTTCCAACTTACGAGTTCGTCTTCGACATCCGCACGAGTTACGACCTACGACCTTAGTGATCAAGGAGTAAAATATTCGATTTCCGACTTCGTCTCTAAGGCTCAAATAAACTGACTGTATTCCGAATTCCGACATAATGATTCACCAATGTACGAGATCCTATCTTGAGTTCAATATTAGTAGCTCTCATTTCTATATCTTTTCGAGTTCCGGAATAGAAATTTTATAATTCCCGAGTTCCGACTTTAAGTGCTTGGCTTCACACCAGGCTCTGCTTTCAAGTTTCAACTAGACTGGATGTTTCTGAGTTCCGACTTCATATATATATGAGGTTCACGAGTTCCGACTTTATAGAGCCTACGAGTTCCGATTTCGTTTCCAGAATATGCTGGAAACTCCCACTTTAGGCAACATGGAGCGTGGAGAGTGATTATACCACACAAAGAGGGCAACGTGGAGAGCAAGGTTGGCTGAAGCTTGGCCTTATGTTTAGGGGCCAATCACAACCTTCCAAGTTAACTCCCACTCATGCCTATATAACACATCCTTCCCCTTTAATTCAGACCCTCATTCACGTTGCATTTCCTCTTCTCCTTCAGCTCTCTTTCTCTCTTGCTCACACATCCAAAACTCAAGCTAAGTTCCAGCCTTGTTCATCCAAACTTCAAGAACTCAGCACCAAACATTTAAATCAAAGGTAGGGGTTTTTAATTTCTTACATCAAACCCATGTACTTGGCTGGCTGGGCTGAATTAGTTTCACCTTGATTGATGTGTGAATTGAATAATTATGCTTGGATTAATAGAAGATTTTGAGTTAGAAGTAGAATTAGAAGGAGAAAACTAAGAGGATTAAATGGATGGAGGTGTTGTCTTGGTGGAGAGTCCACGGCAGTCCATATGGCGGAGCGTACGGCGCCGCCTACGATTGGTCAACTTCGATGAAACTATTTTTAGATGAAACTAGACATCTAGGGCTTTCCATAGACATATCATATAAGGGTTTTGGATCTGAATTGAGGAAGATATGAATTTTTGAATCTCGACCTAGGGTTTTGACTCAGGCTCTGGGCAGCTTAGGTTAATTAGGGTAAAACTAGACCTATACTACATGAAAATGAGTGAAACCAACTTTGTTGGAAAGCTTACACATAGGAGAACAATATCCAAAGAAATTCTGAGTTTGTTATCAACTCAGTTGTTCCCAGTGAATTGAAGAAGTTACCCTATGTCCAAACCAGGCCAACACAGGGCAGTTCAGAAAGGCTAAGTTTCGGGGCTTGTAACTCGAGCCCTACTAAGGCAAAGGAAATGGAACTTTTTGTATATGAAAGGTTGTCCTTTTAGCTTTAATATGAGGCCAATTTCGTCTGATTTGGGTGAGTTTTCGATTTTTGGTGAATTTCTACTTTTAGTTGCCTGATTCTGGCCAGCTAATGGGCAGGCCGAGATAAAGTTTAAATATCTTGAGTTATAGATACCGAAATTAGATGGGACCAAAGAGGTTAGAAAATAGACACACAACCCTGTAACATGCTCAAATTTGAGGTCCAAATGAGTTAAAATGAAATTTTGGCATGAATTTCAAGAACCGGGTTGGTTGAATAAGCTGAAGCAGAATTTCAGTTTTAATGAAGTTGATATGGATTTGAGTTCTATGTTGAAAAATAAACGTGAATTTGTGCTTCTTGTGATACATTGATGTATTGATTGGCTGGCACTATTCATGGGGAAGCGGACACGTTCCGTTATGCTGCCGAAGTTTCGGTAGAACCCATGTACAAGTTATGAATTACATATGAATGCATATACATTCTTAAGAAAGTCATGAAAGTCATGAAAAGAAGCATGTTATTATGCAAGTTCCATACTACTTGGGCCAGCCCCGGATAGAAAGTTAATGGGAATAGATCGGTGGAAAGGTCGGGTAAAGTAAACCCGGCATTTCTGTATAGGAACGAGGTCGATCCTGATAAGCAGACTATTACCCAGGAGTCTAAATGGCCAAGAACTCCCAGGGGACCAAGAGAGATGGAAAAATGATGAAAAGTAATGAAAAGAATTTATGAAGGAAAGTTCAAGAATGAGTCTACATGATTACATGAATGCATGAATACATGAGATAGTTGCATCAAGATGTTTACAATTGTACGTTATAATTGCTCACTGCTATGCATTTATTTATTTTGATTACCATTCTATGTATCCGTATTAGTAATCTATGTGGTTTCTTATGTCAATGTAAAGTAAAACTGAACCTTGCCTCGGACCAGACATTTTCTTAAACTCATGAAATGGATTTTTAGCTTGAACACATGTTTTATAATTAAATAAAACCCGAGGCAACTGAGAATGTATGTGACGTCAGTACAAGTATAACCGAACCCTACTGAGAATTTTCTGAAATTCTCACCCGTTGTGTGTTTCCGCATCATTCTCAGACCACAGTGATGGACTCCACAGCCACCCTTTTTATTGAGATCCACACTTCCGGTTCCACCATGACCTGGAGTTGGACTCCTTGTACATAGCCTGTTCATGCAACTTTCGCTTTGCACTCTTCAGCGACAGGAACTTCGATATTCCTTTACACCATCCCCTCTTCGATCCTGCTACCCCTTATATTGCCATCCCTCTACATATGGCGCACCCGCATCCTGCTCCTCCTGCACCCGCAACACCGTGACCTCGCTCTGAGTCACCACCGCAGTAGCCCCGATGTCCCCGAAGTTCCGAGAGTGACCCCTCCGAGGCCACCGGTTCGCCACCCCTCTTCCTCCTCGGGACCCAGTGCAGATTATACACCGGCCGAGCCTGGCATGGCTAACGGCTACCTGACGGAGTAGCTTAGCGGCAGGAGATGTTGTATAGCATGACCCTCTTTTGGACAGCATGTAGCTTTGGGTCATGGGTTAGACTATAGGATTAGCAGTAGGTTACGAAATGTCCTTTAAGGACCATAGGGTATTTTGGCAAATGAGGGTATTATGATCTTCCCGATATACTAGCCTTGTATGTGTTTTACTTAGAACCTTGTACATAAACTGAAAAAGTGGCTTCTGATATATATATATATATATATATATATATATGTTTACACGTATGCAGTAACATTATTGCACTATATTTATCTTGATGATATTTTATTTCGGTTCGTTTCATTTTTAATATAACATTACGCCGTTTCGTCAATAGAGATGATTTAAAGACAAGAATGGTAAGTAAAGCATCATCACGGTAACACGACCTGACTAGTTTCATGCTATGACGTAAGCATAACATAAAATTAGTAGGGTGTTACATTATTGGTATCAGAGCAGTTCGTCCTAGCTAAGGCCTGAGGATTTGACTGACTATGCTTCGCGCATATTCTATACTCTAGTTGATAATGTGCACCAGATCTTGCCTGTATGGTGGAGATATAGTTGTGCATATATATGAAGTGCCTGACCGTGTGAGCCGTTATTTACTAGCACATTAAACTTAGTATTGAGCCTGATCAACTCAATAACTTTTGTTTTGTGTGTTCAGAACTTAATGGCTTCCGGATGGCGAGGAAGACCACGTGCGGAACCTGCTCCAGAGAACCCGACTGACGTGATGGCCACAATGCGGGAAATGGCTCACGCAATGCGAGAACAAGCCACGGCAGCTCACCAGATGATGGAGCGACTAAGCGGCGACTGCAGCGGTGTGAGAGAAACCCACAAGGCCCAGAGGCTAACCTGGACTACCTCAGGTTTGCAGAGTTCAGGAAGGCAAATCCGCCAAGTTTCCGAGGGGCATATGACCCGGACAAAGCTGATGAGTGGATCAAAGCCATGGAGAAGATTTTCTCAGTCTTGGATTGCCCGGATCATCAAAAAGTGACTTTTGCCACTTACACGCTTGAAGCAGACGCCGAGTTCTGGTGGAACGGCGTACGAAGGTTGTTCGAGGAATCTCAGACAGTCGTCACCTGGACAGTGTTCAAGGATGTATTTTACCAGAAGTACTTTCCCGCTTCAGTTCGAAATGCAAAGGAACTAGAGTTCATGCAGCTGCGCCAAGGAAATCGGACAGTATCCGAATATATTGCCCGATTTGAGGAGCTATGCAAATTCTCCACCATTTATCAGAGGAACTCAGATGAAGCCTGGAAGTGCATTAAATTTGAAGGTGGGTTACGAGAGGACATTCTCACCGCAATCGGCCCGATGGAGATTAGGGACTTCCCTACATTAGTGAACAAATGCCGACTTGTGGAGGACTGCCACTCGAAGTTAGCTGCAGCCAGGGCATTTGGCGGAAATTTCAAGAGGGGTTTAGCCCCGCAGGGCCTAAGATTCAAGCCCAATGTACAACAACAGCGGAGATTTCTGCCAAGAGGCAATAAAGGCAAGCAGCCTCAAAGGCCTTTTCCAAGTTTAACTTGCACAAAATGTGGCAAGAATCATGGAGATCGGCCATGCTTGGCAGGCCAGAATGTCTGTTATGGATGTGGCAAGCCAGGCCACAAAATTTACGAGTGTCCAACCAGGAACTCATCACAGCCGCCTCGACCCCAGCGACAAGGACGGGTTTTTACTATGAATGCGGAAGAAGCCGATAAGTCAGAAGGATTAATCCAAGGCACCTGTGATGTGAACGGTGAGACTCTAACTGTACTCTATGATTCGGGTGCCTCACATTCATTTATTTCTCATAATTGTGTAGCTGCCTTGCAATTGCCAATTTCTAAATTACCTTATGATCTGTTGGTTTCTACTCCTACCAATGGACCTGTTAGAGCTAGTCAAATGTGCATCAATGTTCCTCTTCGAATTGAGGGCAGGACCTTTGCCGCTAATTTGATTTGCCTCCCTCTATCTGGTCTCGATGTAATCCTGGGCATGGATTGGCTTTCTGCCAATCATGTTGTACTCAATTGCTCTGATAAGACAGTGGTACTTCCCTCTGTCTTACTTTCTGAATCCCAAACCGCAATACTCTTCTATTTGAACTCTTTCAGGTGAAAAGATCAAGGGTATATCCTCTTGTCAGCTAATGCGGTAGAAGCTGAGCAGGAACTGGAGAAGATTCCAATTGTCAGGGAATACCCGGATGTTTTTCCAGAGGATATTCCTGAATTCCCTCCAGAGAGAGAGATTGAGTTTACCATTGAGTTGGTTCCAGGTGCGGGACCAATATCCATAGCTCCGTATCGAATGTCACCTATGGAGTTGACGGAACTAAAAAGACAGATCGAAGAGCTTTTAGAAAAGGGATTCATACGACCAAGTGCATCGCCATGGGGAGCTCCAATCTTGTTGGTCAAGAAGAAAGATGGAAGCATGCGCTTATGCGTGGATTATAGGCAGTTGAACAAAGTAATGATTAAGAACAAGTATCCGCTGCCGAGGATTGATGATCTCATGGACCAACTACAGGGTGCAACAGTATTCTCCAAGATCGACTTGCGTTCTGGATATCACCAAATTCGAGTTCGAGAACAAGATATCCCTAAGACAGCTTTTCGAACTCGTTACGGGCACTATGAATACACCGTGATGTCGTTTGGACTGACGAATGCGCCAGCAGTATTCATGGATTACATGAATCGAATATTCCGCCCATATCTGGACAAATTTGTAGTGGTCTTCATCGATGATATACTTGTCTACTCGAAGACGGAACAAGAACATGTGGAACACTTACGGCTAGTTCTGCAAATTTTAAGAGAAAAGAAGCTCTATGCCAAGTTATCCAAATGTGAATTTTGGATGAAGGAGGTAAAATTTCTCTAACGTAGTGTCATCTGAGGAATCTCTGTCGACTCCCAGCAAAGTAGAAGCGATTCAATCGGGAGAGGCCAACTACAGTCTCTGAGGTCTGAAGCTTTCTGGGATTAGCTGGATATTATAGGCCATTCGTTAAGGATTTTTCTCGAATAGCCTTACCTTTGACCAAGTTAACCAGAAAGAATGTCCCTTTCAAGTGGACGCCGGAGTGCAAACAGAGTTTTCAGGATTTGAAGAGAAGGTTGACCACGACACCAGTGCTAGCTTTACCAGACCCTCATGGACCGTTTGAGGTCTATTGCGATGCTTCCCGACAAGGGTTAGGGTGTGTGTTGATGCAAACAGGAAAAGTGGTCGCGTATGCCTCCAGGCAATTGAAGCCACACGAAAGGAATTACCCGACTCATGATCTTGAATTAGCAGCAGTAGTGTTTGCTTTGAAAATATGGAGGCATCACCTGTATGGAGTAAAGTTCGAGGTCTTTTCTGATCATAAGAGTTTGAAGTACCTCTTTGATCAGAAGGAATTGAATATGAGGCAGCGTAGATGGATGGAACTCCTTAAAGACTACGAATTTGAATTGAAATACCACCTGTAAGGCAAACATCGTGGCAGATGCCCTAAGCAGAATATCATTGACTGTCAGCGTGGATGATGATTAAAGAGACTAACTTATTGAAAGTTTCGAAATCTTAATTTGGGAACTCTTATGACCCCCAAACTCTTGACTACACCAAATTCAGATAACCAAAGTAGCTTCAAGGACCGATTCGGCAAGCACAAGAAGAAGATGCTAACTTTCAACATACGCTTAGTCTCGTGCGATCAGGGAAATTAGCAGGTTTTGCCCAAGATAAAGAGGGTATCTGGCGATGCCACGACAGAGTATGTGTCCCTGAAAGGGACGATCTCCGAAAGAGAATCTTAGAAGAAGCGCATAGAGGCGAGTTTGCCGTACATCCTGGCATAACTAAGATGTATCAAGACCTCAAGAAGATGTTTTGGTGGCCAGGCATGAAGACAGATGTAGCAAACTTTGTTGGCAAATGTTTGATTTGTCAAAAGGTGAAAGCGGAACATCAGAAGCCTTCTGGGATGCTTCAACCCTTGGAAGTCCCTGAGTGGAAATGGGAAAGTATTTCAATGGATTTTGTAATGGCATTGCCAAGAACACCAACAGGATACGATGCCATATGGGTCATCGTGGATAGATTGACCAAGTCTGCCCACTTCCTACCCATCCAAGCGAATTATCCGTTGGAAAAATTGGCACAACTATATATTCACGAGATTATAAGGCTGCATGGGACCCCTTCAACCATTATCTCCGATCGAGACCCAAGGTTTACTTCAAGGTTTTGGGGAGCCTTACAAAAGGCATTCGGTGCTAAGTTATGTCTAAGCACTGCATACCACCCGCAAATGGACGGCCAAACAGAAAGGACAATTCAGACCTTGGAGGATATGTTACGAGCCTATATACTGGAGCAACGCGGGAATTGGGATCGATATTTACCATTGGCCGAGTTCGCGTACAACAATAGCTATCACGCTAGCATTGGCATGGCTCCTTACGAAGCATTGTACGAATGGAAATGCCAGTCTCCACTGTGCTGGTATGAGACAGGGGAATCAGCTCTACTGGGGCCCGATTTAGTCGAGCAGACTACCGAGCAAATCAAGAAAATACGAAACAAGATGCTTGTCGCTCAGAGTCGCCAGAAGAGTTACGCGGATACCAGGAGGAAACCTCTGGAATTTCAAGAAGGAGACCATGTATTTCTGAAGGTTACTCCTACAACAGGAATTGGTAGAGCTATCAAAGTCAAGAAGCTAAATCCTTGTTTTATTGGTCCCTTCCAAATCCTAAAGCGAATCGGTTCAGTAGCATACCGAGTCGCTTTGCCTCCACATCTATCAAACCTCCATGATGTCTTTCATGTCTCCCAATTCAGAAGGTATCAACCTGACCCTACGCACTCCCTTGAAACCGAATCAATAAAGTTGAAGGAGGACCTGACCTTCCATGTTCAACCAATACGGATCGTAGACAGAAGCAGCAGACAACTCCGAAACAAATCTGTACAACTAGTGAAGGTAGCATGGGGAAAAGAAGGTCCTGAAGATTACACTTGGGAACTGGAATCAGAAATGAGAAAAGGATATCCTGAGTTATTTACAGGCATTAAATTTTGAGGACAAAATTTTTTTAAAGGAAGGTAGTATTGTAACATCCACGACTTCCGACTTCCGAGTTCATAGTACTCACAACCTCCAGATTCCACTTCAAGGCTGGACAGACAAGGACTTACGATTTACGAGTTCGTCTTATAGTTCAGCTTCCGGTCTCAATATTAGCTTGGACTTCCGACTTCGTTCCAAGGCTTACAAGGGACTTTTCCGAAGTTCGACCTCATGCATGCATTACGGTCTCCGAGTTAATGCATGAAACTTACGATTTCCGACCTGGTAAGCGTGTATAAATTTCGACCTCGTCAGCATGATTTCCGATTTCCGAGTTCAGGAGCTGAAATGAAGTGACTGCTGCTTCCAACTTACGAGTTCGTCTTCGACATCCGCACGAGTTACGACCTACGACCTTAGTGATCAAGGAGTAAAATGTTCGATTTCCGACTTCGTCTCTAAGGCTCAAATAAACCGATCAGATTCAATTCCGACATTATGATTCACCAATGTACGAGATCCGATCTTGAGTTCAATATTAGTAGCTCTCATTTCTATATCTTTTCGAGTTCTGAATAGAAATTTTATAATTCCGAGTTCGACTTTAAGTGCTTGGCTTCACACCAGGCTCGCTTTCAAGTTTCAACTAGACTGGATGTTTCAAGTTCGACTTCATATATATATGAGGTTCACGAGTTCCGACTTTATAGAGCCTACGAGTTCCGATTTCGTTTCCAGAATATGCTGGAAACTCCCACTTTAGGCAACGTGGAGCGTGGAGAGTGATTATACCACACAAAGAGGGCAACGTGGAGAGCAAGGTTGGCTGAAGCTTGGCCTTATGTTTAGGGGCCAATCACAACCTTCCAAGTTAACTCCCACTCATGCCTATATAACACATCCTTCCCCTTTAATTCAGACCCTCATTCACGTTGCATTTCCTCTTCTCCTTCAGCTCTCTTTCTCTCTTGCTCACACATCCAAAACTCAAGCTAAGTTCCAGCCTTGTTCATCCAAACTTCAAGAACTCAGCACCAAACACTTAAATCAAAGGTAGGGGTTTTTAATTTCTTACATCAAACCCATGTACTTGGCTGGCTGGGCTGAATTAGTTTCACCTTGATTGATGTGTGAATTGAATAATTATGCTTGGATTAATAGAAGATTTTGAGTTAGAAGTAGAATTAGAAGGAGAAAACTAAGAGGATTAAATGGATGGAGGTGTTGTCTTGGTGGAGAGTCCACGGCAGTCCATATGGCGGAGCGTACGGCGCCGCCTACGATTGGTCAACTTCGATGAAACTATTTTTAGATGAAACTAGACATCTAGGGCTTTCCATAGACATATCATATAAGGGTTTTGGATCTGAATTGAGGAAGATATGAATTTTTGAATCTCGACCTAGGGTTTTGACTCAGGCTCTGGGCAGCTTAGGTTAATTAGGGTAAAACTAGACCTATACTACATGAAAATGAGTGAAACTAACTTTGTTGGAAAGCTTACACATAGGAGAACAATATCCAAAGAAATTCCGAGTTTGTTATCAACTCAGTTGTTTCCAGTGAATTGAAGAAGTTACCCTATGTCCAAACCAGGCCAACACAGGGCAGTTCAGAAAGGCTAAGTTTCGGGGCTTGTAACTCGAGCCCTACTAAGGCAAAGGAAATGGAACTTTTTGTATATGAAAGGTTGTCCTTTTAGCTTTAATATGAGGCCAATTTCGTCTGATTTGAGTGAGTTTTCGATTTTTGGTGAATTTCTACTTTTAGTTGCCTGATTCTGGCCAGCTAATTGGCAGGCCGAGATAAAGTTTAAATATCTTGAGTTATAGATACCGAAATTAGATGGGACCAAAGAGGTTAGAAAATAGACACACAACCCTGTAACATGCTCAAATTTGAGGTCCAAATGAGTTAAAATGAAATTTTGGCATGAATTTCAAGAACCGGGTTGGTTGAATAAGCTGAAGCAGAATTTCAGTTTTAATGAAGTTGATATGGATTTGAGTTCTATGTTGAAAAATAAACGTGAATTTGTGCTTCTTGTGATACATTGATGTATTGATTGGCTGGCACTATTCATGGGGAAGCGGACACGTTCCGTTATGCTGCCGAAGTTTCGGTAGAACCCATGTACAAGTTATGAATTACATATGAATGCATATACATTCTTAAGAAAGTCATGAAAGTCATGAAAAGAAGCATGTTATTATGCAAGTTCCATACTACTTGGGCCAGCCCAGATAGAAAGTTAATGGGAATAGATCGGTGGAAAGGTCGGGTAAAGTAAACCCGGCATTTCTGTATAGGAACGAGGTCGATCCTGATAAGCAGACTATTACCCAGGAGTCTAAATGGCCAAGAACTCCCAGGGGACCAAGAGAGATGGAAAAATGATGAAAAGTAATGAAAAGAATTTATGAAGGAAAGTTCAAGAATGAGTCTACATGATTACATGAATGCATGAATACATGAGATAGTTGCATCAAGATGTTTACAATTGTACGTTATAATTGCTCACTGCTATGCATTTATTTATTTTGATTACCATTCTATGTATCCGTATTAGTAATCTATGTGGTTTCTTATGTCAATGTAAAGTAAAACTGAACCTTGCCTCGGAGCAGACATTTTCTTAAACTCATGAAATGGATTTTTAGCTTGAACACATGTTTTATAATTAAATAAAACCCGAGGCAACTGAGAATGTATGTGACGTCAGTACAAGTATAATCAACCCTCCGAGAATTTTCCTGAAATTCTCACCCCGTTGTGTGTTTCCCGCATCATTCTCAGACCCTGGTGATGGACTCCACAGCCACCCTTTTTATTGAGATCCCTGCACTTCAGTTCCACCATGACTTGGAGTTGGACTCCTTGTACATAGCCGGTTCATGCAACTTTCACTGCATTTCTTCAAAGAATGTGAACTTCGATGTTCCTTTACACCATCCCCTCTTCGATCCTGCTACCCCTTATATTGCCATCCCTCTACATATGGCGCACCCGCATCCTGCTCCTCCTGCACCCGCTGACCTCGCTCTGAAGTCACCACCGCAGTAGCCCCGATGTCCCGCCGAAGTTCCGAGAGTGACTCCTCCGAGGCCACCTGCCGTGCCACCCTCTTCCTCCTCGGGACCCAGTCAGAGATTATACACCGGCCGAGCCTGGCATGGCTAACGGCTACCTGACGGAGTAGCTTAGCGGCAGGAGATGTTGTATAGCATGACCCTCTTTTGGACAGCATGTAGCTTTGGGTCATGGGTTAGACTATAGGATTAGCAGTAGGTTACGAAATGTCCTTTAAGGACCATAGGGTATTTTGGCAAATGAGGGTATTATGATCTTCCCGATATACTAGCCTTGTATGTGTTTTACTTAGAACCTTGTACATAAACTGAAAAAGTGGCTTCTGATATATATATATATATATATGTTTACACGTATGCGGTAACATTATTGTACTATATTTATCTTGATGATATTTTATTTCGGTTCGTTTCATTTTTAATATAACATTACGCCGTTTCGTCAATAGAGATGATTTAAAGACAAGAATGGTAAGTAAAGCATCATCACGGTAACACGACCTGACTAGTTTTATGCTATGACGTAAGCATAACATAAAATTAGTAGGGTGTTACACAAGTAAACTGAGAGATTTTTCATTAAAATTAAACTATAAGAAGGTATAGAGCTTGAAAACACCAAAACTATCAATCAAAGCTTCAAAATCTCAAAAGAAAATCATAAAACCCCAAACTTCCCAAACTGTTTCAGATATTTTAGAAGCACAAAAGAAGAACATATATGCTGGAAATAGAGGTTAAAAGTCACAAACAACTCAAAGAATCACACACAATTCATGCATGAAGCCTAAAAGGTGAAAAGAAAAACCCTACATGGCTTAAGCTCTTGAAACTTAATTTGTGCAAGGCTAGGGTAGTAGCTTCTTCAACTTTTATAACTCACTTATAAGGACTGAAAATTGAGTTTAAGGGATGAAGATTGATGGTGCTTGAAGGTTGTGAGAGTTGATGAAGTTTGGTGATGATTTGATGGAGTTTTGATGGTGTTTCCGAGAGAATAAATTGTAAGGAGCTCTCAAACTCATCTCCTCCCCTCCCTCAGTAGTTTGCATGACCTATGGACTGGGAAAAGAGTATGGAGGTGTGCATCTTGGTGGTCCTATTTGTAAAGAAACGGTTAGGGTTAGCTAGGGTTAATCAGTTGATTAGTTTTATCCTAATTAGGTAGTTAAATTAGTTAATTGTCTCACTTTTAGTTAACTAATTTAAGAACCTATCTAAACTAATTTAGAGACATGTTAATTTTCATCTTACTTTTCTAATAGAGATTAAGAAAAAGTTGAAGTGATTTGGTGTTTAAATAGTGCATAATTAGCATTTTTGCTAAAAACTAGATTACGCAATATATCCTTTAATTATGAAAATAATTAGAAAATAATTAAAATTATTTAATATATCATCTAAACCATGTTTATATATGTGTAATATGACATCTCTGATTTTACAGAATATTTCTACAATTTTTGGTATTTTTTGTGTAATTTTTTCTTTAATTATGCCTTTTTTGAGTTAATTAACATAATTAATTATCTATAAATAAAATAATAAAAATTCATGCTGCAGCCCATGTGCATTTGTGCCACCTACATCAGGTCAAGGAGACAAAAATACTTGGTAAATGATTTGGGTTAAATAAGGCTTGATTTAGTAAAAGTTAATCAATGTATGATTACTTATTTTGACTAAATTCTTACTCTCTTAAACTCTCTTCAATTTTCTTCATTTGTTTTTCCAAATTCTGGGGGCTGAATGGAGGTTGAAGGCATTCAGTTTGGCTGCCACCCAAGTTTGGTTAATTTTGTTGAGTTTTTTTACATAATTTTGAGTGAATTTCTTAAGTCTCTTTGTGTAGTTTTGACCCAAAATTGTTTCCAAAAAGCCCACTATAGATCCAGCAGCTATGGAGGCCCAATAAGAGGCCTACTCATGTGGCCCAACTAGCCCAAGCCCAGAACTCAACTTATTCTCTGTCGTGCTGCGAGTTAGAATAGTCTTATGAGGTTTTCAAGGCTCGTTTTGCACCCTGGTAAGGTTATTTTTGTGTAATTATGTAAATATTTTTTAATGTTGCTAAAAATTAATATTTAACTTCAAAATTATATTAAAAATTGATTTAAAAATTTTTCTAGAATTTTTTGAGGTCTTTTGAGTAGTTTTTAGCCTTCCGTAAGCCCTTTAGGGTTTTCTGTTTATTTTCCGTCTAAGTTTCTACTATATTTTTTATTTTCTGTAATTAATAGTATTTTTGTAATTATTGGCAAGTCCAAGGGCATCTCATGTTGTTTGATGTAACATCTTCAATTTTTTGTCATGCTAGATTACCTCAGTAACCTTGAGTAATTTGATACTTAATGAGAAATTATGAGATTAAGGCTTTATTAAGGGATTAATGAAGTGTTTATGAGTTAACTCTAATGAGAAAAGTGAAGAGAATACTTAATTGAGATTAGATAATCTCTAATTAAGCAAGCCAGAGCCTTTAGAGCTTAATTGAGCACTAATCATCCTTAATTAGCTTAATCAAATTTAATTAAGGATAATTAAGCTTAATCACAAGATTAATTTTCGCTAATCAAGTTCTTATGTGTTAATCACTAATCCTCGCTTAATTATGTTAATTAAGTTGCAAGAGCACTTAATCACATGATTAAATTCAAATTTAGTCAACCAGACTATAAAGCAAAGGTGGTGTCACTAAAGCATAAAGCATTGGACAAGAGTGCTTTATGTAAGAGTAAGTACTTGATTTGTTCCCCCATCATCCAATTTGTCTCCCTAAACCTTAATTAAAACAAAATAACACAAAGATATCTCCCCCCACCCTCATGTAAGTTACGACCAACAACACACAAACACACACATTCACTTTTCATTTTTCAAATTCTATTATCTGTTTAAGTTTCCTACTCCTCCAAATTCTTTCTACATTATCTCTTTTTCTTCTTTATCTTCTTCCTTTCTCCACCACCACCATAACCAAAACTCTCACTAAGCCCTTTAAAGACCTCATCTTTTGGTCTTTGGAGACAAAATATAAACACCCCAAGCTTCATTTTCAAGAGAACTCAAGAGCTTCTCCTTCCTTCTTCCAAAGCCGCCACCTTCACCACCTTGAGGAGCCACCATCTTCTTCATTTTTCACTTCCAAGATCAGGCCATCTTCACCCTAGGTAGTGATCTTCTCTCTTCTATTTTGTTTACTCAAGAAAGCTTGAAGCTTGGTTCCTCTCATGACCAAGATCATCAAGTGAAAGCTTGAGAAAATCTTTCATGCTTTTCATGAGCAAAAGTTTCTATTTTTGTTAAAATATGTTCATGTACTTGTTCATGAGTGTTCTTGATTTTTTTGAAAAGTTCTTTCCTTTAAGTGATTTAAAGTTTCTATTTTCCTTTCTTGATGCATGAGATCTTGGTGTTTTTAGTAGTATTTGGGTTGAAAGTTGTCTATCTTCTTATAATGATGCTTATGATTGGAAAAGTTGTCACCTTTACCATTTTCTCTTGATTTGACAAGACTGAACACATTCTTGATGCATGAAATGTCAAAAAGTTTGTTACTTGTAACCTTAAAAGTGGCGCAAGTTTTGTGCTTCTTTAAAATTTTATTCTGTTTTGTCTTGAGGATAAGAATATATATAAAAGTCTAAATTTTTGGAATATGAAGCTTTTTTTAATTATGGAAATGATATCTTGTCAGTTTATATTTTAAAGATTGACTCTTGGATACAAATCCTTTCATAAAGTTTTAAACTTTAATGAAGAAGGTAACTTTAAGTCATAAAGTTATAAGGTTGCACTTTAGTCTTGTAAAGGTTGAACTTGAAATGAATATATTGAGTAAAGTTTTAAGCTTTAAGCAAGAACGTCACTTTTGAGTCATAAAAGTGTTAACTTTTATAAAGATCAAGACTTTCTAACTTTAAAACTAATGTTTTATATCATTAGTTTATAAAGTAGGAATCTTTTAGACTTTAAGACAACTTTAAATCATAAGTTGAGGCTTTGATGGTCTTAGAATAATTAAAAGTGTCAACTTTCATAAAGAACAAGACTTTATAGTTCAAAAGCTAGTATCTTGTATCATTATTTCATAAAGAATTAATCTTTAAGACGAGTTTAATTTGAAAGGCACTTACTTTTTTAAAGAATGAAACTTTATAACCTCGTTATAAAGAATGATAACTTTTATAATATTTAAAATAAGATCTTGTCATACTTGTAACATCCCCCCACTTTCTTAAGTGGAGTATAATAAAAATTTTGAGTTATTTCTCTTAAGCAATGTGGGAATTTCTCAGGCAGTAGTAAACCCCGACAATCCTCACACTCAGAAATATAGGGTAGCATAACACTACCTTTAAAAATATGGCACTGCCATATGCTAAAAATTAGGAAATGACAAAAGTGCTTCTATCAACTTTTGTTAATTGCAATCTTGCCCAAAAATTTTAGAAATTGTACTTTAACCCCAAGTGGATAGCTCCACAATAATCCTAGAACTTTTTATAAAATGACCTATATGTCCCTATATTGGTAGAATTAGCAGAATGAGGTTTTAAACGAAGCAGAATCACGTGGTGAAACCGTAGAAGTTTAAATCTCAACTGATTGGGCCATGGAGGCAGTCTGGTGTGAAATAACGTGGGGTGTCTCTGGACTTGCTCAAAATTACAGATATGTCATTAGCCACGGAAAATAGAAAATATAAAAGCTCCAAATTTGCAAGAACGATTATTTCACGTTAACAAGCAATTTATTCGATCTTATTGACTAAGTAGGGTTAATTAGAAGTTAATTAGATATTAATTAGAGGGATTAGGCTTGGGAACAATTAGAATAGAGATATAGAATTCTCTCAGAGTCATTTAGTAAAATTTTGCCGATTTGAAGAAAATCGGTGAAGATTCAGTATTTTAAACTGTCGGAACTGGATCAATAGAAATTATATTATCAGAACCCTATGATGGAGGGCCAAGATTTAGCCAAAACATCCCTACAAGTAGCACCTGAATTAGCCATAAAAGAGGGAAGCCAAGCCAAGCCAAGTTTGAATGAAGATTGAAGTCCACCAATCAAGAGCCAACTTCCTTTATAAGTTTTCATTTTTTTCTTCCTTCTCCTTTTACATTTTTGGCCTTCCCACAAGAGACGCAAACCAGCCCTCATTTTCCCACTTTCCTTCATCTTCTTCCACTTCTTCTCATCTCCAAGCTCAAGCTCTAACCATCAACTTCACTCCAAGATCAAGTTCCACCAAGATTCCATACCACCAAGGTAGGAATTTCAACTTTCTCCTTTTTTTCTTTGATTTGGGGCTGCCTAGGGTCCCTTATTCATCTATGATTCTGATGTTATCTTGAGTGATGATGATGAATTAAGGTTGGTTTAAGGTGTATATGTTAGTTTGAATTGAAGATTGGATGGATTGATTTAAGGAAAACATGAATTCAAGAAGAATTTAAGAAGCTGTTAGGGTTTTCCCCTCGACGGTCCGTACGGCGGAGTGTACAGCTCCGCCTAAAGCCATTTAAAATTGATGAACTTATTTTTATATGAAACTAAACATCCAGGATTTTCCATACATGTATAATATAAGGCTATTGGATTAGTATAGAATTATTATGAATTTTTGAAGTTTGACCTAAAAATCTGGATTCTCATCTAGGCAGTATGAGTTGGGAAGGGTGTAACTCACCCTACAAAACCCTAAATTGAGTGAACCTAATGTTGTTTGAAAGTTTACATATGAGAGAACATCCCATAAAAATTTCAAAGTCAGATTCATTACCAATTATTCCTAGTACATCAATGAATTCACCTTAAGCTCAAACTGGGCTAGAATAGGGTAGTCCAGTAAGGTCAAGTTATGGGGCTCATATGTCAAAATATACACATGCAAATGATTTGAAAATCATTTCATTTGAAAGCTTGTTCTGTTAACTTTGAATTGATATAAATTTCATATGATTTCACTTGGATTTCTATTTTTAGTGAATTTTCACGTATAAGAGTGCAATTCTAGCTAAGAATAGGACAGTCTGAGGTAAAATACTTATAACTTGAGTTATACAAACCAAAATGAGATGGGACCAAAAGGGTTGGAAACTAGACACATAAGGCTATGACATATCCAAAATTTAGACTTAGATGAGTTGAATTGAATAAAGGGTGGATTATACAAAATTTGGGCAGAAGAGGGTAGAGTGAGCAGAATACTCTATTGATATCGGAACTCGGAAGAGCATACTTAAGGTTGGACTCAGAAGGGTATACTAAGGTTGAACTTGGAATGGGTATACCTAAGGGTGAACTCGGAACCTAGTGAATAGTAAATTAGATCGGGTATAGTTAATGTTAGAACTCGGAATTTAGGAAACACCCTCATAAAAGTCTTGGAAGGCCAAATGTAGTCTAAGGTCGGAGATCGGGATCAATCCAAAATCAATCTAGGAGATCTAACATAACACCGAAAGTCGGAAATTATATAATCTCGGAAGACCGAATATAACCCAGGAAGTCGGAAATCTTAAAATCTAGGAAGACCAAACACAACCCCGAAAGTTGGAAATAATATGATACCGGAACTCGAACCCCATTTAATCTTGGCAGTCGAACTGGGGAACATCAATAGGAATTAAAAGCTTGCAAAATATATAAAGACTTAAGATTTGAAAACTTGCATCTATTGATATTATTATGCTCTTGGTATGAATATGATGTTTTATATTGGATTTGCTGTTGGATTAAAATTTTATGGTTGCCTGGCACTAATCATGGGGAAGCGGGCTCGATCCGTTATGCTGCCAAAATTTTGGCAGAAATATGTGGATTATATGACTGTTATAAACATTTATATGTTATGCTCATAAGATTCATATTTGTAAGAATGATTTATGTATGATATGAAGTATATGAATAAATGCATGTAGCATATGCATGCATAGTCATGTCCAAATAAGAATAAGAGTTATGAGAACTTGCAAGAAAGACGTACCAAGCTACCACGTGAGGAATGGCATAGACCCAACTAGTGTGCGCCGCAGCTGCATCTTGTCTAAAACTTGGGCCATCCTCTAATTGCATTTAAGGGGAATAGATCGGTGTGAGGGTCGGGGAAAGTAAACCCGTCACTCATGTATAGGAATAAGCTCGGACCAGAAAAGTAGGCTATTACCCAGGGGTGAGAGAGGCCATTCACCTCTGGGGGACCAAGTACAGAAAATAGCAAGATCAAATTGCAAGTTAAAGAAAGAGATGAATTAAGTTGAGTGTACTTGCATACAATCAAGTACAAATATCTATATGTGCATTTCTAATTATGTCATTATGTCATGATGTTATTATGAATCTTACTAAAGTATATTACATTATTTGTGTTTGTATGTCTGTCATATGATATGCCTAGTGGTGGTTAAAATATAACACGCTTCGAGAAAGATGTTTTCAACTTACAATTGAACCACTACTTGCGTATATGTGTTCACATTTTCATAAGAAACCAAAGTGACTGGAATGTTTATGATGGCACTATATGAGTAATAGTTTGAGTTTATCTGCTGAGAACCTTAGGTTCTCACTGCCTACTTGTATGTTTTTCTTTTCCATAAACATTCCAGTATCTAAGTTGGAAATCGAGCATGAGGCAGAGTACTAGGACATTTTTTGAGCAAGACTCGGGCGCAAACCAGACTGAGAAACTATTGAAGCTAGCTAGCGACCATGTCAAAGCAAGTTATGTGTATTATGTTAGTCACATTTTCTTTTAAATTGTAATTATTTTATCCTCTATGTATCAGATATGACGAAGTTTATGAACTATTAGCTAGTAATAAAGTGTGTAGTTAAAGGGCCTTGTATTTTATTTTCCATATTTTAAAGCTTTCTTGCCACAGTGACACCCCTTCAATATAACTTCATGACTCGAGCATGGCTTATATGATAAAGGGTGTTACAATACTAATAATAAAAGCTTGAAACTTTGCAACTTGGATAAGTTAAAATTCACCCTTCGTTGTAACACCCTAATAGTCCCATACTATGCTTAAGTCATATTATAGAATTACTAGTTGTTACTTTTGCTCATGGAACTAATATTACTATTGGAAAATACTTTTATGCAAAAATAGGGGTAATTTTTTTTGGATAATAACAAATAAACTGTTTTAAAAGTCAAGAGCCATGAGCGCATCGTGAGCGCATACAGTAAACAACGCTATCTCATACATTCTGTGTGAATAACAATAAATAGAAGCAACAAGAATAACAATAACTTTGATAATCATAACATTCATTCCACAGCCATTCATAGTTAATATAATGCTAATAGTGTTATAGTCATGCATATAGATAATGATGGGTCTGATACCTACTGTCGGCCCTACACATGAAACCTACTAAATACACGATAAAAGAAAATACACTAGAAATCCCTACTATCCAAGCATGCCTTACAATAAGATAATAATCCTATAACTACAACCAAAAAGGGTTATCCTCGCGCTTGGCTTTGCATGCATTCACCACATCACTTGTCAGGCAGGAGAAAACCATTCCTGAATCCACCAAGGATAGCATCACCACATCCCCCCTTCAGCATGCCCACGCTGTTGAGTTGTGGCACAAGTACGAATGAACCCGTGACCGCAAACCAAGGGTGGAGTATGATGAGGAGCTACTGAAGAAGAAGACGAGTCAGACGTCAAACATGTCACAGACGGATAGGAGGGCTCAAATGGGTTAGTCTGCACATGATAGCTTAGATAGGAAAGCTCCAAAGAATTGAAATCTAATGAAATGGTAGGAGTTAGACCTGTATCCGAGTCGATCTCATCATCAATAGGGTAACTCGGCGGCTGAAAGTAAGGACGGATGTCATCCAAGGTAACCTTGCCAAATGGCTGATGTAGTCGAAAAAATGGGCTTATCACTAGCTTCTGAAATGGATGGTTATGGGAGATACAGACCCTCAACGCTGCACTCGCAGACATCACTGAGGCATTCAGCATCGAATTGAAGTGCCAACGCCATACTGGGAACTTAATGAAGATCACCACCGTGCACGACATCGACATCTTCTGAAGACAACATGGAAATGTAGGAGTGTGAAATACTGGATTTCTCAGTAGGATTGTGACTAGACAAATATTGTGTCATCATCATTGTTCCCCCCACTTCGGGTTTAATTATAAAAATAGTGGACAGATATAAGTTCAATTTTTAATGATTTTAGAAACTTAAACCCCGAAGCGAGTTGCTTTTAAACTTAATATCATAACTACGTCATCATAACTAAATAACATACTATAACATAGAATAAACATTCATAATGCAAATGGATAATATAAATACATGCAAAGACATGCATCATCATAGACTTAACCATAGCTATACTTGACTTTACTTTCGTTTTTAGAACATGCTTATCATTCTTAACTTTCCCTTGAAATAGACTACTTTTGGACATGAGCTCATTCTGTGACTATCGCCATGCAGTATGAACCAAATCAGACAAAGCCGATATTGGTTACCTCTAAGTTGGAGGGTCCTCCATGTCATCCTTGCTTCCCTCATAAAGGTTCCTTGAATCTTTATGGGTCACTATTTCTCACTTTCTTGAAGTGATCGAGGGGTCAAATCCCATTATTTCTTTGCTTATCATTGTACTTTACATGCATAGTACTTCTTTGATTAGACATATGCAATGATATGACTAAGTCCATAATTTTGACGGAAATCCGATACTATAACGGCTAGACCAGAGCTTCCCAAAATGCCAATCATAAACTTTCAACTAATAATTCATCATATTTATATCATATAATCATACTAATCATTCAATCATGAGACAAAGCTCAATTAAACTTGTCATTCATCATGTCGAATGGCATCATACATTTATACCCTAAAAGGGTTTATAGTTGTGTCATTCTTTATGAAAAATTTTATGAATCATCACATGATTTCTTGTGGTTACCCATGAGAGAATCACATAGTTTAAGATATATGTATGTGGTCTTTTTGTTACTTAGTTCTCATATGAAATTATTCTTTACTTGAATATATGTCTTATGGAACACTTATTCAAATTAATTAAGTTAAATGATTGTTTCCTTTCTTTGAGATAGTGCACTTAGTGATTTCTAGGTTCATAGTATGCTTAGAGGCCCTATTTAAGATCCCTCCAATCCTTGGGTCATGACAACATATAACCACACACATGAACCCAACAACACCATATTCACTTATCACCAAGGGTGATTTTTAACTTATCCAAGTTGCAAAGTTTCAAGCTTTTATTATTAACATAACAAGGTCTTATATTAAGTATTATAAATGTTATCGTTCTTTATAAAGTAGTCATAAAGTTTAGAAAGTTGACACTTTTATTTATTCTAAGATCATCAAGGTCTTAACTTCATGATTTAATATTGTCTTAAAGTCTAAAAGACTCCTACTTCATGAACTAGTGACATAAAACATTAGCTTTAGAGTTTTAAACTCTTGATCTTTATAAAAGTTAGCACTTTTATGATCAAAAGTGCTATTTTTGCTTAAAGCTTGGAACTTTACTAATATATTCCTCTCAAGATTCCACCTTTACAAAACTTAGTGTACAAACTTATAACTTTATGTCTTAAAGTCACCTTCTTGATTAAAGTTTAAAACTTTATGAAAGGATTTACATCCAAGAATCAATCTTTACAGTAGAAAGTGACAAAATACCATTTCTATAACTCAAAAAGGCTTAATAATCCAAAAAGCTTAAACTTTTACATGTAATTTTGTCTTCAAAACAAAATAAAATAAGACTTTTAGGAAGGCACCAAACTTGCGCCACTTTTTATGCATCAAGAAGCAAACTTTTTAAAGCTTTAAGCTTTTAGGATGTTTATAGTCTTATCAAATCATGAAAAGCATGTAAAGATGAAACTTTTCTAATCATAAACTCATCATAAGAAAAGAAACAACTTTAAGCAGAATACTACAAAGAACATCAAGAGCATTCAAGAATAATAACATGAACATATTTTACCAAAAATAGAAATATCAAGAACACTTGAAGAAGAACAAGAACATATAGAAATATCAAGAACACTTGAAGAAGAACAAGAACATATTTAACCAAAGATAGAAACTTTAGCTCATGAAGAGCATGAAAGATTTTCTCAAGTTTTCACTTAAAGATCATGGCCATGAGAAGAACCAAGCTTCAAGTTTTCTTGAGTAAACAAAATAAAAGAGTGAAAATCACTAGCTCTACTTGAAAATGGCGCTACGACAACAGAAGAAGAAGAAGATGATGGCTCCTCTTGATGATGATGGTGGCAGCTTTGCAAGGAGGAAGGAAAAGCTCTTGAGTTCTCTTGAAAGTGAAGCTTGTATTGTTTGAATCTCTTCTTCAAAGACCAAAAGATGTGGTCTTTTGAAGGGCTAAGTGAAGAAGGTTTAGTTATAGAGGTAAAGAATGAAGAAGAAGATGAATAAGAAGAAGAGAGAATTTTAAGGAGAAGTTGGAGGAGTAGGAAACTTAGAGAAAGAATAGAAGTTGAAAAATGAAAAGCGAGTGTGTGTGTTGCATATGGCCGTAAGTTTCAAAGGGAGGGAGAGAGATATTTATGTGTTATTTTGTGTTAATTAAGGTTTAGGGAGACAAATTGGATGATAGGGGAACAAATCAAGTACTTACTCTTCCATAAAGCACTCTTGTCTAGTGCTTTATGCTTTAAAGAGATCACTCTTTTACTTTAATGTCTAGTTGACTAAATTTGAAGTTAATCATGTGATTAAGTGCTCTTGCAACTTAATTAAGATGATTAAGCAAGGATTAGTGATTAACACACAAGAACATGATTAACAAAAATGTAATCTTGCAATTAAACTTAATTATCCTTGATTAAACTCGATTAGGCTAATTAAGGGTGATTAGTGCTTAATTAATCTATTTAGGCTCTAACTTACTTAATTAGAGATTATCTAATCTCGATTAAGCATTCTCTTGACTTTTCTCATCTAAGTTGATTCAAAAACTCTCGTTGATCCCTTAATTAAGCCTTAATCTCATAATTTCTCATTAAGTGCCTAATTACTTAGGATTACTGAGCTAATTTAGCACGACAATAAATTGAGGATGCTATATTTTTCCTCACCTTTAAAAAGAATTTTGCCCTCAAAATTCATTACTTCTAAACAATTATGGATACTCGTTCTTCATCTCAGACTCTAGCTCCTACGTATACTTTCCATGTTTCCTCTATCCCAAGCCACCTTGACCAAGGGTACCATCTTGTTCCTCAGCTGTTTTACCCCATGATCCACGATCCGAGACAATGGTAGATTGAAGGTTAGGTCCTTCCTTAACTGTACACTTTTGGGTTCGAGTAGATGACTAGGATTGGAATGGTATTTTCTCAATTGAGACACATGAAAGACATCATGAAGGTTTGACAAATTTGGAGGTAAGGCCATTTGGTAAGCAACTGACTCGAGATGTTTTAGAATTTGAAAGGGGCCAAGAAACAAGGGCTCAACATTTTGACCTTCATGGCTCTACCTATACCAGTCGTAGGAGTGATTTTTATGAGCTTATGTTCTCCTTCTTGGAACTCTAGAGGCTTTCTCCTTTTATCCGCATAACTCTTTTGACGGCTCTGGGCCGTAAGGATTCTATCCCTGATTCTTCTTATTTGCTCCGTTGTCTGCCTCACAAGATTAGATCCTAATAGGCTTTGCTCACCTGATTCAAACTAATATAGGGGAGATTGACACTTTCTTCCATACAAAGCTTCATAGGGTGCCATACCAATACTTGCATGATGACTATTGTTATAGGCAAACTCAATCAAAGATAAATACTTATCCCAACATCCTTGATTGCCAACACACAGGCTCTCAACATGTCCTCTAAAGTTTGGATAATCTTCTCTAACTGTCCATCTGTCTAGGGGTGATAAGTTGTACTTAGGTGATCAATTGGATTTTTATATTCTTATTTTCTCTCATTCCTAGCTCATTAATTCTCTTTTGTGCCTAATTGTTTTGAATTGGACCATTTTGTATTGTTTGGATTTTGTTTGGGTTTGAGTTAAATTTTCCAGCATTAGGCAAATTCTGACACTGTTTTGGTTTTTGGATTATATCTTGAGTTGTAGAGGTCATTTTATTGTGATTCTTGATTTGCAGGAAAGCTGATATAGTCAAAGGCCAATTCTGGTGTTAAGGAGCTGAAATTGGGCCTAGAAGTGAACTGAAGCAGTGCAGTCGTGGATTCTGAGCAGGGTGTGGTATTTGGGCCATATCTCGGTCCACAGATGTCTGATTGAGCCCATTCCAGTGGCATTTTGAAGCTGACATCCAAGGCTACAATTCTTCTTCAGAGTGAAAATCCAAACGGAATCGTTTTGATAGCCAAAATGATAGAAGAACATTACTTATAGAATTAGTTATAATGATTTCATGTTTTTAGTGTAACTTTCTTTCTATAATTTGGATTTTAGCAAATAAGGTGTCCAGATTCAAAGGAGAGAGAGAGGATTAATGTAGTAATTACAATTTAATATTTTTAGGCAGTTTTGATTCTGATTTTTCCAGTTTGGGAAAAAGGCCAGACTTGTAACTCATTGGAGAGATTTTTGGATAAGCAATTTTTCGGTTTTCTTCTTCTTCCTCTCTTCTACCACGCCTTTCCCCCCCACCTTACAATTCATTTTCCTCCATTCATGGAGGAGTAAGCTTCTATCTAATCCAAGGATTCAAAGACAACATTAACATTCTTGAGGGTTGTTGCTTAAGAGTTCATCAATTCAGTTTCTTCTACTCCCTTTTTCCTTGTTTTTGATTCAATTTCGGATTTTAAGATTTTCAATCCGGTATTGTGATTAACTACTTGGTTGTTTGTTTGCTTGCATATTACTCGATTGTTTAATATTGTAATGCAACTGTTTTGACAAGTAGAATCAGGTTTCAGATTTGAACCTGGTGATTAAGTGCATTAGTGCTTGAAAATTAACACGAATTGATTAGATTCTAGAAGTTTCTAAGTTTAATCATTTAGGTGTTAATCGAATACGTGAAGTTTTTCATGTGTAATGCAGAGGTCAAATTGAGGTTTCATTTGAACTTGACATTAATCAGTGACTGGTTTGTTGACGTACAATTAGAACTCAATGATTTAATGAAAATGGTCTTCTTTAGATTCTTGGATTAGATGTTCCAAATTCTGTTCATTTCTTTTCTATTCATTTCGGTATTTTAAATTCCTAAACCCCCGGCTAATTTCCTGATCATATAACATTGTCATCACTGGGAAACGACCCGGGTTGCACCCTTGCTACAAATTTTGTGTAATTCGATTTTCGTTGTAATTTGACCAAGCTCAGCACTCGAGCCAAATTTTGGCGCCATTGCTGAGCATGATTAATGTTATTTGGTCATGTTAATATGTGTTTATATCATTGCATATTCTGTCTTGATGTGTGCCTAGTTAAGTTGTTAGTTTTAATTCATAGTTAGTGTTCGGTTTTACGATTTTTGACGACTAAATCGTTTCAGTTGATTTCAGGGGACTTGTGTAACACCTTAATAAACCCATACTACGCTTAAGTCGTATTACGGTATTTTATTGGATGTTACTTATGCCCGTGGAAAACTAAACTTCACTTGAAATTAAATTACGTGGAAAATATGGTAAGATTTTTTTTTTTGAAATACGTCGTCGCTTTAGAAAGTAAAGCCTTGAGCGAGAAGGTAGATAGAGAAAGAGCATGTCATATAAGGAACATACCCAAATATCATAAAACATGAGAAAGGTAAATAAATAGTAATTCACAAATACATTACATTACATTACATAGCTAATCATTACATTCATATGGGTTCATAATATTTATATACATACGTATATATAACAGCATTACATCGAAGGAAGCTCATGGTCGTGCCATGATCCAAATACTGGGTACTAAATACCAATTTCAATGACAAAGCTCATCTCAAAAAGGAATATGTGAAAATGCAGAGTGACGGTCGCTATAAGTCCCAAAATAGCTTTGTCTGGTCTCAAGGCCCCACGCTGTAACGCCCGCCACAAAGGTGGGGATCCATGCTCCACTCCACCGGATGCGCCATCGGATTCTGGTGATGATGCGGAAAAGTAACTAGAGTGAGAAATAAGATTTCTCAGTAGGACTCGAACCCGACACGAAGCTGTCATCGCCATCATCCAGCCACTTCCATTTTATTATGAAAACAGTGAGCATGCATAAGGTTCGATTCTTAGATTTTCGAAAACATAGCTATCCGAAGTGGATTCAATTTTAAGTACATATTCTTGTTATAATAACAACATCATGGTATACATAAAAGCTTTTATGACAATTCATAACATGCATGAACATGTTGAGAGTTTCATTCTTTACTTCGGTTGGACCAAAGTCCCTTTCTTTTCTTAACTTAACTTTCTTTTAAATCCTTTTCTTTTCTTAACTTGACTTATCTTAAGTTCTTTTCTTTTCACCTACTAAACATAAGTGGTAATGAGCTCATACCATGGCCGTCGCCACCATAAAATTTCGGTACTTACACTAGCTGGGTCATGCCATGCCTCATGTAAGCCCTATCCCCTATACTCACACTAGCTGGGTCATGCTATGCCTCATGTGAGTCGTGGATGAGGGGTGCTTGCTTTGGGTCACCTTCCCTTTTGAAGGATAATACCCTTGGTTCATTATCTTCTTATTAAAGCTTATGATGCAAATTTATTCTGATTCTTTTCCACATTTAGGCGTTACGTATCGCCGTCCCCAAATGTGATTCCTTTAATGTATATCATTAAGCATCATATCATCAATATATCATATTCATATCATCATCATATCATACCATCATCATATCATATCATCATCATATCATACCATCAACATATCATATCATCATCATCATGACCATCATCATATCATTGTCATCATATTGATACATGGAGGCATAGACATCACACAAAGTCTTATGAGCTTAGCTTAGTAAATTTGGTGTAAGCTTTTAATTGAGGTTGCCTCTTATATAAATTCTTTTATTAGGCCTAGGGCCAATCTTATCTATTATTATCTTTGAAACTTTTATGTTGAATTATGAAGGTTTTCCAATACTTAATGTAAAGGACTTAATGTCTTAAAGCTTATTTCTCCTTAACCTTTAAAACTTAACCATAACCAGTTTTACTTTTATAGTGGGGCAGTAATTTCAAAAATTCACCATAATTTCATCTTTTACTCTTTTGCTTTGAAATTTTGGTATAATTATACTTCTCTGAGTCTATTTTTAAACAAAACAAATCCCACTAAAAAATTCATTTTGTAACTTGAGATATGCACATTTTATTCTGACTACTCAGCTTTTAAGTTTATTCTCGGTACAGTGACTTTTAAACATTACTGCAAGCTCCTCACAAGGAATATGCCAAAACTATTTTATGGGGATGTTCTTCTATGTCTTAGCTTTCTAAAAAACTTAGTCCCACTGAAAAATGTTCTGTATAACTCGAGTTATTAAGATTTTATTACATACTGCCTGAACAGAAACACACCCGGGAACAGCACACTTTGAAAATTCATATCTCTCTCGTTTTAAGGCCAAATTTCATGTGTTTTATATGTATAAAAATCTCTATGAGTCTATTTTCATTTTAAATTAGTTTCGTTCCATTTGGAGTCATATGGAAAGAGTTATTAGTCACACCATACAGACTACTAGAATTTTCCCGTTTCCACGGTTTTGGTTTCAAGCAATTTTCTTGTAAGAACATTTAGTCTTTTCTTCAAGTGATCACTTTTCTCTTCCAAACCACTTTTAATCTTTGAGATATTGATATTAACTCAATGTTTAAACTTCTAAAAATTTAGTTCAACAACAATAAACATTCCAACCGAAAATTTCATGCCAAGGAGAAGGACACAACACATGAAAACTCATCATACCAACAAGCATGGCCATAAAGCCTTGGAAACAAGTCCTAGAACCACCTAGCTATGGAGATCTTAGGAGTTCAAAGGCTTGAAGAACACATAAAAGAGGAAGGTTAGAGTCACTACCACAAGTATTCTCTTGAAAGCTTGAAGGATGAAAATGGTTGGAGATGGCCTTTTTCCTTTTGAGCTTGCAAATGAGGCTAAATGAGTATTTGTTTTTACTTCTTCAAGAACCAAAGAGGGTGGTCCTTGAAGGGCTTGTGATGGTGGTGAAAGGAAAGAGAGTTGGACAAGGTGAGAAAGAGAGAAGAGGAACAAGAAAATTTGAAAGCTAGGATGAAGTTTACAGAGAGGTGGGAGCTTGGGCTTGTAGTGAGAGGATAAAAATCACAAATGAGAGAGTGGAGGAGGCTATTTGGAGCGCAAAATGGGTGAGGGGGCGCTGATTGCTTAGCTTCTCCAACAAGCAAGAGAGAGTAGGTGGGTTTAACTTCTTTTTCAAGCAAGAAAGCTAGGGACTTTGGGGTAAAAGGGGGAATTGTGTTTTCTTTGAGTCTTGGCACTTGGGTAAAGACCATGTAGTGTTTTTCAAGTGGTTAAAAGCATGACCTCTCTTAGGATTTGGCTTGGATGGCTATAATCACTCCAAGTGTCACAATCTTGATGGAGGAGGGTACATCTCTTGGCTTGACTCAAGGAATACTACTAACCTAGACTCTTGATCTAATGGTGCATGATGAGAAGGCAAATGGATAGTTGGATTTTGCTCTTGTCCTTGGCCGAAATTTGGTGCATCAATTAGGAGAAATTTTTAAATCTTCAAAGCTATTAGAATTACCTAAGTTGTTAATTCAATTTGATTAGTTAAATTGCTCTTTAACCGATTTTAGTTGATTACACTTTTAAGACATTTCTTCTCTAAGAGAATTGATCTAATGAATTATGTAATTAGGATATAAGAATTTATCTATCTCAATTAGTAAGGTAGAACAATTGTCTTGTACTTAATTAATAGGATTGGATTAGCTTAACCATATTTCTAAGTTACAGATTAATAAGGTTTGAATAACTAGGTTTTAATTAAAATATTTAGTATGTTATGATTAATTATTGACTTGACTTAATTTACTAAGCTTTTGCTCATCGAGATTAGCCGATTAATCCTCAGTTGGGGATGTTGCAACTTGATTCCATAGCAAAACATCATTCTGAGAAAGACTCAATCCTTTGGATTGAGCCCCCCCTATTTTTGTCAAATTCCATCGCTTAGGTAGGCTTTTAGTGGTTTTTTAATCTTTTCGGCATTTTTTAGGGATGTAATGGGTATTTTTGTAAAAGATTTTGTGCTCTGATTGACTTGAAAATTGGTCCGTTGAAGGAAAATGACCTTCTGATCAAGATCAAAGCAAAGTTGTTGACTTTTTATCTGTAAGCCAAATTCCTTCATTTAGACCATTTTTTTATTTTTTAAGATTTTTCTTTGCATTTTCTTATTCCTTGAATGTAAAATTTTTGAGGTGTGGTGGTCCAATAATTTTTAAAAATTTTTTGGTAGTGTTTTTATATTTATTTTGATTATTTTGAGTGTTTGTGTACATGTTTTAGTGCTTTGTGTTAGGGGTAAAATAGGTGTGCATATGGTTCTGTTTGCTATTTTGTTAGTACATGACTAGGTCTGATCCAACTCTTAATTTAGTTGAGTTTGATCCTGAATTAGAGAGGACTCTTAGACAAATTAGAAGAGCTAAGAGGAGGTTGTTTGAGACTAGTTCTGCTAATAATTCTGATTCTATTCCTAACTTTGTTGACTATTTAGATTTTTTTGGAAGCATGGCTAACAGAACCTTCAAGGAACTTGCAGCACCTAATGTCAACTATCAGGCTTTGGCCATCCAGTACCCGAATTTGGATATAGAATTTGAGCTAAAATCAGGACTGGTATATCTGCTGCCCAAGTCTCATGGCTTAGCTGGAGAACACCCTCACAAGCACTTGAAGGAGTTCCATGTAGTGTGCTCAACCATGAAGCCACGTGGAGTGGAGGAAGATCACATCAAGCTGAGGGCATTTCCTTTTTCTCTGGATGAATCTGCCAAGGATTGGTTGTACTACTTGCATCCAGGTTCCATCACAAGCTGGCAAGACATGAAGAGGATGTTCTTGGAGAAATTCTTCCTTGCCTCAAGAGCAGCTTCCATCATAAAAGAAATTTGTGGCATAAGGCAGATTAGTGGAGAGACATTGCATGAGTCTTGGGAGAGGTTCAAAAAATTGTGTGCAAGCTGTCCACACCATCAGATTAGTGACCAGATTCTCATTCAGCATTTTTATGAAGGTCTCATGCCAATGGATAGAAGTATGGTTGATGCTGCTTCTGGAGGGGCTTTGGTAGATAAAACACCTGCTGCAGCTCGTGAATTAATTGCAATCATGGCTACTAATGCACAACAATTTGGTATCTGAGCCATAGTGTCAACAACTGGAGTAAATGAAGTGCAAACCTCTGATATAAACTAGTAGAGGATGGAGAGCTGAATAGATGAGTTGACAACCTTGGTAAGGCAATTAGTACTTGGCCAGCAGCCCTAGCAACCAATAGCTATCATTTGTGGCATTTGCCCTATACCAGGTCATCCAACAGATCAGTGTCCACATTTGCAAGAGAGCAATGAAACTGTTGTAGGAATTTTTCCTGGTAGGCCTTATCAACAGCAGCAGAAGAGTTATGATACATTCTCCAATACATACAATCCTGGCTGGAGAGATCACCCGAATCTGAGGTATGGCAACAACTTTATCAGTTTCAGCAACCTTAGTTTAAGCAAAATTCTGCTAGACCAAGCTCAGGACAATATCATCCACCAGTTTAGCAAAATAAACCACAAAGCAGCTCAGAACCAAGCTTGACAGAATTAGTGAAGCAGATGGCAACCAGTAGTATTCAGTTTCAGTAGAGAATAGAAGCCAGCATCCAGAATCTACAAACACAGATTGGTCAGTTGGCTACAACAGTAAATGAGCTTAAATCTCAAGGTTCTAGTGACCTTCCCTCCGAATCTGTGAGTAACCCAAAGAATGTAAGTTCCATCACTTTGAGAAGTGGCAACGAGCTTAAGGTTCCTGATGTTGTAGATTCTGCAGAACAACCAGAGGTAGTAGAAAAATTTGATTCTGCAGAAATAAAGACAAATGGTGTAGAACCAAGCAGCAGCAACAAGCAAGCTGAACAAAGTGTTCCACTACCTTTTCCCAACAGAGTGACACAAAACAAGAAGCGAGTGAAGCTGAATTGGACAAGGAGATTATGGACACATTTAGAAAAGTGGAGGTCAATATTTCGCTCCTAGAAGCCATCAAACAGATTCCAAAGTATGCCAAATTTCTCAAGGATTTGTGCACTCATAGAAGGAGGCTGAAGGGAAATGAGAAGGTAAGCATGGGTAGAAATGTTTCTGCAATCATTCAGCCAAGTATTCCTCCAAAATGCAATGATCCAGGGACTTTCACCATTCCATGCATCATAGGAAGTAAGCAATTCAGTCAAGTATATTGGATCTTGGAGCTTCAATAAATGTCATGCCAAAATCAATTTACCAGTCATTGTGCATTGGAGAGCTCAAGCCAACAGGAGTGATCATCCAACTTGCCAACCGACACACAACTCACCCTGAGGGAGTTTTAGAAGATGTGTTGGTAAGAGAAAATGACCTTATTTTTCTTGCTGATTTCTATGTGCTAAATATGGAGGATGAATTGCATGCTAATCAACCAACATTAATTTTAGGTAGGCCATTTCTGAAAACTGCTAAGACTAAGATTGATGTGCATTCTGGTACGTTATCCATGGAATTTGGAGATAGTAAAGTGCAATTTAACCTGTTTGATGCCATGGATACCCACCGGAAGAGCATTCTGTTTTTCATACAAACATTATTGATTCATTAGTTGACGAAGTAAATGAGAAAATGTTGGCTGAATTATATTGCCGTTGATTGTGATTGTGATGGTAGTAATGACTTATGTGCCATTTGTTCTGTTTATGCTGAATTTGCTGCATGCTTACATAGTTCTAATTCTGTTCGTTCAAATTTTGAAAATTTTGCTGTTTCTAAATGTGCTATTTCTAAATTTGCTATTTTTACTATTTCTGGAGATTCTGATTTAATTTTTGCACATTCTGAAAATATCGTAAATTCTATTTTTGTTGTTTCTGCTGAAAATTCTATTTTTAATTGTGCAGATTCTGCTGCTGTTCCTATTTTTTCTACTGTTCCAAGTTTTTTTGATAAATTCATTTCTATTTCTACTTCTATTTCTGTTCCTGTTTCTGTGTCTACTGTTATTTGCAAATCTAAAAATTCTGGTTCTATTTTTGAAGCTGAAAATTCTGAAGGTGCTATCACATTATTTTCTGTTGCAAAAAATTTTGTTTCCACTGACTTAAATTCTGCTACAAAGATCTGCTTTATCAATTCTCAAGCTCGCTCATTCTAGTTACGCAAATTCTGGTTGTGCACTTGCTGTTTCTGCTGATTCTATTCTTTCTACTAATTTTGAAGTTTCTGTAGGTCTGAAATTAGTAAATCTGCTGTGAATTCTGAAGCTTTTGAAAAGTTTGCTGCTGTCAAATCTGTTTTTGCTGTTTTAAATTCTGAAAACTTAGCAGCACATTATAGAAATTCTAATTTTGTGCATTCTGGACCTAATTCTATTAATATTGTTTCCAAAGGATATGATAATGCTCTTGTGCAAGATTCTTCACATGTTGCAGGTGCTGAAATTAAACTAGTTGAAGAAAACCCAAGATTAGCACCTTCTATCATAGAGCCACCCACCTTGGAACTGAAGCCACTATTGGGAAATTTGAAGTATGCATTTCTGGCACCAAATGAGAAGCTACCAGTCATTATAGCCAAAGATTTACAACCAGAGCAAGAAGTTGCTGAACATCCTAAGGTAGAACATGAAGGCTATAGGCTGGACATTGAAAGACATACCTGGGATTTGCCCCTCTACATGCATGCACAGACAACAAGTGAAACTAGTGAGGCAACCTCAGAGAAGGCTCAACCCGCTTATCTTGGATGTGGTGAAGAAAAAAGTGAGTAAGTTGCTGGCTGCAAAAATCATTTATCCAATTTCAGACAAGAAGTGGATGAGCCTGATGCAACTGGTTCCAAAGAAAACTAGAATAATAGTGGTGAAGAACTCAAAGGAGGAGCTGGTTCCTACAAGAGTATAGAACAGCTGGAGAGTCTGCATAGATTACAAGAAACTGAACTAGGCCACCAGGAAAGGCCATTTCCCATTACCCTTCATTGATCAGATGCTGGAGATATTGGTAGGTTGGTCACACTATTGTTTTCTTGGCAAATTTTTTGGTTATTTTTAGATCCACATTGCACCAGAAGATCAGGAGAAGACCACCTTTACATGCCCATTTGGCACATTTGTATACCGGAGGACGCTTTTTGGTTTGTGCAACGCCCCAGGTACATTTCAGAGGTGCATGGTGAGTATCTTCTCTGATTTTCTAGAAAATTGTATGGAAGTCTTTATGGATGATTTTACTGTTTATGGCACTTCATTTGATGCATGCTTGGATAGTCTTGCTAAGGTACTGAATAGATGTGTTGAGTCTCACCTTGTTTTGAATTTTGAAAAATGTCATTTTATGGTTAAGCAAGGTGTAGTCTTAGGACATGTTATTTTTGGTGAGGGTATTGCTGTTGATAGGTCCAAGATTGATGTTATTGCTTCTCTACCTTACCTCACATGTGTGCGGGAAGTGCATTCTTTTCTTGGACATGCAGGCTTTTATAGGCGATTTATCCAGGACTTTAGCAAAATTGCCCTTCCACTTTCCAAGCTGCTGCAGAAGGATACAGACTTCCAATTTGATGATAACTGCTGGAAAGCTTTTGACCAGTTGAAGCTGCACCTGATTTCTGCTCCTGTTCTTCAACCGCTAAATTGGAAATACTTGTTCGAGCTCATGTGTGACGCATCAAATCTTGCAGTTGGAGTTGTTCTTTCCCAGAGGGTTGGGAAGATTGCCGATGTCATAGCATATGACTCCCGGACCCTAGACTCTACACAAGCTAATTACACCACCACGGAGAAGGAGCTTTTAGCCATTATTTTTGCTTTAGATAAATTCTGTGCTTATTTGTTAGGAACTAAAGTAACTATTTTTTCTGATCATGCAGCTTTGAAGTTCTTACCAAAGAAGCTGGATGCAAAGCCTAGACCCATCAGGTGGATGTTGTTGTTGCAAGAATTTGATATTGAGATCAGGGACAAGAATGGAGCTGAGAACCTGGTAGCAGACCACTTGAGTCGCATTTCACAGACCTTGGAGCCTCTACCTATTCATGAGACCTTTCCAAATAAGCAGTTTTTAGAGTTGCGAGGTATGGATCCATGATATGCTAATTTGGTTAACTATCTAGTTGCTTCTGAGTTGCCTGCCTATTTTAAAAAGCATCAAATAGACAAACTTAAGAGTGAGACTAAATATTATGTCTGGGATGATCCTTATTTGTGGCGGATGTGTAGTGATCAGATTATTAGGTGTTGTGTGCATGAGCTTGGGATTCCTTCCATTTTGCATTCCTATCACACACTTGCTTGTGGTAGTCACTTTGGACCACAACGCATTGCTAGGAAGGTCTTAAATGCAAGTTTTTATTGGCCCACATTGTTTCACGATTCTTACACTTATTGTAAGAATTGTGAACAGTGTCAAAAGATAGGTACTATTTCCCGTAGGAATGAGATGTCTCAACAACCATTATTGTTTTGTGAGATATTTGATGTTTAGGGTATTGACTTTATGGGTCCATTTCCTGTCTCATTTGGTTTTGTTTATATTCTACTGGCTATTGATTATGTCTCCAAGTGGGTGGAGGCCAAGGCCACCCGAACTGATGATTCTCATGTTGTTGTAGATTTTGTCAAATCACATATTTTTTGTAGGTTTGGAATGCCTAAAGCAATCATCAATGATCAAAGGAGCCATTTCTGTAACAGGAACATGGCAACTTTGCTGAAGAAATATGGTTTCACCTACAAGGTCTCAACTCCATACCATCTGCAAACTAATGGACAGGCGGATGTATCAAATAGGGAGTTAAAGCAGATTCTAGAGAAAATAGTGCAGCCTAACAGGAAGGATTGGAGCAAAAGGCTGGAGGATGCATTATGGGCTTACCGCATGGCCTACAAGACTCCTTTAGGGATGTCTCCCTATAGGTTTGTCTTTGCCAAGGCATGTCACCTTCCAGTGGCAATTGAGCGCAAAGCCTATTGGGCAGTCAAGAATTGCAACCTTGATATGAGCCAGTCCATACTTCCCAAGAAGCTCCAACTTCAAGAGTTAGAAGAGATCCAGTTGGAAGCCTATGAGAACTCCTGCATGTACAAGGAGAAGACAAAACTCATTCATGATAAGAAGTTGCTGCGGAAGGAGTTCTCCATTGGCCAGAAAGTGCTTCTCTACAATTCTCATCTCAAGCTCTTTTCTTGTAAGCTTCGTTCTAGGTGGCTTGGTCCTTATATAGTGACTAAGATTTTTCCATATGGTGCTGTGCAGATTTTGGAGCCTGGAACGGATAGAGTATTCACAGTGAATGGCCACCGCTTGAAACCATTTCATGAGGACACACCCTTGGAGACCATTGAGGAGGTCCGCTTACTAGCGGCCACTTACACTTGACAGGGGAGTTTCTTTTTCTCCTTCCTTACTTCATTTTACTTGCATTTCCATTATGCATTACATTGAGGACAATGTAAAGTTGAAGTGTGGGGGGATAGTTTAGTCATAGGTTGTTTCATAATTAATCTTGCATTATAGATATGTTTCATGGTTGCTTTTACTTCATTTTCTTCTTAAAAAAAAAATTGCTTTGTTCTGCTTTGTTTTGCTTTGGTTCTCCATTGTTGAATTGAAAGATGTTAAGGCATTAGGCTTTAGGGAGGATAGGGATCCAACATGATTTCATTTATCTTCCTCCTCTTGATATGTGTAAGTTGGGTGATTGATCGTGATTTGCAATGATTGAGTATGTTGGACTTTACCTTTGTGAGCTTTTGAGCCTTATTTTGGATGGTTGCGTTTCATGTCATTCTCTTCCTTTTTGTGTGTTTTCCCTCATAGATTTTGTTATTCTAGAACTTGCTTTGATTCTTCTTTGAGGCGACAATTTTTCATATGCATTCATGAATATGATAGAAGCATTTATTTCATTTTAGCCACTTGGCCATATAGCCTACCTTGCATTTTACCCCTTGTTTAGCCCCTTTGAGCCTTATTGATCATTCTTTGGTTTCTAGCACATTACAAGCTTTAAGTGCAAAATCATGTTATACCCAACCTTAGGGAATAGGGAGTGCATTGGTTTCATCATTATTATTGTATTTGGGATCAAGTGTGAGGGTTTGAAAGGATGCAAGGAAAGTGAAAAAAAAAAAAAAGAAGGAGAAAAAGAAAAAGAAAAAGAAAAAAATAAAATAAAATGGGGAATCTTGATAAAGGGAAAAGAAAGTTCAAAGAGAGTAAGTGTGTGATGACTTGATTTGTCTAATGACCAATGTCACTTCTATTCTCTTAGGCTGTATCTTGTCATATTCTCATATTTTCATACCCTTACCTTGGCCCCATTACAACCCTGAATAAAGTCCTCTTGATTTGTGTTTGCATATGATTGTGAGTAGTGGAGAAGTAGAAGATTAACAAGCTTATGGTAATGCATTGTCTATTGAAGTGGCTTCAGTGAAACACTTTTGCCCATACACTTGAGAGTTGAGAGATTTAAACACCATTTTGTTAACCCTTTCAGGCTTGATCTATTTGCATTTTGAAGGATATTGCTTAACTTACATTTTGGAGAGATGGAATGTTGAATGATTTGATTATTGGAAACTCTTGATGCCTTATATGCTCTTATGTTCCTAAGCTTGGCACTTTTGATGATTCATTGGAGAATTTGCTTGTTCATTTTGGGTTATTCCATGATTTTTAGGTTGCATGTTTCTATGTCCTTAGTTGAATCTTGCATGTCTTGAATCTTACATGAGGACATGCAAGAGTTAAATGTGAGAAAATTTGATCAATTGGATTTTTATATTCTTATTTTCTCTCATTCCTAGCTCATTAATTCTCTTTTGTGCCTAATTGTTTTGAATTGGACCATTTTGTATTGTTTGGATTTTGTTTGGGTTTGAGTTAAATTTTCCAGCATTAGGCAAATTCTGATACTATTTTGGTTTTTGGGTCATATCTTGAGTTGTAGAGCTCATTTTATTGTGATTCTTGATTTGTAGAAAAGCTGAGAGATAGACCTACAAGTTATATGAGAGATCAGAGGCCAATTCTGGTGCTAAGGAGCTGAAATTGGGCCTAGAAGTGAATTGAAGTGGTGTAGTTGCGGATTCTAAGCAAGGTGTGGTATTTGGGCCATATCTCGGTCCACAGATGTCCAATTGAGCCCATTCTAGAGGCATTTTGAAGATGACATCCAAAGCTACAATTCTTCTATGGAGTGAAAATCTAAACGAAATCGTTTTTATAGCCAAAATGGTAGAAGAACATTACTTACGGAATTAGTTATAATGATTTCATGTTTTTAGTGTAACTTTCTTTCTATAATTCGGATTTTAGCAAATAAGTTGTCCAGATTCAAAGGAGAGAGAGAGGATTAATATAGTAATTACAATTTAATATTTTTAGGCAGTTTTGATTCTGACTTTTCCAGTTTTGGAAAAAGGCCAAACTTGTAACTCATTGGAGAGATTTTTGGATAAGCAATTTTTCGGTTTTCTTCTTCTTCCTCTCTTCTCTCACCCCCCCAACCTTACAATTCATTTTCCTCCATTCATGGAGGAGTAAGCTTCTATCTAATCTAGGGATTCAAAGACAACATTAACGTTCTTGAGGGTTGTTGCTTCAGAGTTCATCAATTTGATTTCTTTTACTCCCTTTTTCCTTGTTTTTGATTCAATTTCGGATTTGAAGATTTTTAATCCGGTATTGTGATTAACTACTTGGTTGTTCATTTGCTTGCATATTACTCGATTGTTTAATATTGTAATGCAACTATTTTGACAAGTAGAATCAGGTTTCAGGTCTGAACTTGGTGATTAAGTGCATTAGTGCTTGAAAATTAACACGAATTTATTAGATTCTAGAGGTTTCTGAGTTTTATCATTTAGGTGTTACTCGAATGCATGAAGTTTTTCATGTGTAATGCATAGGTCGAATTGAGGTTTCATCCAAACTTAACATTAATCAGTGACTGGTTTGTTGACATACAATTAGAACTGGATGATTGAATGAAAATGGTCTTCTTTTGATTCTTGGATTAAATGTTCCAAATTCTGTTCATTTCTTTTCTATTCATTTTGGTATTTTAAATTCCTAACCCCCCCCCCCCCAAATTTCCTGATCCTATAACATTGTCATCACTGGGAAACGACTTGGGTTGCACCCTTACTATGAATTTAGTGTAATTCAATTTTTATTGTAATTTGACCGAGCTCGGCACTCGAGTCATTAGGCAAAGCCTCGTCCCAAAGGCCTTTTGCAAGGCTCCCCAGATTCTAGAGGTAAACCTCGGGTCCTTATTCGAGATTCTAGTTGAAGGTATACCATGCAACCTTACTATCTCTTGAACATACAGTTGGGCTAACTTTTCCAAAGGATAAGTAGCTCGAATAGGTAAAAAGTGAGTAGACTTGGTTAATCTGTCAATAATTACCCATATTGCATCAAAACCATCTTGTATTTTGGGTAAACCTATAACAAAGTCCATAGAGATGCTTTCTCATTTTCATTATGGGATCTCCAATGGTTGCAACATACTAGTGGGCTTTTGGTGTTCAATCTTTACCTTTTGGCAGACTAAGCACCTGCTTACCAACTTCGCAATGTCCCCTTCAATTCCAACCACCAAAACATCTTTTTAATGTCTTGATACATCTTCATCACACCAGGATGTATAGTGAAATGGCTTTTGTGAGCCTCCTCCAGAATCCTTCTTCGAAGGTCACCACTTGCGGGTACACAAACTCTACCTTCAAATCTACATAGTGCATCTGTACTTCTAGCAAAACCCTTCAACTTTCCTTCTTCCACCAATGCTAGGGCTTTCAAGAAATCCCCTTCCTCACTTTGGGCTTGAGCAATTTGATTCTTAAAATCGCTCGTCGCCCTCAGCTGATTCAATCTTCAACTATGGGGGGTTAACACAACTCCAAGGTTAAGGTATCTAAATCTCCTTACTAGCTCATCCTCCTTGACCATCATCCATGACACATGCAAAGATTTCCGACTTAGAATGTCAACCACCACATTGGCCTTCCCAAGATGGTAGTTCAATCCAAACTCATAATCCTTCAAAAACTCCGTTCATCTCCTCTGTCTCATATTCAACTCCTTTTGATCAAAGAGATACTCCAGACGTTTATGATAAGAAAACACCTCAAACTTCACAACATACAAATAATGCCTCCATATATTCAGGGCAAACACTACAGCCGCTAACTCCAAGTCATGGGTTGTGCAGTTTAATTCATGAGGCTTCAACTGCCTAGAGGCATAAGTCACCACGTTCCTATTTTGCATCAAGACACAACCTAAACCTCTCCCAGAGGCATTACAATAAACCTCAAATGGTCAGCTTGGGTCAGGCAAAACTAACACTGGGGTTGAGGTCAACTTCCCCTTTAGGTCTTGAAAACTTCTTTCACAATCCATATCCACACAAATAGGGCATCTTTCCTTGTTTACTTGGTTAAGGGCAAAGAAATCTGGGAAAATCCCTTTATGAACCTACGGTAGTAACCGGCTAAACCCAAGAAACTCCTTATCTTAGTTACTGAGGTTGGTTTCTCCTAATTCATCACAGTCTCAATCTTACTTGGATCCATGGTGATACCTCCTTATGACACCACATGCCCTAAGAACTTTACTTCCTCCATCCAGAATTCATAGTTAGATAACTTAGCATAAAGCTTCTTTTCCTTCAAGATTCCCAACATAACTCTCAGATGCTCTTCGTGTTCCTCCTTTGTTCTCCAATAGATGAGAATATCATCTATGAAAATAGCTACAAACTTATCCAAGTAGGGTCTAAAGATTCTATTCATATAATCCATAAAAATAGCAGGGGCATTAGTCAATCCAAATGACATCACCATAAACTCATAATGCCCATACCTTGTCCTAAAAGGTGTCTTGGATATATCATCCCCTTTCACCCTTATCTGATGATATCCGGACCTTAGATCAATCTTAGCGAACACAACAGCATCTCACAATTGGTCCATGAGGTCATCTATCCTAAGCAAGGGGTGCTTGTTCTTAACAATCACTTTGTTCAACTGCTTATAATCCATAAATAGTCTCGTGCTCCTATCTTTCTTTTTCACAAACAGCATCGAGGCTCCCCAAGGTGAGGCACTAGGTCTTACAAACTTCTTTTCTAATAACTCTTCCAATTGTCCCTTCAACTCTAACAACTCTATTGGGGATATCCTATAGGGTGCTATAGAGATTGGCTCCGTTCCCGGCACCAATTCTATAGAAAACTCAATTTCGGTCTCTGGGGAAAATTCGGGTATGTCGTTAGGAAACATATCCGGGTATTCCCTAACTACGGAGATCCTTTCCAATACCTGCTCGAGTTTTACTTCACTTGCCATAAGGAGAACATATCCCTAATTCCTAGACTCACTACTCCCTATCTTAATAGAATTCAAAAACAAACTAACAGGTTCAACAGGCTTAATAGGTATAGGAGGAAGAACAATAGATTTCTTAGAACAATTTATCATAGCATGGTTAGCAAAGAGCCAATCCATACCTAGAATCAAATCTAAACCAGACAAAGGCAAACAAATCAAATTTGCTATGAAAGACCTACCATCAATTTGGAACTGATAATTCAAACAATAATGACAAGTCTTAACTGGTTTCCTAGCAAGAGTAGAAATAATTAACATGTAAGATAATTCAGACACAGACAATCCCAGTCTATCCACATAATCATGAGAAAAAAAGGAGTGTGCAGCTCCAGAATCATATAGTACAGTTAAGATTCTACCGTTAACCTCGCATTTACCTTGGATTAGATCATCGAACTGAGTGGCTTCCTTAGCATTAAGGGCAAAGACCCTTCCTTGGGGTTGAGATTTGTTGGCAGGGGACAACATCTTGACAGTGCAATCTCTAGCCATATGCCCAGGCTTTCGCATCGGAAACATGCATTCTGGCCAACTAAATAAGGGTGTCCTCCATGGTGTTTGCCATACTTAAGGCAAGCTTGATCATTCACAGGCTTAAGTGGATTCCTGTGGTCTTCTAGGCTTGCTTTCCTTTGAAACCTCCACCCTAAAATGGCTTCCTCGAGGGTTGGGGCTTGAACTTCTACCCTTGCGGCACCAACTTCTTCTTGTAAGCTTCGGACCAAGCCATAGACAACTTGCAGTTGCAGTCCTCTACTAGATGACACTTGTTGACTAGTGCAGCATAATCACGAATCTCCATAGGTCCTACAAATGCCAATATCTCCTCACACAATCCCCCTTCAAACTTGACGCACTTCTAGCGCTCATTCGGATTTCCTTGATATATGGTCGAGAACTTGCATAGTTCCTTGAACTTGGCCGTATACTCAGCAATATTCATGATCCTTTGCCGTAGACTCATAAACTCCAACTCCTTCGCGTTCCTCATAGATGTAGGATTTAACATCCCCCACTTTCTTAAGTGGAGTATAATAGAAACTTTCAATTATTTCTCTTAGGCAGTGTGGGAATTTCTCAGGCAATGGTATACCCTGATAATCCTCATACTCAGAAATGTAGGGCAGCCTAACACTACTATTAAAAATATGGCACTGCCATATGCTAAAAATTAAGAAATGACAAAAGTGCCCCTGTCAACTTTTGTTAATTGCAATCTTGCCCAAAAGTTTTAGAAATTGTACTTTAACCCCAAGTGGATATTTCCACAATAACCTTAGAACTTTTCATAAAATAACCTTTATGTCCCTACATTTATAAGATTAGCATAATGGGATTTTAGGCAGAGCAGAATCACATGGTGAAACCATAGAAGTTTAAATCTCTGCTAATTGGGCCATGGAGGCAGTTTGGTGTGAAATGACGTGGGGTGCCCCTGGACTTGCTCAAAATTACAAAAATGCTATTAGCTGTGAAAAATAAAAAATAGAAAAACTCTGAATTTACAGAAATGATTATTTCACTTTAGCAAGCAATCTATTCAATCTTATTGACTAAGTAAGGTTAATTAAGAGTTAATTAGATGTTAATTAGGGGGATTAGGCTTAGGAACAATTAGAATAGAGATATAGAATTTCTCTCATAATCATTTAGTAAAGTTTTGATGATTTGAAGAAAATCAGCGAAAATTCAATATTTTAAACCACCAGAACCGAACCAGTAGAATTTTCTACTGGAATCCCTCACTTAAGTGGCTGCAATTTAGCCACCCCTGCCACATATGAGTGGCGTCAAGTGTTGCTCAAGATAGTGGAAAAACTTGGCCTTACCTTCATCAGATTTTTATTGTTTTCGCCTAGTTGTTCGGTTTTATTGAATAAGTGAGTTTAACCAGAATTTGATTAAACATTTACTTAAAGCCAATTAAGTGTGATTTAAAAGGATTAGCCTTAATGGAATTATATTAGCAGCATAGAAAACCCCACGGAAAATTTTCAAGCCAGTTTATCGATTTAAAGGAAATCGGTAAGATTTCGGTATTTCAAACTATCGGAACCGGACCCATAGAAATTATGCTATGAGTGCCCTAGGATCAGGGGCTAAGATTTAGCCAAGCAACCCCCTCAAGTGGCGCCTTGATCAGCCCTTGGTGATGAGAAGCCAAGCTAAATTGGAGAAGGGAGTAAAATCCACCAATCACATGCATCTAGCTTCCAAATATCTCTACCTTTTCCTTCATTCCCTTATCATCATTTTCAGCCACCCTCTTTAGCTGCTAAAGGCCATCTCCTTCTCTTCTCTTTACTCTCATTTCCACTCCATTCTCATCCATTTTCAAGTCTCATCACAAGTTGCTTTCATCAAAGACACAAAATTCACCCAAACTCAACTAGACAAGGTAGGAAATCCTACTTCTCTTCTCACTTTCTCTGGTTTGGGGCTGCATGGTGATTATGTATAACCTGAGATATTGATGTTATATAGAGTGATGATGATGGTTTATGATTAATTTTGCATGTATGTTGTGATTAAAATTAGAATTGAGAGCAAATAGATTGAAGGAGGGAGACAAATCTAGAAGCTGTTAGGGTTTTTCCTTGGCGATCCGTACGGCGGAGTGTATAGCTCCACCTATCGCCGTTTAAATTTGATGGAACGTTTTTTATATGAAACTAGACATTCAGGCTTTCCATATAAAATATAAGGCCATTGGATTAGTATAGAATTAGTTATGAATTTTTGAAGTTTAACCTAGAAATCTGGATTCTTATTTGGGCAGTATAAGTTGAGAAGGGGATAACTCATCCTACACAACTCCAAATTGAGTGAACCCAAGGTTGTTAGAAATCTAACATGTAAAGGAACATCCCATAAAAATTTCAGAACTAGATTCATTGCCATTTGATCCCAGCACACCAATGAAGTTGACTTAAGTGCAAACCGGGCTGAAGTAGGGTAGTTTAATAGGGTCAAGTTTCGGGACTCATAACTCAAAATATACTCATGCAAATGGCATGAAACTTAATTCATTTAAAAGCTTGTTCTGTTAGCTTTCATTTGATATAAATTTCATATGATTTCACCTAGATTCCTATTTTTAGTGAATTTTCAATTATAAGAGCACAATTTTGGCTAAGAACGGGACAACCTGAGGAACAATACTTATATCATGAGTTATACAAACCAAAATGAGATGGGACCAAAAGGGATGGAAACTAGATACATAAAGCTATGATATATCCAAAAATTAGATTTAAATGAGTTGAATTGAAATAAGGGTGGAGTATACCAAATTCGGGTAGAATAGGGGAGAATAAACTGAAAACTCTATTGATGCTTGAATTGAAATTGATGAATAATGCTATGAATATATGTATATATTTGCTAGTCCATATTGAATTGCAAGTTTGTACAATTGTACTGGTTGTCTGGCACTATTCACGGGGAAGCGGACTCGATCCATTATGCTGCCGAATTTTCGACAGGAATTTATGAGAACTTACACTATGGGTGATTACGCCTTGAATATATTTATATCTATATGTCATGTTCATGTACCTCATGCATGCAAGCATAATTAGAATATGATATGAGAAGTAAGGTAAGAAACATATCCATGAATGCTCAAAGCATCCGCATGCATGATAAGATATGGAAAGGAAAGGATAATAAGAACTTGCAAGAGGGATGTACCAACCTACCACGTGAGGTATGGCATAGACCCAGCTAGCGTGGGCTAGAGCGGTACTGTCTAAGACTTGGGCCAGCCCTCGACTAGATTTAAAGGGAATAGACCAATGTGAGGGTCGGGGAAAGTAAACCCGCCACTCATATATAGGTACGAGCTTGGACCTAAAAAGCAGGCTATTACCCAAGGGTGAGGGAGGCCATTCACCTCTGGGGGACCAAGTACAGAAAAGAGCAAGATCAAGTTGTAAGTTAAAGGAAAAGATAAATTAAGTTAAGTGCACTTGCATACAATCAAGTACAAGTATCTACATGTGCATTTCTAATTATCTCATTATGTCATGATATTATTATGATTCTTATTGAAGTATATTACACTGTTCATGTTTCTATGTCTGTGATATTAAATGGCAAATGGTTGGTAAAATATATCCCACTTCGAGTAAGGTGTTTTCAACTTAAAATTGAACCACTATTTGTTTATATGTGCTCATATTTTCATAATAAACTGAAGCGGCTGGAATGTTTATGATAACGCTGTAAGATTGGTTTGAGTTTACCTACTAAGAACCGTAGGCTCTCACTGCCTGCTTGTACGTTTTTCTTTTCCATAAACATTCCAGCACCCAAGTTGGAAATCAAGTGCGAGGTGGAGTACTGGGCTTTTCATTGAGCAAGGATTGGGCGTAAGCCAGACCAAGAAACTATTGAAGCTAGCTAACGACTAGTCAGATATAAATGCTATGTACTATGTCTGTTACAATTTCTTTAAAAGTGTAATTATTTTATTCTTATGTGTCAAAGATTATCAGTCAGTAATAAAGTGAGTAGTTAAAGGGCCATATATTATATTTTTCATATTTTAAAGATTTCTTAGCACAGTGACAACCTTTTAATATAACTCCATGACTCGAGCAATGCTTATATGATAAAGGTTGTTACATTTTTGGTATCAGAGCAGTTCGTCCTATATAGGCCCGTGGATGGACTGATTATGTTTCTGATGCATACTCTGAGAATCTAGATAAACCATGCTTTAGGTCCTCACGTGAAAAGGACATAGAAATATTATGCATGGTAGCCTTGTTGTGGGTGTTGTGGACTACCTGTTGCACTTAACTAAATGTTGAGCCTGATCACCTCAATATAAGGTTTTGTGTAAGCAAAGACCTTTGACACCCTGCAAGCTTATTAGGAATCTTCTAAACATAAATATTCGGGACGAGACTTCCAGGAAGTAGCAATGGCAATAGGAAGCAGATGACTGAGCAAGTCAAAGGGTGTAGAGAATTGGGGCTCCGCTCAAGAAAATCGTGTTGGACGGTTTGGCATTGACCTAGTAAATTCGTCCATAGCCAAGAAGGATCGTCTCCCAAGTGCTACTGGGCAGCCGAAAATTTACGTCATCAAAGGTAGGATCTCAGTTGGTAATGAGTGGAGCAAGAATCTTTTTCACTCTAATAAGGCTTATTCTAAGCTTCATTTGCAACCATATGATCCAGGCTATCTTCTCTAGATTGAGTCTAGGAATTTTCTTGCCTGGTGTGGTAGGCTTGATTCTCCAGAAGAGTAAGTCATCTCGAGTGGCGTCCATGGTGCCCTTATTTTTTTCGTAAGTAAGATTCCCTCGAAGGTACTTCACCGGCAAGTTCAGTCAATGGTTTTTAATCTGGATTATGGTAATGCCATATCGGAAATACCCGATCCTTCATTACAAAGTTTGAAGTGTGGACAGATGAGTCAAAGTTTTAGAAAAGGGAATTAAGGTTAGGAGCCTCAGTTAGGTATAAGGGAAAACCTTTCCAAGACTCTATTTAGAGGTTAAAATGGTTTCCATTTTCGAGCGCTTGTAAAACTAAGGAGTATTAAGCAGGATCTCAGCCTCAAGAGAAAACATTAACAAATTTTGAAGAAATTCATCTAACTATACGTTATATCAGAGTAGAAGCGCGATTATTCATGGTACGAAAATGAAGTAAAGCTACACAAATAACCCGAAAGCATCCTTTTATTTCCTACTAACCAGAAGTAGGAAAAATTTCGTACTAGGGCGGCACTTAAAGCAAGCTGGTATTTCTTATCCGTTAAGGATAAAGGAGGTATCGGGAGATCGGGTTACACTGGAACTCCACCGATCTTAGTCATCATAAGCACCACATGATGCGACTATTTTCAACATTAGTAAAGAGATGCAGTTATCTAGAGAAGAAATACGAGATATAAAGGTCATCATTGGACTTCATTATGAATGCTATCAGTGGGGAAACTCGAGAAGGAATGTATTCAAATTCAAGTGAAAATAACAAGGAGTTAAAGTGTGCAACGGATCCCGATAGGACAAGATAGCAGGAGTATAGGAGGCCATCACGAGCTAAGACCAAGATAAGCTTCTGCACAAATAGTAGGACATTACAAGAAGAGAGAAAGAGGCAGTCTGGATTTTCGAGTGGCCTATTACCCAGTATGAAATTAGGGTACAAACGAGAGTTTGTACTAGGTAGCAAACTAGGCGGTCTTTTCACCAGTAAAGAGGGCAACCAATCTGATGCACCGTAGATAGGATTGGGGGATGCACCAATATGAAATTAAAAGATTTGGAAATATGTCCTATGTTGGTTAAGGTTACAATACAAGATCGGGAGAAGTCCGTTAAGTCTTCATACTCAAATGCTAGATTAGGTACGCGCATAGCAGCACTAACATACTGAATCCCATTAGTACCCTATGGCTAAGTATGCTTGGACAAAGGTAATACTGAGATGGGTGACCTTTTGGGAAGTCTCAGTATTGTAACCCTAATAGGGAGATAAGACTATTAATTCTTTCTCTCACATTGGGTAGTTACACTCGGGTACGAAATAGTGAGGTAAATAGTAAAAAGGTTCAGTAATGAGAGTGATATGAAATTTGACCACTAAGACTGATATGAATTGTATAGAGGCTAACCATCGATAAGGACGATAACTTTGGGAACCACAAGACTTCTTAAGTTAGCATTAAAAGACCCAGAGGGATAGATATCAACACATCAAACAAGGGACCTCCGTGTTATTAAGATGAAGAGGATAGGAAAGGTAGGATCCTTGCAAATAAATAAGGAGGCAAAGCTGCTATTTCCTCTTTCTCCCATTGAGTTGATATTGTTTTAAGAAAATAAACTCATGAGGAGCACTAAGAGTTTTCGCAGAAAAGACAATCTAAGACCTTTCTAACACGGATTGAGATACGAAGTAAAACTTATAAAGAGGAAGAAATTCTAAGGCGAAGCTCCTACCTATAATTCCAAAGGAGAACTTTAAGCCTTCATAAGGGTCGTGCATCTGAACTAGCAGTATAGTCGATCGAGAATGCTGAGAATAGTTGGATTCATGGAATTGTACTATAATAACTCTAACTAATGAAATAGGAGGGAATGTCCTAACTACCCCATGTATAGAGACACCTATGCTATAGACCCAATATAAATGAAGCGTACTTCTTGATGATTAGTACAAGATTTTCTTAAAAGTCAAGTAATAGAGGACACTCATCCTTAGACAAGTTGGACTCTACTTGTGGCCTTTAGTATCCAATAACTCAGGCTGAGCCGTAACTTTAAGAAGATTTCACAAGGAAATTCCCAGCATAACCTCATGACTTGTTAGTCATATGTTAACCGCAGTAGAGCAAGGAAGCATGCCCCCAAGTCATTTGGGAGTTGGTAGACAGAAGTAGGCAACCATGCTAAACAACATGATTAGAGAGTTGTTGCGAAGGATAATTATAGGTTAAGATCACCATTCAAGATCTAAGGAAGAGTGTGACCCTACAAGTGGGATTTAACAGAAAGAGCTTCTACATATGATCAAAGGTAATCATGTAAGTAGAAATTCTTAAAATATTGAAACCAGCTTCCTAGCACCGAATACAGCTACTATGACTACCACATATCGAAGTTAACTATTGCTATAAGTGATAACAGTAGAACTCATAAGGCTGTTCGAAGTGATAAAGGAGGCAAGTACCCTTTTGAAGAACTCAGAATTGGGTCAGAGTGTTATATGTAGGGTGTTATTGAGGTAAATACTTTAATATTGTCATCGTAATTATGACATGCTAACGTTGAATATGGTGACAGCTAGTAGCCTTTAAAACCACGAATCTTCATGAATCGATATTTGGAGTCTTGAGTACTCCCAAAAAATAAAAATTTAATGGCTACTACTAAGCAAAGTAGTTGGGCACCAAAAAAAAATAAAGAAGATGAGAAAAGTCTCCAATAAATTGGATACTGATTCAGGGCGTCATAAAAACTAGACATACCCGGGTATCAACATACTTCTTATGGATCCTTTGTACTTATTGAGACAGTACCTCGTAGCTATCAGCAAGCAACACCGTGAGAAGAAGTGCCTATGTGGGATAAGAGATTTTTCCTCAACCATTCTTACCCACTAAATTTTGGGGACAAAATTCTTTTGAGGGTAGAATATAACATCCCCCACTTTCTTAAGTGGAGTATAAGAGAAACTTTCAATTATTTCTCTTAGGCAGTATGGGAATTTCTCAGGCAGTGGTATATCCCAACAATCCTCACACTCAGAAATGTAGGGCAGCCTAACACTGTCGTTAAAAATATGGCACTGCCATGTGCTAAAAATTAAGAAATAACAAAAGTGCCCCTGTCAACTTTTGTTAATTGCAATCTTGCCCAAAAGTTTTAGAAATTGTACTTTAACCTCAAGTGAATATTTCCATAATAACTCTAGAACTTTTCATGAAATAACCTTTATGTCCTTACATCTAAAAGATTAGCAGAATGGGATTTTAAGCAGAGCAGAATCATGTGGTGAAACTGTAGAAGTTTAAATCTCTGCCGATTAGACCATGGAGGAAGTCTAGTGTGAAATGACATGGGGTGCCCCTGAACTTGCTCAAAATTATGAAAATACCATTAGCTATGAAAAATAGAAAATAGAAAAACTCCAAATTTGCAAAAACAATTATTTCACTTTAACAAGCAATTTATTCAATCTTATTGACAAAGTAAGGTTAATTAGGACTTAATTAGATATTAATTAGGGGGACTAGGCTTAGGAACAATTAGAATAGAGATATAGAATTTCTCTCAGAGTCATTTAGTAAAGTTTTGCTGATTTGAAGAAAATCAGCAAAGATTCGGTATTTTAAACCACCAGAACCGAACCAGCAGAATTTTCTACTGGAATCCCTCACTTAAGTGGCTGAAATTTAGCCACCCCTACCACATATGAGTGGCGCCAAGTGTTGCTCAAGATAGTGGAAAAACTTGGCCTTACCTTCATCAGATTTTTATCATTTTCGCCTAGTTGTTTGGTTTTATCGAATAAGTGAGTTTAATCAGAATTTGATTAAACATTTACTTAAAGCCAATTAAGTGTGATTTAAAAGGATTAGGCTTAATGGAATTAGATTAAAAGCATAGAAAACCCCACAGAAAATTTTCAAGCCAGTTTACTGATTTAAGGGAAATCGGTAAGATTTCGGTATTTCAAACTGTCGGAACATGCTATGAGTGCCCTAGGATCAATGGCTAAGATTTAGCCAAGCAACCCCCTCAAGTGGCGCCTTGATCAGCCCTTGATGATGGGAAGCCAAGCTAAATTGCAGAAGGGAGTGAAATCCACCAATCACATGCATCTAGCTTCCAAATATCTCTACCTTTTCGTTCCTTCCCTTATCATCATTTTCGGCCACCCTCTCTAGCCGCTAAAGGTCATCTCCTTCTCTTCTCTTTACTCTCATTTCCACTCTATTCTCATCTATTTTCAAGTCTCATCACAAGTTGCTTTCATCAAAGACACAAAATCCACCCAAACTCAACTAGACAAGGTAGGAAATCCTACTTCTCTTCTCACTTTCTCTGGTTTGGGGCTGCTTAGTGATTATGTATAACCTGAGATATTGATGTTATGTAGAGTGATGATGATGGTTTATGATTAATTTTGCATGTATGTTGTGTAACATCCTCTATCATATAAGCCATGCTCGAGTCATGGAGTTACATGAAAAGGTTGTCACGATGCTAAGTAAACTTTAAAATATGAGAAATACAATACATGGCCCTTTTACTGCTCCCTTCATTTCTGACGAATAGTCTTTGATACATGGATAATAGAATAATTACACTTTAAAAGAAATTGTGATTGAGATAACTAGCTTCGATAGTCTTTTGATTTGGCTAGCGCCCAACTCTTGCTCAATGACTGGCTTTGTACTCCGCCTCGTGCTTGACTTCCACTTGGGTACTGGAATGTTTACGGAAAAGAAAAGCATACAAGTAGGCAGTGAGAACCTAGGGTTCTCAGTAGGAAAACTTAAACCAATCTTATAGTGTCCTCATAAAACATTCCAGCCGCTTCGATTTATTATGAAAATATGAGCACATATACACAAACAGTGGTTCAATTTTAAGTGGAAAACATCTTTCTCGAAGCGGGTTATGTTTTAACAATCACTTGCCATATTATATGACAAACATAGAAATACAAATAGTGCAATGTGCTTCAACAAGAATCTTAATGACCTTATCACTTAATGGGGTAACTGAATATGCACATAAAAATGCTTGTGCTTATCTGTATGCAAGTGCACTTGACTTAATTTGTATCTTTCTTTAACTTGCAACCTGATCTTGCTTTTTCCTGTACTTGGTCTTACTTTTTTGTGTTTGGTCCCCCGGAGGTGAATGGCCTTTCTCACCCCTGGGTAATAGCCTGCTTTTCAGGTCCGAGCTCGTACCTATACATGAGTGACGGGTTTACTTTCCCCGACCCTCACACCGGTTTATTCCCCTTAAATCTGGTCCAGGGCTGGCCCAAGTCTTAGACAGTACCATTCTAGCCCACGCTAGCTGGGTCTATGCCATGCCTCACGTGGTAGCTTGGTACGTCTTTCTTGCAAGTTCTCATAAATCTTATTCTTCTCTGGACATGATTACACATGCATATGCTCCATGCATTCATTCATATAATGCATATCATACTTCAATCACTCTTTCATATATGAATCTTATGAGCATAACATATAAATGTTCATGACAGTCATATAATTTGCATATCTCTACCAAAATTTTGGCAGCATAACGGATCGAGTCCGCTTCCCCATGAATAGTGCCAGTATCAGCAGACAATCCATTTTATAGAAAATTCACAATATTTCACTTCACATTTCAACATCAATTTCATAGGAATATTAGTGCATTTGTAGCATCACAATTCATCATCAATCTCCTAGGAACCTTAGTTGCACTTAAAGCATATTGGCTATCTTAACACTTTCACTCAGCTCGGTTTTGTAAATTAGGCCATAATTTCTATGTAACTCATCTAGACCTCAATTTTCGGTATGTCATAGCTCAATATGTCTATTTTCTAACCTCATTGGTCCCATATCATTTTGATAAGTATAGCTCAAGATATTCAACTTTTGTTCAACCTGTTCAGTCACTAACCTGAATTACCCTCCTGGAAGTATAAATTCATTAAAAATCGAAACTAAGCTTAAATCATGCGAAATTGGTCTCATATCAAAGCTAACAGGACAAACTTTCGTTTAAAATAGGTTCCACTTGATTTACTTAAGTATACCTCGAGTTATAAGTCCTACAAGTTGATCTTCCTGAACTACCCTGTTTTGGCTCGGTTTGGATATAGAGCAATTTCCTCGAACCACTGGGATCAACGGGGGACATAACAAACTCGGAATTTCATACTGAGATGTTCCCCTATGTGTAGGCTTTCTAACAAAACTGGTTTCACTCAACTTGGAGTTATATAGGGTGAGTTATACTCTCCTCATGTCACCCTGCCCGAATAAAAATCCTTAACCCTAGGTCAAACTTCAAAAATTCATATCTCCCTCAATACTAGTCCAATAACCTTATATGATATATCTATGGAAAGCCCTGAATGTCTACTTTCATATAAAAATGGTTTCATTGGATTTAACCGATTGTAGGTGGAGCCGTACACTCCATCGTACGGACCGCCGTGGAATTCTTCATCTAGACAGCATCCTAACCCATCCATTTCTCTTAGTTTTCTTCTTCTAATTCTAATTTCCACTCAAGATTTCATATTAATCCCATATTAATCCAATCATACACATCCAATAATCCATCAAATACAAGAAGAAGGATACAATTTCATGCAATCATAGTGCAAGTAATTCAAGGACAGAAATAGAATCCTACCTCTTTGGAGCGTGATTTGAGCTAAGTGTTTGAAGCTTAAATTGTTAGAATCTTGTCTTGAAGGAGTGATGGGGTTATGTGAGTGGAGAAAAGAGAGAAAGAGCTGAACAAGAGAGAGAGGTAACGTGAAGATGAGGCTGAAGGAGAGAAAGAGATGAGTTTATAAGCTTGAGGTGGTAGTTAACTTGGAGGGCTTTGATTGGCTGAATTTCTTGTGGACAAAGTTTAGCTACGTCTCCCTTTTTGTGGAACTCACCGCCATACTATTTGAAATCGGAACTCGCCTCTATTTGCTTGAAGTCAGAACTCATGCCATATTTAAATGAGCTCGTAGCTGAAGCCGGATATCGGAACTCGTCCCTTCTTGTTTGCGACTTGAGGAAATCTTGTCTTGTTTATTTCGAAACTTGGAAGTGAGGTCGGATGTCGGAAGTCATACAGCTTACAATCACCTAATCTCGGAACTCCCCATTCAAACTCGGGAACACCAACAGAAATGGAAAGTTCCTGGGAATGAACTCGGACATCGGAACTCGTGTATGACTAGAAGTTAACTCAAAGATTCGAACTCATGTTCATTGAGTTCAAGTCTAAGGCCAGAACTCATTATATTAAAATCGGAGCACGGCACTTGCACCATTGTGTTAAGGTATCAGCTTGGGTCAAGTCAAACGTCAGAATGGGGATGCTGGATATGCTTAAGGTCGTAACTCGGAAATCAGGAATAATCAAAGTTGAAGAGGAAATCGGAAATCGGGCATGACATGAAGTAAGACGAACTCGGAACTCGGTAATTATCCCATTTCATGTGAAATTTGAAGGTGAAGTCGGAAATCATGGAAACTAGTGAAATCGAAACTCGGAAATCATGATGGAGGTAAAAATGGGATAGTTTAGCATAGGGTAAATTGGGGATGTTACATGTTGTGATTAAAATTGAAATTGAGAGCAAATAGCTTGAAGAAGGGAGACAAATCTAGAAGCTGTTAGGGCTTTTCCTCGGCGATCCGTACGGCAGAGTGTACGACTCTGCCTACCACCATTTAAATTTGATGGAAACATTTTTATGTGAAACTAGACATTCAGGCTTTCCATATAAAATATAAGGCCATTCGATTAGTATAGAATTAGTTATGAATTTTTGAAGTTTAACCTAGAAATCTAGATTCTTATCTGGGCAGTATAAGTTGAGAAGGGTATAACACACCCTACACAACTCCAAATTGAGTGAACCCAAGGTTTTTTGAAATCTAACATGTAAGGGAACATCCCATAAAAATTTCAAAACCAGCTTCGTTGCCATTTGTTCCCAGCATACCAATGAAGTCAACTTTAGTTCAAATCAGGCTGAAGTAGGGTAGTCCAGTAGGGTCAAGTTTCGGGACTCATAACTCAAAATATACTCATGCAAATGACATGACTTAATTCATTTGGAACCTTGTTCTGTTAGCTTTCATTTGATATAAATTTCATATGATTTCACCTAGATTCCTATTTTTAGTGAATTTTCAATTATAAGAGCACAATTTTGGCTAAGAATGGGACAGCCTAAGGAAAAATACTTATATCTTGAGTTATACAAATCAAAATGAGATGGGACTAAAAGGGTTGGAAACTAGATACATAAGGCTATGACATATCCAAAAATTAGATTTAAATGAGTTGAATTGAAATAAGAGTGGAGTATACCAAACTCAGGTAGAACAGGGGAGAATAAACCGAAAACTCTATTAATGCTTGAATTGAAATTGATGAATGATGCTATGAATATATGTATATATTTGCTAGTCCATATTGAATTGCAAGTTTGTACAATTGTACTGGTTGTCTGGCACTATTCACAGCGAAGCGGACTCGATCCGTTATGCTACCGGATTTTCGACTGGAATTTATGAGAACTTACACTATGGTTGATTACGCCTTGAATATATTTATATCTATATGTCATGTTCATGTACCTCATGCATGCAAGCATAATTAGAACATGATATGAGTAGTAAGGTAAGAGACATCCATGAACGCTCAAAGCATCCGCATGCATGATAAGATATGGAAAGGAAAGAATAATAAGAACTTGCAAGAGGGACGTACCAAGCGACCATGTGAAGCATGGCATAGACCCAGCAAGCGTGGGCCAGAGCGGTACTGTCTAACTTAGGCTAGCCTTCGACCAGATTTAAGGGGAATAGACCGATGTGAAGGTTAAGGAAATTAAACCCGCCACTCATGTATAGGTACGAGCTCGGACCTGAAAAGTAGGCTATTACCCAAGGGTGAGAGAGGCATTCACCTGCGGGGGACCAAGTACAGAAAAGAGTAAGATCAAGTTACAAGTTAAAAAAAGAGATAAATTAAGTGCATTTGCATACAATCAAGTATAAGTATCTACATGTGCATTTCTAATTATCTCATTATGTCATGATATTATTATGATTCTTATTGAAGTATATTACTCTATTCATGTTTCTATGTCTGTCATATGAAATGGCAAGTGGCTGTTAAAATATATCTCACTTCGAGTAAGGTGTTTTCAACTTAAAATTGAACCACTATTTGTTTATATGTGCTCATATTTTCATAATAAACTGAAGCAACTGGAATGTTTATGATAATACTGTAAGATTGGTTTGAGTTTACCTATTGAGAACCTTGGGTTCTCACTGCCTGCTTTTACGTTTTTCTTTTCCGTAAACATTCCAGCACCCAAGTTGGAAATCAAGTTCGAGGTGGAGTACTGGGCCTTTCATTGAGCAAGGATCAAGCGTAAGCCAGACCAAGAAAATATTGAAGCTAGCTAACGACTGGTCGGATGTAAACGTGCTGTACTATGTCAGTTACAATTTCTTTAAAAGTGTAATTATTTTATTCTTATGTATCAAAGATTATCAATTAGTAATAAAGTGAGTAGTTAAAGGGCCATATATTATATTTTCCAAATTTTAAAGATTTCTTAGCACAGTAACAACGTTTTAATATAACTCCATGACTCGAGCATGGCTTATATGATAGAGGTTGTTACATAGGAAAATACTTCTCATAGAAGTGCGACTTGAAAATCTCCCAAGCGATGTCGTTCTGAGCAACTTCCAATAGCCTCTTGGTGTCCACACACCAGAACTCAGCATCATCTTCTAATATGTAAGTAGCAAAGGCTACCTTCTACTCCTCAGTGCCGGCCAACACCATGAAAATCTACTCAATGGCCTTGATCCATTCATCGACTGGCCGGGTTGTATGTCCCTCTAAAGCTTGGTGGATTTGCCTTCTTGAACTCAGCAAACTTGAGGTATTCAAGATTTACCTCAGCTCCTCCATTATGCCCTTCGAGATTCTCCTCATCCCTTTGCTCTATTCACTCCATCATGCGATGGGCAGCAGCAGTTTGCTCCTTCATGGCAGCAGGCATTTCATAGAGCGTCCCCATAACTTCCTCGGGACTTTCCAGCTCATTGCGAGGCTTTCCATATCTCCCTGATGCCATTAGTTCGTGGTACACAAAACAAAAGATATTGAGTTGATCAGGCTTAACATTTACATTGAGCGAACCAGCAACTAACAACATTCAAAAAAGATGATCATGCATGTCTAATTCCTATGTCCTATCATATAGATGAGACTCAAAGCATGACTTAACTAACATGTATGCTTTGAAGCATAGTCAATCCGTCTGTAGGCTCTTCAAGGATGAACTGCTCTGATACCAAAATGTAAGACCCTAATAGTCCCATACTATGCTTAAGTCATATTATGGAATTACTAGTTATTACTTTTACTCGCAGAACTAACATTACCATTGGAAAATACTTTTATGCGAAAATAGCGTTAATTTTTTTTTTGAACAATAACAAATAAACTCTTGTAAAAGCCAAGAGCCATGAGCGCATTGTGAACGGATATAGTAAACAACGCGATCTCATCCATGCTATGTCAATAACAATAAACAGAAGCAACAAGAATAATAATAACTTAGATAATCATAACATTCATTCCACGACTTTTCATAGCTAATATAATGCCAATAGTGTTACCAAAAGTCATACATATAGATAATAATGGGTCTGATACCTACTATCAGTCCTACACATAAAACTTACCAAATACACGATAAAAGAAAATACATTAGCAATCCCTACTGCCCAACCATGCCATACAATAAGATAATAACCCTATAACTTCAACCAAAAATGGCTATCCACATACTTGGCTCCGCATGCAATCACTACATCACTCGTCAGGTAGGAGGAAACCATTCCCAAATCCACCGAGAGTAACATCATCACGTCCCGCTCCTCGAGCATGCTCAAGCCCTCGAGGTACAGCACGAGCATGAATGAAGCCACAATCGCAAATCAGGGGTGGAGTGTGACGAGGAGCTATTGAAGAAGAAAATAGGTCAGACGTCAAACATATCATAGACGGATAGGAAGGCTCAAATGAGTTAGTCTCCACATGATAGCTCGGATGGGAAGGCTCCAAAGAATTGGAATCCAATAAAGCAGTAGGAGTCAAATAAGTATCCGAGTCAGTCTCATCGTTAGTGGGTTATCTCAACGGCTGAAAGTAAGGACGAATGCCACCCAAGGTAACCTCGCCAAATGGCTGGTGTGGTAGGGAAAATGGACTTATCACTAGAGTCTGAAATGGAAGGTCATAGAAGATGTAGACCCTCATTTCTGCACTCACAGACATCACTGAGGTATTCAGTACCGGGTTGAAGTGCTAACGCCATACTGGGAACTCAATGAAGATCACCACCGTGCCCGACATCGACATCCTTTGAAGATGACACAGAAACGTAGCAGTGAGAAATACTAGATTTTTTAGTAGGATCATCACTAGACAAACATTATGTTGTTGTCGTCGTCCCAGCCACTTCGAGTTTAATTATAGGAGTAATGGACAGATATAAGTTCAATTTTTAATGATTTTGAAAACTTAAGCCCCAAAACGGGTTATTTTTAAACTTAACATCATAATATATCATCATAACTAAACATACACACTATAACATAGAATAAACATTCATAATGCAAGTGGACAATATAAATACATGCAAAGACATGCATCATCATAGACTTAACCATGGTTGTACTTGACTTTATTTTCATTTTTAGCACATGCTTATTATTCTTTACTTTTGTTTGAAATAGACTGCTTTTGGACATGAGCTCATTCCGTGACCGTCACCATGCAATACTAACTAAATCAAATGATGCCAATATTGGTTACCTCTAAGTTGGAGGATCTTCCATGTCACCCTTGCCTCCCTCATAGAGATTCCTTTAATCTTTATAGGTCATCGTCTCTCATTTTCCTGAAGTGATTGAGGGGTCATATCCCATTATTTCTTTTCTTATCATTATACTTTACATGCATAGTACTTCTTTGACTAGACACATGCAATGATATGACTAAGTCCATAATTTTGACGTAAATCTGGTAGCATAGCGACTAGACCGGAGCTTCCCCAAAATGCCAATCATAAACTTTCAACCAACTGTTCATCATATCTATATCATATAATCACATTAATCATTCAATCATAAGACAAAGCTCAATTAAACTTGCCATTCATCATGTTGAATGGCATCATACGTTGATATCCTAAAGGGTTTTTATAGTTGTGTCATTCTTTATTAAGAATCTTATGAATCATCACATGATTTCTCATGGTTACCCAGGAGAGAATCATATAGTTTAAGATATATGTATGTGGTCTTTTAGTTGAAATTATTCCCTACTTGAGTATATGTCTTATGGAGCACTTGTTCAAATTAATTAAGTTAAATGATTATTTCCTTTCCTTGAGATAGTACACTTAGTGATTCCTAGGTTTATGGTATGCTCAGAGGCCCTAATCATTTTTCTGTTTCCAAGGAGTTTGAGATCCCTCTAATCCTTGGGTCATGACAACGCATAACCACACTCATGAACCCAACAACACCATATTCACTAATCACCAAGGGTGATTTTTAACTTATCCAAGTTGCAAAGTTTCAAGCTTTTATAATTAACATAACTAGGTCTTATCTTAAGTATTATAAAAGTTATCATTCTTTATAAAGTAGTCATAAAGTTTTATTCTTTATGAAAGTTGACACTTTTATTTATTCTAAGGTCATCAAGGTCTCAACTTTATGATTTAATATTGTCTTAAAGTCTAAAAGATTCTTGCTTTATGAACTAGTAACATAAAACATTAGCTTTAGAGTTTTAAACTCTTGATCTTTATAAAAGTTAACACTTTTATGACTCAAAAGTGCTATTTTTGCTTAAAGCCTGGAACTTCACTAATATATTCTTCTCAAGATTCTACCTTTACAAAACATAGTGTGCAAGCTATAACTTTATGTCTTAAAGTCACCTTCTTGATTAAAGTATAAAACTTTATGAAAGGTTTTACATCCAAGAATCAATCTTAACAACAAAAAGTGACAAAATACCATTTTTATAACTTAAAAAGGCTTAATATTCCAAAAAGCTTAAACATTTACATGTAATCTTGTCTTCAAAATAAAACAAAATAAGACTTTTATGAGGGCATCAAACTTGCGCCACTTTTTATGCATCAAGAAGTAAACTTTTTAAAGCTTTAAGCTTTTAGGATGTTCATAGTCTTATCAAATCATGAAAAGCATGTAAAGATGAAACTTTTCTAATCATAAACTCATCATAAGAAAAAAAACAACTTTAAGCAAAATATCACCAAGAACATCAAGAACACTCAAGAATAATAACATGAACATATTTTACCAAAAATAAAAATATCAAGAACACTTGAAGAAGAACAACATATTTTTCCAAAAGTAGAAACATCAAGAACACTTGAAGAAAAACAAGAACATATTTAACCAAAGATAAAAACTTTTGCTCATAAAGAGCATGCAAGATTTCCTCAAGTTTTCACTTAAAGATCTTGGTCATGAGAAGAACTAAGCTTCAAGCTTTCTTGAGTAAACAAAATAAAAGAGTGAAGATCACTACCTCTACATGAAAATGGCGTTACAACAAGAGAAGAAGAAGAAGATGATGGCTCCTCTTGATGATGATGGTGGTAGTTTTGCAAGGAGGAAGGAGAAGCTCTTGAGTTCTCTTGAAAATAAGCTTGTAGTGTTTGAATCTCTTCTTCAAAGACCAAAAGATGTGGTCTTTGGAGGGCTAAGTGAAGAAGGTTTGGTTACAGAGATAAAGAATGGAGAAGAAGATGAAGAAAAAGAGGAGAGAATTTTAGAGAGAAGTTAGAAGAGTATGAAACTTAGAGAGAGAATAAAAGTTGAAATATAAAAAGTGAGTGTATGTGTGTGTGTATGTTGTGTAGAGCTGTAAGTTTCAAAGGGAGGGAGGGAGGGAGATATTTTTTTGTCATTTTGTGTTAATAAAGGTTTAGGGAGACAAATTGGATGATGGAGGAACAAATCAAGTACTTACTCTTACATAAAGCACTTTTGTCTAATGCTTTATACTTTAATAACATCACTCTTTTACTTTATTGTCTAGTTGACTAAATTTGAATTTAATCATGTGATTAAGTACTCTTGCAACTTAATTAGAGTAAGCAAGGATTAGTGATTAACACACAAGAACATGATTAACAAAAATTTAATCTTGCAATTAAGCTTAATTATCTTTAATTAAATTTGATTAGGGTAATTAAGGGTGATTAGTGCTTAATTAAGCTATTTAGGCTCTAACTTACTTAATTAGAGATTATCTAATCTTGATTAAGCATTCTCTTGACTTTTCTCATCCGAGTTGACTCAAAAACTCTCGTTAATCCCTTAATTAGGCATTAATCTCATAATTTCTCATTAAGTGCCTAATTGCTCAGGGTTACTGAGGTAGTTTAGCACGATAAGAAATTGAGAATGTTACATTGGCGATCAGTGAACATGGTGTTGTTAGGTTCATGAGTATGGTTATGTGTTGTCATGACCTAAGGATTAGAGGGATCTCGAACTCCTTGAGAACAAAAGTATGATTAGGGCCTCTGAGCATACCATAAACCTAGGACCACAAAGTGCACTATCGCAAGGAAAGGAAATAATCACCTAACTTAGTTAATTCGAACAAGTGTTCCATAAGACATGTACCCGAGTAAAAAGTAAATTCCTATAAGGACTATGTAACTAAAAGATTTCAGACACATTCATTTTAACTATGTGATTCTCTCATAGGTAACCACAGGAAATCATATGATGACTCATAAGACGTCTCGAAAAGAATAACACAACTATGAATCCCTTTCGAGTATGAATGTATGCTACCGCTCAGCATGATGAATGACAAGTTTGATTGAGTTCTGTTTCATGATTGAATGATTAGTGTGAGGATATGATATGCACTGTTGGTTGAAAGTTTTATGATTTGCATTTTGGGGAAGCTTTGGTTTAGTCGTCACGCTACCAGATTTCTGTCAAAATTATGGATTTAGTCATATCATTGTATGTGTCTGGTCAAAGAAGTACTATTCATGTAAAGTATAATAATAAGAAAAGAAAGAATGGGATATGACCCCTCGATCACTTCAGAGAAGTGAAAGACGTTGATCTACAAAGACTCAAGGAACCTCTATAGGGAAGGCAAGAGTGACATGGAGGACCCTCCAACTTAGAGGTAACTAATATCGGCTTAGTCTGATTTGGTTAGTATTGCATGATGATGGTCACGGAGTAAGCTCATGTCCAAAAGCAATCTATTTCAAAGGAAAAATAAAGAATGTTAAGCATGTGCTAAAAATGAAAGTAAAGATTAAGTAAAACCATGATTAAGTCTATGAGGTTGCATGTCAATACATTTATTTATATTGTCCATATGCATTATGAATATTTATTCAACGCTTTCCTATGTATGTTTACTTATAATGTCATGGTTATGATGCTAAGTTTAAAAGTAACCTGCTTCGAGACTTAAGTTTTCAAAATCATTAAAATTGAACCTATACATCTCCACTATTTTCATAATTAAACCTGAAGTGGCTGGGACGATGACGATGACATAGTGTTTGTCTAGTCGTGATCGTACTGAGAAATATAGTATTTCTCAATCCTACATTTCCATGTCATTTTCAGAGGATGCCAGTGTCGGGCACACTGGTGATCTTCATTGAGTTCCCGGTTTGGCATTGGCGCTTTGACTAGGTGCTGAATGCCTCGGTGATGTCTGCAAGTGCAGCGATGAGGGTCTATATATTCCACAACCATCCATTTCAAGTTCCAATGATGAGCCAATTTTTCTGCCCATATTAGTTGTATGGCGATGTTACCCTAGATGACATCCATCCCTATTTTCAGCCGCCGAGGTACCCTACTAACGATGAGACTAACTTGGATACCCGTCTGATTCCAATCATTTCATTGGATTTCGATACATCAGAGCCATCCTATCCTAGGTACCATGTGGAAACTGGCCCATTTGAGCCCTCCTACCCGTCCGTGATTCGCTTAACGTTCGACTCGTCTTCTTCTTCAACAGCTCCTCATCACACATCATCCGCGGTTTGCGATTGCAGATTCATTTATACTTGTGTTGTGCCTCGTAAGCATGGGCGTGCTTGAGGTAGAATGACGTGGTGATGTTTCTTCCCATGGTTCTAGGAACAGTTTCCTCCCGCCTAATGAGAGATGTAGTGATCACATGTGGGGCCGAGCACGAGCCTAGCCCTTTTGTTTGTAGTTATAGGGTTATCATTCTATTGTATGGTATGCTTGGGCAGTAGGAATTTCAGTTAGGTTTCATTTGTAGGGCCGACAGTAAATATCAGACCCATTATATCTCCATGTACAACTCTTTGTATTATTATATTAACTATGAATGGCCGTGGAGTGAATGTTGTGTTTATCTAAGTTATTGTTATTCTTGTCGCTGCTAATTGTTTTATTTGCACCGTATATATGAGATAGTAATGTTTATATTATACGTTCACGACGCGCTCATAGCACTTGGTTTGAAGCTTGATTTATTCGTTATTATTCAAAAAAAAAAAATTACCCCAATTTTCATTATAAAGTATTTTACAAAATGGTAACCTTAGATCCGTGAGCAAAAGTAACAACTAGCGATTCCATAATATAACTTAAGCATAGTGTGGGACTACTATGGTGTTACATTTTGGTATCAGAGCAGTTCGTCCTTAAAGAGACTGGGGATGGATTGACTATAATTCTAAGCATGCATGTTAGTTAAGTCATGATTTGAGTCTCATCTGTATAATGGGACATAGGGACTAGACATGCATGATCGTTTGTTCTAAATGTAGTTAGTCATTGGTTCACTCAGCATAAATGTTAAGCCTGATCAACTCAATATCTTCTACTTTGTGTACCAAGAACTAATGGCATTAGGGAGACGTAGTAGGCCTTGTATCGAGCTAGAAGATCCCGAGGAAGTCATAGGGACACCTCGTGAAATGGTTGTTGCCATAAGGGAGTAAGTTGCTACTGCTCACCGCATGATGGAGTAGATGGAGCAAAGGGATGAAGAAAATCCCGAAGGCCACAATGGAGGAGTTGAGGTAGATCTTGAATACCTCAAGTTTGCTAAGTTCAGGAAGGCAAATCCACCGACCTTCAGAAGGACATACAACCCCGATCGAGCTGATAAATGGATCAAGGCCACTAAGAAGATTTTCATGGTGTTGGCCTGCATTGAGGAGCAAAAGGTAGCCTTTGCTACCTATATGTTGGAAGTTGATGCCGAGTTCTAGTGGGTAGGCACCAAGAAGCTATTGGAAGGCACCCAGACCCACATCAGCTGGGAGATTTTCAAGTCACACTTCTATGAGAAGTATTTTCCCGCATCCAATCAGGAATACAAAAGAGCTAGAGTTCATGAGTCTATGTCAAGGAACTATGAATGTTGCTGAGTATACTGCCAAGTTCGAGGAGCAATACAAGTTCTCGACGATTTATCAAGGGAACCGTGATAAGCGCTGGAAGTGTGTGAAGTTTGAAGGGGGATTGAATGAGGAGATACTAACATCTATAGGATCCACGGAGATCCATGACGATGCTACACTAGTCAACAAGTGCTATTTAGTGGAGGATTGCATCTACAAGCTATCTATGGCAAGGTTCGAAGCCTACAAGGAGTTGACACTGCAAGGGTAGAAGTTCAAGCCCTAACCCCCGAAGAAGCCGTTTCATGGTGGAGGTTTCAAAGGAAAACAACCCCAAAAACCTACTAGGAATCCACCTAAGCCTGCGAATGGCCAAGCTTGCCCTAAGTATGGCAAACACCATGGAGGACAGTCGTGTTTAGCTAGCCAAAATACGTGTTCTCAATGCAAAAAGCCTGGGCATATGGCTAGAGATTACACTGTCAAGCTGTTATCCCCTGCCAATAAGCCCTAAAACCAAGGAAAGGTCTTTGTCCTTAATGCTAAGGAAGCCACTCAATCTGACGATCTGATCCAAGGTAAGTGTGAGGTTAACAATAGAACCTTAACTGTACTATATGATTCTAGAGCTACACAGACCTTCATTTCTCATGATTGTATAGATAGATTAAAATTGTCCATGTCTGAATTATCTTATATATTAATTATTTTTACTCCTACGGGAAAACCAGTTAGGACTTGTCATTGTTGTTTGAATTGTCGATTCAAATTGATAGTAGGCCTTTCGTAGCAAATTTGATTTGTTTGCCTTTGTCTGGTTTGGTTTTGACTCTAGGCATAGATTGGCTTTTGGCTAACCATGCTATGATAAATTGTTCTGAGAAATTTATTGTCCTTTTACCTATACCTATTAAGCCTGTTGAACCTGTTAGTTTGTTTTTGAACTTTGTTAAGATAGGGAGTAATGAGTCCGATGGTCAGGGATATGTTCTCCTTATGGCAAGGGAAGTGGAACTCAAGCAGGTACTAGAAGAGATCCCCATAGTTAAGGAATACCCAGATGTGTTTTTTGATGATATACCCTTAGTTTTCTATAGAATTTAGTACCGAGAACGGGACCAATCTCTATAGCACCCTATAGGATGTCCCCAATGGAGTTGTCAGAGTTGAAGAGACAATTGGAAAAATTGTTAGAGAAGAGATTTGTAAAACCCAATGCCTCACCTTGGGGAGCCTCATGTTGTTTGTGAAAAAGAAAGATGGGAGTATGAGACTACACGTGGATTATAAGTAATTGAACAAAGTAGCTGTAAAGAACAAGTACCCTTTGCCTAGGATAGATGATCTCTTGGACCAACTATGAGGTGCAATTGTGTTCTCTAAGATTGACCTGACATTTGGATATCATCAAATAAGAGCGAAAAAGGATATATACCCAAGATAGCTTTTTGGACAAGGTATGGGTATTATGAGTTTATGATGATGTCATTTAGGTTGACTAATGCCTTTGCTGTTTTCATGAATTATATGAACATAACTTTAGAGCCTACTTAGATAAGTTTATAGTTATTTTCGTAAATGATATTCTCATCTATTTGAGAACAAAGGAGGAACATGAAGATCATTTAAGGGTTATGTTGGGAATCTTGAGGGAAAAACAGCTTTATGCTAAGTTACTAAAGTGTGAATTCTAGATGGAGGAAGTAAACTTCTTAGGACATATGGTGTCGCACGGAGGTATCACTGTGGATCTAAGTAAGATTGAGGCTATGATGAATTAGGAAAGACTAACCTCAGTAATCGAGATAAGGAGTTTCTTGGGTTTAGCCAATTACTACCATAGGTTTATAAAAGGATTTTCCTAAATACCCTTGCCCTTAACCAAGTTAACAAGGAATGATGCCCTATATGTATGGACTATCGATTATGAGAAAAGCTATCAAGAGCTAAAGAGAAATTTAATCTCAATCCCAATATTAGTTTTGCCTGACCCAAGCAGGCCATTTGAGGTTTACTGTGACGCCTCTGGAAGAGGTTTAGGTTGTGTTTTGATGTAGAACAAGAACATGGTAGCTTATGCCTCTAGGCAGTTGAAGCCTCATAAAGTAAACTACCCAACCCATGACCTAGAGTTAGTGGCTATAGTGTTCGCCCTAAAGATATGAAGGCATTATCTTAATGTTGTGAGGTTTGAGGTGTTCTGTGATCATAAGAGTTTGAAGTATCTCTTTAATCAAAAGGAGTTAAATATGAGGCAAAGGAGATGGATGGAGTTTTTGAAGGATTATGAGTTTGAGTTGAACTATCATCCTGGGAAGGCCAATGTGGCAACTAACGCTCTAAGTCGGAAATCTTTGCATGCGTCATGGATGATGGTCAAGGAGGATGAGCTAGTAAGGAACTTTAGAGACCTTATCCTTGGAGTGGTGTTGATCCCCCACAACTTAAGGTTGAATCAGCTTAAGGTGACAAGTGATTTCAAGAGTCAAATTGCTCAAGCCCAAAGTGAGGAAAAAGATTTCTCGAAGACCCTAGTGTTAGTGGAAAGAGGAAAGTTAAAGGGTTTTGCTCAAGGTACAGATGGACTATAGAGATTTGAAGGAAGAGCTTGTGTAGCTGTAAGTGCTAACCTCCGAAGAAGGATTTTGGAAGAGGCTCACAAGAACCATTTCACCATACATCCTAGTGTGATGAAGATGTATCAGGATGTTAAGAAGATGTTTTGGTGGCCAAGATTGAAGAAGGACATTGCGGAGTTGGTGAGCAAGTGTTAAGTCTGCCAAAATGTGAAGATTGAACACTAAAAGCCCTATGGTATATTGCAACCATTGGAGATCCCAAAATGGAAATGGGAAAGTATTTCTATGGACTTCGTGATGGATTTACATAAAATGCAAGCTGGTTTTGATGCGATAGTCTGTTCACTTTTTGCCCATTAGAGCTACTTATCCTTTGGAAAAGTTAGTCCAGCTGTATATTCAAGAGATAGCAACGTTGCATGGTGTACCTTCAACTGTAATCTCGGATAGGGACCCGAGGTTTACGTCTAGATTCTGGGGAGCCTTGCAAAAGGCATTTGGGATGAGGCTTTCTCTAAGTAAGACTTATCACCCCTAAACAGATGGACAGTCAGAGAGGACTATTCAAACTTTAGAGGATATGTGGAGAGCCTTTGTGTTGGACAATCGAGGAAATTGGGATAAATATTTACCCTTGATTAAGTTCACCTATAATAATAGTCATCATGTAAGTATTGATATGGCACCCTATGAAGCTTTGTTTGGAAGGAAGTGTCAATCTCCCCTATATTGGTTTGAGCCAAGTGAGCAGAACCTACTAGAACCTGATCTTGTGAGGCAGACCACAGCGTAAATTAAAAGGATTAGGTATAGAATACTTACCACCCAGAGCCATCAAAAGAGTTATGCAGATAAAAGGAGAAAACCTCTAGAGTTCCAAGAAGGAGAACATGTATTCCTGAAAATCACTCCTACAACTGGTATAGGTAAAGCCATGAAGGTCAAAAGGTTAAGCCCCCATTTTCTTGGCCTTTTTCAAATTCTGAAATGTGTCAAGTCAGTTGCTTATCAAATGGCCTTAACTCTAAACTTGTCAAACCTTCATGACATCTTTCATGTGTCTCAATTAAGAAAATACCATCTGATCCTAGTCATCTACTTGAACCTGAAAGTGTACAGTTAAGGAAGGACTTAACCTTCAATCTACCGCCGTCTCAGATCATGATCATGGGGTAAAATAGCTGAGGAATAAGATGGTATCGTTGGTCAAGGTGGCTTGGGATAGAGGAAATATGGAAGAATATACGTGGAAGCTAGAGTCTATAATGAAGAATGAGTATCCAGAATTGTTTTCAAGAAAAAAATTGAGGGCAAAATTCTTTTTAAACGTAAGGAGAAATGAAACATCCTCAATTTCTTGTCATGCTAAATTACTTTAGTAACTTTGAGTAATTAGGCACTTATTGAAAAATTATGAGATTAAGGCTTCATTACAGGATTAGCAAAGTGTTTATGAGTTAACTTTGACGAGAAAAGTCAAGAGAATGCTTAGTTGAGACTAGATAATCTCTAATTAAGCAAACAAAAGCCTTAATAGCTTAATTAAGCATTAATCACCCTTAATTAGCTTAATCAAGTTTAATTAAGGATAATTAAGCTTAATCGTTAGACTTTTTTTTTATCATATTCTTGTGTGTTAATCACTAATCCTTGCTTATTCATGTTAATTAAAATGCAAAAGCACTTAATCACATGATTAAATTCAAATTTAGTCAATTAGACAATAAAGCAAAAATGATGTCACTAAAGCATAAAACATTAGACAAGAGTACTTTATGTAAGAGTAAGTACTTGATTTGTTCCTCCATCATCCAATTTGTCTCGCTAAATCTTAATTAACACAAAATAACACAAAAATATCTCCCCCTACCCTCATGCATGTTGCAGCCAACAACACACAAACACACACATTCACTTTTCATTTTTCAACTTCTATTCTCTCTCTAAGTTTCATACTCCTCCAACTTCTTTCTATATTCGCTCTTCTTCTTCTTCCTTTCGATGTCACCACCATAACCAAAACTCTCACTAAGCCCTTCAAAGACCACATCTTTTGGTCTTTAAAGGCAAGATATATGTAACACCCTAATAGTTCTATTCTATGCTTAAGTCATATTGTGGAATTACTAGTTGTTACTTTTGCTCGCGGAACTAACATTACCTTTTAGAAATTACTTTTTACTAAAAATAGGGGTAAATTTTTTTTTGAACAAAACAAGTAAACTGTTTTTGAAATCGAGAGCCATAAGCTCATTGTGAACGTGCGAAACAAACATCGTTATCTCAATCATACATCACATTTACATAAATAGAAGCAATGAGAATAATCACAACCTTAGATAAAGATAACATTCATTCCACGGTCATCCATAATAATATAATAATAGTCATACTAGAGTCATACATAAGATAATAATGGGTCCGGTATCTACCATGGGCCCTACACAAGAAACCTATCAAATACATAATAAAAGGAAATACATCAGCAAAACCCTACTACCCAAGTATGCCATACAACAGAATGATAACCCTATAACTACGACCAAAAAGGGCTATCCTCGTGCTCGGCTCCACATGCAGTCGTCACATCAAGCATCTGGCGGGAGGAAACCATTCCCATATCCACCAGGAGAAGCACCACCACGTCCCCCTCCTCGAGCACGTCCTCGCCCACGGAGCACAACGCGAGTACGAATGAACCCACGCCCACGAACAGAGGGTGAAGTTGGGCCAGCAGATGAAGCAGAAGAATCAAAAGATAGACGAATCACTGAAGGCTGCGACAAACCTAAACTGTGATATCCCCCATAATGAATCGGATAGAAGGGCTCAGATGGATTGGTCTCCACAAGGTAGCTCAGATAGGACGACTCCGAGGGATCGGAATCCAGTGAAACAATCGGGGTCAAGCGGGTATCCGAGTCAGTTTTGTCATCATCGGTGGGGTACCTCGGTGGCTGAAAGTAGGGGTGAATGTCATCCATATTAACCTCGCCAAATGGCTGATACGGTCAGAAAAATGGGCTCATCACGGGAGTCTGAAATTGGCGGTCGTGGAAGATACAGACCCTCATCACTGCACTCGCTGACAGCATAGAGGCGTTCAGCACCAGGTCAAAGCGCCAACGCCACATCGAGAACTCAATGTAGATCGCCACCGTGCCCGACGTCGACATGGAAAACGTAGGAATGAGACATACTAAATTTCTCAGTAGGATCACGACTAGACAAACACAATGTCATCGTCATCGTTCCAGCCACTTCGGGTTTAATTATAAAAATAGTGGACAGGTATCAGTTCAATTTTAATAGTTTCAGAAAATGTGATTCCTGAAGCAGGTTACTTTTAACTTTATCATCATATCCAAAGTGTCATACATAGGCACACATGCTAATATACACAACATACATTCATAATGCACATAAGGAATATAATAACATGCATGGCTATGCAACTCATCAACTTGACCATGGTCCTACTTTGACTTTCGTTTTTAGCACGTGCTTAATATTCTTTTACTTTTCCTTTGAAATAGACTGCTTTTGGACATGAGCTCATTCTGTGACCTTCGTCACACAATACTAACCAAATCAGACTAAGCCGATATTGGTTACCTCTAAGTTAGAGGGTCCTCCATGTCACCCTTGCCTCCTTCATAGAGGTTCCTTGTGGATTGCCATCTCTCACTTCCCAGAAGTAATCGAGGGGTCATGTCCCATTCTTTCATTTCTTATTGATATACTTTATATGCATAGTTCTTCTTTGACTAGACACATGCAATGATATGACTAAGGTCATAATTTTGATGGAAATCTGGCAGTATAACCGCTAAACTGTAGCTTCCCCAAAATGCCAATCATCAACTTTCAACTAATAGTTCATCATATCTATATCATATCATCATACTCATCATTCAATCATAAGACAAAGCTCAATCAAACTCATCATTCATCATGCCGCATGGCATCCCACATTCATACCCTAAAGGGGTTTATAGTTGCATTATTCTTTGTGAAGAATATTATGAATCATCATATGATTTCTCACAGTTACCCATGAGAGAATCACATAGTTAAGATATGTGTAGGTGGTCTTTTAGTTACTTAGCTCTCATATGAAATTATTCTTTACTTGAGTTCATGTCTTATGGAACACTTGTTCAAATTAATTAAGTTAAGTAATTGTTTCCTTTCCTTGAGATAGTGCACTTAGTGATTCCTAGGTTCATAGTATGCTTAGAGGTCCTAATCATACTTCTGTTCCCAAGGAGTTCGAGATCCCTCTAATCCTTGGGTCATGATAACGTATAACCACATCATGAACCCAACAACACCGTGTTCACTAAACGCCAAGGGTGATTTTAACTTAATCAAGTTACAAAGCTTCAAGCTTTTATCTTAAAGATTAGATCTTTATGAAATAATGGTTCAAGTTACTAGCTTTTTAACTAAAAAGTCTTGTTTTTTATGAAGGTTGACTCATTTAATTATTCTAAGACCATCAAGGTCTCAACTTTATGACTTAAAGTTGTCTCTGCAATAAAAAGGTTCCTACTTTATCAACTAGTGATATGAAACATTAACTTTAAGGTTAAAAAGTTTAATCTTTATAAAAACTAACACCTTTTAGCATTGTTTTGGTTCAAGATCTAAACTTTATGAATGAAATGTTATAAAACAACACTTTTATAACTTAAGGGGGTCTCATTCTTGATTAAAGTTTGAAACTTTATGAAAGGTTTTTTCTTTAAGGTTTGATTTCTAAGACATAAAGTGACAAGATATCATTTTCTAACTCAAAAAGGCTTATTATGCTAAAAAACTTAGACTTTTACATGTATTATTGTCTTCAAAACAAAACAAAAGAAGACTTTATGATGGCACTAAAACTTGCGCCACTTTTTGTGTATCAAGAAGCAAACTTTTAAAGTTTAAGGCTTTTAGAATGTTCATAGTCTTATCAAATCATGAAAAACATAAAAAAGATAAGGTTTTTCCAATCATCAACTCATCATAGGAAATGAAAAAACTTCAAACAAGATACCATCAAGAACACTCAACAATAAGAACATACTTTCCAAAAGTAGAAACTTAAGAACACTTGAAGAATATCAAGAACATATTTTTCTAAAAGTAGAAACTTAAGAACACTTGAAGAACATCAAGAACATATTTTTAACCAAAAATGGAAACTTTTGCTCATGAAGAGCATGAAAGATCTTCTCAAGTTTTCACTCAAAGATCTTGGTCATGAAGAGAACCAAGCTTCAAGCTTTCTTGAGTAAACCAAACAAAAGATGAAGATCACTACCTAAGCTTGGAAAATGGCATCTTCGAGGAAGGAGAAGAAGATGAAGAAGACTCCTCCTTAGTTGATGGTGGTGGCAGTCTTGAATGAGCAAGGAGAGAACTCTTGAGTTCTCTTGAAAATGAGTCTTGTAATGTTTAGATCTTGTCTCCAAAGACCAAAAGATGTGATCTTTGAAGGGCTAAGTGACTGATTTTGGGTGGTGGTTATGAGGAAAGGAAGATAAAGATGAGAGAGTTTAGAAAGAAGTAGGAGGATTTGGTTTGATGAGAGAGAATAGGATGAGTGAAAAAGAAAATGGATGGGGTAAAAGAGAGAGAAAGTGGCGTCCTACATTAAAGGGAGGGGGAGAGATATTTTTGTGTTATCTTGTGTTAATCTATGATTAAGGGGACAAATAGGATGATAGGGAGACAAAGCATGGTCAAACTCTTATATAAAGTAGTCTTGTCTCATGCTTTATGCTTTTATGACATCACTCTTTACTTTATTGTCTAGCTGACTAAATTTGAATTTAATCATGTGATTAAGTGCTCATACAACTTAATTAAGATGATTAAGCAAGGATTAGTGATTAACACACAAGAACACGATTGATAAAAATTAATCTTGCAATTAAGCTTAATTAACCTTAATTAAACTTGATTAAGCTAATTAAGGGCGACTAGTGCTTCATTAACCTGTCAAGGGTCTGACTTGCTTAATTAGAGATTATCTAATCTCGATTAAGCATTCTCTTGACTTATCTCATCCGAGTTAACTCATGAACTCTTCGTTAACCCCTTAATTAAGTCATAATCTCATAATTTCTCATTAAGTGCCTAATTACTCAAGGTTACTGAGGTAATTTAGCATGACACGAAATTGAGGATGTTACAATCTAAACACTACAAGCTTCATTTTCAAGACAATTCAAGAGCTTCTCCTTCCTTCTTCCAAAGTTGCCACCTTCACCATCTTGAGGAGCCACCATCTTCTTCATTTTTCACCTCCAAGATCACGCCATCTTCACCCTAGATAGTGATCTTCACTCTTCTATTTTGTTTACTCAAGAAAGCTTGAAGCTTGGTTCCTTTCATGACCAAGATCATCAAGTGAAAGCTTTAGAAAACCTTTCATGCTCTTCATGAACAAAAGTTTTTATTTTTGGTAAAATACATTCATATTCTTAGTCATGAGTGTTCTTGATTTTTTTGAAAAGTTCTTTCCTTTACGTGCTTTAAAGTTTCCATTTTCTTTTCTTAATGCATGAGATCTTGGTGTTTTTGGTGGTTTTTGGTTGAAAGTTGTCTATCTTCTTATGATGATGCTTATGATTGGTAAAATAGTCACCTTTATCATTTTCTCTTGATTTGACAAGACTAAGCAAATTCTTGATGCATGAAATTTCACAAAGTTTGTTACTTGCAACCTTAAAAGTGGCGCAAGTTTTGTGCTTCTTTAAAGTTTTATTTTGTCTTGTCTTGAAGACAAGAATATATGTAAAAGGCTAAGCTTTTTGGAATATGAAGCTTTTTTTAATTATGGAAATGATATCTTGTCACTTTATATTTTAAAGATTGACTCTTGGATACAAATCATTTCAAAAAGTTTTAAACTTGAATCAAGAATGTAACTTTCAAGCTTGCACTTTAGTCTTGGAAAGGTTGAACTTTGAGATGAATATATTGAGTAAAGTTTTAAGCTTTAAGCAAGAATGCCATTTTGAGTCATAAAAGTGTTAAGTTTTATAAAGATCAAGATTTTCTGACTTTAAAGCTAATGTTTTATGTCATTAATTCATAAAGTAGGAATCTTCTAGACTTTAAGACAACTTTAAATCATACAATTGAGACCTTGATAGTCTTAGAATATTTAAAAATGTCAACTTTCATAAAGAACAAGACGTTTTAGTTCAAAAGCTAGTATCTTGTATCATTATTTCATAAAGAATTAATCTGTAAGACAAGAGTTTAATTTGAAAGACACTTACTTTCTTAAAGAATGAAACTTTATAACCTCCTTATAAAGAATGATAACTTTTATAATATTTAAGGTAAGATCTTGTCATGTTAATAATAAAAGCTTGAAACTTTGCAACTTGGATAAGTTAAAAATCACCCTTAATGATTAGTGTAACATCCGCGAATTCCGACTTCCGATCCCCATTATTTTTGACAGTTCCGATTTCCGAGTTTCCTTACACTTGGCCTTCGACCTCAACACTAGCTTCGACTTCCGACTTCGTTTCAAGGTTTACAAGGGACTTCTTCCGATTTCCGACCTCAGGCATGCAGCTTACGCTCTCCGATTTAATGGATGGAGCTTACGATTTCCAACCTTGTAAGCGTGGGTAAATTTTGACCTCCTCGGTATGAATTCCGACTTCCAATTTCGTGAGATGAAATGAGGGTGACTGATGCTTCCAACTTACGAGTTCGTTGTCGACTTCAGCACTTTTACGACTTCCGATCTTATCGCTCAAAGGGTAAAATGTTCGATTTCCGACTTCGTCTCTGAGGCTCAGATGAACTGAATGTATTCCGAATTCCAACATTATGACTCACAACTGGTACGAGATCCGATCTTGAGTTCAATATTAGTAGCTCTCACTTCTATATCTTTTCGAGTTCCGGGATAGAAAGTTCATGATTTACGAGTTCCGACCTTAAGTGGTTGGCTTCTCACCAGGCTCTACTTTTAAGTTTCAATTAGACTGGATGTTTTCTGAGTTCCGACTTCATATACAGGAGGTTCACGAGTTCCGACTTTATGTAGCGTCACGAGTTCGATTTCGCTTCGAATATGCTAGAAACTCCTACCACTTAGGCGACGTGGAGAGTGATTCTACCACACAAAGAGGGCAACCAATCACAATCTTCCAAGTTAACTCCCACTCATGCCTATATAACACACTATCCTCCTTTGAATCAGACCATTATTCACGTTGCTTTTCCTCTTCTCCATCAGCTCTCTTTTCTCTTGCTCACACATCCAAGACTTAAGCAAAGTTCCAAATTTTGTTCATCCAAATTTCAAGAACTCAGCACCAAAACACTTAAATCAAAGGTAGGGGTTTTAATTTCTTGCATTAGATCCATACACTTGGCTGGTTGGACTGAATTAGTTTCACTTTAATTGATGTGTGAATTGAATGATTATACTTGGATTAATAGAAGATTTTGAGTTAGAAGTAGAATTAGAAGAAGAAAACTAAGAGGGTTAGATAGCTGGAGGTGCTGTCTTGGTGGAGAGCCCGCGGCAGACCATATGGCGGAGCGTACGGCGCCGCCTACGATCGGTCAAATTCGATGAACCTATTTTTAGATGAAACTATACATCTAGGGCTTTCCATGGACATATCATATAAGGGTTTTGGATCAGAATTGAGGAAGATATGAATTTCTGAATCTCGACCTAGGGTTTTGACTCTGGCTCTGGGCAGATTGGGTTATTTAGGGTAGATCTCGACCTATACTACATGAAAATGAGTGAAACCAACCTTGTTGGAAAGCTTACACGTAGGAGAACAACATCCAGAGAAATTCCGAGTTTGTTATCCACTCAATTGTTCCCAGTGATTTGAAGAAGTTACCCTATGTCCAAACCAGGCCAGCACGGGGCAGTTCAGAAAGGCTAAGTTTCGGGGCTTGTAACTCGAGTCCTACTAAGGCAAATGAAATGGAACTTTTTGTATATGAAAGGTTGTCCTGTTAGCTTTAATATGAGACCAATTTCGTCTGATTTGAGTGAGGTTTCGATTTTTGGTGAATTTCTATTTTTAGTTGCCCGATTCTGGCTAGCTAATGGGCAGACCGAGATAAAGTTTAGATATCTAGAGTTATAGATACCGAAATTAGATGGGACCAAAGAGGTTAGAAAATAGACACACAACCCTGTAACATACTCAAATTTGAGGTCCAAATGAGTTAAAATGAAATTGTGGCATGAATTACAAGAACCGGGTTGGTTGTATATGCTAAGGCAGAATTTCTGTCTTAACGAATTTGATATGACTTGGAGTTTTATGTTGAAGTATACATGTGAATTTGTGCTTCTTGTGATATATTGATGTATTGATTGGCTGGCACTATTCATGGGGAAGCGGACACGCCTGCTATGCTGCCAAGTTTCGCTAGAACCCATGTACAAGTTATGAATCACATATGAATGCATATACATTCTTAAGAAAGTCATGAAAGTCATGAAAAGAAGCATGTTATTATGCAAGTTCCATACTACTTGGGCCAGCCCTGATAGAAAGTTAATGGGAATAGATCGGTGGAAAGGTCGGGAAAGTAAACCCAAGCGTTCAGATAGGAACGAGCTCGATCCCGATAAGCGGACTATTACCCAGGAGTCTAAAATGGCCAAGAACTCCTGGGACCAAGAGAGATGGAAAAATGATAGAAAGTAATGAAGGAGTTTATGAAAGAAAGTTCAAGAATGAGTTTACATGATTACATGAATGCATAAATACGTGGAGTAGTTGCATCAGATGTTTACAATTGTCTGCATTACAATTACTCACTGCTATTCATTGATTTATTCCATTTATCATTCTGTGCATTAGTATTAGTACTTATTTCGTTTCTTATGCCAATTAAAGTAAAATTGAACCTTACCTCGGACTAGACATGTTTTTAAACTCATGAAAATGGACTTTTAGTTTGCACACGTATTTTAATAATTAAGTAAAACCCGAGGTAACTGAGAATGTATGTGATGTCACCCCAAGATAACTGAATCCTACCGAGAATTTTCCTGAAATTCTCACCCCGCCTTGTGTATTCCGTGATCATTCTCAGATTCAGCGATGGATTCCACACCACCCTTTTTATTGAGATCCCCGCACTTCAGCCCACCATGACCTGGAGTTGGACTCTCTGACATAGCCGGTCGTGTAACTTTCGCTTGTACTTATTTAGCGACGTGAACTTTGATGTTCCTTTACACCATCCCCTATTTGACCCTGCTGCCCCTTATATTGCCATCCCTCTACATATGATGCACCCACATCCTGCACCTCCTGCACCGCAAAGACCCGCCGACTTACTCCCGAGTCACCACCGCAGTAGCCGCCGACGTCCCGCTGAGTTCCGAGAGTGACCCTTCCGAGGCCACCGGCTCGTCGCCCTCTTCCTCCTCGGGACCTAGCGTGGACTATACTCCGGCCGAGCCTGGCATGGCTAACGGCTACCTGACGGAGTAGCTTAGCGGCAGTGGATGTTGTACAAGATGACCTCTTTTGGACAAAGATGTAGCTTTGGGTCATGGGTTTGACTGTAGAATTAGCAGTAGATTATGAAATGTCCTATGAGGACCATAGGGTAGGCTGATAGATGAGGGCAGTATGGTCTTTTGATACACTAGCCCATGTATGTATTTCTACTTTAAATCTTTGTACATAAGCTGAAACAGTGACTTCTGATACATATACATGTTTACACGTATGCAGTAACATTGTTATACTATACTTATCTTGGTGATATTCTGTTTGTTTCAGTTTAATATAGTAGTACGCCGTTTCGTCAATAGAGACGATTTAAAAGGGAAATTATAAACAAGAAAGGTAAGAAAAGTATCAACACGGTAACACAACCTAACTAGTTTCATGCTATAATTTAAGCATAACATAAAATTAGTAGGGTGTTACATTATTGGTATCAGAGCAGTTCATCCTAGCTAAGGCCTGAGGATTGGACTGACTATGCTTCGCGCATATTCTGTACTTTAGTTGATAATGTGCACCAGATCTTGCCTGTATGGTGGAGATATAGTTGTGCATATATATGAAGTGCCTGACCGTGTGGGCTGTTATTTACTAGCACATTAAACTTAGTATTGAGCCTGATCAACTCAATAACTTTTGTTTTGTGTGTTCAGAACTTAATGGCTTCCGGAAGGCGAGGAAGACCACGCGTAACCTGCTCCCGAGAACCCGACTGACGTGATGGCTACAATGCGGGAAATGGCTCACGCAATGCGGGAACAAGCCGCGGCAGCTCACCAAATGATGGAGCAGCTTGGCAGGCGGCCTGCAGCAGGCTGTGAGGAAAACCCCCGAGGTCCAGAGGGAAACCTGGATCGCCAGGTTCGCAGAGTTTAGGAAAGCAAGTCCGCCAAGTTTCCGAGGAGCATATGACCCGGATAAAGCTGACGAGTGGATCAAAGCCATGGAAAAGATTTTCTCCGTCCTGGATTGCTCGGATCACCAGAAAGTGACTTTTGCCACTTACACGCTTGAAGCAGACGCCGAGTTCTGGTGGAACGGTACACGAAGGTTGTTCGAGGAATCTCAGACGGTAGTCACCTGGGCAATGTTCAAGGATGTATTTTACCAGAAGTACTTCCCCGCTTCAGTTCGAAATGCCAAGGAACTCGAGTTTATACAACTGCGTCAAGGAAATCGGACAGTATCTGAATATATTGCCCGATTTGAGGAGCTATGTAAATTCTCCACAATCTATCAGAGGAACCCAGATGAAGCCTGGAAGTGCATCAAATTTGAAGGTGGGTTACGAGAGGACGTTCTCACCGCCATCAGCCCGATGGAGATTAGGGATTTCCCTACATTAGTGAACAAATGCCGACTTGTGGAGGATTGCCACTCGAAGTTAGCTGCAGCCAGGGCATTTGGTGGTAATTTCAAGAGAGGGTTAGCCTCGCAAGGCATAAGATTCAAGCCCAATATACAACAACAGCGGAGATTTCCGCCAAGAGGCAACAAAGGCAAGCAGCCTCAAAGGCCTTTTTCAAATTCAACTTGCACAAAATGCGGCAAGAATCATGGCGATCGGCCGTGCTTGGCAGGCCAGAATGTCTGCTATGGATGTGGCAAGCCAGGCCACAAAATTTATGAATGTCCAACCAGGAACTTATCACAGCCGCCTCGACCCCAGCGACAAGGACGGGTCTTTACTATGAATGCGGAAGAAGCCGATAAGTCAGAAGGACTAATCCAGGGCACCTGTGATGTGGACGGTGAGACTCTAACTGTACTCTATGATTCGGGTGCCTCACATTCATTTATTTCTCATGATTGTGTAGCTGCCTTGCAATTGCCAATTTCTGAATTGCCTTATGATCTGTTGGTTTCCACTCCTACCAATGGGCCGGTTAGAACTAGTCAAATGTGCCTTAATGTTCCTCTTCGAATTGAGGGTAGGACCTTTGCCGCTAATTTGATTTGCCTCCCTCTATCTGGTCTCGACGTAATTCTGGGCATGGATTGGCTTTCTGCCAATCATGTTGTACTCAATTGCTCTGATAAGACGGTGGTACTTCCCTCTGTCTTACTTTCTAATCCCGCATCGCAATACTCTTCTATCTGAACTCTTTCAGGCCAAAGGATCAAGGGTATATCCTCTTGTCAGCTAATCCGGTAGAAGGCGAGCAGGAACTAGAGCAGATTCCAATTGTCAGGGAATACCCGGATGTTTTCCCAGAGGATATTCCTGAATTCCCTCCAGAGAGAGAAATTGAGTTTACCGTCGAGTTGGTTCCAGGTGCGGGACCAGTATCTATAGCTCCATATCGAATGTCACCTATGGAGTTGACGGAATTAAAAAGACAGATCGAAGAGCTTTTAGAAAAGGGATTCATACGACCAAGTGCGTCGCCATGGGGAGCTCCGGTCTTGTTGGTCAAGAAGAAGGATGGGAGCATGCGCTTATGCGTGGATTATAGGCAGTTGAACAAAGTGACGATCAAGAACAAGTATCCGCTACCGAGGATTGATGATCTCATGGACCAACTACAGGGTGCAACGGTATTCTCCAAGATCGACTTGCGTTCTGGATATCACCAAATTCGAGTTCGGGAAAAAGATATCCCTAAGACAGCCTTTCGAACTCGTTACGGACACTACGAGTATACCGTAATGTCGCTTGGGCTGACGAATGCACCAAATGATATTCATGGATTACATGAATCGAATATTCCGCCCATATTTAGACAAATTTGTAGTGGTCTTCATCGATGATATACTTGTCTACTCAAAGACGGAACAAGAACATGTGAAACACTTACGGCTAATTCTGCAAATTTTAAGAGAAAAGAAGCTCTATGCCAAGTTATCCAAATGTGAATTTTGGATGAAGGAGGTAAAATTTCTCGGCCACGTAGTGTCATCTGGAGGAATCTCTGTCGACCCCAGCAAAGTAGAAGCAGTTCTGAACTGGGAGAGGCCAACTACAATCTCTGAAGTTAGAAGTTTTCTGGCTTAGTGGATATTATAGGCGATTCGTTAAAGATTTTTCTCGAATAGCCTTGCCCTTGACCAAGCTAACCAGAAAGAATGTCCCTTTCGAGTGGACGCCGGAGTGTGAACAGAGTTTTCAGGATTTGAAGAGAAGGTTGACCACGACACCAGTGCTAGCTTTACCAGACCCTCAAGGACCATTTGAGGTCTCATCGCGATGCTTCCCAACAAGGGTTAGGATGTGAGTTGATGCAAGCTGGAAGAGTGGTCGCGGATGCCTCCAGGCAATTAAAGCCACATGAAAGGAATTACCCGACTCATGATCTTGAGTTAGCAGCAGTAGTGTTTGCTTTGAAAATATGGAGACATCACCTGTATGGAGTAAAGTTCGAGGTCTTTTCTGATCATAAGAGTTTGAAGTACCTTTTTGATCAGAAAGAATTGAATATGAGGCAACGGAGATGGATGGAACTCCTTAAAGACTACGAGTTTGAATTGAAATACCACCCAGGTAAAGCGAACATCGTGGCGTATGTTAAGGTGAAATCATTGACTGTCGCGTGGATGATGATTAAAGAAACGGAACTTATCGAAAGTTTCCGGAATCTTAATTTGGGAGTTCTTATAACTCCCAAGACTCTTCAGCTACACCAAATTCAGATAACCAGTAGTTTCAAGGACCAGATTCGGCAAGCTCAGCAGCAAGATGCTAATTTTCAACATACACTTGATCTCGTATGATCAGGGAAACTAGCAGGCTTTGCCCAAGATAAAGAGGGCATCTGGCGGTGCCACGACAGAGTATGTGTTCCTGAAAGGGACGATCTCCGAAAGAGGATCTTAGAAGAAGCTCATAGAGGCGAGTTTACCGTACATCCGGCATAACTAAGATGTATCAAGACCTCAAGGAGATGTTTTGGTGGCCAGGCATGAAGTCAGATGTAGCAAACTTTGTTGGCAAATGCTTGATTTGTCAAAAGGTAAAAGCGGAGCATCAGAAGCCTTCTGGGATGCTACAACCCTTGGAAGTCCCTAAGTGGAAGTGGGAAAGCATTTCCATGGATTTTGTGATGGGATTGCCAAGAACACCAACAGGATACGATGCCATATGGGTCATCGTGGATAGATTGACCAAGTCTGCCCACTTTCTACCCATCCGAGCAAATTATCCGTTGGAAAAATTAGCACAGCTGTATATTCAAGAGATTATCAGGCTGCATGGGACCCCTTCAACCATTATCTCCGATCGAGACTCAAGGTTTACTTCAAGGTTTTGGGGAGCCTTACAAAAGGCATTCGGTACTAAGTTATGCCTAAGCACTGCATACCACCCGCAGACGGACGGCCAAACAGAAAGGACAATTCAAACCTTGGAGGATATGTTACGAGCCTATATACTGGAGCAATGCGGGAATTGGAATCGATATTTACCATTGGCTGAGTTCGCGTACAACAATAGCTATCACGCTAGCATTGGCATGGCTCCTTATGAAGCATTGTACGGACGGAAGTGCCAGTCTCCCCTGTGCTGGTATGAGGCAGGGGAATCAGCTCTACTGGGGCCCGATTTAGTCGAGCAGACTACCGAGCAGATCAAGAAAATACGGAACAAGATGCTTGTCGCTCAGAGTCGCCAGAAGAGTTACGCGGATACCAGGAGGAAACCTCTGGAATTTCAAGAAGGAGACCATGTATTTCTGAAGGTTACTCCTACAACAGGGATTGGTAGAGCTATCAAAGTCAAGAAGCTAAATCCTCGTTTTATCGGTCCCTTCCAAATCCTAAAGCGAATCGGGTCAGTGGCATACCGAGTCGCTTTGCCTCCACATTTATCAAACCTCCACGATGTTTTTCATGTCTCCCAACTCAGAAGGTATCAACCTGACCCTACGCACTCCCTTGAACCCGAATCGATAAAGTTGAAGGAAGACCTGACCTTCCATGTTCAACCAGTACGGATTGTAGACGGAAGCAGCAGACAACTCCGAAATAAATCTGTACAGCTAGTAAAAGTGGCGTGGGGAAAGGAAGGTGCTGAAGACTATACTTGGGAACTAGAATCGGACATGAGGAAAGAGTATCCTGAACTATTCTCCAGCACTAAATTTTGAGGACAAAATTTTTTTTTAGGGGGGTGGTATTGTATCTTCCGCGAATTCCGACTTCCGATCCCCATTATTTTTGATGCCCGATTTCCGAAGTTTCTTACACTTGGCCTCCGACCTCAACACTAGCTTCGACTCCGACTTCGCTTTCAAGGCTTACAAGGACTTCTTCCGATTTCGACCTCAGGCATGCGACTTACGCTCTCCGATTTAATGGATGGAGCTTACGATTTCCAACCTTGTAAGCGTGGGTAAATTTTGACCTCCTCGGTATGAATTCCGACTTCCAATTTCGTGAGATGAAATGAGGGTGACTGATGCTTCCAACTTACGAGTTCGTTGTCGAGTTCAAAGACTTTTACGACTCCGATCTTATCGCCAAAGGGTAAAATGTTCGATTTCGACTTCGCCTCGAGGCTCGATGAACTGAATGTATTCAATTCCAACATTATGACTCACAACCGTATGAGATCCGATCTTGAGTTCAATATTAGTAGCTCTCACTTCTATATCTTTCGAAGTTAGGGATAGAAAGTTCATGATTTACGAGTTCCGACCTTAAGTGCTTGGCTTCTCACCAGGCTCTACTTTTAAGTTTCAATTAGACTGATGTTTTCTGAGTTCCGACTTCATATACAGGAGGTTCACGAGTTCCGACTTTATGTAGCGTACGAGTTCCGATTTCGTTTCCAGAATATGCTAGAAACTCCTACCATTTAGGCGACGTGGAGAGTGATTCTACCACACAAAGAGGGCAACCAATCACAATCTTCCAAGTTAACTCCCACTCATGCCTATATAACACACTATCCTCCTTTGAATCAGACCATTATTCACGTTGCTTTTCCTCTTCTCCATCAGCTCTCTTTTCTCTTGCTCACACATCCAAGACTTAAGCAAAGTTCCAGCCTTGTTCATCCAAATTTCAAGAACTCAGCACCAAAACACTTAAATCAAAGGTAGGGGTTTTAATTTCTTGCATTAGATCCATGCACTTGGCTGGCTGGACTGAATTAGTTTCACTTTAATTGATGTGTGAATTGAATGATTATACTTGGATTAATAGAAGATTTTGAGTTAGAAGTAGAATTAGAAGAAGAAAACTAAGAGGGTTAGATAGCTGGAGGTGCTGTCTTGGTGGAGAGCCCGCGGCAGACCATATGGCGGAGCGTACGGCGCCGCCTACGATCGGTCAAATTCGATGAACCTATTTTTAGATGAAACTAGACATCTAGGGCTTTCCATGGACATATCATATAAGGGTTTTGGATCAGAATTGAGGAAGATATGAATTTCTGAATCTCGACCTAGGGTTTTGACTCTGGCTCTGGGCAGATTGGGTTATTTAGGGTAGATCTCGACCTATACTACATGAAAATGAGTGAAACCAACCTTGTTGGAAAGCTTACACGTAGGAGAACAACATCCAGGGAAATTCCGAGTTTGTTATCCACTCAGTTGTTCCCAGTGATTTGAAGAAGTTACCCTATGTCCAAACCAGGCCAGCACGGGGCAGTTCAGAAAGGCTAAGTTTCGGGGCTTGTAACTCGAGTCCTACTAAGGCAAATGAAATGGAACTTTTTGTATATGAAAGGTGTCCTGTTAGCTTTAATATGAGACCAATTTCGTCTGATTTGAGTGAGTTTTCGATTTTTGGTGAATTTCTATTTTTAGTTGCCCGATTCTGGCTAGCTAATGGGCAGACCGAGATAAAGTTTAGATATCTAGAGTTATAGATACCAAAATTAGATGGGACCAAAGAGGTTAGAAAATAGACACACAACCCTGTAACATACTCAAATTTGAGGTCCAAATGAGTTAAAATGAAATTGTGGCATGAATTACAAGAACCGGGTTGGTTGTATATGCTAAGGCAGAATTTCTGTCTTAACGAATTTGATATGACTTGGAGTTTTATGTTGAAGTATACATGTGAATTTGTGCTTCTTGTGATATATTGATGTATTGATTGGCTGGCACTATTCATGGGGAAGCGGACACGTTCCGTTATGCTGCCAAAGTTTCGGTAGCACCCATGTACAAGTTATGAATCACATATGAATGCATATACATTCTTAAGAAAGTCATGAAAGTCATGAAAAGAAGCATGTTATTATGCAAGTTCCATACTACTTGGGCCAGCCCCGGATAGAAAGTTAATGGGAATAGATCGGTGGAAAGGTCGGGGAAAGTAAACCCGGCGTTTACAGATAGGAACGAGCTCGATCCTGATAAGCGGAACTATTACCCAGGAGTCAAAACTGGGCAAGAACTCCCAGGGGACCAAGAGAGAGATGGAAAAATGATAGAAAGTAATGAAAGAGTTTATGAAAGAAAGTTCAAGAATGAGTTTACATGATTACATGAATGCATAAATACGTGGAGTAGTTGCATCAGGATGTTTACAATTGTCTGTTACAATTGCTCACTGTTATTCATTGATTTATTCCATTTATCATTCTGTGCATTAGTATTAGTACTTATTTCGTTTCTTATGCCAATTAAAGTAAAATTGAACCTTACCTCTGACTGGACATGTTTTTAAACTCATGAAAATGGACTTTTAGTTTGCACACGTATTTTAATAATTAAGTAAACCCGAGGTAATCGAGAATGTATGTGATGTCGGTCCCAAGATAATCGAATCCTACCGAGAATTTTCCCTGAAATTCTCACCCGCCTTGTGTATTCCGCATCATTCTCGATTCGCACGATGGATTCCACAGCCCACCCTTTTATTGAGATCCCGCACTTCAGTTCCACCATGACCTGGAGTTGGACTCTCTGTACATAGCAGGTTCGTGTAACTTTCGCTTGTACTTATTTAGCGACAAGAACTTTGATGTTCCTTTACACCATCCCCTATTTGACCTCTGCCTCTTATATTGCCATCCCTCTACATATGATGCACCCACATCCTGCACCTCCCGCACTGCAGCACCCGCCGACCCTCGCCTCGAAGTCACCACCGCAGCAGCCCCGACGTCCCGCCGAGTTCCGAGAGTGACCCTTCCGAGGCCACGGCTCGTCGCCTCTTCCTCCTCGGGACCTAGCGTGGACTATACTCCTGGCCGAGCCTGGCATGGCTAACGCCACCTGACTGAGTAGCTTAGCGGCAAGGATGTTGTACAAGATGACCTCTTTGGACAAAGATGTAGCTTTGGGTCATGGGTTTGACTGTAGAATTAGCAAGAGATTATGAAATGTCCTATGAGGACCATAGGGTAGGTCGATAGATGAGGCAAGATGGTCTTTTGATACACTAGCCCATGTATGTATTTCTACTTTAAATCTTTGTACATAAGTCAAAAAAGCACTTCGATACATATACATGTTTACACGTATGCAGTAACATTGTTATACTATACTTATCTTGGTGATATTCTGTTTGTTTCAGTTTAATATAGTAGTACGCCGTTTCGTCAATAGAGACGATTTAAAAGGGAAATTATAAACAAGAAAGGTAAGAAAAGTATCAACACGGTAACACAACCTAACTAGTTTCATGCTATGACTTAAGCATAACATAAAATTAGTAGGGTGTTACAATTAGTGAACATCATGTTATTAGGTTCATGAGTGTGGTTATGCGTTGTCATGACCCAAGGATTAGAGGGATCTCGAACTTCTTGGGAACAAAAGTATGATTGGGGCCTCAGAGCATACCGTGAACGTAGGAATCACTAAGTGCACTATCTCAAGGAAAGGAAATAATCACCTAACTTGGTTAATCCGAACAAGTGTTCCAAAAGACATGTACCCAAGTAAAAAGTAAATTCCTATAAGGACTAAGTAACTAAAATATTTCACACAAATTCATTTTAACTATGTGATTCTCTCATGGGTAATCACGGAAAATCATATGATGACTCATAAGATGTCTCGGAAAGAATATCACAACTATGAACCCTTTTAGCGTATGAATGTATGATGCCATTTGGCATGATGAATGACAAGTTTGATTGAGCTCTTTCTCATGATTGAATGATTAGTGTGACGATATGATATGGACTGGTGGTTGAAAGTTTTATGATTGGCATTTTGGGGAAGCTCTGGTCTAGCTGTCATGCTGCTGGATTTCCGTCAAAATTATGGACTTAGTTATATCATTGCATGTGTCTGGTCAAAGAAGTACTATTCATGTAAAGTATAATGATAAGAAAGGAAAAAATAGGATATAACCCCTCAATCACTTTAGAGAAGTGAGAGACAGTGATCCACAAAGACTTAAAGAACCTCTATAAGGGAGGCGAGGGTGACATGGAGGACCCTCCAACTTAGAAGTAACCAATATCGGCTTAATCTGATTTGGTTAGTACTACATGATGACGGTCATAGAATAAGCTCATGTCCAGAAGCAGTTTATTTCAAACGAAAAGTAAAGAAGGTTAAGCAATGCTAAAAATAAAAGTAAAGATTAAGTAAAACCATGGTTAAGTCTATGGGGTTGCATGTCAATGCATGTATATATTGTCGATATACATTATGAATGTTTATTCAATGCTTTCGCATGTATGTTTACTTATAATGTTATGGTTATGACGCCAAGTTTAAAAGCAACCCACTTCGGGACTTAAGTTTTCAAAATCATTAAAATTGAACCTACACATGTTCACTATTTTCATAATTAAACTCGAAGTGGCTGGAGCAATGATGATGACACAGTGTTTGTCTAGTCGCGATCATATTGAGAAATCTAGTACTTCTCACTCCTAAGTTCTTGTGTCGTCTTTAGATGATGCCGACATCAGGCACAGTAGTGATCTTCATTAAGTTCCCAGTTTGGCATTGGCACTTTGACGTGGTGTTGAATACCTCGGTGATGTCAACGAGCGTAGCGATAAGGGTCTATATCTTCCATGACCATCCATTTTAGGTTCCAGTTATGAGCCCGTTTTTCTACCCCCATCAACCGTACGGCGAGGTTACCCTAGATGATATCCATTCCTACTTTCAGCCGCCGAGGCACCTTACTGACAATGAGACTTGTAACATCCCCATTTCTACCTAAGCTAATTAGCCCGGTGTTCCCGGCTAATTAGAGGGATTAGCGATTAATTGAGAACTAATCGATTAATCCCGAGAGCAAGAGCTTAGTAAATTAAGTCTAGCCAACAATTTAATCATAATGTCCTAAGCGTTTTAATAAAACCTTAATCGTCTAATCTTTAATTACTCGAAGATGCCAAAACAAAAGTAAGACAACCTAACCTTACTAATTAAGTTTATAATGATTAAGACACTTAAGACAACTCTTGAAAAATTAAACCCCAAATTAAGCATATGCTTAACCGTAATGCAAGACATCATAAAAAGTGTAATTGACAAGAGTTAACTCATGGGTAATTAAGCCAATTAAGTTAAATTACATTTAAATAATTCTAATAACATTTAGAGATAAAAGTTCTTCCATGCATATGCCCTAAAAAGACATACCAAGGAGGAGCAACATCTCACCCTTCATTCAATCTCTTTAATCCTACACCATTAGATCAAAAGCCAAGACTAGGATCCTTGTCATCCACCATTAGATCTTGACACTTGGATGAGTCTTAGACAAGCAACCAAATCCTAAGAGGGGTACTCCCCTTTAACCCCTAGAGAAAAACACCAATTGGACATTAGAATGCCTCCAAGACTCAAGGAAAGTACAACCCCCTCTTTTACCCCAAAGTTCTTAACCTTTTTGCTTGCAAAAGAAGCTAAACTCACCCACTCCCCTTGCTTGTTGGAGAAGCAAGAGCCATCAGCCCTCCTTCCCCCCTTGTACGCCTCCCTCCCTCTCTCTTTCTCTCTTCATTTTCATTTCACTCATCCTCTTCTCTCTCTTCAATTCCAAAGTTCTCCTCCTTCTCTCTAAACTCTCCAACTTCTCTCTAGAATCCTTCCACTTCTCTCATCCTTTCCTCTCCTCATCCCACTCACAAACTCTTCAAGAGCCACCATTTCTTGTTCTTGGAGAATCAAAGACAATCACATATCAAGCCTCTTTCAAGATCCAAGAGGAGGAATACCACCACCATCACCTTCTTCCATCACAAATTCCTTCAAAGAAAGCTTCTTGGTAGTGGCTCTAAACTCTTTTTCTCTCTTGTTTTTCAAGCTTTAGGACTCCTATGCTCTCCATAGCTAGGTGATTTTAAAGATTGATTATGGGCATCATAGCCATTCTTGTCATAAAATGAGATGTTGTTGCTTGTATGGTTGTTTGTTGAAAGCATGTTTTCGGTTTGGTGTGATGCATGGCTGAACTCAATGTTTTTGAACTCCAACATGTTAGTTTTCCACTAATCTTTCATGGTATATGAGTGTTTTATAACTTGAGAATGGTTTCTTGAAAGTGAGGTTGAGTGTTTTGGAGAAAACATGAGAAAAATCAAAACGTGAAATCTGGATTTTCTAGCAGTCTGTAAACCGAATGATATAACTTTTTCCAGAAAACTCAGAAATTAGTGGAACCAATTTTATATGAAAATAGACTCTGAGAGCTTTCCATACATATAAAATACATAAGATTCGGAGTTAAAATGAGTGAGATATGATTTTTCAAATTGGACTGTTCTCGGATTGGTTTCTGTCTGGGCAGTCTACACTAAAATGTGTATAACTCGAGCTACAAAAATGATTTTTGAGTGAGACCAAGTTTAAATGAAAGCTAAGACATAGAGGAACAAACCCATGAAACAGTTTTCTCAGATTCCTTCTGACCAATTATAATGAGAAGTAACAATCCACTGTATCGGGAGTGAACTTAGAAACTGAACAGTCAGAATAAAATATGCATAACTGGAGTTAGAAAACGAATTTTTGAGTGGGACTTGTTTTGTTAAAAACTAGACTCAGAACTCTATGAGCATATAAAATTTCGCATTAAAATGATAAAATACCAAATTATGGTGAATTTTTGAAGTTACTGCCCCACTATAAAAGTAAAACTGGTTAGGGTAAAAGTTAAAGGTTAATAAAGAATAAGCTTTAAGACATTAATATCCTCATATTAAGTATTAGAAAAACTTCATAATTCCACTCAAAAAGTATCAAAAAGGACATTAGACAAAATGGGCCCCACAATAATTAAAAGAGGACACCCAAGAGGTAACCTAAATTAAAAGCTTGCACCAAATTTACTAAGCTAAGCTCATAAGACTTTTCTTGAGTATATGCCTATGTTTATGTTGCAAGCATGATGTAAGACTTTTCTTGAGTATATGCCTATGTTTATGTTGCAAGCATGATGTTATGATGATGATGTGATTATGATGCCATGACAATGATGAAATGATGATGATGATATGATATGATGATATGATATGATGCTATGATACTGGTATTCTGTTTGGCAAAATTTTGGGAAGCTTCAGATAGCCAAGTTATGCCAATAAATTTTGTAGAAATTGTGGACTTAGAAATATTTTGCATCATAAGTTTAATAAGAAAAGATTCAATAAAGTGTGTGATCCTTCAAAAGGGAAGGTGACCTAATCTAAGTTCCCCTCACCCACGACTCACATGAGGCATGGCATGACCCAGCTAGTGTGAGTATAGGGGATAGGGCTTACATGAGGCATGACATGACCCAACTAGTGTAAGTACCGAAAATTTTATGGTGGCGACGCCACTGTGATGAGCTCATTACCAGTTATGTTTAGTGGGGGGAGAGAAAGGACTTAAGACAAGTCAAGCTAAGGAAAGAGAGGGACTTCGCTCCAACCCAAGTAAAGAATATAACCTCAACCTCGCTTATGTATGTTATGAATAGTCATATAAGCTTTCATGTATGCCATGATGTTGTTAATACAACGAGGATAAGTACTAAAAATGGAATCCACTTCGGATAGTAATGTTTTCGAAATTCAAATAATTGAACCTATTGAATGCTCACAGTTTTCATTTAAAAACCGGGTGGTCGACGATGACGATGACACCTGTGTCGTGGTCGAGTCCCACCGAGAAATCTTATTTCTCATCCTAGTTGTTTTTCCGTCTCGTCACCAGATACTCATGGAGCCTCACGTGGCATGGAGCATGGAGCCTCCCCACCATGAGTGGGCCTACGATGAGGACGCGCACGCTATTGTGGCCACGACCACCATGATAGTTCGCACATACTTCTATCCGGGTCGAGTTTTTTGAGCAGGAGGAGGCAGAGATCCCGCCAGCCCCTGTGCACATATCATCAGCACGCCTTGGACAGCCGCTAGGTCCTTGGGATTTCCCGCCCGAGCCATTGCCTGAGATCGAGATGGAGCCTATGTCTCCAGGTCTACCCGTAGCCGAGCTTGTGCCGCTACCAGAGGTTCCCGTGGTCGATGTGAGTTCGACGGCCACCCCTAGGGCCGCAGCAGCTTCGCCGCCACTCCCCGAGTATCAGCCTGTCGCATCTGAGGAGGATCCCTCCGAGGCACGTTCTTTGGTGGGCAGCTACACTCTTGGCCGTCGTATCCGTCGTATCGAGGTGATTAGCAGGCACCCCCGCATCATTCGTACTCCTCGCGTTCCCTGAGCGAAAGCGGCTGATGGGGACTAGGCATTCGAGGACCTGAGTCCATTCGATGGAAGGGCATGGAAGGGGCAGAAAAGCTAGTATATGTCTACGTGGGCTTATTTCAATATTGCTCCTTATCTGTTGTATTTCATTTTGCATTAGACCTTATTAGACTTGTACTTTTGATATTTTGGGCCATGGCATGACCATGAGTTCCCTTTTTATGTATTTGTTGGATATTATGCGGATAATTATATTATGTAGTTGATATTGAAATTTGAATGTATGACATTATGATTTATCTCTTGTTCTTTCCTTTTATATCGAAATCTCTGCGATACGCTCGTTTGCTGCTATCTTCTCGCGCAAGGCTTTATTTTCCAAAAGCGACGACATATTTCAAAAAAAAATTTTTACTGTATTTTCCGCGTAGTTTAATTTCAAGCGAAGTTTAGTTTTCCACGAGCATAAGTAACAACTAATAAAACGCCGTAATACGACTTAAGCGTAATATGGATTTATTAGGGTGTTACAAGACTGACTTGGATACCTATCTGACTCCGAACATTTCATTGGATTCTGATCCTTCAAAGCCATTCTATCTTAGCTACCATGTGGAGACTGAACCATCAAGTGCTCCTACTTATCTGTGATTTGCCTGACGTCTGACTTGTCTTCTTCTTCAGTAGCTCCTCATTATGCACCACCCTTGGTTCGTGGTCACAAGTTCATTCATACCTGTCTGTGCCTCGTGGGCATGGGTGTGGGCATCCTTGAGGAAGAGGACATGGTAATGTTGCTCCGGTGGTTTTGGGAACAATTTCCTCTCACTTGATGAGTGATATGTTGATTGCATGCAAAGCCGAGCATGAGGATAGCCCTTTTTGTTTGTAGTTGTAGGGTTATCATTCTATTATATGGCATACTTGGGTAGTAGGGATTTCTGATGTATTTTCCTTTATGATGTAGTTAGTTAGGTTTCATTTATAGGGTTGACAGTAGATGTCAGACCCATTATATCTCTATGAATGGTTGTATAATGAATGTTATGTTTATCTAAGTTATTGTTGTTCTTGTCGCTTCTAATTATTATGTTCGCACCGTATGTATGAGATAGCAATGTTTATATTATACATTCACGATGTATTCATGGCTCTTGGTTTGCGAAACAGTTTATTTCTTATTGTTCGAAAAAAAAATACCCCTATTTTCATTATAAAGTATTTTGCAAAATGGTAACATTAGTTCCATGAGCAAAAGTAACAACTAGTAATTCTATAATATGAGTTAAGTATAGTGTAGGACTATTAGGGTGTTACATTTGGCACTTGGATGCATTCATGAACCAATTAGCAGAAATTTGGGTTTTTGCATCTCTGCTATGTTACTCAGTTATGCTTAAATACCTATTTTGTTAATTTTAATGATATAGGAATCCAAATGTCATTTTTTAAATGTTCTGGGGTCAAAATAGAATTAGTTTTTGGGGTCTAAGTGTAATTATAGAAAATTCTAGGGCAATAATATAAATTTCAAAAATTTGTACTACAGGGGCATTTTTATCTTTTCTTAGTTTAGTATATTACAGTGTCATAATTTCAATGGCAGTGTCATATCGCTTTATAGTTCTTAGTGGGAGGATTGTTATAGCATAGTGTCACCTCTTGAAAAGACTCTAAAGTTTGCAACTTTTTAAGTATTTGAGTATTCTTTTGGCTTACTTTGCACTTTGTGATCATATTTACTAAAAAGTTGCTTTCTTGAATGGCCATGAGAAATTGGTCTTAAACAACAAAAAAGTTTCAAGCTTTATCACTTATTTTATAAAATCAACATTCTTAAGTTTATATCTATGTTCATAAGTCTTGAATAAGCCTTGAACATGTAGAAATAAGAAGTAAAGCAAAATGGCATGGTGATGGTTTTGGCCATGATGAGGAAGAATATGAGGGAAGAAGAGGTGGATCTATGGTTTATATGAAATATCAACACAATTTATGAGAGTGGCGGAGCTTCTTTGGGCAATGCCCCCGCCCCCCCAAATTTTTTAAAACTTGACTTACATAAATATAAATATATATATATATATATATATATAGAGAGAGAGAGAGAGAGAAAGAGAGAGAAATATATAGAGAAGTTTTGTTTGATAAATAGGCTAAGTTTAAATATACTACTTTACATAAATGATACTACTCTACATAAATAGGTTTCTTCAACTTAAAAGCATATCAAGTTATTTTTAATTAAAAATAACTAAAAACTAAAAAATCATATAACAATTGAACATCATTTTAGAGTGGAAATATTTTTTGTTACAATAAATAAGCAATTACAAGAGTTGAATAGGATGTTCAATGATCAAGTAATGGATTTCTTAACTCTAAGCTCTACTTTGATTCTTAAGAATGCTTACAAAACTTTTGACATTGTTAGGGTTGTGTGTGTTTGGTAATGCAAGCAAACAAATTTTTTTTTTTAATAAAAGCTATTTTAAAATAATTTCACATGTCTAGGTAAAAAGTTTGAACATATGATAAGCAAAACTTCTAATTTTAGGTGTAAAATTCGCTTATAAATGAAAACATATTTTTGAAGTTTTTGATTATAAGTAAAAGCTGATTATTTTTTAAGTATAATGTTTTTACCAAAATAACTCTAAATATCAAATATTATAAAATATAAAAACTCATTTGATACCTTTTTTTAGTAATTTATCATACAAAATAATTATTTTTATACAAAAGCAAAGCACACTACTTTAAAATTACTTTTAAGTTTATACACCTGACACTATAAAATATTAATTTTTTAGTCCTTCTCTACAAAATTATTTTATCATGTTATTTATTTGATTTAAAGTTTATATATGTAATATATTGTTAGTTTTAATTTGATTATCATCATTTAATTTATGTTTTAAATTGTTTGGCCCCTCTAAAAATTTTCTTCAAGATCCAATCCACCATTACTTTATGATAAAGAAAGTAAAAATGAAATTTTACCAAACCTTGAGATATCCATTTGACAATTAAAGAAAGAAAGAAAAGACAAGAAAATGTTTTTAACTAAGCCAAGAATAAAAATTTTTTGTCATAAAAGCTTGGTCTTGCAATTTTTTAAATTAAAAATCGCTTCTTGATAAACGGTGAGCATCTGGTGTTGTTAGGTTCATGAGTGTGGGCAGGCTTTGTCATGACCCAATGAAATAAAGGGATCTTCAAATCCCTTGGAAATAGAAGTATGATTAGGGCTCCAATGATCATGCAATAAACCTAGGAATCACTTGTATACCATCTCAAAGAAGTTAAAAGATTAGAAGATGAAAATTTTGGTTGGTAACCCCAACCAATGTGACGGCCCTAACAAGAAGAAAAAAGGGAAACAAAGTGTTAAAATTCTTTAACTCAAGAAATTTAACTCTTAAAATGTGTAGACAAGAAACTTATTAAGTTACATGGTAAATATGAAATCTAAGATTATAAATATAACCATGGTTTTAAGTGAAAAAGTAAGAAGGAAAGATGTTTAATACCTAAACTTGAAGTAACTAAGACACAAGATACATGATTAATGATATTTCACTTAAGATAAAAATGAAGAAAGAATTCCATTAAGTAAAGTATAACTTCACTTGAGGTATGAGTAGTTAAAAGCTTACAATACATATTTACACTAAGCCATGTGATTCTCTCATGGGTGGACATGAGGAATCTCATAATGATTCATTAGACTCATCACAAAATACAAAGGAAATAGTAGATTTCCTTTGGGGTGTGGTGTGATTGTATAATACTCTTATGTATATTGCATGATAAGAATTGTTGGAATATGATTAATTGGTTATCAACTCATGGTTGAATGACTGTTAGTACATGATATGATGATATGAAATGAATATTGTTGGTTGTTGGTTGTTGGTTGAATTTCCATGCTTGGGAAGCTTTGATCTAACCGTTATGCTGCCAGATTTTCATCAAAATTGTGGACTTAGAAATATCTTTTACATGTCCATATGCATCTTGCCTTTGAACCTAATGTTCTTAAGGTGTAAGACGTAATATTAAGTATTACATTAAGAAAAGAAAGATTACTGGACATGATCCTTCGAAAAAGAAGATGAGCCACAAGGACTTTGAGATCTCTCTACTTTGGAGGCACATGGCCAAACTAGATCCCTCCAATTTAGATACACATCGATCCCCTTCTTAACTAAGTCTGATTTAGATTATACTGTGTGATGATGGTCATAGAATAAGCTTATATCGTAGAATAGTCTATCTAAGGGCATATAAAGTAAAGAATGTTAAGCACGCATTAAGTATGAAAGTAAAGTTAAAGAAAGACTCTAGTCAAATCAAAGCCAAAGTAAACTAAAGTTAAAGAAAAGTCAGACTTACTGAAAGTGCATAAAATGCCCATGCATTTATACCTCTATTGCATTCGTTATCATGAATATCTTATCCCTATGTCTATGCATGTAAATAGAAGAATTTATGATGTTATTATATTTAACATGATATGCTCATAAAAGAAAGACTAAAAGCAATGCGCTCTGAGGTTAAATGATTTCGAGCTTATATAAAACCAAACTTATGCATGCTCACTTGTTTTTTTATAAGAAAACTTGAAATGGCTAGGACGACAATGATGACACTTAGTTGTCTAGTTAGATTTGTACAGAGAAATTTTATTTCTCACACTTGCTTTTCGTGTCATCTTTAGACTGAGTTGCTGGCATCCATAGGGGAGTTTTCGGTGGCATCTAACTAAACGTGACAAAGAGTGGCCATGCTATACACCTTTAGCTAAGGAGAATCAAGATAGTGGTATAGTACCTTCATTTTTTTTAGAGCCCTAATCACGCAGTTTATGTGTAATTAAGAGCTTGCTAGAAGTTCTGCTGCTTAATTCAACCTATTACGTATATTATAAATATTAAGTGTGACTATGATCCCTGATTTATCTATGATTATGTTATTGTCTTTAAATTATCATATCATGTTATTTCTACTTCGTCATACGCTTTTTAGTAACTCATGGATACGAGAAACAACGTCCTAAATTATATAAGTAGGTATGCATTTAAAGTCTCAATTTTTAAGAAAAAATGATTTTAAAAAAATTATATACTATTTTCATATATTCTGCTAATTTTATTTAAAAGGAACTTCCACTAGTTAAGGATAACAATTAGTAATGCCATAAAATAACTTAAGTATAGTATAGTGTAATTAGGGTGTTACACCACACAAAGTCCATAGGCAAAAGTACATGTCCATAAAGTCATAAGCTCCATAGCAAAAGTCATGGTTCATTTTATTAAGCTTTAACTGTCTTTTAGAAGCTTATTAAGCCTTAAATGTCTGAAGAAACTGATGGTACCAGAGGACTTGAGAAAGGGGGGTTGAATCAAGTCCTCGATAAGTTAAAACTTTTTCTGCAAACAATTTAGAAAGTTCACACAGCTAGATTTTCTAGTTGACAATTCGTAGAATTCTAGTTAGTGCCTATTGGATTTAGTTATCAACCTAGTCAAAATATAATCAAGATATATATCTCAAAACATTATAGTAATATGAGTCCAGATATAAGAGATATAACTTGAAAATAGAAACGTAAAAGATAAGGGATAGAAAAGCTTATACTAAGGATTTATACTGATTTGATCTCTATAACTTGTAGTCTACATCCAGTCCCTACAACCTCATGGGATTTTCCACTATGAGTGTTCTTTGTTACAACAAGCCTCTCCATGCTCTATTACAATTTCATTCAACCTTGAGCTACTCTTTCCTCACCAACTAAGATACCTTTCTCAACGGTGTTTTTCTTACTTGTGTACCTCACAATATTTTCTTTTCTCTCAAGTTTCACTCACTTGAGTTATAACAAATTCAGAATATGAGATAAGGGAATATTGAGTACATGAAGCACAAAGCTTTAAAAGAAAGTTCACAAAGAACTCAAGTCACATAGACTATATCACTCAGATACCAAACTAGGTTTGGAAAACAAGTATTTGTAGAGACATTAACTTGTGCATGTGACTTGCACTCCACCCAATTGATTTGAACATTGGAGAGCTTTTCAAGGAGCCTATGGAGTGGTCTTTTCATGTTGCCACATGTTTCTTGTAACACCCTACTAATTTTATGTTATGCTTAAGTCATAGCATGAAACTAGTCAGGTCGTGTTACCGTGTTGATACTTTATTTACCTTTCTTGTTTTTAATTTCTCTTTAAATCGTCTCTATTGACGAAACGGCGTACTGTTATATTAACAGCGAAACGAACCGAACAAAATATCACCAAGATAAGTATAGTACAATCATGTTACTACATACGTGTAAACATATATATATATATCATAAGCCACTGTTTCAGATTATGTACAAAGTTTTAAAGTAGAACATATACGGGGCTGGTGTATCAGGAAGATCATAATACCCTCATCTGCCAAAATACCCTATGGTCCTCAAAGGACATTTCAGAACCCATCAAGCTAACCCTATAGTCAAACCCATGACCCAAAGCTACATGTTGTCCAAAAGAGGGTCATGCTGTACAACATCCCCTGCCGCTAAGCTACTCCGTCAGGTAGCCGTTAGCCATGTCGCTCTACGGTATAGTCTGCGCTAGGTCCCGAGGAGGAAGAGGCGACGAGCCAAGTGACCTCTGAGGGGTCACTCACCGAACTCACGGATGTCGGGCCGCCGCGTTGGTGACTCAGTGGGCGTGGTCAGTGCGGGTGCAGGAGGTGCAGGATGTGGTTGCGCCATATGTAGAGGGATGGCAATATAAGGGGTAGCAGGATCGAAGAGGGGATGGTGTAAGGGGACATCAAAGTTCTTGTCGCTGAAGAGATATAAACGGAAGTTGCACGAACCAGCTATATACAAAGAGTCCAACTCCAGGTCATGGTGGAACTGTAACGTCGGAATCTCAATAAAAAGGGTGGCTGTGAAGTCCATCGCCAGTGTCTGAGAATGATGCGGGAGACACAAAACGGGGTGAGAATTTCAAGAAAATTCTCAAGAGGGTTCTGATATATCATCGATGTCACATACATTCTCAGTTGCCTCGGGTTTTATTTAATTATAAAACATGTGTTCAAGCTGAAAAGTCCATTTTCATGAGTTTAAGAAAATGTCTGGTCCGAGGCAAGGTTCAGTTTTACTTTACTTCACATAAGAAACAACATAGATTACTAATACAGATACATAGAATGGTAATCAAAATAAATAAATGCATAACAGTGAACAATTATAACATACAATTGTAAACATCTTGATGTAACTATTTCATGTATTCATGCATTCATGTAATCATGTAGACTCGTTCTTGAATTTTCCTTCATAAACTCTTTATTAATTTCCATCATTTTCCATCTCTCTTGGTCCCCTGGGAGTTCTTGCCCATTTTAGACTCCTGGGTAATAGTCTGCTTATCAGGATCGAGCTCGTTCCTATATAGGAATGCCGGGTTTACTTTCCCCGATCTTCCCACCGATCATTCCCATTAACTTTCTATCCGGGGCTGGCCCAAGTAGTATGGAACTTGTATAATAACACAATTCTTTTCATAACTTTCATGGCTTTCTTAAGAATGTATATGCATTCATATGTAATTCATAACTTGTACATGGGTTCTACCGAAATTTCAGCAGCATAACGGAACGTGTCCGCTTTCCCATGAATAGTGTCAGCCAATCAATACATCAATTTATCACAATGAACACAAATTCACATTTATATTCCAACATAGAACTTAAATCCATATCAAATTCATTAAGGCAGAAATCCTGCCTCAGCATATTCAACCAACCCGATTTTTGTAATTCATGCCACAATTTCATTTTAACTCATTTGGACCTCAAATTTGAGTATGTTACAGTGTTGTGTGTCTATTTTCTAACCTCTTTGGTCCCATCTAATTTCGGTATCTATAACTCAAGATATCTAAACTTTATCTCGGCCTGCCCATTGGCTAGCCAGAATCAGGCAACTTAAAGTAAAAATTCACTAAAAATCTAAAACTCACTCAAATCATACGAGATTGGTCTCATGTTAAAGCTAACAGAACAAAGTTTCATTTGGAAAAAGTCCCACTCAATTTGGCTTAGTGGGGCTCGAGTTACAAGCCCCAATTTCGGACCTTCCTACACTGCCCTGTTCTAGCCCGGTGTGGACATAGGGCGAATTGCGTGGAGAACTGGGAGCAATTGGGACCTTATTAAATTCTGAAATTTTTATGAGATATTCTCCTATGTGTAAGCTTTCTAAAAAAGTTAGTTTCACTCATTTTCATGTAGTATAGGTCGAGTTCTACCCTAAATAACCTAATCTGCCCAGAGCCAGAGTCAGAACCCTAGGTCGAGATTCAAAAATTCATATCTCCCTCAATTCTGATCCAAAGTCCTTATATGATATGTCTATGGAAAGCCCTAGATGTCTAGTTTCATATAAAAATATTTTCATCGGATTTGACCGATTGTAAGCGGCGCCGTACGCTCCGCCATACGGACTGCCGTGGACTCTCCACCAAGGCAGCACCCTCATCCATTTACTTCTCTTAGTTTTCTTCTTCTAATTCTACTTCTAACTCAAAATCTTCTATTAATCCAAGCATAATTATTTAATTCACACATCAAATAAGGTGAAAATAATTCAGCCCAGTCAGCGAAGTGCATGGATTTGATGCAAGGAATCATAACCCCTACCTTTGATTTAAGTGTTTTGTGCTGAGTTCTTAGAGTTTGGATGAACAAGGCTGGAACTTAGCTTGAGTTTTGGGTGTGTGAGCAAGAGAGAAAGAGAGCTAAAGGAGAAGAGGAAAGCAACGTGAATGAGGGTCTGAATCAAAGGAGGAGGGTGTGTTATATAGGCATGAGTGGGAGTTAACTTGGAAGGTTGTGATTGGCCTCTAAACATAAGGCCAAGTTTCAGCCAACCTTGCTCTCCACATTGCCCTCTTTGTGTGGTAGGATCACTCTCCACGTCGCCTAAAGTGGGAGTAGTTTCCAGTATATTCTGGAAACGAAATCGGAACTCGTACTCTTTATAAAGTCGGAACTCGTGAACCTCTTGTATATAAAGTCGGAACTCAGAAAACATCCAGTCTAGTCGAAACTTGAAAGCAGAGCCTGGTGTGAAGCCAAGCACTTAAAGTCAGAATCTGAATTATAAAATTTCTATCCCGGAACTCGAAAAGATATAGAAATGAGAGCTACTAATATTGGACTCAAGATCGGATCTCGTACATTTGTGAATCATAATGTCAGAATTCGGAATATAGCCAGTTCATTTGAGCCTTAGAGACGAAGTCGGAAATCGAACATTTTGCTCTTTGATCGCTAAGGTCGGAGGTCGTAAATTGTGCTGAAGTCGAAGACGAACTCGTAAGTTGGAAGCATCAGTCACTTCATTTCAGCTCCTGAAATCAGAAATCGAAATTCATACTGATGAGGTCTAAATTTATACACGCTTACACAAGGTCGGAAATCGTAAGCTACATGCATTAAGTCGTAGATCGTAAGCTGCATGCATGAGGTCGGAAATCAGAAGAAATCCCTTGTAAGCCTTGGAACGAAGTTGGAAGTCGAAGCTAATATTGAGATCGGAAGCTGAACTATAAGACAAACTCGGAAATCGTAAATCCTTGTCTGTCCAGCCTTGAAGATGAATTTGGAGGTTGGGAATACTATGAGCTCGGAAGTCGGAAGTCGTGGATGTTACATTTCTTGTGCCATGATGTTTTTCTCTTTCATGGTACAAACCCTTCTTGTCTTTTTCTTCATTTGGTATATCACCTTTTTGCTTCTTCTTTTTACATTTCCATTCTTATACAATGAATACTAGGAGAATACAAAAGTACTGCAGCTTTTGATATTATAGTTGTTAAATCACTGCACAAAGAAATCAACTCTTTGGTTCTTGAGCTTTTGAATTTCAAACCTAGCAGTGTCTAAATCTACTAGTTATCCAGTAGATTTTGCTATAAGGTTTTTACTTCTTGCTGTTGGATTATCTAGTTCCTTCACATATCAAAATAACCTTTCCAAGATCAAGTGCAACGAACTTTTAATACACGGTTTGCATCATCATCGTAATAATAAAACACACTATAGATCCAACTGAAACTATCACATAAGCCTAGCTAATTCAAACATGCTCAAAGGTTTGAAAACATTTCATTATAGCAAACGAAATAAAATAATTTCCATGTATCAAAAGAACCCTTGGCTGAATGCATGATAAAGGCTAAAAACCAAGCCCTACTATTTCAAAACTTCTCAACCTTGTGCACAAAACTTCATCAAGTAAAAATATATTATTTGAGGCATCAAACTAAGTTTATAAAACACTTAAAGAAATAAGAATGAATACTTGCTGCCCAAAACATGACACTTTTGAAAATAAACTTTTGACACATAAACTCAGTTCTAAAATTAAGGAAAATTAGCAAGCGAGCACATAGCACAATAACATAGACTCTCAAGCTTCAAACCATCACTTTAAGATCAACAAAACACTTCAAATTTAGCTGCAAGTGCACATTCCAAACACGGCAGAAAATGGGGTGGAACTTTGTTACATGTTAAAAGCAAGAATTAAGAAAACAAGCATGTTCTTTCAAGGTCCATGCCCTAAAGCTTTATCAAATGAAAGCTTATTATTCAAGACACCTAATCAACATTTTAAACATCTAAAACAAGTGGAATAAAGTCACTTAAGTTGCTGTCCAAAACAAGGCAGCCTCCAAACTCTACTTTAGTTACTTATTTAATATACTAAAAATAAGAAAAATTAGCATACAAGCATATAGCATTAAAATATAGGTTTTATACCTTCAAAATGACATTTTTATACCCTTGAAACACTTGATCAACTTGCTGGAAAATGTCAATTAAAGCAAGGCAGCACATGATAATTAAATAAAAGTCACACATTTATATCAATTACAACAAGGCAGTATATGACAATTAAATAACAATCACACGTTTGGTATCATAACTTGAAGCTACATAAGAATCATGCTTTTATAGACAAGACCAATATATTAGAGTCATATTCTAGTATCATCAAACTTTCAAACACATATAAAATTCAAGAAACACATTCAACCTATGCATGGTCGTGGCATGCATAAGGTTTTGTGCGAGAGTTTTGCAACATTTCAAGTTATAATTAACAAAACTCAAATAACTATTCAATAAACTCTCAAATTCACATAAATACAACAAGAAAAAGTTCATAAAACAAGCTAATCACCCTCAGCCCCATATAAGAATTGGGGGCTGCATAGAGCTCATGTAAAGATATTTCAATCTTTTTAGTTCATGAACACTTAAAACATAATCATCCATGTAGAGAACACCAAGAGCAAATAAGAATCATCATCAAACTGACAAGAATCATAAGCTTCTATACAAACCCTAATATGGCCATGATTTGTATGCTTAAGAACATGATGATTTATTTCGCCAAAATGCAAGGAAACATGTATTTAAGTAATAAAACACAAGAATAAAAGATTAGAGCTTCAAATTCTTGAAAGAAATCATCCAAAAACCAAACCATTCATAAAATTTTAGAACCTTAAAAGATGAACTTATATTCTGAAAGTAAAGGTTTAAAACCCCAAATAACACAAAATCACACAACACACATGCATGGAACCTATAGAGTGAAAAAGAAAACCATACTTGGTCTTAGAGGCTTGAACTCGAACTGCACCAAGGCTGGGATAGCAACTTGCTTGAGTTTTCACTCTTCTTTAGAGGTTTTAATATGAGCTTCAAGGGTGAGGTATGATAGTGTTTGAAAGAGACAGAGAAAGGTGAAGATTTAATTTGAAAGTGTTTTACCAGAGTTTTCTAGGTTTCTTTGAGTGAAAATGGTGGAGGATGATAGTGGCATAAGTCTCGACCACTCCAAGGGGACTAGGTTCAATTTTAAAAGCATGAGGGTGTGTGGGGTGTGTCTCCTTTTATTGGAAAATGAGAGATTAGTTAGTTAGTCAATTATGTGGTTAGTTTAGCTTAATTAAGTAGTTAAGTTAGTTAATCATCAAGACTCTAGTTAATTATCTTAGAGACTTAATAAAACTGATTTAGAGTCATGCTAATACTCATCTTATGTGCTGAATAGAAATTTTGAAGGAGTTGGAGTGGTTTAGTGCATGATTAGTGCAAAATTAGCATTTTTACTCATGACTAGTCTTATATAATTTATCCTTTAATTAACAAATTATTTAGCAAATAATTAAATTTCTCTAATCTATCATCAATACCATGTTTTTACACGTGAAATATATTATCATTTAATTTTTAGAATTTATTTTACAATTTATTGGACTTTTAGATCATTTTTACCTCAATTAAGCTTAATTTTGGGTTAATTAGTATAATTAATCATCTATAATTTATGATGGCCTCCACACCTTTTTAGAGGTCAAGTGGACATGGAAGTTTGGTAAAAGATTATGCTTTGAATTAGTAAAAGGTTAATAATGTAAAGTAACTTGATTTTGACATTATGGTTACTTTCTTGAGTCTTGTTTGTGCCATTTAGTTAGAACTGAACTAGGGGGTTACTTTGCTAGTTGAATTTGGCCATGGGATCCTTGGGCTTAGGGTTGTTTTTTTATTATTATTTGATTTATTTAGGTTTTGTGGTATATTCTTTGCCTTTTGTGTAGTTTAGGTCCAAAATTGTTTCAAAAAGGCCTAGGTCCAATCCACGCATAGCTATGGCCCAAATGGAGGCCTGATTTCGTGGCCCAATGAGCCTAGGCCCGAAAACTCCATTGATTCATTGACGTACTACAAGTTAGAGCAATCTTATAAGGTTTTCAAGACTTATTTTACACTCTGATAAGGTTATTTTTGTGTTATTATACAAATATTCTTCAAATTTGCTAAAAATTGGTATTTACTTTCAAAACTACATTAAAAGTATTTTTATAATTTTTTTGGAATTTTTCAGAGTCTTTTGGGTAGTTTTTGGCTTTTCGTAATTCCTTTAGTATTTTCTGTCTGTTTTTTGTTGAAGTTTATGCTATATTTTCTGATTTTGTAACTAATGATATTTCTATAATTATTGGCAAGTCTAAAGACATCCCATATTATTTCACATTTCGATACCTCCGTGGACTAATCGATAGAGATTTGGGTTTCAATGATTCCTTTGCGTCACTTGATTTAGCTTAAGCACATTTTCTGCTAATTCTAATGGTGTAGGGACCTCAATGTAATTTTTTGAAAGTTTAGGGGCCTAAAAATAAATAGTTCCTAGCATCTAAGTATAATTACAAAAAATATTAGGTTGATTCTATGAATAACAAAAGTTGGTACTACAAGGTTCTTTTCATCTATTCCTAATTTTTAGTATATGATAGTGCCATATTTTCAATGACAGTGCTATACTGCCCTATAATTATTATTGTGAGGATCATCATGGCATGTCCCTACTTGAGAATTTTCACACTGCATAGATGAAATAAATCGAAATTCTCATTATGCTAAGAAAAGTGGGGATGTTACATACATCCTATCACATGATCAAGTAGCTAACATGTTTACAAATCCTATAAGTCACTCACTTCAATAAATTTCTAAGCAAACTCAAACGTCCTCCCACCCGACCATGAGTTTGAGGAGGGATGATAAGTGTAACAATAATTTTGTTATTTCAATTATTAAGTGATAGGTTCGTTAATAGGGATTAGGTAGCTACTCCTAGTTTGAGGCTTATCATCTCTTAGTCTGTTACATAATCATTTGTATGCAGGCCTCTTTTTGTATCTCATCACAATTCAATACGATCTGTATCTATTCAGTACATTCTTCATTACTCTCACAATACCTTTCGTTTTCTGTCGTTCTTATCAAAAGGGTCTGATACCTTATAGGTATCAATTATAACGCGCATTGATTAAAATTTAACAAAGTGCAGCTTTCCTTTACAGAACGTGCCTCGGGACACGTTATTAGGCCGTAGTAAGTGTGTTTTGCCCTGTTAGCAGGAGTAACCAATAAGGTACAGTAGATTTAAAAAAAAAAAAAAGAAACCAACATTATATATTATGGTTGGATTTGAATCATATAAAGTGAGTAATCTTATAAACTGAAAAAGTGAATAATTATTTATTATTGAATCAATAACTTTCTTTATTTGTGGGTCTTATCAAATTTTCTCACTTTATAAAGATATCCATTTTAAAGGAATCTAATTCATTATGATTTAATGTAGAATTTTGAGAGAGACCTATCTCACTTTGTATTGTCTAATGCCACTTCCACTGAATCTGCTTATTATTATTTTTTCTGTTTTCAGTATGTATCACCAGTATTAGAATATCCGAAAGTCCGTTGAACTCCAATTAATCTAATTTGAGTAGGGTTGGCCCACTATCAGAAAAAAGCTCTCTCAGTGCTGATTTTTACTATCCACAAGATTCAAACCTAAGACCTTGCTTAAGGGGAACAAGTGTCGAACCACTTGAACCAACTAAGCGTTGGTGCTCATTATTATTTCTAATTTTTTGCAAACTCATTTTTATTTTTATTTTTTAACAAAAGCTTTTTATTATTTCATTATTCTTTATTCAAAGATTTGTTTATTTTGTGAGAATTGTTTACTATTTTTATAAAACATATTAAATTTAAATTTAACATAAAAATTTAATTGTGTAACAAATGAATTATCTTAATCTAAAAGATAGTTTATAATTTGAATTAAAATTTTTACTTGACATGAATTTGTGGAAGCATGATAGTAAAAGATATGTTTCGTATTTGGTAAATTGAATGACTGTATGAGTTAAATTATCTCATAACAAAGGCTCATGGTGAATTTTCATTCATTTTCAATGGTTTTCACGAAAATGGCAATATAAAATGAAATTATCTCCTTTCACCATTGCTGCATCATGTCAACACGTGTTAGAACTAATTACAGAGTTAATTTTTATTTAAACTAGCTTTAAGTTAGAAATAATAATTTTCAAAGTAACCAATTTTCGTACAAGATAATGGCCAGTTTTGTTTTTTCAATATTTAGATACTTATGAAATGTCGTTTAAAAAAATAAAAATTAAGTTGAAGTACAGTTATAAATTTTGCGTAGTATATCAGTTTTTGAACCCTCCCTAACTCTGTCCTCTTATAAACTTTTGCAACTCTGCGCTGTTAGTAACAGGCCTCCAACAACTTTACCTCCTCATATTGGCCCTCCTCCATGTCATTTCCACATGGCTTGATATAATGAACCCATTTCACATATTCATTGATGCATATTTAAACCGATACTTATAGGAGAATGACGCTTCTTCTTACAATACGAATGTGTTAGATAGTAGGTGAAGAATCAAAAAGTAGAATCTAACATTGGAAAATCATGAATAATACCTTTCAGAGTTTAATCCCTAAGGACCATCACAAAGTTTAATGGATCATCAGAGCCAATGTAGTACTTGAGACTAATGTTCCCTTAATAATAATTCGTTCTTTTGGATTTTAGAGATAACTAAATTACATTATTATAGATCATCTTCAGGAATAACAACCTCAAAATTTTAAAAATTGGAATGGGTATTGAATTGGACAAGATATTGATTTAAATGTTCATTGATTCAACTAGTTTAATTAGGATGTAATGCTTTTGTTAAAAATGTTTATTAGTCCTTGACTAGACCAACTAAAGTATATCATTTGCTTTCCTTGAGAGGAAAAAAAAAAAAAAAAGTGAACCACTGAACCATGTAAAATGATTCAGTTCAGATCGGTTCATCTGTTATGGAACAGTTCTCTCCAATTTTTAAAATTGCAAACTCTTTTGTCAGCGTAGTTAGATTGGATTGAAGACCAGATCTCAGTTGTATCGATTCAGTCCAATTTTCTTAACTATAAACAACTTAACTAAGAGTGAAAAGAAGATTGCAAACAATTAATATGTTGAACTAAGTCGTAGATAATGACCTTGCTTGAATTAAAACTGGCTTAAATTTTGTTTTATTTTAATATAGTTTCTTCAATTTAATTTGCTTAATTATTAATTTCTTAATTTTTTCGATTAATATTTTTTGTGCTTCTGAATTACTAAAAAGACAAGAGGGGAATCTAGTTCCTACAATATCCTACTCCCATGGGCATAATTAATAATTAGGGAAAATAACACTAACCCCTTCTCAGTCCCAACTTCTCAAAAACCGACACTCCATTCTCATATCTCAGTAACGGTTCACTTAACTATAGTTAAAGATGTATTCTTTGTTGGTGACTGACTATTGTTAAAGACAGTCCATCTACATCTCTATCAACCTATACTCCGGAAAATGCAGCAGGTGCTTACTGTCGCCCAAACATGGGTGGAGTCCCTCCTCCTAACATGGGCGATGCCCCTCCGAACAGTGGCTATGGTCCAACAAGAGGCATGATGCAGAATAATTACAATGGCAACATGGGAGGAGTGCCACAAAACCAAAACATGGGAGGGGTTCAATAGCATGCAAACATGTTTTAGAATCCCATTCACTCTCCAACTCCATCGTGAACATTTGAACGAAATTCGGCAATTGAACTTTAAATCCAAAAAATAGTAACTTTAAACCTCAAAAAATGTCAAATTATTAAAAAAAAAAAAAAAAAGAAACTTAGCATCACCCTGTGGCTCTCTCTGCAAATTCCAAACTCACAAATTATAGCTCCAAACCACTCTTCACCTCCCACCCATTACTCATCAGAAAATTGCCAACGGTTGCATTTTTTTGTCTTTGATCATATGTTACAATTTATTGATTAAGCAGGGAAGTTATATAGTTTACGCAATCAAGTGCAAATTATAAAGAAAATTCACAATCCCAGCAGTGTTATTTATCTTATCACTCTCCCTCCAAATAAGCCTGCATGTTATGGAATTGAAGTTCACAATTTTTGAAGGCTAAATAAGATGATTTAGTTTGCTAACTTAACAATCTTGGACAGTTGAGATGAAGTAAATAGGTGAGGTGAAGGGTTATGCAGAGGCGCATGAAGAGTTGGAGTGGAAAATGAATTTTGCTTTCTTCCTTCCTCTCTCTCCGCGTTGCGTAATTTGTTTGTATCTAGAGGCAGGTGAGTGTGGTTTGCTCTGTGAGAGAGTGAGTAGTTTGCCAAACCATGGTTCACCATGGTAACCGTACCCTTGCCTCTTCACTTATTTGTGGGGTGGATTGTATTTTTCTTCAAACCTCAAGGGATAGAGTGTCAATTTTGGTGAAGTTTGGGGTTGAGTGTCATCTTCACAAGCTTCAACGGAGGCGAGTATTATTTACCCTAATATTTAAATTAATATAAATGATTAAAATTATCATAGTTTAATTTCAATTCTCGTGAAAATAAACTGTCCTCACTACTTTAATATTTATTTCACGGTATATGTATCTCAGTATCTATGAATTTGCTGCAAACATCTAGTAATAAGAGAAGTAAAATACCCCAAAAATGTGATGGGAAAATTCATTGTTTACATGTGAAAAAACAAAACCAATTTTTACATTGCTCATGCTTTGGCTTACCTCTCTTGCTATATCCCTAAATCTCTCAACAAACGTTTAGATTTACGCCGAACTGTACACATTAACTGCCTTTCTTAATTTGCAGGCAAAAAGAAAACAACGCTTCCTGATCTGACTACAACATCACACGAGTAATTTGTGTGTAGCCTCTTTCTTCTCTATGCCTTCCTTTGATTTCTTCTGCACACCGTAGGGTCCTCTCAATGTGGTACCCTCCTCCAATGCTCACTTCCCTCTCTAAATGGCAGCAATAGCTCTCAAAAACACTCACATTCACATGCAATTTGAAACCCATCATGAAAAGGAATTCCAGCTCCAACTTGTTTAGCTCATTAGTTGTCAATCCACCCACTCTTCCAAAGTAGGAATTTCTATAGTTCCTGTCAAATAAAAGAAACCATTTTTATTAGCATATCATGCCCTGAATCTCAATCCAAGCAAATTGAATAGTTGAGAAATTGACACATTATCAGACATGAGGAGGACGGACCAAAATCTTGGTGGACTTAAAAATTGTCCCTTTCCTAAGCTGTTAGCAAGTAATGTCAATGAACGAGACTAATGTCAACAAAATTTCTCAAAATTTAACAAATCCCTCAACCAAATTATTTACAAGAAAAAAGTTATAACATTTGATGTTTAAAAAAAAAAAAGAGTACCAACTAAATGCAGATATGATGCGTGTATTCTGCAGAGAAAATACGGAGAAACAAGGAAGGAGAAGAACACTCACATGTCTTCAACGTACTTGGAAGCCACCATTATACTTGTTATGAGAAGCCTATGCACATTTCTGGCATTGATCCTAAATCCAGGATTATTTTGGCAAAACCTGTCAATATAGACATAGGCCACCACATACACCGATGGCCCTGCTTGAGTGTACCTGAAAATTCTCTCAAGATAGGATTGGATTGTCATGTCTGGGATCTCTCCGCAATCAAAGATGTTTGTGCTAATGGCCTTGGACAAAGACCAAGAACAATTCTTGACCATTCTCTCTGTTCTTGCCATGCTCCTCTCAATCAGTGATGCCAGGACATTTATAACCAATGGGGTGCTAGAATCTTCTAGGTAGGAGTAGGAATACAAATCAGAACGAAGCTTTCTAGGGGAAATTGTCAGCGAAGAAGAAGCCATGAGGAAAAGGGAAAGTTGGGTTATTTCCTTTAGGCTTGAAGAACGCGGCTTCGAAAGGGATTGGTCCAAGGGGAATTTGTTGTCGAGCACAAAGTGAAGGCGGGTTTTTGTTGGTGTAGAAAGGCTTTAGAAGTAGGTTTCATATACAAAGGAGAATAATTAAGTCGGCAATGGGGGGACTGAGGGGCTAGGTTTGGAAGGGGTGAATAAAGAAAGAGGAAAATGACTTGGGTTTTGGCCATTTGGAAGGTGTGTGGAAGCTTGAAAGATAATAAAGTCAAACCCATAAGATGAGTGTGCCTGCTCGATGTGAAAGCAAAAGTGCAAATAACACCAGCTAAGCTCTTTGCATTTAATACTAATAATAAAATAATAATAATAATAATAGGTAAGGGGAAAATAAATATATACAAACACCTTCTTTATGTGAAAAAATTCTAATACACTCCTCAAAAGAAAAAAAAACTTTTCTTCTTCTACAATTAATTGCTATTTTTGGATATTTGTATGAGGCACACTTACAAGTACAAAATTTAGAAATCTTATAGTATAAACGGCTAATCGATGAAGAAAACCCTTCATCCCCGAAACACAGAAGAATGGCTCCTTTATGTTTTTATCCTGGAGACTAAGGTCTCGCCGACAGTGTGGTGAAGGGTAAGAATGGAAATTAAAGAGACGACTGTGGCCGCTAGCCTGGTAGTTTGTTCGGGTTGGCGTTTGGGCCCACAAATTTAGGGAGCATTTATGCATTGACCCTTGCCTTCGAGATTTGTGCGGTTTGAGAGTCCCAACTCCCGGTTCATAAGCAGGACAACACCAGTACCGCTCTGGAGTGTGGAATCTATATATTACCACACGTGCATGGTGCTTAACTAATCGAGATCGTACAATTTTGGTTTTGCAACTTCCAGCCGTACCACGTGCATCGACTTCTTTGTTGTTTCCTGCTCTGCTAGTATGGTGAGAATATGAGCAGAAATCTTTACAGCGAGGAGGGAGGACTCGGGAGCAGAGTTCACAAGGCTCAAGGGCAAGGGAAAAACAAAAATAATTGAATAATAGTTCAACCAAACGTCAAGTTTAATATGCAACCTACGGAGGTTAAATATGCAGCCTATGGATTAGTAAAATAGTAATCATGGCAGTCCTTAGTAAATATTCGGGTATAACGAGCTACTAAGACAATACTGAAATTTTAAAATATAAATCAAAATTATTGAATATTTATTTTACCCCCACAATTGATGAAACGGAACCAAATTGTTGAATATTCTGGTTGTTAGCGCAAATCCTTTCATGGCTTTCATCAGTTGGCTCGGCCAGCAATGCTCAAATCAATTTGGTGTCCATTTGATTTAACTTTTATGGAAATTATTTTTGAAAGGATTAAGTTAAAAAAAAATTACTTTTAATAAAATTAAAGTTGAAAACATTAATTTGTGGCTAGTTTTCATATGTTAAAAAAAGTTTAAGAAAAATATTTTTATTTAAATAAGCTAAAACAATTATTTTTAGAGATGTAATCATCTAAAAAACATAATATAATTTTAGGATAAATTAATACAGGGGCATAAGAGTAAAAATTTATCTCATTTTACTCAATTGAAAAGCAAGAGTAGCTTTTATACTTGCTGTGAGAAAAAGCGATTCTGTGATAGCTAAAAGTAAGTTAACTCACATGAAAAGCACACCTATGTAACTGTATGGGGTAAGAATATGTAACACTCTCAATTATGTAAGCTATGCTCGAGTCATGAGTTATGTTAGGAGGTTGTTACTGTGTTAGGAGATCTTTAAAATACAGAAAGTATAATATATTGCCCTCTAACTTCATGCTATATTACTGAATAATGGTTCATAAATTTCGTCTTTTCTGATACATATAGAATAAAATAATTACACATTAAGAAAAATTTTTGTAGCTAACATTATACGTAGAAACTACTTCCGCACTGCAGCTGTCGCCCTCACTGACTTTAGCTGGTCTCCATAGTCTCCCAAGCTGACTTATGCCTGAGTCTTGCACGATGAATTCCCAGGATTTTGCCTCGTTATTAAATTTTAGCTATGGCACTGGAATGTTTATGGAAAAGAAAAATATACAAGCAGACAGTGAGAATCTAAGATTCTTAGTAGATAAACTCAATCCATTACTTATACAATGTCATCATAAACATTCCAGTTGCTTCAGTCTCTTATGAAAATATGAGCATATATACGCAAGTAGTGGTTCAATTTTAAGTTGAAAACATCTTTCTCGAAGCGGGTTATATTTTAACAACTACTTGGTATATTATGTGATAGACATAGAAATAAGAATAGTGTAACATAATTCTATAAGAATCATAATAACATTATGACATAATGAGATAATTAGAGATGTACATGTAGATGCTTGTACTTAATTCATCTTTTTCTTTAACTTGCAACTTGATCTTACTCTTCTATACTTGGTCCCCCAGAGGTGAATAGCCTCTTTCACCCCTGGGTAATAGCCTGCTCTTCAGGTCCGAGCTCGTAGTTATATATGAGTGACGGGTTTACTTTCCCCGACCCTTACATCGGTCTATTCCCCTTAATTCTGGTTAAGGGCTGGCCCAAGTCTTAGACAGTACCGCTCTGGCCTACGCTAGCTGGGTTTATGCCATACCTTACGTGGTAGCTTGGTACGTCCCTCTTGCAAGTCCTTATTGTAACACCCTAATAGTTCCATTCTATGCTTAAGTCATATTGTGGAATCATTAGTTGTTACTTTTGCTCGCGGAACTAATATTACCTTTTAGAAATTACTTTTAACGAAAATACGGGTAAATTTTTTTTTGAATAATAACGAGTAAGCTGTTTTGAAAGCCAAGAGCCATGAGCGCATCGTGAACGTGCAATACAAACGTCGCTATATCATTCATACATCACATTTAACATAAATAGAAGCAATGAGAATAACCACAATCTAGATAAAGATAACATTCATTCCATAGCCATTCCATAGTTAATATAATAGTAGTGATAGCAGAAGTCATACACGAAGATAATAATGGGTCCGATACCTACTGTCATCCCTATAGAGTACCCTAACAAAATACATGATAAGAGGAAATACATAAGAAATCCCAATTTGCCCATACATGCCAAATGAAAATGATAACCTTCGTTATAACCAAAAAGGGGCTATCCTCATGCTTAGCTCCGCATACAGATCAACACCTCAATCATCTAGAGGGAGGAAACCATTCCCGAATCCACCAAGAGTAACATCACCACATCCCCCACCTCGAGCATGGCCACGCCCACGAGGCACGGTATGGGTGCGAATGAACCCACGACCACAAACTGGGGGTGGTGTGTGACGAGTGGCTGCAGAAGAAGAAGAAGAATCAGATGACAGACGGATCACAGATGAGTAGGAAGGCTCAGATAGGTCCGTCTCCACGTGATAGCTCGGATAAGACGGCTCTGAAGGATCGGAATCCAATGAAATTATCGATATCAGACGAGTGTCCGAATCAGAATCTCCATCAGTAAGGTTCCTCGGAGGATGGAAAGGCGAGCGAACGTCATCCATAGTGATGTCCTCGAATGACTCATGAGGGCAGAAAAGCGGGCTCATCACAAATGCACGGAATTGGCGGCTATGGAACATGTAGACCTGCATCGCTACCTGAGCAGTCAGCATAGATGCATTCAGTACCGGGTCGAAGTGCCAATGCATCACCGGAAACTCAATGAAAATCACCACCGTGCCCGACGCCGGCATCCTCTAAAGACGACACGGAAACGTAGGAGTGAGAAATACTAAATTTCTTAGTAGGATCGCGACTAGACAAACACAGTGTCATCGTCATCATCCCAGCCATTTCGGGTTAATTGTAAAAGCAGTGGATAGATATAAGTTCAATTTTAATGGTTTTGAAAACTTAAACTTCGAAGTGGGTTGCTTTTAAACTTACATCATAAGTACATCATCATAACTAACATATATACTGAAACATAGAAAGAACATTCACGATGCAAATGAACAGTGTAATTACATGCAAAGACATGCATCATCATAAACGTAACCATGGTTATACTTTGTCTTTACTTGCATTTTTTTAGCACGTGCTTAACATTCTTTACTTTCCCTTGAAATAGACTGCTTTTGGACATGAGCTCATTTCGTGAGTGTCGTCACGCAGTACTAACCAAATCAGACTAAGCCGATATTGGTTACCTCTAAGTTGGAGGGTCCTCCATGTCACCTTTGCCTCCCTCATAGAGGTTCCTTGTGGATCACCATCTTTCACTTCCCGAAAGTGATCGAGGGATCATATCCCATGGTTTCTTTTCTTATCATTATACTTTACATGCATAATACTTCTTGACTAAACACATGCAATGATATGACTAAGTCCATAATTTTGACGAAAATCCGGCAGCATAACGGCTAAACCGGAGCTTCCCCAAAATGCCAATCATCAACTTTTAACCAACAGTTCATCATATCTATATCATATCATCATACTCATCATTCAATCATGAGTCAAAGTTCAATCAAACTCATCATTCATCATGCCACATGGCATCACACCTTCATACCCTGAAGGGGTTTATAGTTGCATTATTCTTTGTGAAGAATATTATGAATCATCATATGATTTCCCATGGTTACACATGAGAGAATCACATAGTTAAGATGTGTGTACATGGTCTTTTAGTTACTTGATTCTTGTATGAAATTATTCTTTACTTTAGTTCATGTCTTATGGAACACTTATTCAAATTAATTAAGTTATGTGATTGTTTCCTTTCCTTGAGATATGCTGTAACATCCCCATTTTACCTAAGTTAATTAGCTCGGTGTTCCCGGCTAATTAGAGAGATTAGCGATTAATTGAGAACTAATCAGCTAATCTCAAGAGCAAGAGCAAGAGCTTAGTAAATTAAGTCTAGCCAACAATTTAATCATAATATCCTAAGCGTTTTAATAAAACCTTAATCGTCTAATCCTTAATTACTCGAAGGTGCCAAAACAAAAGTAAGACAACCTAACCTTACTAATTAAGTTTATAATGATTAAGACACTTGAGACAACTCTTGAAAAATTAAACCCCAAATTAAGCATATGCTTAACCGTAATGCAAGACCTCATAAAAAGTGATATTGACAAGAGTTAACTCATGGGTAATTAAGCCAATTAAGTTAAATTACATTTAAATAATTCTAATAACATTTAGAGATAAAAGTTCTTCCATGCATATGCCCTAAAAAGACATACCAAGGAGGAGCAACATCTCACCCTTCATTCAATCTCTTTAATCCTACACCATTAGATCAAAAGCCAAGACTAGGATCCTTGTCATCCACCATTAGATCTTGACACTTGGATGAGTCTTAGACAAGCAACCAAATCCTAAGAGGGGTACTCCCCTTTAACCCCTAGAGAAAAACATAAATTGGACATTAGAATGCCTCCAAGACTCAAGAAAAATACAACCCTCTCTTTTACCCCAAAGTTCTTAGCCTTCAACCTAGCTAAACTCACCCACTCCCCTTGCTTGTTAGAGAAGCAAGGGCAATCAGCCCCCTCCCCCCCCTTGTACGCCTCCCTCCCTCTCTCTTTCTCTCTTCATTTTCATTTCACTCATCCTCTTCTCTCTCCTCAATTTCAAAATTCTCCTCCTTCTCTCTAAACTCTCCAACTTCTCTCTAGAATCCTTCCACTTCTCTCATCCTTTCCTCTCCTCATCCCACTCACAAGCTCTTCAAAAGCCACCATTTTTGTTCTTGGAGAATCAAAGACAATCACATACCAAGCCTCTTTCAAGATCCAAGAGGAGGAATACCACCACCATCACCTTCTTCCATCACAAATTCCTTCAAAGAAAGCTTCTTGGTAGTGGCTCTAAACTCTTTTTCTCTCTTGTTTTTCAAGCCTTAGAACTCCTATGCTCTCCATAGCTAGGTGATTTTAAAGATTGATTATGGGCATCATAGCCATTCTTGTCATAAAATGAGATGTTGTTGCTTGTATGGTTGTTTGTTGAAAACATGTTTTCGGTTTGGTGTGGTGCATGGTTGAACTCAATATTTTTGAACTCCAACATGTTAGTTTTTCACTAATCTTTCATGGTATGAGTGTTTTATAACTTGAGAATGTTTTCTTGAAAGTGAGGTTGAGTATTTTGGAGAAAACATGAGGAAAATCAAAACGTAAAATCTGGATTTTCTAGCAGTCTGTAAACCGAACGGTATAACTTCTTCCAGAAAACTCAGAAATTAGTGGAACCAATTTTATATGAAAATAGACTCAGAGAGCTTTCCATACATATAAAATACATAAGATTCGGAGTTAAAATGAGTGAGATATGATTTTTCAAAGTGGACTGTTCTCGGATTGGTTTCTGTCTGGGCAGTCTACACTAAAATGTGTATAACTCGAGATACAAAAATGATTTTTGAGTGAGACCAAGTTTAAATGAAATCTAAGACATAGAGGAACAAACCCATAAAACAGTTTTCTCAGATTCCTTCTGAGCAATTATGATGAGAGGTAACAATCCACTGTACCGGGAGTGAACTTAGAAACTGAACAGTCAGAATGAAATATGCATAACTGGAGTTAGACAACGAATTTTTGAGTGGGACTTATTTTGTTAAAAACTAGACTCAGAACCCTATAAGCATATAAAATTTCGCATTAAAATGATAAAATACCAAATTATGGTGAATTTTTAAAGTTACTGCCTAGGGTAAAAGTAAAACTGTCAAAACTTAACCTTAAATAAGACTATGTATAAATGACTTTAAAAGGTAAAAGGCCTTAGCCTAAAGTAATGAAACTTCATAATTTACTTAATGAAGATTAGATAGAATAAAATACTAAGCTCACCTAGTCCTTAACAAAAGAAGCGAATAAAACGAAAAATAGAATGTAAAAGTAGTTAATGTACTAGATTAAGTTCATAAGATTCTAATCAAACTATAATGCAAAACCTAAACTATAAATCTTCCAAATTAAAATATGAAAATCATATAAGTCAAGTTAGAATAATTGAGGAGAAGGAATCAATAAAACAAAAGCCAATGTAAAAGCTTGGACCTAATTTACTAAGCTAAGCTCATAAGACTTTGCTTGAGAATATGCCTCTGTTTATGTTGCAAGCATGATGTTATGATGATGATGTGATTATGATGCCATGATAATGATGATATGATGATGATGATATGATATGATGATATGATATGATGCTGTGATACTGGTATTCTGTTTGGCAAAATTTTGGGAAGCTTCAGTCTAGCAGTTCTGTCAATAAATTTTGTGGAAATTGTGGACTTAGAAATATTTTGCATCATAAGCTTTAATAAGAAGAGAAGGTAAACTAAGGGTGTGATCCTTCAAAAGGGAAGGTGACCCAAAGTAAGTTCCCCTCACCCATGACTCACATGAGGCATGGCATGACCCAGCTAGTGTGAGTATAGGGGATAGGGCTTACATGAGGCATGGCATGACCCACTAGTGTAAGTACTGAATTTTATGGTGGCGACGCCCACGGTATGAGCTCATTACCACTTATGTTTAGTGGGTGAAAAGAGAAGGACTCAAGATGAGTCAAGTTAAGAAAAGAAAAGGACTTAAGATAAGTCAAGTTAAGAAAAGAAAAGAAAAAGGGACTTCGGTCCAAACCTTTAAAGAGAAAAAGTTAAGAGAAGCTTATAGTACAGTCATGCATGCTTTATGTGCTTATACTTATGCCCATGTATGTTATGATATAAATGATTAGAGAGTATGTTAAACTTGAATCCACTTCGGATACTCACATTTTCGAAAACCTAAGAACTGAACCTTATGCATGCCCACTGTTTTCATTATAAAACCGAAGTGGCTGGGACGATGACGATGACACCTCTGTGTCGGGTTTGAGTCCTACTGAGAAATCTTATTTCTCACTCTAGTTACTTTTCCGCATCGTCACCAGATTTTTGTTGGCACACCCGATGGAGTGGAGCTTGGAGCCACCGCACTACGAGCGGACGTACGACGTGGAATGCCAGATGAAGCTATTTTGGGACTCATAGCGACTGTCACTCTACATCTTCGCATATTCTTTTTGAGAGGAGCTTTGTCATTGAAGTCTGCAGTAGTACCTAGTACTTAGGTCATGGCATGACCATGAGCTTTCTTCGATGTAATGTTTATATATATATATATATATATATATATATATATATTATGAACTCATATGGATGTAATGATTAGTTAATTAATGCAATGTATTTGTGAATTTCTATTTATTTACCTTTCTCTTGTCTTATGATATTTGGGTATTTATTTTATGCGACACGCTCTTTCTCTATCTACCTTCTCGCTCAAGGCTTTACTTTCCAAAGCGATGACGTATTCCACAAAAAGAAAAATCTTACCGTATTTTCCGCGTAATTTAATTTCAAGTGAAGTTTAATTTTCCACAAGCATAAGTAACAACTAATAAAACGCCGTAATACGACTTAAGCGTAGTATGGGTTTATTAGGGTGTTACATATGCACTTAGTGATTCCTAGGTTCATGGTATGCTCAGAGGCCCTAATCATACTTTTGTTCCCAAGGAATTCGAGATCCCTCTAATCCTTGGGTCATGACAACACATAACCACATCATGAACCCAACAACACCATGTTCACTAAATGCCAAGGGTGATTTGACTTAATGGTACAAGTCACTAGCTTTTTAACTAAAAAGTCTTGATCTTTACAAAAGTTAACACTTTTTTGCATTGTTTTGGTTCAAGATTTAAACTTTATAAATTAAATGTTACAAAACAACACTTTTATGACTTAAAGGTCTCACTCTTAATCAAAGTTTGAAACTGTATGAAAGGTCTTTTTTTTAAGGTGTGATTTTTAAGATATTAGTGGCAAAATATCATTCCTCTAACTTAAAAAGACTTATTATACCAAAAAGCTTAGACTTTCACATGTATTCTTGTCTTCAAAACAAAACAAAAGAAGACTTTATGATGGCACTAAAACTTGCGCCACTTTTTGTGTGTCAAGAAGCAAACTTTTTAAAGTTTTAAGCTTTTAGAATGTTCAAAGTCTTATCAAATCATGGAAACATAAAAAGATGAAGCTTTTCTAATCATCAACTCATCATAAGAAAAGGAACAACTTTAAGCAAGATACCATCAAGAACATTCAAGAACATATTTTGCCAAAAGTAGAAACTTAAGAACACTTGAAGAACATCAAGAACACATTTTACTAAAAGTAGAAACTTAAGAACACTTAAAGAACATCAAGAACATTCAAGAACCAAGCTTGAAGAGCATGAAGGATTTTCTCAAGTTTCCACTTAGAGATCTTGGTCATGAAAGAACCAAGCTCCAAGTTTTCTTGAGCAAACAAAATGAAAAAGATGAAGATCAGTACCTTTCTTGAAGATGGCGCAAAAACTAGAGAAGTGGAAGAAGAAGCTGGTGACTCCTCTTGATGATGGTGGTGCCGGTTTTGAATGAGCAAGGAGAGAACTCTTGAGTTCTCTTGAAAATGAGTCTTGTAGTGTTTAGATCTTGTCTCCAAAGACCTAAAGATAAGGTCTTTGAAGGGCTAAGTGAGTGGTTTAGGTGGTGGTGGTGGAGAAAGGAAGAAGAAGATGAAGAAGATGAAGGGACTTTTAGAGAGAAGTAGGAGGATTTGGTTTGATGAGAGAGAATAGGATGAGTGAAAATGAAATGTGAGTGTGTGTGTGTGTGTGTGTGTGTGTGTGTGTGAAAGTGGCGTCCACATAAAGGAAGGAGAATGAGATATTTTTGCTTCACTTTGTGTTATCTTATGTTAATTAGTGATTAAGGGGACAAATCGGATAATAGGGAGACAAAACATGGTTAAATTCTTACATAAAGTAGTCTTGTCTCATGCTTTGTGCTTTTATGACATCACTTTTTACTTTATTGTTTAGTTGACTAAATTTGAATTTAATCATGTGATTAAGTGCTCATGCAACTTAATTAAGATGATTAAGCAAGGATTAGTAATTAATACACAAGAACACGATTAACAAAACTTAATCTTGCGATTAAGCTTAATTAATCTTAATTAAACTCGATTAGGCTAATTAAGGGTGATTAGTGCTTAATTAAGCTATAGGGGCTCTGACTTACTTAATTACAAATTATCTAATCTTGATTAAGCATTCTCTTGACTTTTCTCATTCGAGTAACCCCTTAATTAAGCCTTAATCTCACAATTTCTGATTAAGTGTCTAATTACTCAGGGTTACTAAGGTAATTTAGCGCGGTATGAAATTAAGGATGTTACACTTATAATCTTTTACTATTTCTTGGATATAATCATGCACATGAATGCTCTATGCGTTCATATATGTATCTCATATCATTCCTCAATCCTATTTGCATGCTTGATTTTCATAGACATGGCATTCATATGAACACATGTATCCTTATAATCTTAGCATAATTATTCATAATATAAGTCCTCATAAACTCTTGCCGAAAATTTGGCAGCATAACGGATCGAGTCCGCTTTCCTGTAAATAGTGCCAAACTACTAGAAGGATGGATCAAGCAACAAAACCAACATAGAGGATCAATTTTTATAACAATAATATCAATCATATAATATGTCAACATAAATACATAACTTAGGTTTTCTACTCATTCTACTCAATTCTGCCCTATTTTGTAAAATTCACCATAATTTCTATTCAACTTAATTGGATCTAGATTTTGAATATGTTATAGTGCTGTATGTCTAGTTTCCAACCCTTTTGGTCCCATCTCATTTTGATTTATGTAGTTCTGGTTATTCAAAATTTACTTCTTTCTACCTTACAACTAGCCAGAATTGCACTCTTAAAAGTAAAAATTCACTAAAGATAGGAAACTAGATAAGTATAGCTTGAGTTATAAACCCCGTAAGTTGACCATTTTAGACTGCCCTGTTCTAGTCTAGTTTGGACTCAAGCAATTTCATCGAATTACTGAGAATAATTGGGATCAAATCAAACTTTGAAATTTTTATGGGATGCTTTCTATATGTTGGCTTTCAAAGCCAATTGGTTGCACTCAATTTAGAGTTTTGTAGGGTGAGTTACACCCCTTAAAACTCATACTTCCTAGAAGAGAACCCAGAATTTTAGATTAAATTTCAAAAATTCATAACTCACTCAATACTATCTAATGACCTTATATTTTATATGGTTGGAAAGCCCTAGATGTCTAATTTCATATAAAAATATATTCATCAAGTTTTGATGCCTAGATTTTGGTCCGTACAAGATGAACGTATGGACGCCGTAGGGTTTTCACCCAAATAGCATCCTGCTTCTTCCTATTTCCAAATTTTCTCCTTCCAATTTCAATTATAACCCAAAGACCTAAGTTAAACCCACCAATAGCCATCATCTACACCCAATTAATCATCAAACAAAGGAGGAAAACTGCTGCAACCCATAAGAAACAAGAATAAAATTAGAAATCCTAGCTTTTCTAGGTGTTAATAAGCTTGCTAGATTCAAGTCTTGGAGCAAGGAAAGTTGTTGGAACTTGTTGGAACTTGGAAGCTTGATGAAGAAGGAGTGAATATGAGATAAGAAGGAAAGAAAATGAAGAAGTATCTGATGGTAATAAGGATGAAAATCTACAAGGGAGTATGAAGGAAATTTTTGATAACTTTTGGAAGATGTTGGAAGATGATTAGTGGATTTGTTTCATTACTCTAATTTGATGTGGCTGCCCTCTTCAAGGGCTGATGTTGCGCCACTTAGAGGGGGTTGGGTGGCTGAATCTTGGCCATCCAATCTAGGGATCTCATAGTATAATTTCTATCGATTCGGCTCTGATAGTTCTAAATACCAAAATCTTACCGATTTCCTTTAAATCGGTAAATTGGTTTTTGGAAAAATCCTATCAAGTTTCCTATGCTTTCAATCTAATTCCCTCATATCTAATTTCTCTAAATGATACTTAATTGGCTCTAAGTAAATATTTAATCTAATTTTAATTAATCTCAAGTAGTTGATAAAACTGAATAACTTGCTAAAAAAAAAAAATGATAGAATATTTTCGGATGTTATACTAAATAATTTCTCATAGTATTTTATATAACAATCTAAATTTCCTTTAACTCTAGTATTTATAATTCATCCCTAATTACTCTTATTTATTTTCTAATAAATTGATTAGCAGTGCAAATCAATCGCACCATTTCTTTGAACAGTTATATTTTTGCTTTTTCATAAATCCTTTAGCATTTTCTATTTGGTTTTCGTAATTAATGGCATTTTCGTAAATTTGAGCAAGTCTAGGGGCACCCCATGTCATTTCACACTTGACTACTCTCGTGGCTCAAACGGTCAAGACTTAAACTTCTAAGGTTTCACCACGTGATTCTGCTCCGCTTAAAGTCCTATTTTGCTAACTCTACAGATGAAAGGACATAGATGTCATTTTCTAAAAAGATCTAGGGTCCTTATGGAAATATGCTTGTGGGATCAAAGTGAAATTTTTTTAAAGTCCTAGGCAACCCTACAAATAACAAAAGTTCACAGGGGTATCTTTGTAGCTTTCTAATTTTTAACATATGGCAGCGCCATATTATCAATGGCAGTGTTACGCTACTCTATAGTTTTAAGTGTAAGGATTGTCAGGGTATAGCACTGTCCGATAAATTCTCACACTATCTAAGGGAAATAATTCAAGATTCATATTATTCTTTATTTAAGAAAGTGAGGATGTTATAGAATCCACCTTACAATAATTGAGATTTCCTTGTTTCCTGCAACATCTATTCGTATATCAAGTACAAAATTAGGAACCGACATACATAATTGGTTCACCCGTAATTATTTTAACAAAAGAACAAAACGAAAAAGCAAGATGGATAGGCTTATAATGCGAAAAGCATTAAGATTACACATATGATTATAGAATACTATAAATAAATTAAAGGCAATAAATTGTGCACTTATGATACGAGCTCCAATGACAAATTAGACATTCTAACATCAGAGGGTAATAAGGAGATTTCAATATGCTTATGGGACATATCACAGGGCCAAGAGTAAAGAGGCTGAAAGAAGGCTTTGGAAATTTGACCAAATCATTTATGGAAGAAATGCATCAAGAATGGCTAAGAAAGAGAAGTTAAAACCAAATGGACCAACTATTGAAAACAAGTGGCCCAAGAGCTTATTTGTAGCGAATTGGCATTAGAAGCTAATCAAGACATGTTGGTCCAAGTTTTAATTATTAAGTCTGATAGTTTATATTTTAAGATACTCCAAAACTTGTATTTATTTTATGTTCTTATTCAACCTAGGCGACTTGGGATTATTCTTATTAGGTTTAGGATTTATTTTAACCTAATATAAGATGTATAAATACCTCATCTAATAGTGCCTACAACAGCTTTTCATTAATACACAAATTCTAGTTTGTTTTCTTTCAAGAAAACAATGCCCAAGTGTGTGCAAGTGAAGTGAGTGATTTGCTTTACTTGTTACATTAGGAAATTGAAAGAACTCATCTTAAGGTAATTCCTTGTAATATTAATAAGTTTCTCCTCTATCTTTTTCCTATTATCTAAGTTTTCAAGAATGGGTTTCTTGGGAGTTTAATAGGGAGGACGTTTATCGTATATCTTGTTTCTTATCAAAGTGTGTGTCTAAGGTTTCGGGATCATTATATCCTTAGAATTCCACATCATTTGATATTAAAGCAAGGTTATAGATAAACTCCTATTTATCTATCTATTTTGTGTTTGTGTTTTTGTTCTGTTTGCTTTCTTTTCCTATTCTATTTTTGTTCATATTTAGATAAAAAAAAGGATAAAATAAAGGATGAGAGGAAAAGAAAGAAAGAAAAATGAAAAAAAAGATAAAGAAAATGAAAAAAAGGAAAAACATGCAGAATTTAGATAATTGCATTAGATTTGCATTTAGGTTGTTGTTTGGTCTGACAAAATTTTGTTGGTCAAAATTCTTACACAACTTTCTATTTGTCATGTTTTGATTTTAATCTGCATCAAGTTATTCTCGTGTGTCATTGTTCCTTCATATTGGAGTCATGTCCTTATTAGTCCAAATTTGAGAAAGTTAGTTGGGTTGTGTTGTTTCCTTTTGATTTTGTTGGTCTCGAGTGTTTTTGATCAAGAATTGAGTCTTTTTCCTTTTTTTGGGTTTGTATTTCTATTTTGTTCTAAAAGTTACTTGTAATGGATTTGCCTTTGTTGGAGTTGATTTGATTTCTGATGCACAACAATCTGAAGTGATCAAAAGGGGTAAAAAGCAAGAATGATGAGCACAAAAGAGGGTAAAAGCCCAGAATTGAGTGCAAAAACGAATGTACCCAATTTTGAGTGAACACATGTGAGGAAGTGAATTGTGAGGTCCTTTTATTTATACTCTCCAGGCTATTTGTATCAACCTAATAGTTCCAACTTACGCTTAAGTCGCATTGGATTCTATTAATTGTTACCTTTTAGCTTTGTGAAAAACTAAACCTTTTTTTTTTAAGTTACTTTATTTGAAAATAACGGGTGAATTTTTCTTTAAAAACTCTTTTAACAACATAAGCCTTGATCACAGAATAGTAAGCATATACGATACGTTGAATGAAGTAAAAACGTCAAGACAGTAAACTTCCACAATAGCACATCATACTAGAAATATAAATAACTGATAATAATCATAAACTTTAATAAATCTAATCCATTATAACAATATAAGATAACAAGGAAAACAAGGAATTAAACGTTAATATTGTAAAAAGCATCCACAATTACTACAAATCTAGAGAAACTATTCTCCCACTAAACTCATTAGGCATAGGCCCATATGTTGGAGAGGCAGGTGGAGACTGTAGGGACATCCAAATGGTTAGCAGGTGCAGGAGCAGGAGGGACCTCAATTGCATCCATGAGATGACCCAAGTGTAACATTGTGTAGAGCCATTATAGCATTTACGTCTGGAGACAACATGGAAAGTAAGGGTGAAAAATTGAAATTCCTTAGTAGGATTCTAACTAAACAACTATCATGTCTTCGCTATCGTCCTAGCCACTTCGGTTATTTTAAAAAGGTGTACATACATATAGTCCATTTAATTAAGTTCGAAAACGTGATTAGCTAAAGTGGGTTCATTTTAACATACCTCTTTACTAAACTCTAAAGTATGGAATAATAAAACATATTCATCATATAATTATGCATAAGTAAATAACAATGCTAAATAAGAGTATATGCTTATGCTTAATGTAACTTGATCTTAAGCCTTGTGCCTCTTAACTTTCTTACTCAACTTCCTTAGAGTCTTATTATTTGGTCCATCTTCATAGGCCTTGTGCCTCTTAAAATGGTAATTAGCTCATATCGTGGCCATCGCCACCATAGGGTTCCCTTACAGGAGAAAGGGAAAAGGGTGTTAACTTCCCTTGTGGAAAGATCGTGCTAAGCTTGGGGATCACCTTCCCTTGCCAGCATATGTTTAGGGACTGAAGGATCATATCCATTATCTAGTCTTTGGGGGTCTATTTCCTTTTTCGAAGTATCATACCCTTAGTTCCTTTCTTTCTTGGTTAATGCATAATGTATACCTTAATTTCTTATCCTTATTTATCACATAATTGTACCAGGAATCCAAACAAACATAATCATCAACATCATAATTCATGTTAAATATACAAACTTCATAAATATTCATACATAGCATTTAAACACGATAAATCAAACTAGCATGTAACCCAAAGGTCACACATATAAACTTGGCATAGTCATTTCACAATTTCATTCATGCATAGGTAATTAGTTATTGTAAACTAATTACGCAACAGAGTTCTATGAGAAAAACTTAGATAATTAGGTGCAAGTTTTTTAATCTAAATCAGATTTTTAATCTTAATATACCTTATCGATTTGTAATTTAGTTTTGTTTAGGATTCCAACTTCTAGGATTAAGTTCAAGATCGACCTTCAAGACTAGCTTGGGACCGATCTCCAAGGTTGAATGAGGGTATTATGTTTTTAGGGCTACCAACTTCTGAGTTCACGTGTATGGTGGTTCTATCCGAGTTCGTGTGTATAGTGGTTCTATGTTTCTGGTTCCCGAGTTCTGGGTTCATGTGAACAAGGGTCTTAAGTGTTCTGATTCCTAACTTTTGGGTTCATGTGAATAAGGTTTTATGCGTTAAGGTTTCTCAACTTCTGAGCTTATGTGATTAGGAGTTTTATGTTTCTAGGAATCAACTTTCAGGTTTAGATTTGTGATCGACTTCTGAGATTACATTAGGACCGATCTCCGAGGTTATATGAACGAAGATTCTGTGTTTCATAAGTTTTTGGACTTCCTGGATTGAATAAGGGTCTCATGTTTCTGCTAGGTTTTCTAATTTCTGATCTTAACTAAGATCGATCTTCCAGGGTTAATGTACAATGAATCTTCAAGGTTAACTTAGGACAGATCTCCGAAGTTGAGATTCCACCAATCTCCAAGATTAACTTCGGATTGACCTCCAAGGTTAACTTTTGAGAAGGGTTACCTTCAGCTTCTGAGATTATAAGGATAAGTGTTGTGGGTTTGTATTTCTTCTGATTTTTGAGATCAAGTCATATATAAATGTTATCATCTAACCTTAAGAGTTTTGGGTTGCAAGTTTATATGTCTTCCGATTTTTTAGATTTGAGCATAACTAACATTGTCATCTAAGCTTAAAACTTAAAGTGCTGGGTGGTAGGTATGATTTGGTTCCAATTTTTAGGTTTGCTATCTACATTTCAAACCAAAGGTGTTTTTCATCACTAAAAGACTGTACGTTCATAGTTTTTTTAAAAGCAACTTTAGTCGATTAAATCTTTTAGAATCATAAAGGGAGAGTTTTGATCTTATTAAGTTTAAAATCATAGAGGGAGAGTTTTGATCTAATTAAGTCTTTTAGAATCATAAAGGGAGGTTTTGATCCAATTAAGTCTTTTAAAATCATAAAGGAAGAGTTTTGATCTCATTAAGTCTTTTAAAATCATTGAAAGAGAGTTTTGATCCAATTAAGTCTTTTAGATTCATAAAGGGAGAGTTTTGATCTCATTAAGTCTTTTAACAAGGCAAAGGAATGGTTTTTACTGATTATAATTGATCTAAATGCATAATCATGAGATTTCAAATCACCATTAAACTTTTTGACAAGAGTAGGTGCTCTTAGCCATGGAAAGACTATAGTCCCTATTCATGAGTCATGAACACATAAGAAAGATAAGGAAAGTATAGAATACTACCTTAGAGGAGATGATCTAATGAAAAACTTTGAAGCTTGAAGGTTGCGGGATCCTTCTCCAACCACACTTGAGGTAGTGGGTTAAATTAAGAGAGTAAAGGGTTCATGAGTTTAGTGATTCTAATTGGAAACTATAAACTAGAGACTGGAAATTGGAAACTAAAAACTGGATATTAGAGACTGGAAACTAGAAAGTTGAAGGTTCTTCTTTGAGCCACTCTTAAGGTTGTGGCTAACAATAAGAAAGGGAAAAGCTTCTTGCTTTTTGAGAGTGTTAGAGTGAAAATGAGAAAATGAAAGAATGAAAAAGTGAATGGAGAAAGAGAGGCTGAGTATTTATAGTTAAAGATTTTGGGACAGTTACTAAGTTTGTTCATAGATTTAAGCCATCATATTTCAAACTTATACCGATCATTTAAATTTTTGTTACTATTGGGGGTGAGTTCCAAGTTCATTTCGAGATTTAAGCCTTTAAATCTCAAACTAGTTATTTTAAATTTTTATTCCACTAGGGGTGGGTTCTGAGTTTAAGTTCATTTCGAGATTCAAACCTTCAGGTTTAAATCTCAAAATGGTTATTTTAAATTTGTTCCGCTAGGGCGGGTTTCGTGTTCGAGTTTGTTCAGAGATTCAAGCCCTTAGGTTTAAATCTTTGTTAAGTCTATTCCAACTGGGACGGGTTCCAAGTTTCTATTTTATTGGGGGTTTATGAAGAGTTTGAGTTCACAATTTTGAAGGCTTGTTCCTAAAGTTTTGCATCTTATTCTTCAAGGCTTAGCCATGAGTATCCTATGGTCCCATATATATATATATATATATATATATATATATATATATTACTTAAATTTTGCAAGCTTGTTTAGTGATTAAAATTACCTTTTTGACCCTTTCTTAACTATGTTGGCTTTTAATTGACTTTTCCTAATTACCAAGCTTTTGCTTATTTAATTAGTAAATTAATCAAGACTCTAATCACTCATTAATAATGAGATGATTTGCTTAGAGACATTGGGGATGTTACATTATTCAAATGGCTAATAAGGAGTCAAGGAAGGAAGGAAAAAAAACTTACGAAGAGGAAACTAGTACAATACTTGATATGAAGATGATGTACAAGGCCTTCACTAGTCAATTTCAAAAGTTGAATAACAGACTTGATGAGATGAATGGGTGGAGAAAGGAGGTAACACATGCTATATCCAAGAGTAGAAAATGGGTTAATGTAAGGAATAGGCATCACAATGAGTCCAATCATGAGCTATATGAGGAGAAGTCTAATGAAGTTGATTCCATTAGGAATAGGAGAGGTGGAAACAGAGGAAGAAGGGATAGCAGCATTAATGCTATGAAGATGTAGATACCACCATTCAAGGAAAGGAATGATGCTGAGGCTTATTTAGAGTGGCAAAGAAAGATGGAGATGATTTTTGCTTGTCATAACTACTCTAAAGAAAAGAAGGTTTGATTGGTTGCTATGAAATTTTCTGATTATGCTTTAATTTGGTGGGATGAGCTCATAAAGTCCAGAAGGAGGAATCAAGAACATCGTATAGAAACTTGGGATGAGATGAAGAAGATAATGAAAAAGAGATTTGTGCCTTCTCATTACTACAAAGAGGTGCACCAAAATTTATACAGGCTCATGCAAGGCTCCAAAATGGTTGAAGACTACCACAAGGAGATGGAGATGCTTATGATCAAGGCCAACATAGAAGAGGATCCGAAGGTGATTATGGTGAGATTTATAGCTAGGTGGCCTAAACAAAGAAATTATAGATGCGATTGAACTACATCATTATGTGAAGATGGAAGATTTGGTGAACATGGTAATGAAGGTTGACAAGCAACAATAAAGGCAATCAAGGCTTTTATGAATTTCACCTCCAAGTAGGGTTCAAAATGGCCAAAACATGATGATACCAAGAACAGTAAGGATTTACATTTTAAAGAAAAGGTACTAGACGCTGCCAAGAGGAAGGATCCGAACCTGAATTGAGAGAAAACAATGTATTTATGCAAAAGAGAGAGATTAAAAGAGTGCTTTATGTTGGATAGGATAGCACGAGAAGGGGGTGGAAACATGCTTTCAAGAATCTTTAGTATTTGAAAGCTTTAGGAAAGTTATATATCTCAAGTTCAAAACTTGGATTACGGAAGCGATTGTGTTAGTTTATAAAATAGTTTAGTTCTATATAAAACAGAAATAAACTTTTGTTTCAGATAAAATTTAAATAGAGTTGAACCTATGTGGCAAAATCAAATAACAAGATCAGAGATAGAGATAGTCACACGAGAGATTTTTATACTGGTTCGGCCAAACCACTTGCCTACTTCCAGTCCCTAACTCTTCATTGAGATTTTATATACTGCGAGTATTCTTTGTCCAAGCCTCTCCAAGCTTTACTGGGTCTAGATACAAATAATGTGAATAATGTATTTCGTTTGAACACTCACTGACTTTCTCAACAGAGAATAGACTATGATGTACTTTATGTAAGACTTCTTTAAATTCTCAAAGAGACAACATTATCTATTATAGACCAGTAGAGAAGATTTTCTTATATCCTAAAGTTATGATAAGTAACCTTTTGGTGCTTTAGACCTTGAGAAGGATGAAGAAATGAAGCTCTTTTTACATAGAAAATATTCTAACAGTCTAACTATTCTTTCTTCGATTTCCAGCTTTGATCCTTATGATCCTTTTGGTCTGCTGGTCTACGACTAGATAGAGAAAAAATAGCCTTTCTTTTTCCCATTCTTCAAAACTTGCACAGAAGTAGAAAAGTAGTCGTTTGTTGATTTGCCAACTATTCCTTGTCAGGTCCTCTTCTGCATCTTGTCAAATCACCTTTTTGACTTTTTGAATTTGTCTATTGAAGTGTGTAGAGGAAGCTTTCAAGGTGTAACATTTCATGAAAAGCATGTCTTTGGAGATTTTCCTTTCTAGACAAAGTCATCTTTCTGAATGAACAGTATTCGCTCTTGAGGCACTGTTTTCCCTTTTGATGTTGCAGTTTGATCCTTTTGTACTTTCTTTCTTGTTTCTTTCATGATAACTCAAGAAGTGTACAAAGCATATATTCCATATCAAGTATATTCAATTGAAAGTACCAATGGATAACATGACTTTGTTGATTCTCAAGCATATAATGCACATGATTGATAAAGAAACACTTCTAGAAACAATTTGTTCATATGTATAGCAAGATTGGCTTAAACTCTGATTTGGTATTCATGAAAACCTTAATGCTCATTCTGGTTTACAACCACAAAATGATTTCTGAAGGTCATTGGAGTTAACAATCTCTCCCTTTTTGATGATGGCAAATCAGCATTTAAGAAAAGTTCTTGTTAAAAAAATAATGAGCACAAATTTTTGTTCAGAGATACTAACTTTCTGAAGAGTAATAACACTCATACTATCAAAAAGATTGAATCTCTTTCAAAAACAAATGGTTTTGATTTTATTCTAAGTAAAAGTGCATGGGATTCATTTATCAAATAAAAATTATCATTGAAACATAATGACGCTGCTAATCATATCAGAGCAACAGTTCAGATAGTTCAAATTAGATTCAAATAATCAAAAAGATTACGTAGCAAGAAATTACATCCATACAGATTCATAATCTTTTAGCAGAACAATCTCAAAGTAACTAAGCAACTTTCATCTCAACTAGTTTAGATATTAGAGCAAGTATCAGAGCATTTAATAACTCACATATCAGATCATATAATAGCACATGCATAATATAGTTGTAGTGAAAAAAAATTGATCAAGAGATGTGAAAGCATAAATGATAGAGAAATAAATATAATTGAACATAAACTATAACTGAACTATAAACTTATGATAAAATTTTCAAACATGAATAAAATAAAGAGATGTTTCTGGAATGAAAATGATAAATAATTATTTCTGAATGTGGAAAAGAAAAAAAATGAGTCCTAAAAGGCTAATGTATGCAAACTAATATATGCATGCTCCCCCTCAGTGTATGCTCCCTTTTAGCTTAAACTTAGACTTTTCTGAAATAACTTCTCCCTCTTTGACATCATAAAAAAAAAAATGAGAATGTGGGATCATGGAAGAGCCATTGCTAATTGCCTTTGCCTCTCAAAAGAGTCTTCAGCATCTGCAACATGAGATGCTCAATCTTATCCAGTCTTCTATCGAGTCTTGCTTGAAGTTCAGCTTGATTGGTCATGATAGTATGCTGATTGGCCAAGAGTAGATCGATCTAGACTTTAGTAGCATTTAGAAGAACTTCAGCAAATGAAGCATCTCTAGCAGGCACTTTTTCAATGTACTGGTTATCACTTGGTGAGGATTGTTGCTGCTTAGAAACAACATGCGTAGCTATTCTATCATATATAGGTGTAGAGGTTAGTAGCAGTAATGTTTGTATAATGACAGGAGTAGCAGGAAATTCTTGAAAGGTTGTGGCAGTAGTAGGTTGGGGCATTGGATTACTCTGAGGTGCAATCTCAAATTCGGCTACAACAAGTCCAGATTCTGGTTCTGCTACCAGAACAAGTGTTCTTTCTAGTGCAGGCTCAATTAGTTGAACCGATATTTCTTCTTGATTTAAAGGAATCAAGGGTAGGCTTGAAGGTTAGATGGCAGGCTATGTTGATCTTCTGGCAGACTCTTCTGAAAGCAAAACAACCCTTCCCATTTCAGAAGGTGGATTGACATCTTCAATGACAATGAAATCTTATTCTATATCCAGAGAAGAAGATGAGCTTCTTGTACCTCTGGCTGAGCCACCTATTTGAGTTGAAGAACTTTCTCTAGAAAGCAAATCCAGTTGGATATAGTAATCTCAGCATTTACATTTTGCTTAAGATAGAGGGAGGTACCAGATGTAATGAATGTGAATGATTAAAAAGGCCAATCATATTCAGAAGGTTTCTTATATGATAGAAACGATCTTCAGCTAAGGGTTTTGTGAAGATGTCAGCAATCTGACTTTTCGTGTTAATAAATCTTAGCTCAATATCTCCTTTCTAAACATGATCTCTTATGAAATGATGCTTGATGTCAATGTGCTTCGATCTAGAATGCTGAATAGGATTTTTTGTGAGATTAATTGCACTAGTATTGTCCCACAAGATAGGGATTTTGGTATACTTCAGAATATAATCTTCTAGTTTTACTTAATCCACAGAATTTGAGCTCTGCAATTTGCAGTAGACACATATTCAACCTCTGTAGTTAAAAGAGCAATAGTGTTCAGCTTGTTCCTTGACCAAGTTATCAACGACTTTCCACGAAAGCAACAACAGCCACTAATACTTTTTCTTTCAACCCTATCTCCAACAAAATCAGCATCACAATAGCTTGTTATGGTGTAAATAGTACCTTTCTCGTACCAGAGACCAAGATTAGTAGTACCAACTAAATATCTTAGAATTCTCTTGACAGCATTCAAGTGTGATTGTTTGGGATTAGATTGCAATCTAGCACAAATTTCCACATTTAATTGCAAGTCAGATCTGCTGATGTGGCTTTGATAAGGATTGTACAAGAAATAAAGTGATAAGTAAAGTATCATTCCCACAAGATTAGATCAAATACCGAAAAGTTTACGAGAATAACTATTTTGAAGGAATGAAATTATGGATGTAGAAAATTTAAAATAAAAATTTAATAAAATAAATAAGAAAATTAGTAATCAGGAAGGATGCAAAAAGGTTGACTAAATGCAATGGGATGAATGCTAGGGCTAATTAATTTCACCCATTGTAAATGCATCTATTATGAATTTCCGTTAATCAGTTCCTATCCTAATTGACTCATGGACAGTTCCTCTTAATTTATTCCTAGCCTCTCTTGAGGTCAAGTAATACTCTTTATCCTAAACTGATTGTTTAATCTCTTAGCACAAACTAATGAAGTAAAGGTTGAAAATCTATGGGTTCCTATGTTGACCGCATGAATCATGTTTATTTATCTTTAGTTTTCGCTTGGCTCACGGTGTTTATGTTAAGAAGCTTTGTTTACAAACCCTATCTCTAGTTATTGCAAACTAACGAACCCGTTGAATGGTGGCATTAAGCATTAAGCACAAAAGAAAACAAGATTAACATTAATCCATAAGTAAATTTGTCATACAAGAGGGTCCATTAATGCCTTAGCAAGAGAAGCTTAGTTCATGACTAAAGAAAAGAAAATAATGAAAGAGTATAAAGATGAGGAGGTAGAAAAACAAAGAGCCATAAAGGTTTATAGCTAGAGACAAGAAATTTGGAAGAATCTGGATCTCTACATGTTAAAGTTGAGCTTTAGAATCCTTGAATCTTCACCTTTAATCTCTCTGAAAGAAGTCTTCTGGCTTGGGAAGTATGTAGAGTGTCTAGGGATTTGTTTCTGATCTAAGTTGTTATTTATAGTCCATAGATCCCCTCTTTTTAAATCTTAGCTTGAGCCACGTGTTTGCTGCAGACAGGGTTGCATTGTAGTGCAAAGGGTCGCACTATAATGCAGCACCTAAAATTGGCTCATTTGCGAAAAATAAGATATTGGCAGAATCTAGAAATACAGGAGCATGCTATAGCACAACATAAAACATCGAGACTAAATAGGAGCGCGCTATATCGAAATTGGATTAATAATAATGAAAGAAAAAGGGAGTAGAAAACCGATTTGAATTGATGAAGTTCGATTGTACCAAGCCTCAAGATAGCCATTGCTTCTTTGAATTATTGGATTAGATAGAAGCTTAAGCCTCCATGAATTAGGGGGCGTGAGAAAAGAGAAGGAAGAGAGAGAAAAAAAAAAAACTTCTTAATCCAAAATCTATCTAATAAGTTACTAGCTCTGGCTAGCTACTAAACTCGGCTATTTCAGAATCAAAACATCTAAATTAAATTTGTAACAGATTATTACATTAATTCGCTATCTCTAAGATGAATCTAGACACCTTATTTGCTAAATTCCAAATTATATACAGAAAGTTACACTTAAAACATGTAATGAAGTTCCTTAATTCCATCAGTAACATTCTTCTACTATTTTGGCTATGAAAATAGTTCCGTTTGGATCTGTACTCTGAAGAATAATTGTAGCCTTTGATATTAGCTTCAAAATGCCATTGGAATGGTCTTAATTAGACATCTGTGGACTAAGATATGGTCTCCACAATGTATGCTGCTCAGGTTCCATGAATGCAGTCAAGACTTTATTTCCAGGCCCAATTTTAGCTCTAATACTTCTGGGTTTGCCTCTGATCTCTTCATAAGAGTTGTAGGCCTATCTCTCAGATTTTCTACAAACTAAAGATCATGATCAAATGATCTCTACAACTCAAGATATGACCTAAAAATCAAAGTAGTGTTAGAATTAGCCTAATGCTAGAAAAAGTAAATCATGCCCAAACAAAATCCAAACAATACAAAAATGGTCCAATTCAAAACAATTAGACACAAAAGAGGATTAATGAGCTAGGAATGAGGTAAAATAAGTATATAAAAATCCAATTGATTAGTTATGATGATGAGGTGAGTGGGAATGTGAGTGGTAGGGATTGGTTTTGAGGTGAGGAATAGATTTGGGTAGAAGAAATTGAGTGGGAGAGTGAATGTTTGTGGTTGGGTGTGTGAGGGAGTGAGAATAGAAGAGAAAAGCGTGTGTGTGAGTTGTGTTTTAGGCTACAGTGCAACTGTAGCGGTTGCATTTTATTCATACAGATACGGGCTTGCGGTATAGCGCAAGGCATCGCGCTATAGTGGAGCCAAAACACTCCTTAATCCTGCACTGTAATGGGCTTGCACTATAGTGCAAGACATCATGCTATAGCATAGCCAAATGTTCTTTTTACACATTCTAAAGATACAAGCCTTGCACTATAGCACAAGCCAAAATTTTAAGATAGTGCGTTCCCTTCGACAGTGCGCTATAGTTCAAAGCAGCGTGCTATTGCTGTTGTAACTTGTGCATTTTCTCTGCTACATGCCCAATTTAATCTCTTCTTCTACTTATTCACTTCCTAATTGCTCTACAAACCTATAAAACAAAATAAACCAAACATAATTAAATTAAAATCACTCCAAATAAAATTCTACCTAAACTAAAGGCAAAACTAGAAGGAAATCTTAAATAAGAAAAATTAAAAGGAATCAAAAGATGGTTAGAAAGGTTGGTTTGTCTCCTAACAAGCACTTTGGTTTAACATCCTTAGGTTGGACATGACTCTATCTATCATCATGAATCAGAGAGAAGAGTTGAAGCCTTCAGTTTATCAAAGCTCCCATCAACATATGGCTTCAACATTTGGTCATTGATTTTAAAAGTGGCCTTTGTAGGATTTGTGACCTCAATAGCTCCAAAGGGGGACACTTCAGTGATCGCAAAGGGTCCTGACCATCTTGACCTTAGCTTCTCGGGGAATAGCTTTAATTTAGAATTGAAGAGCAAGACTTTCTGACCCATGTGGAAGTCTTCTTAGAATATTCCTATCATGCCACTTCTTGGTTTTCTCCTTGTAGAGCTTGGCATTCTTATACGCTTCTTGTTTAAACTCATCCAACTCATTAAGTTGTAACAATCTTTTCTCACTTGCTTCCTTAAGATCAAAATTGAGTAGTTTTGTTGCCAAATATGCCTTGTGCTCTAACTCAACTGGCAAGTGACAAACCTTCCCAAAGACCAATCTATATGGAGACATCCCAATGGAAGTCTTGAAGGCTGTCCTGTAAGCCCAGAGAGCATCATCCAACTTAACTGACTAATCCTTCCTTGAGGAATTAACAGTCTTCCTAAGGATTCTTTTTAACTCTTTGTTGGACACCTCCACTTGGCTATTTGTTTGAGGGTGGTAGGGAGCGACAATCTTGTGATTCACGCCATATTTTGTAAGAAGGGCTTCAAATTGGTGGCTGTAGAAGTGTGTGCCTCTGTCACTTATTATTGCTCTTAAGGTGCCAAATCTTGAGAAAGTATTCTTCTTCAGGAACTTTGTGACAACCCAAGCATCATTAGTAAGAGAAGCCATGGCTTCCACCTATTTGGACACATAATCAGCCACCACCAATATATATTAGTTGCCAAAGGAAGTGGGAAAAGGGCCCATGAAGTTAATACCCCAAAAATCAAATAGGTCAACCACCAAAATGTTATTCAGTGGTATCTCATGTTTTCTAGAGACATTCCCAGTCCTTTGGCACTCATTGCACCTTCACATATAGTCATTGGCATCTCTAAAAATAGTGGCCCAACAAAATCCACATTGAAGGACCTTAGAAGCTCTTCGGGTGGCTTCAAAGTGACCCCCAACTGGTGCTGTATGACAATGGTAAAAAATGCTAGCCACTTTTTCTTGAGAAACATATCTTCTGATAATCTGATTTGAGCAGTGTCTATAAAAAATTGGCTCCTCCTAGAAATAATATTTGAGGTCAGAAAAGAATTTCTTCTTCTGGGAGTGTAAGAGGCCCTCATGTAGAATTCTCTTCACCAGATAATTGGCATAGTTTGCAAACCATGGTGTTGCTTGTGCTACCTATAGCTGCTTATCAGGAAATGTCTCTCTAATCTCTTCCTCCTCATGCAGAAAAGGAGGGGTCAGTTTGGAAAGATAGTCAGCTGCCAAATTCTCTGCTCTCATTTTATCTCTAATCTCCAAATCAAATTCTTGAAGCAATAGAATCCATCTAAGGAGCTCAGGTTTGGCATCCTTCTTGTCCAACAAGAACTTGAGGGCTACATGGTCCGTGTAAACAATTACCTTAGCACCTATCAAATAAGAACGGAACTTGTCAAAAGCAAATGTAACAGCCAAAAGTTCTTTTTCAGTGGTAGCATAATTAAGTTGTGCATTATTCAAAGTTCTACTGGCATAATAAATAACATGCAACAACTTATCTTTTTCTCTGTCCTAAAACAACACCTATGGCATAATCACTAGCATCACATATGAGCTTAAATGGCAAATCCCAATTAAGCGTAGCAAGAATGGGAGCTGAAACTACTTTGCTTTTCAAAAGTTCAAAGGCATGCAAGTATTCATTATCAAAATTAAAAGGAACATCTCTAACTAACAAGTTACTCAAAGGCTTAGCAATTTTAGAGAAATACCTAATAAATCTCCTATAGAATCCAGCATGGTCCAAGAAACTTCTAACTTCGTTTATATTGGTTGGTGGACGTAGCTTCTCAATGACTTCAATTTTGGCTCTATCCACTTCAATTCCTTTAGTTGAGATCTAATGTCCAAGAACTATGCCTTCCTGCACCATGAAATGACACTTATCCTAATTCAAAACAAGGTTAGTTTCCTGACATCGTTTCAAAACCAAAGGTAAATGATACAAACAATTATCAAAAGAAGAACCAACAACTGAAAAATCATCCATAAAAACCTTTATAAACCTCTCTATCATATCATGGAAAATGGCTAGTATGCATCTCTGGAAGGCAGCTGGGGCAATGCATAACCCAAATGGCATTCTCCTATAAGCAAATGTCCTATATAGGCAGGTGAATGTGGTCTTTTCTTGGTCCTCTAGGGTAATGCGTACTTGGTTGTAACCAAACTAGCCATCCAAGAAGCAATAGTAAGCATGGCTTGCTATCCTCTCTAACATCTGTTCCACGAAGGATAGTGGAAAGTGGTCCTTATGGGTGGCATCATTGAGCTTCTAGTAGTCAATACACATCCTCCATCTAGTGACCGTATGAGTTAGAATGAGTTCATTATTCTCATTCTTCACCATAGTAATTCTTCCTTTCTTGGGCACCACCTGAATCGGGCTTACCCAAGCATTGTTTGAGATGGGATATATAATCCCTGCACCTAGGAGTTTCACCACTTTTTTCTACACAACCTCTTTCATGGTTGGGTTCAACCTTCTCTGTGGTTGGACTAGTGACTTGAAGTCATCTTCTATGAAAATTTTATGCATGCAAAAAGTGGGACTGATGCCCCTCAAATCTGAGATTTGCCACCCAATAGCTATTTTATGATCTCTAAGTACCCTTAGTAGCTTATCTTCTTCTACACTACTCAATGAGGCACTGATAAAAACACGATATGTGTCATCCTCACCAGGGAATGTATATCTCAAATAGATAGGAAGTTACTTAAGCTCTAACTTAGGTGGCTTCTTACTAACTAGCTGTAGTTCCCTATCCCGTGTCAGAATGTCAGAAAGAGGCTGGGAAACTACAGTCTAAGCTTCCAAAAGCTCATGGCACAGCTGCAAGTTATTGTCCTCTAATGCTTCTACCATCTTAGAGTTTACCAGGTATGCTTCTAAGGGAGTGGTGGTGAAAATAGCTCCAAATGAAGAAGTCACCACATCTTCAATCATATCAACTCTAAGGCAGGAATCAGCTTCTAAGGGGAACTTAGTTGCATCAAAAACATTAAAGGTGACCTTTTCATCTTGTACATGTAACTTTAGCTTTCCTTCTTGAATGTCTATCAGAGCTCTCCTAGTGGCTAGGAAAGGCCTCCCAAGAATAAGGGGGACTTCCTTGTCTTCTTTCATGTTAAGCACTACAAAATCCACTAGGAATATGAGCTTGTCCACCTTTACCAAAACATCTTCAATAATGCTTCTTGGATGCTTGATTGATCTATTAGCCAGCTGTAGAGACATTATTATAGGCTTACTTCTCCAACTCCAAGCTTCCTGAAAATAGATAAAGGCATTAAGTTAATACTGGCACCAAGATCACAAAAGGCTTTATTAAAATAAATATCACCAATAACACATGGAATATTAAAAGTCCCTGGATCCTTAAGCTTATGAGGCAGCTTATTCTGCAAAATGGCACTGCACTCCTTAGTAAGTAGGATAGTCTGATCATCTCTAATTTTCCGCTTTTGTGAGAGGATCTCCTTTATAAACTTGGCATAGCTAGGCATCTGAGTCAATGCCTCCACGAAGGGTATATTGATTTGTAGCTTCTTGAATAATTCGAAAAATTTTGCAAATTGTTTGCCTTGTTGCTGCTTCTTTATTTGCTTCACACTTTGTGGATAGGGAATGTGAGGGTCATAGGCAGGTGGTGTCATATACTTTGGAGTCTTTTCTTCTCTCCCACACCCTAGCTATGCATCATAGGGACTCATATTTCTTTCCCTTGGTAGTTTGCACCTCATCCTCAGTAGATGGCTCTTCTTCCACTTTTGGTTTCTCAGGTTCTCCTAGCTCCTTTCTACTTCTCAGGGTAATTGCCTTAACTTGCTCTCTTGGGTTCTTCACTGTGTTGCTAGGCAAGGTTCCTTGAGGTCTTTCAGCTAGCTGCTTGGATATCTAACCCAACTATGTCTTAATGTTCTTGATGGAAACCTCCTGATTCTTGAACTGAGCATCATGCTGCTTGAATTGCGCTTCAATTCTATCCACAAAATTAGAATGAGTCTGCATGAATTATTGGAACATTTCTTCCAGGTTAGACTTCTTCTCTTGAATAGGTAGGTTGTATGAATGCCTAGGAGCACCTTGATTCCTACATTACTAACTGGAGTGACCATGGTCTCTGTATCCAGGAACATAATGGTTGGAATGGAAATTGTGCCTCTGACCATTCATATAATTGACTTGTTCATCAGAAGTAGGCTCTGGGGCACACTCTCTATTAGGTTGATTCCCTTGGCCGAAATCGTATGATTGGCACTGGTGAAGTGGTACTGAGCATATCCAATTGCTTCTGAATGGCTACATTCTGGATGGAAAGGGCTTGCATCTGGGCTAAAAAGGTAGTGGCAGTGTCAACTTTTAGGACTCCCCTCTTTTGAGTTCTCTCACTAGGCCTCTGGTAATTATTGCTAGCCAATACTTCAAATAACTCCCATGACTGCTCTGGTATCTTACTATTTAAAGATCTACTAGCTACTGCATCAACCATAATCTGAGTGGACATAAGGAGGCCATTGTAGAATGTCTGCATTTGCATCAAGAGTGGGATGCCGTGATGTGGACACTTGGCCAATAACGCCTTATACCTATCCCATGACTCATAGAAGGATTCTCCATCTGCTTGGATGAAGGAAGTAATGTCATTCATCATCTTGGCAGACTTGGTAGGAGGAAAGTGCTTCTCCAAGAATTTCCTAGCCACCATATCTCAAGTAGTGAGTGTCCCCTGTGGTAGAGACTTCAACCAAGCTTTGGCTTTATCCCTTAGTGAAAAATGGAACAATGTCAGCTGAATAGCATTATCTGTGGCACTATTGATTTTAATGGTGTCACAAATCTCCAGGAAGTTGCGGAGGTGTTCATTGGGATTCTCACTAGGTAGTCTAGTAAATTGGCGATTCTGTTGTATGAATTGAATGAGCGATGTCTTCAGCTCAAAGTTGTTTGCTTGCATGAGTGGTCTCATGATACTAGATGAACACCCTTCAAGAGTATGTGCTCAGTAATCATTCATGGCTCTATCATTTTGCTTATTTTCCTTAGCCATGGTACCTTCAAAGACTCTTTCAACTGCTCTTCATTCTCTTCGGAGTTGACATAAGGAATGCTCGATTTTTGGATCAAAGAGTAAGTCTTCTGTGGATTGGCTCCTTCGCATAAACTGCAAAATGAAACACAAGAACAGGTGAAGGAAGGACTAAAACAAATTAATACAAAAGCCAAAAAAAATAAATAATAAAAGATGGAATAAAATAAAAGAAAGAAAAGAAGAAAAAGAAATTGAATAAAAGAAACAAGGTAAAACGGAAATTAAATAAAATAAGAAATCCAATCTAGTATCACGTCAACTAAGAATGATATTAATACTATCCCTAGCAACGGTGCCAAAAACTTGATATGCTCTGGCAAGTATATCAGATCGTACAAGCAATAAAGTGATAAGTAAAGTATCGTTCCCATAAGGATAGATTAAATACCGAAAAATTTACGGGAATAACTATTTGGAAGGAATGAAATTAAGGATGTAGAAAATTTAAAATAAAAATTTAATAAAATAAATAATAAAAATAGTAATTAGGATGGATGCAAAAGGGTTGACTAAATGCAATGGGATGAACTCTAGGGCTAATTAATTTCACCCGTTGTAGATGCATTTACTATGAATTTCCGTTAATCAGTTCCTATTTTAATTGACTCATGGTCAGTTTACCTTAATTCATTTCTAGCCTTTCTCAAGGTCAAGCAATACTTTTTATCCTAAACTGATTGCCTAATCTCTTAGCACAAATTAATCTAGGTAAAGGTTGAAGATCTATGGGTTCCTTTGTTGACCGCATGAACCGCATTTATCTATCTCTAGTTTTCGCTCAGCTCACGATGTTTATGTTAAGAAGCTTCGTTTACAAACCCTATCTCTAGTTATTGCAAACCAACAAATCAATTGAATGGTGGCCAATCACTCAAAAGCATTAAGCACAAACAAAAACACTAAGCAATAAAAATAGAAACAAGATTAACATTAATCCATAAGTAAATTTGTCAGACAAAAGGGTTTATTAATGCCCTAGCAAGAGAAACTTAGTTCATGACTAAAGAAAAGAAAATAACAAAAGAGCATAAAGATGAGGAAGTAGAAAAACGAAGAGCCATAAAGATTTTTGGCTAGAGACAAGAAATTCAGAAGAATCTGGATCTCTTTGTGTTGAAGTTGAGCTCTAGAATCCTTGAATCTTCACCTTCAGTCTCTCTAAAAGAAGTCTTCTACCTTGGGAAGTGTGTAGAGTGTCTAGGCGTTCATTTCTGATCTAAGTTGTTATTTATAGTCCACGGATCCCCTCTTTTTAAATTTCAGCTTGAGCCACGTGTTTACTGTAGACAGGGTTGTGCTATAGCGCAAAGGGTCATGTTACAGCGCAAAGTGTCGCGCTATAGCACAGCACCTAAAATTAGCTCATTTGCAAAAAATAGAAGCATGCTATAGCACAATACAAAAGATATTGGCAGAGTCTGCAAACATGGGAGCATGCTATAGCACAACATAAAACATTAGACAATTGACGAAACGGGAGTGCGCTATAGCGCACTTGGTTGCACTATAGCGTAACATGAAACTTAGTCATTTTCTTCTTTCTACGGCAGTGCGCTATAGTGCACTAGAGCGTAAGCTGTTGAGTCTAAGTTCACTCTTTAGCCTCTTCCAACTTCTTCTGAACCCGCTTGTGCCTACAATAAATTAAACAAACCCAAAATAAGTATCCAAACACATAAGAAAATAACAAAAAACTAAGAGTACCAGTTAACCTAAACTATATACTAGAATAAAATAAAACAAAAGCTAAATTAAACAATCACAACTTAAATTACATAAAAACTAACTAAAAATATAACTCACCAAAGGGAGTTATCATCTACTAGTAGTGAGATATAGTAGAAATCCAATCAAACCTCTGTAAAGAGTTTAAGAGACTTTCTCACTATCTTCATCAGCTTTTAGAACTTGAGAAGGATACATGAGAGTACTAATGCTCTTGGCCTTGTCCATGACAAACTGTTTGAGCAAGTCTTTAGCATATTTTTCTTGATGAATCAGAATCCCATCCTTCTATCGTTTGATTTGCAGTCCATGAAAGAATTTAAGTTCTTCCATCATACTTATCTCAAATTCTCCTGCACAAGCTTAGAGAAATTCTTGCTCAAATTTTGATTAGTTGCACCAAAATAATATCATCAACATAAATCTGAACAATCAGAAAATCATTTTTGTCATGAAGAATAAATAAAGAAGTATCAACTTTTCCTCTTATAAAACCATTTTTGATCAAAAAAGAGCTGAGTCTATCATACCAAGCTCTAAGGGCTTGCTTTAAACCATATAAGGCTTTTGAAAGCTTAAAGACATGGTGAGGAAAATTTTCATTTTCAAAACTGAGAGGTTGATTTACATAAACTTCCTAAAATATGAAACCATTTAAAAAGGCAGATTTTACATCCATTTGAAATAACATAAAACCTTTATATGAGGCATAAGCAAGTAGCATTCTGATTGCTTCCAATCTTGTTATAGGGGCAAAAGTTTCATCACAGTCAATGCCTTCTTGTTGATCATAACCTTGTGCCACCAGTCTTGTTTTGTTTCTGATAACTTTGCTATTTTCATCAAGCTTGTTTCTAAACACTTTAGTCCCAATAGCAGATTGTCCTTTTAGTAGAGGAACAAGGGTCCAAACTTTGCCCTTCTCAAATTTAGATAGCTTCTCTTTCATTGCTTTAATCCAATTTTGATCCATCAGAGCTTCATCAATACTTTCTAGTTGAATGTTAGAAATAAGAGCAAGATTTGATTCTTTTCTGAGTGAAGATCTTGTTCTGATTCCTTGAGAGGGTTCACCAATAATTTGGTGTTGAGAGACTACTCTCAAGTCACTTATACCAGTGTATGTTCACTTTAAAGGTATATCTTCTGGTTTTTTAGAAAGATCATCAGAAACATGTTGATGAGAAGGACATTTAGAAATATCATCCTCGTTGTTACTAGTGACAATCTGAATGTTTTGCTAATTCTGGCAAGTGTCATTTAATGACATATTTTCCATTTCTTTTTCTAAATCTACAACCTTTTGATTAAGGTCATTCTTCTTTTCCATGAAGCTTATATGGATGGTGCAACAACTTAATAGTTCTAGTCTATGCTTAAGTTGTAACATCCCCATTTTCATCTAAGCTAATTAGATCGGTGTCTCCAGCTAATTAGAGGGGTTAGCGATTAGTTATAAATTAATCGATTAATCTTGAGAGCAAGGGCTTAGTAAATTAAAAGCAAGTCAACAAGATAAGTGAAAGTCAATAATTAATTAGAAAATTCAACAATTAACGCATAATGCATTAGAAGATTTCAATTAAGAACCTAATTGCCCAATCCTTATTAATCCATGATTTAGAACATATAATCAAGGTGATCTAACCTTATTAACTAAGTGCATGACAAGCATCGCATCTTAATCATGTAAAAAAAACCTTCACACCCTCTTTACATAATTAATGAGGAAAATCCTTTTCAATGAAAATGTGTTAAGGTGTAATTCAACCAATCCAATTAATTAACATTTAGATAATTATAACAATTCTAAAATTTAGAAACTTCCCTTTTATTTAATATTTGAAAGTTTGGTCAAGGCAAGAACCATATCCAACCATTCATTTGCCTTCTCATCATACACCATTAGATCAAGAGTCCATGCTAGTAGTATTCCTTAAGTCGAGCCTAGAGATGTACTCTCCTCCATCAAGATTGTGACATTTGGAGTGATCTTATCCACCCAAGCCAATCCTAAGAGTGGTCATGCTTTTAACCACTTGAAAAACACAAAATGGTCCATAGCATGTACCAAGACTCAAAGAAAACACAACCAACCATTTTACCGCAAGGTTCCTAGCCTTCTTGCTTGTAAAAGAAGCAAAACTCACCTACTCCTTGGCCTTGATGTGAGACACTGTAACATCCCCATATAACGTTATAGGAAATAATGAAAACATCTTTTAGCACACTTTTATTATTTACAGCCTTGCCCCTGAACATTTTAGAAAATGACATTTAGGTCCCTATATCGACAAGATTAGTAAAATAAGGTTTTAAACGAAGCAGAATCACGTAGCGAAAACGTAGAAACCTAAACCTTAGCTGATTGAGCCATGGAGGTGTCCACATGTGAAATGACGTGGGATGCCCCTAGACTTGCCCATAATTATGAAAATACCATTAGCCATGAAAAATAGAAAACAGAAAGGCCACCAATTTGCAAAATGTTTAACTTACACCTTTAATCGATTAATTCGATTTTAGTGGATAAATAAAGCTAATTAGAAATTAATTAGAGATTAAGTAGAAGATAATTAAGTGTTAATTAGAGATATTAGGATTAGAAATAATTAGAATAGAAACATATAAAACTTCACAAATTTCTTCAAAACCGATTTACCGATTTAAAGGAAATTGGTAAGATTACAGTATTTTAAATTGTCGGAACCGAACCAATAGAATTTCAACTTATTAACCCTACTTTAAGCGGCTGAGAACTCAGCCGCTTAACCCCTAAAAGTGGCGCCACCCAAGCCACAAAGAGGGAGCATTGTTGGCTCACTTATGAGCCACTTATTCCAACCACCACCTCTATATCTTTTCCATATAATCCTTTCTTACTTCACCAAATTTTCGACCTCCCTCTCTCCCCCCACAGACCTCCCATCATTCCCTCTCATCTTCCTTCCTTTTCACTTCATTTCTTGTAACATCCCCATTTTCACCTAAGTTAATTAGCTCGGTGTTCCTGGCTAATTAGAGGGGTTAGCGATTAATTGAGAATTAATCGATTAATCTCGAGAGCAAGAGCTTAGTAAATTAAAGGCAAGTCAACAATTGAAATATAATGCATTAAAGGTTAAAATTAAGAACATAATTTCCCAATCCTTATTAACCCAAGATTTAGAACATAAAAATCAAGGTGACCTAATCTTATTAACTAAGAGCATGACAAGCATCACACCCTCTTTACATAATTAATGAGGAAAAACCCTTTTCAATAAAAATGTGTTAAGGTATAATTGAACCAATTAAATTAACTAACATTTAGATAATTGTAACAATTATAAAGATGTAGAAACTTCTTTTTAATTATTGTTTGAAAGTTGGTCAAGGCAAGAGTCATATCCAACCATCCATTTGCCTTCTCATCATACACCCCTAGATCAAGAGTCCATGCTAGTAGTGTTCCTTAAGTCAAGACAAGAAATGTACTCTCCTCTATCAAGATGGTGACACTTGGAGTGATCATTGCCATCCAAGCCAAATCCTAAGAGAGCTCATGCTTTTAACCACTTGACAAAAACACTACATAGTCTTTTGCCTCAAGGTTTTTCCCACTCCCTAGCTTATGTAAGAAGCAAAAATCACATCACCTCCCCCCTCATTTGTGCGCCAACTTCAGCCCCTTCTCTCTCCTCATTTCATTTTTCATTCCTCTTACTAAAACACACCAAGCTCTCTCCTCTCTCCAAGTCTCATACTCTCTTCTTCTTCCAAGCTTCATTGTTTTTCTTCTAACCTTCTTACTACTTCCTACCTCCTCTCCATCACCACACTCATAATCGCTTTAAGGACTACCATTTTTGATCCTTGGAGAAACAAAGCTACTCATACACAAGCCCCAACATCAAGCTCAAGGAGAAGGAGGCCATCTCCAACCATCTTTATCCTCCAAGCCTTCAAGAGAAACTTTTGGTAGTGACTCTTATCCTTCTTCTCCATGTATTTTTTTCAAGTTCTAGCACCCCTAAGCTCTTCATAGCTAGGTGGTTTTAAACCTTGCTTCAAGGTCTCATGACCACATTTTACTCTATGAGTTTTCTTGCCTTGATGAAAATGTTGTTTTGAAATGAAATTTTGTGGTATGATGATTTTATGTGTCTTGCTTTATTTTGTTTTAAAATACTGATTTGGTAACTAAAACATTGAATATGATGGTGAGATAAAACATGAAAATGGTGATTTGAAGTGATATAACAATTTCTCCATAAGCTTGAAGTGAAAAATGTAAAAGCTAGTTAAGCTGGATTTCTGGTAGTCTATAATGCATATGGTATAACTCATTCTACAAAACTCAAAATATAATGAAACCAATTTTCTTAAAAGTAGACTAAAGAGATTTTCATACATATAAAATATGCGAGATTTGGCCTTAAAACGAGAGAGATATGAATTTTCAAAGTTTACTGTTCCTGGATGGATTTCTGTCCGGGCAGTAAGTAATAAAACTGGCATAACTCAAGGTATACAGAACATTTTTGAGTGGGGCCAAGTTTGTTAGAAAGCTAAGACATAGAAGAACATCCCCATAAAATAGTTTTGGCAGATTCCTTGAGAGGAGTTCACAGTAATGTTTAAAAGTCACTGACCCGAGATGAACTTTCAAGTCTGAACAGTCAGAATAAAATGTGCATAACTCAAGCTACAAAATGAATTTTTGAGTGGGGTTTCTTTGTTTAAAAATAGACTCAGAGAAGTATAAGTATACCAAACTTCGAAATAAAATAGTAAAATATGAAATTATGGTGAATTTTTGAAGTTACTACCCCATTGTAAAAGTAAAACTGGTTAGGGTAAAAGTTAAATGTTAATGAAGAATAAGCTTTAAGACATTAATACCCTTACATTAAGTGTTAGAAAACCTTCATAATCCAACTTAAAAAGTATCAAAAAGGACATTAGATAAAATTGGCCCTACAACTAACAAAAGAGGACACACAAGAGGTAACCTCAATTAAAAGCTTGCACCTGATTTACTAAGCTAAGCTCATAAAACTTTGTTTGAAGGTATGCCTATGTTTATGTACAAGCATGATCTTATGATGAAGATGTGATGATGATGATATGATAATGATGGTATGATAATGATGATATGATAATGATGATAAGATATGATGCTTAATGATATTGTGATATTGGTTTCTCTATTTGGCAAAATTTTGGGAAGCTTCGGCCTAACTGTTATGCTGGCGAAATTTTGTAGAAATTGTGGACTTAGAAAATATTTTGCCTCATAAGCTTTAATAAGAAGAGATTCAATAAAGTGTGTGATCCTTCAAAAGGGAAGGTGACCTAATTTAAGTTCCCCTCACCCATGACTCACATGAGGCATGGCATGACCCAGCTAGTGTGAGTATAGGGGATAGGGCTTACATGAGGCATGGCATGACCTAGCTAGTGTAAGTACCGAAATTTTATGGTGGCGACGGCCATGGTATGAGCTCATTACCACTTATGTTTAGTGGGTGAAAAGAAAAGGACTAAGATAAGTTGAGTTAAGAAAAGAAAGGAACCTCAGTCCGACCCAAGTAAAGAATGAAACTCATAAGATGTGCATGCATGATACAAATTGTCATACAAGTTCTTATGTATACCATGATGTTAGCATATGAAAAATACGTACTTAAAATGGAACCCACTTCGGACATTGATATTTTCGAAAACCTAAGAATTGAACCTATTGAATGCTCACTGTTTTCATTTATAAAACCGAAGTGGCTGGGACGATGACGATGACACCTGTGTGTCAGGGTCGAGTCCTACTGAGAAATCTTATTTCTCACCCTAGCTGTTTTTCCGTCTCGTCACCAGATACTCATGGCACACCCCATGGAGTGGAGCATGGACCTTCCCCACCATGAGTGGGCCTATGATGGGGATACTCACGCTATTGTGGCCACGACCACCATAGTAGTCTGCACATATTTCTACCTAGGTCGAGTTTTTGAGCAAGAGGAGCCAGAGGTCCCGCCTGCTCCTGTAGACGTTTCATCGGCTCACCTTAGACTGCCGCTGGGTCCTTGGGATTTCTCGCCGAGCCATTGCCAGAGATCGAGATGGAGCCAATGTCTCCGGGTCTACCAGCAGTCGAGCCCGTGCCACCGCCAGAGGTCCCTGTGATCGATGTGAGTTCGACGGCCACTCCTAGGGCCGCAGCCGCTTCGCCGCCGCTCCCCGAGTATCACCCTGCCGCTCCAAGGAGGATCCCTCCGAGGAACGTTCTTTGATCACCAGCTATACTTCTGGCCGTCGCATCCGTTGCATTGAGGTGATCAGTCGGCACCCTCGTATCATCCGTACTCCTCATGTTCCCCGAGGCCGAGGAGCGAGGGGGACCAGGCACTTGAGAACCTGAGTCCATCCGATTGAAGGGCGTGGAAGGGGCAGAGAAGCCAGCACATGTCTACGTGGGCCTATTCCATTATTGCTCCTTATCTTTTCTATTTCATTTTGTATCGGACCTTGTCAGACTTGTGTACCTTTGACATTTTGGGGCCATGGCATGACCATGAGTTCCCTTTTTATGTATTTGTTGGATATTATGAGACTAATTATAATTATATGATTGTTGTAGTAATTTGAATGTATGGTATTATGATTTATCCCTTGTTCCTTCAATTTATACTGAAATCTTTGCGATACGCTCGTTTATTGGTATCTTCTCGCACAAGGCTTTACTTTCCAAAAGTGACGACGTACTTCAAAAAAAAATTTTTACCGTATTTTTCGCGTAATTTAATTTCAAGTGAAGTTTAGTTTTCCACGAGCATAAGTAACAACTAATAAAACGCCGTAATACAACTTAAGCGTAGTATGGATTTATTAGGATGTTACATTTCTCTTCCATTTCCAAGCTCCAAGCACCTCCAACATCAAAACTCTTCATCTAGTCAAGCTATCCTTCAATCTAGAGGTAGGATTCCAATTCTTGTCTTGATTTTCTAATTTGGGTGGCTGGTGGTGGTTTATTTTCTCAATTTTTGGTGTATTGATTGAATGATTATGATGATATATGGCTGGTTTGTTAGCTGTTTGTGAGGTTAAATTCGAATTGGAAGCAAGAAACAATGAAAATAGGAAGAGCTGAAGGGCTGGAGAACCAAAAACCCTTGGCGGTCCGTACGGCGGAGTGTACAGCTCCGCCTACCGCTGATTAAATTCAATGAAAATATTTTTATATGAAACTAGACATCTAGAGCTTTCCATACATATATCATATAAGGCTTTTGATTAGTATTGAGAGAGTTATGAATTTTTGAATTTCGACCTAGGTTTTTGACTTTGATTCTTGGCAGACTGGGTTTTTCAGGGTAGAACTCGCCCTATACTACTTGAAAATGAATGAAACTAACTTTGTTAGAAAGCTTACACATAGGAGAATGTCCCATAAAAATTTTAGAATTAGATAAGGTCCCGTTTGCTCCCAGTGATCGAAAGTTGCCTTATGGCCAAACCGGGCCAAAACAGAGCAATTCAAGAAGGTCAAATTTTGGGGCTTATTACTTGAGCCCTACTAAGGCAAATTGAATGGAACTTTTGAAATGAAACTTTGTCCTGTTAGCTTTAATATGAGACCAATTTCATATGATTTGAATCAGTTTTTGATTTTTAGTGGATTTTTACTTTTAGATATCTAATTTTGGCTAGCCACTGGGCAGGTCGGGATAAAACCCAAATAACTTTAGCTATGCTTATCAAAATTAGATGGAACCACAAAGGTTAGAAAATAGACACATAACACTTTAACATATCCAAAATTGAGGTCCAAATGAGTTAAATTGAAATTGTGGCTTGATTTACAAAAATCGGGTTTAATGTGAGTGTTAAGGCAGCAACTATGTTTTAAAGGTAGTAATTGTGCCCTTGAATTTGATGATTGAATTGTGAATAAAAATGTCATGATTTTCTATGCAATTGGTATTTTGATATGCTGGCACTATTCATGGGGAAGCGGACTCGATCCGTTATGCTGCCGAATTTTCGGCAGAGAGTGCAAGATTAATGGATTGATAGTTTTACCAATTAAGTTGATTAATTATGAAGTTAAAATTATGAGTAAGTATATGTGGTGACCATGATGATCAAGCATGCATATTTGCATATGAATGAAGGAAGAATATATGAGATCCCCTCACTTGGAGGCAGTTATTTAGGTCTCTCCAGGTGAGGGCAGTTAAAATATAAAGATGTGAGTCTCTTCACTTGGAGGCAGTTGCACATTGGGTCCCTCCCTGTGAAGACAGCTAAAATAAGATAAGATGTGGATCCCCTCACTTGGAGGCAGTTGCACTTTGAATCCCTCCCTATGAAGGCAACTAAAACTTTTGGGTCCCTCTATGTTGGAGGTAGATGGCCAACTGAGTCCCTCCAACCTAGAGGCACGTGGGTCCCCTTGTGGGTCAGTACTGTGTGACGACAGTCACGAGTTGAGCTCATTCCTAGATCAGACTACCCAAGGGCAGTAAAGAATAAAGATTAAAGCATATGCAAGCATCCCACTCACATGAGGCATGGCATCGACCCAGCTAGTGTGAGTATAGGGGATAGGGCTTACATGAGGCATGGCATGACCCAGCTAGTGTAAGTACCGAAAATTTATGGTGGCAACGTCCATGACATTAACTCATTACAGAGCAAAGAAAGTTAAAGAAAGGCATCAGTGCACTTGCATGAATTCAAAAATGAGAATTTCCATAATGACATCCCATGTTCTATTGATGCAGAAGCTGTTCTAGCAACTTATGCTGTGATTATTCTCCAATATGATATATTGCCAATGTGACTCAAGTGCATGAATAAAATGAACTCTGCTTCGGATAATATATTTTCAACTATCAAACTGAACAGTTTATTTAACATGCTCACATTTTTTCATAATAAACCGAAGCAGTTGGAGATGACAACGATGACATTATGTATGACAGTGAATGAATCCTACTGAGAATTTATAATTCTCACTCCTATTTTCCGTGTTATCTCCAGATATCTCGAAAGATTTCAAAAACGGCTGAAGTTGCTGTGAAATAAGATCCGCTCAGGCAACAGTAACAACTCTTGAGTGTGGTACTATGACTTAAGTATAGTACTATACTTGGGAGGGTGTAACAGACACCAATCAGCCCCCTCATTTAGTCTCTCATTTTGCAAACTCCCACCGTATCTCTTAGACACAAAAGCTCTCACTTCTCTCCACCTCTCATTGTTCTTCCTACTCTCCTTCTTGTTCTTGTCACTTTTCCACCACCATCACCCTTATCTTCTATCACCACCCTCATAACTTATCAAGGATCACATTCTTTGGTCTTTGGTAGAGCAAAACAAACACTCACTAAGCCCCATTATCAAGCTCAAGGAGGAGGAAGATCATCTCCAATCCATCAACTCTTTCTACTCCTTAAGAAACTCATTTGGTAGTGACTCTAGCCCCTTTCTCTTCTATGTTTTTCAAGCTCTAGAACTCCTAAGCTCTTCATAGCTAGGTGGTTTTAGGACTTGCTCTAAAGGCCTCAGGGCCATGCTTTCATTATATGAAGTTGTTTGTGATTTTTGCTCTTTTCTTTGAAAATGACTTTGATTGTGTATTTTGTTTTATGTTGAACCCAAGTTTTTAGAACTCAAAATATTGATTTTTTCCAAGACCACAAAGTATAAAAGTGGTTTGGAAATGTAAAGTGGTCACTTGAAGAAAAGACTTAATGTTTTTACAAGAAAACTCATTGAAAACAAAACCGTGGAAATTGGAAAATTTTGGCAGTCTCAATGGTGTGATTGATAAATCTTTCAATATAACTCCAAATGGAACGAGACTAATTTTACATGAAAATAGACTCATGGAGCTTTTTACACATATAAAATACATGAAATTTGGCCTTAAAACGAGAGAGATATGAATTTTCAAAGTGTACTGTCCCCAGATGTGTTTCTGTTCGGGTAGTATGTAACAAAATCTTAATAACTCAAGTTATACAGAACATTTTTGAGTAGGACCAAGTTTTCTAGAAAGCTAAGACATAAAGAACATCTCCATAAAATAGTTTTGGCAAATTCCTTGTGAGGAGCTCGTAGTAAAGTTTAAAAACCACTATACCAAAAATAAACTTAAAAGCTGAGCAGTTAGAATAAAATGTGCATATCTCAAGTTACAAAATGAATTTTTCAGTGGAGTTTGTTTTGTTTAAAAATAGACTCAGATAAGTATAAGCATACCAAAATTTGAAGAAAAAGAGTAAAAGATGGATTTATGGTGAATTTTTAAAATTACTACCGCACTATAAAAGTAAAACAGGTTATGGTCAAGTTTTAAAGATTAATGAGAAATAAGCTTTAAGGCATTAAGACCCTTATACTAAATATTGGAAAATCTTCATAATTCAACTTAAAAGTTTCAAAAAGGATAATAGATGAAATTGGCCCTATGCCTAATAAAAGAATTTATACAAGAGGCAACCTCAATTAAAAGCTTGCACCAAATTTACTAAGCTAAGCTCATAAAACTTTGCTTGTGAATATACCTATGTTTATGTCCATGCATGATGCTATGATGATGATGCATGATGATGATATGAATATGATTTGTTGGTGATATGATGCTTAATGATATGTGATATTGATTCTCTGTTTGGCAAAATTTTGGAAAGTTTCGGTCTAGCTGTTATGCTGCCGAAATTCTGCAGAAATTGTGGACGTAGAAATATTTTGCATCATAAGTCTTAATAAGAAAAGAAAGTAAACTAAGGGTATGATCTTTCAAAAGGGAAGGTGACCCAAAGTAAGCTCCCCTCGCCCACGACTCACATGAGGCATGGCATGACCCAGCTAGTGTGAGTATAGGGGATAGGGCTTACATGAGGCATAGGATGACCTAGCTGGTGTAAGTATTGAAATGTTATGGTGGCGACGGCCATGGTATGAGCTCATTACCACTTATGTTTAGTGGGTGAAAAGAAAAAGACTCAGGATAAAGTCAAGTAAAGAAAAGAAAAGGGACTTCGGTCCAAACCCTTAAATGGAAGAAGTTAAGAAAAGCTTATAGCACAGTCTTGCATGTTTCATGTGATTATACTTGTGCCCATGTATGTTATGATATAAATGATTAGAGGGTATGTTAAAATTGAATCCACATCAGATATTCATGTTTTTGAAAACCTAAGAACTGAACCTTATGAATGCTCACTATTTTCATTAATAAAACCAAAGTGGCTGGGACGATGACGATGACACCTCCGTGTCGGGTTTGAGTCCTACTGAGAAATCCCATTTCTCACTCTAGTTATTTTCCGCATCGTCACCAGATTCCAATGGCACATCCGGTGGAGTGGAGCACGGATCCCCCACACTATGAGTAGACGTATGACGTGGGATACCAGACAATATTGATTTGGACTTGTAGTTACGGTAGCTCTGCATCTTCATACATTCCTTTCTGTGATGAACGATGTCAAATTAAATTTGTATTTAGTATATGGGGTCATGGCACGTCCATGAGCCTCCTTCGATGTAATGCTGATATATATGTATGTATATATAGTATGAACCTATATGGATGTAATGGTTAGCTATGTGATGCAATGTATATGTGAGTTATTATTTATTTCCATTTCTATTGTTTTATGATATTGGGTAATGTATTTTATGCGACACGCTCTTTCTCTATCTGTCTTCTCGCTCAAGGCTTTACTTTCCAAAACACTGCAAAAAGAAAACATATTAAAAAAAAAATCTTATCATATTTTCTGCATAACTTAATTTCAAATGAAGTTTAGTTTTCCACGAGCATAAGTAACAATTAATAAAACGCCGTAATACGACTTAAGCGTAGTACGGGTTTATTAGGGCGTTACATAAGTCATATTGTGGAATTACTAGTTGTTACTTTTGCTTGCGGAACTAACATTACTGTTTTGAAATTACTTTACCTGAAAATAGGGATAATTTTTTTTTTTTAATAATATAGAGTAAACTGTTTTGAAAACCAAGAGCCATGAGCGCATCGTGAATATATATAATAAACAGCAGTATCTCATACATACCGTGCAAATAATAATAAATAGAAGCAACAAAAATAACAATAACTTAGATAATCATAACATTCATTCCACGACCATTCATAGCTAATGTAACGATAATAATGTTACTAAAAGTCATACATATAGATAATGATGGGTCCGATACCTACTGTCGACCCTACACATGAAACCTACTAGATACATGATAAAAGAAAATACATCAGAAATTCCTACAGCACAAATATGCTATATAATAAAATGATAACCCGATAACTACAACTAGAAGGATCTATCCTCGCACTTGGCTCCACATGCAATCACCACATCACTCGTCAAGCGGGAGGAAACCATTCCCGAATCCACTAGGAGTAACATCACCACGTCCCCTTCCTCGAGCACACCCATGCCCTCGAAGCACTACATGAGTACGAATGAACCCGCGATCGTGAACCGGGGGTGGAGTGTGACGAGGGACTGCTGAAGAAAAAGACGAGTCAGATGTCAGACGTATCACAGATGGATAGGAGGGCTCAGATGGGTCAGTCTCCACATGATAACTCAGCTACGAAGGCTCCAATGGGTCGGAATCCAAGGAAACGGTCGGAGTTAGACGGGTGTCTGAGTCGGTCTCATCATCAGTAGGGTACCTCAGTAGCTGAAAGTAAGGACTGATGTCATCCAAGGTAACCTCGCCAAATGGCTGATGTGGTCGGAAAAAGGGGCTCATCACAGGAGTCTGAAACGGATGGTCGTGGAAGATGTAAACCCTCATTGCTGCGCTCGCAGACATCACTAAGGTATTTAGCACTGGGTCAAAGTGCCAACGCCATACTGGAAACTCAATGAAGATCACCACCGTGCCCGACATCGACATCCTTTGAAGATGACACAGAAACATATGAGTGAGAAATACTAGATTTCTCAGTAGGATCGCGACTAGACAAACACAGTGTCATCATCATCATCCTAGCTACTTCGGGTTTAATTATGAAAATAGTGGACAGATATAAGTTCAATTATAATGATTTTGAAAACTTAAACCCCGAAGTGGGTTGCTTTTAAACTTAACATCATATCTAATCATACATACTAAAGCATAGAATAAACATTCATAATGCAAATGGACAATGTAAACACATGCACAGACATGCATCATCATAGATTTAACCATGGTTATACTTGACTTTACTTTCATTTTTAGCACGTGCTTAACATTCTTTACTTTCCTTTGAAATAGACTGCTTTTGGACATGAGCTCATTCCGTGATCGCCATCACGCAGTACTAAACCAAATCAGATTAAGCCGATATTGGTTACCCTTAAGTTGAAGGGTCCTCCATGTCATCCTCGCCTCCCTCATAAAGGTTCCTTTAGTCTTTGTAGATCGCCGTCTCTCCCATTATCTTTTTTCTTATCATTATACTTTACATGCATAGTTCTTCTTTGACTAGACACATGCAATGATATGACTAATGTAACATCCACCAAAATTCTTTTGTTGTTTTTCGCCTAATTATTCGGTTTTATCGAATAATTGAGAATAAATAAAATTTGGTTAAATAATTATTTAGAATCAATTGATTAGCAATTAATTGAGTTTAGATATGAGGAAGCTAAGTTAGAAGTATAGGAGATTTCATAAAATTTTCTTGAAAACCGATTTACCGATTTAAAGGAAATCGGTAAGATTACAAATATTTTTAAAAGCTATAGGAACCGAACCAATAGAATTCCAACTCTTTAACCCTACTTTAAGTGGCTGAGAACTCAGCCACTTAACACCCAAATGTGGCGCCACTTTGGCCACAATTCATGGAGAGGCTTGGCTGAATTTCAGCTATACAAGATTCAAGCAATCAAATGCCAAGGAAGCCAAACCACCTCCTACGCCTTCAATCAGATTTTTCCTCCCCTTTTTCACTCATTTAGATTGTGCCACTTTCTCCCGTCCTTTCAGCTCTCTTCTTTTCTTCTTCACTCACATAACTCCATCAAACTATCAAGTTCAACCAAGTTTTGCTCATCCAAGCCCCAAAAACCAAGCCAAAACACATATAACAAAGGTAGAGGTTTAATTCTTGCATTAATTTTGTGATCTTGGCTGGTTGAGGGTGGATTATTTTCACAATCTTTGATGTGTTGATTGAATGATTATGATGTTATATGGCTGCTTATTGGCTGTTTGTTTGGTTAAAACCGAATTGGAAGCAAGAAAGAATGAAAATAGGAAGAGCTGAAGGGTTGGAGAACCAAAAACCCTATGCAGTCCATACGGCGGAGTGTACGGCTCCGCTTACCGCCGATTAAATTCAATGAAACCATTTTTCTATGAAACTAGACATCTAGGCTTTCCATACATATATGATATATGGCTTTTGCATTAGTATTGAGAGTTATGAATTTTTGAATTTCAACCTAGGTTTTTAACTTTGATTCTAGGCAAACTGGGTTGTTCAGGGTAGAACTCGCCGTATAATACTTGAAAATGAGTGAAACCAACTTTGTTAGAAAGCTTATATATAGGAGAATGTCCCATAAAAATTTCAGAATTAGATAAGGTCCCGTTTGTTCCCAGTGATCCAAGAAATTTGCCCTATGTCCAAACCAGGCCAGAACAGGGCAGTTCAGGAAGGTCAGAATTTGGGGCTTATAACTCGAGCCCTACTAAGTCAAATGGAATGGAACTTTTTGTAAATGAAACTTTGTCCTGTTAGATTTAATATGAGACTAATTTCGTATGATTTAAATCAGTTTTCGATTTTTTGTGGATTTTTATTTTAGGTGTCTGATTCTGGCCAGCCACTGGGTAGGCCAGGATAAAACCTAAATATCTTGAGTTATAGTTATCCAAATTAGATGAGACCAAAGAGGTTAGAAAATAGACACATAACACTTTAACATATCCAAAATTGAGATCCAAATGAGTTAAATAGAAATTATGGCTTGATTTAGAAAAACCGAGTTGGCTGACTATGCTGAGGTAGAAACTCTGCCTTAATGAGATTATTGTTACTATGAGTTCAATGTTAAAATATGTATGCAATGTTGTGACCTCTATGACAAATTGGTGATCTGATGTACTAGCACTATTCATGGGAAAGCGGACACGTTCCGTTATGCTGCTGAAATTTCGGTAGAATCTATGCATAAGTTATGAAATACATGTTAATGCATGTGTATTTTCAAGAAGGCTATGGGAATTATGATAAGAATTATGTTACCATGAAAGTTCCATGCTACTTGAGCCAGCCCCGAATAAAAAGTTAAGGGGAATAGATCGGTGGGAAGGTCGGGGAAAGTAAACCCGGCATTCCTATTTTGGTACGCCGGCCCCACTTATATATTCCACTTTGAAACTCTGTACATAAACTAAAGCAATGGCTTCTGATATATATATATATATATATATATATATATATATATATATATATATATATATATATATGTATATATATATATGCACGTATACAGTTGATATTGTTGTACTTATTCTTATCTTTTGTGATATTTTGTTAAGTTTCGTTACGCTCTTAGTATAGCAGCGCGCCGTTTCGCCTGTTTACAAAAAAAAAAATAAAATGAAATGATGAGATGCGACATGATCATGAAAGGTAAGCAAAGTATTAACACGGTAACACAGTCTACTTAATTTCATGCTATGACTTAAGCATAACATTAAATTAGTAGGGTGTTACAACTAAGTCCATAATTTTGACGGAAATCCGGCAGCATATCGGTTTGACTGGAGCTTCCCCAAAATGCCAATCATCAACTTTCAACCAACAGTTCATCATATCTATATCATATCATCATACTCATCATTCAATCATGAGAGAAAGCTCAATCAGACTTGTCATTCATCATGCCGAATGGCATCATATATTTATACCCTAAAGGGGTTTATAGTTATGTTAATCTTTGTGAAGAATCTTATCAATCATCACATGATTTCTCGTGGTTACCCATGAGAGAATCACATAATTAATATATATGTATATGGTCTTTTGGTTACTTAGTTCTTATATGAAATATTTCTTTACTTGAGTTCATCTCTTATGGAACACTTGTTCAAATTAATTAAGTGATTGTTTCCTTTCCTTGAGATAGTGCACTTAGTGAATCCTAGGTTCATGGTATGCTCAGAGGCCCTAATCATACTTCTGTTCACAAGGAGTTCGAGATCCCTCTAATCCTTGGGTCATGACAATATATAAACACATCATGAACCCAACAACACCATGTTCACTAAACACCAAGGGTGATTTTTAATTTAACCAAGTTACAAAGTTTCAAACTTTTATCACTAACATAACAAGATCTTATCTTAAGTATTATAAAAGTTATCATTCTTTATGAAGTAGTCATAAAGTTGTATTCTTTATGAAAGTTGACACTTTTATTTACTCTAAGACCATCAAGATCTCAACTTTATGATTTAAAGTTGTCTTAATGTCTTAAAGATTCCTACTTTCTGAACTAGTAACATAAAACATTAGCTTTAGAGTTATAAAGTTTTGATCTTTATAAAGTTAACACTTTTATGACTCAAAAATGGTATTTTTGCTTGAAGCTTGGAACTTTACTAATATATTCATCTTAAGATTCCACCTTTACAAGACTTAGTGTGCAAGCTTATAACTTTATGACTTAAAGTCACCTTCTTAATTAAAGTTTAAAACTTAATGAAAGGATTTGCTTCCAAGGATTAATTTTTGAAACATAAAATGACAAGACATCATTTTTCTAACTCAAAAAGGCTTATTATTCCAAAAAGCTTAAACTTTTACATGTAGTCTTGCCTTCAAAACAAAACAAAACAAGGCTTTTATGAAGGCACCAAACCTGCGCCACTTTTTGCGCATCAAGAAGTAAACTTTTTAAAGCGTTAAGCTTTTAGGATGTTCATAGTCTTATCACATCATGAAAAATATGTAAAGATGAAACTTTTCTAATCATAAACTCATTATAAGAAAAAGAGCAACTTTAAGCAAAATAACACCAAGAACATTCAAGAAGAAGAACAAAAACATATTTTTAACATCAAGAGCACTTGAAGAAGAACAAGAACATATTTTTCCAAAAGTAGAAACATCAAGAACACTTGAAGAAGAACAAGAGCAAAAACATATTTAACCAAAAATAGAAACATTAAGAACACTTGAAGAAGAACAAGAACATATTTTTCCAAAAGTAGAAATATCAAGAACTCTTGAAGAAGAATAAGAACATATTTAACCAAAAATAGAAACTTTTGCTCATGAAAGATATCCTCAAGCTTTCACTCAAAGATCTTGGTCATAAGAAGAACCAAGCTTCAAGCTTTCTTGAGTAAATAAAATAAAAAGATGAAGATCACTAACTCTACTTGAAAATGGCGCTACAACAAGAGAAGGAGAAGAAGATGATGATAGCTCCTCTTGATGATGATGGTGGCAGTTTGGCTTGGTGAAAGTGGAAGCTCTTGAGATCTTGTGAAAATAGAGGTTGTAGTGTTTAAATCTTGTCTCCAAAGACGCAAAGATGAGGTCCTTGAAGGGTTAAGTGAGAGGTTTTGGTGGTGGTGGTGGAGAAAGGAAGAAGAAGAAGATAAAGAAGATGAAGAATGTTTAGAGAGAAGTTGAAGGGTTTGATTTCAAGAGAGAGAATGAGATGAGTGAAAATAAAAATGGATGAGAGTGGGAGAGAGAGAAAGTGGCATCCTCATTATAAAAGGAAGGAGGGAGATATTTTCTTAATTTTGTATTAATTAAGGTTTAGGGGAGACAAATTGGATGATGGGGGAACAAAGTATATACTATCTCTTACAAAAAACAACCTTGTCTTATGCTTTATGCTTTAATGACATCACTCTTTACTTTATTGTCTAGTTGACTAAATTTGAATTAAATCATGTGATTAAGTGCTCTTGCAACTTAATTAAGATGAATAAACAAGGATTAGTGATTAACACGCAAGAACATGATTAACAAAAAAAAAATTAATCTTGTGATTAAGCTTAATTAACCTTAATTAAATTTGATTAAGCTAATTAAGGGCGATTAGTGCTTAATTAAGCTATAAAGGCTTTGACTTGTTTAATTAGAGATTATCTAATCTCAATTAAGCATTCTCCTGACTTTTCTCATCCGAGTTAACTGATAAACTCTTCGTTAACCCCTTAATTAAGTCTTAATCTCATAATTTCTCATTAAATGCCCACTTGCTCAGGGTTATGAGGTAATTTAGCTCGACAAGAAATTGAGGATGTTACATTTCTCCTCACCTTTAAAAAGAATTTTCCCCTCCAAATTCGTTACCTGTAAACAAATCTGGATACATGTTTTCTGCATCTTGGACTCTGGCTCCCAGTATACTCTTCCATGTTTCCTCTACCCCAAGCTACCTTGACCAAGGGTACCATCTTATTCCTCGGCTATTTTACCCCACGATCCGCAATTCGAGACGGTGGCAGATTGAAGGTTAAGTCTTCCCTTAACTGCACAATTTCGGGTTCAAGTTAATAACTAAGATCAGAATGGTATTTTCTCAATTGAGATACATGAAAGACATCATGAAGGTTTCACAAATTTGGAGGTAAGGCCATTTGATAAGTAACTGACCCAACAAGTTTGAGAATTTGAGAGGGGCTAAGAAAACAAGGGCCCAACTTTTTGACCTTCATGGCTCTACCTATACCAGTCATAGGATTGATTTTCGGGAACACATGTTCTCCTTCTTGAAACTCCAGAGGCTTTCTCCTCTTATCCACATAACTCTTTTGACGGCTCTGGGCTGTAAGGATTTTGTCCCTAATCCTTCTGACTTGCTTAGTGGTCTGCCTCACAAGATCAGGTCCTAATAGGCTTTGTCACCCTATTCAAACCAACACAGGGGAAATTGACACTTCCTTTCATACAAAGCTTCATAGGGTGCCATACCAATCCTCACATGATGACTATTGCTATAGACAAACTCAATCAAAGTTAAGTATCTATCCCAACTTCCTTGACTGTCCAACACATAGGCTCTCAACATGTCCTCTAAAGTTTTGGATAGTCCTCTTTGACTGTCCATCCGTCTGAGGGTGATAAGTTGTACTTAGGCAAAGCTTCATCCCAAATGCCTTTTGCAAGGCCCCCCAAAATCTAGAGGTAAACCTCGGGTCTCTATCCGAGATTATGGTTGAAGGCACACTATGCAACCTTACTACCTCTTGAACATACTGCTGGGCTAGCTTTTCCAAAGGATAAGTAGCTTGAATAGGCAAAAAGTGAGCAGACTTGGTTAATCTGTCAACAATTACCCATATCGCATCAAAACCAGCTTGCATTTTGGGTAAACCCATTATGAAGTCCATAGACACACTTTCCCATTTTCATTCTGGGATTTCTAATGGTTGCAACATAGCAGAGGGCTTTTGGTGTTCAATCTTCACCTTTTGGTAGACTAAACACGTGCTTACCAAGTCCGCAATGTCCCTCTTCAATCCCGGCCACCAAAATATCTTCTTAATGTCTTGGTACATCTTCGTCACACCAGGGTGTATGGTGAAATGGCTATTATGAGCCTCCTCCAAAATCCTTCTTCGGAGGTCACCACTTGCAGGCACACAGACTCCTTTCAAACCTCCATAGTCCATCTGTACCTTGAGCAAAACCTTGCAACTTTCCTTCTTTCACCAATGCTAGGGTTTTCAGGAATTCCTCTTCCTCGCTTTGGGCTTGAGCAATTTGACTCTTGAAATCACTTGTCACCCTAAGCTAATTCAATCTTAAACTATGGAGGGTTAACACAACTCCAAGGTTAAGGTCTCTAAAGATCCGTACTAGGTCATCCTCTTTGACCATCATCCATGACGCATGCAAAGACTTCTTGTAACACCCTAATAAATCCATATTACGCTTAAGTCGTATTACGGCGTTTTATTAGTTGTTACTTATGCTCGTGGAACACTAAACTTTACTTGAAATTAAATTACGCGGAAAATACAGTAAAAATTTTTTTTTTGAAATATGTCGTTGCGTTGGAAAAATAAAGCCTTGCGCGAGAAGATAGCAATAAACGAGCGTATCGCAGAGATTTCGATATAAATGGAAGGAACATGAGATAAATCACAAAGTCATACATTCAAATTATAACATCAACTACATAATATACTTAATCTCACAATATCCAACGAATACATATAAGGGCAACTCATGGACATGCCATGGCCCCAAATATCAAAGGTACACAAGTCTGATGAGATACAATACTAAATGAAATACAAGAGTTAGGGAGCACAAATCAAAATAAGCCCTCGTAGACATATGCTGTCTTCTCTGCCCCTTGCATGCCCTTGCATCGAACTCAGTCCTCGAATGTCGAGTCCTCCATGCCGCTCGGCCTCGAGGAACGTGCGGAGAGCGAATGATGCGGGAGAGGCTGCTGATCACCTGCATAGGACGGACGCGACGGCCGGGAACATAGCTGCCCACCGAGGAACGTGCCTCGGAGGGATCCTCCTGACGCCGACAAAGCCGATACCTCGGGAGTGGCGGCGGTGCGCACGGCCCTGGTGGCCGCCGAACTCACCTCGACCATGGGAACCTCTGGCGGCGGCATAGGCTCTGCTACGGTAGACCGGGAGACATAGGCTCCATCTCGATCTCGCAATGGCTCGGGCGGAAATCCCAAGGACCCAATGGCTGTCCAAGGCGTGACGAAGATACGTCCATACGGGCTCGCGGAATCTCTGGCTCCTCTTGTTCAAAAACTCGCCCCGCATAGAAGTAGGTGCGAACTACCGTGGTGGTCGTGGGCCACGATAGCGTGGGCGTCCTCATCATAAACCCACTCATGGTGGGGAGGCTCCATGCTCCACGTCACGTGAGGCTCCATGAGTATCTGGTGACGAGACGGAAAAACAACTAGGATGAGAAATAAGATTTCTCAGTAGGACTCGACCCTGACACACCGGTGTCATCGTCATCGTCCCAGCCACTTCGGTTTTGAAACGAAAACTGTGGGCATACAATAGGTTCAATTATTTGATTTTCGAAAACGTTACTATCCGAAGTGGATCCCATTTTTAGTATTTATCCTTGTTGTATTAACATCATCAGGGCATACATGAAAGCTTATATGACTATTCATAACATATATAAACAGATCGAGAGTTATGTTCTTCACTTGGGTTGGACCGAAGTCCCTTTCTTTCCTTAATTTGACTCATCTTGAGTCCTTCTCTTTTCACCCACTAAACATAGGTGGTAATGAGCTCATACCGTGGCCGTCGCCACCATAAACTTTCGGTACTTACACTAGCTGGGTCATGCCATGCCTCATGTAAGCCCTATCCCCTATACTCACACTAGCTGGGTCATGCCATGCCTCATGTGAGTCATGGGTGAGGGGAAACTTAACTTAGGTCACCTTCCCTTTTGAAGGATCACACTTTATCAAATTTTTCTTATTAACTTATGATGCAAAATGTTTCTAAGTCCATAATTTCTACAAAATTTCGGCAGCATAACGGCTAGACCGCAGCTTTCCAAAATTTTGCCAGACAGAATACCAGTGTCATATCATCATATCATATCATCATCATATCATCATATCATATCATCATATCATATCATCATTGTCATGGCACCATAATCACACCATCATCACATCATGTTTGCAACCTAAACATAGGCATATTCTCAAGCAAAGTCTTATGAGCTTAGCTTAGTAAATTAGATGCAAGCTTTTACATTGGCTTTCATTTTATTGATTTCCTCTTCTCATTTATTCTAACTTGACTTATATGATTTTCATATTTTAAATTTGGAAGAGTTATGGTTTAGGTTTTGCATTATAGTTTGATTAAAATCTTATGAACTTAATCTAGTACACTAACTACATTTACATTCGGTTTTTCGTTTTATTTGCTTCTTTTGTTAAGGATTAGGCAAGCTTGGTATTTTATTCCATCTAGTCTTCATTAAGTAAATTATGAAGTTTCATTACTTTAGGCTAAGGCCCTTTACCCCTTTTAGTCATTTATGCATAGTCTTACTTAAGGTTAAGTTTTGACAGTTTTACTTTTACCCTAGGCAGTAACTTTAAAAATTCACCATAAATTGGTATTTTATCATTTTAATGCGAAATTTTATATGCTTATAGGGTTCTGAGCCTAGTTTTTAACAAAATAAGTCCCACTCAAAAATTCATTTTCTAACTCCAGTTATGCATACTTTATTCTGACTTGTTCAGTTTCTAGGTTCACTCCCGGTACAGTGGATTGTGACCTCTCATTATAATTGCTCAGAAGGAATCTGAGAAAACTGTTTTAGGGTTTGTTCCCCCTATGTCTTAGCTTTCATTTAAACTTGGTCTCACTCAAAAATCATTTTTGTAGCTCGAGTTATACACATTTTAGTGTAGACTGCCCAGACAGACACCAATCCGAGAACAGTCCACTTTGAAAAATCATATCTCACTCATTTTAACTCGGAATCTTATATATTTTATATGTATGGAAAGCTCTCTGAGTCTATTTTCGTATAAAATTAGTTCCACTAATTTCTGAGTTTTCTGGAAAAAGTTATACCGTTCGGTTTACAGGCTGTCAGAAAATCCAGATTTCACGTTTTGCTTTTTCTCATGTTTTCTCCAAAACACTCAACCTCACTTTCAAGAAACCATTCTCAAGTGGTAAAACACTCATATGCCATGAAAGATCAGTGAAAAACTAACATGTTGGAGTTCAAAATATTGAGTTCAGTCATGCATCACACCAAACCGAAAACATGTTTCAACAAACCACCATACTAGCAACAACATCTCATTTTATGACAAGAATGGCTATGATGCCCATAATCAATCTTTTTAAAACCACCTAGCTATGGAGAGCATAGGAGTTCTAAAGCTTGAAAAACAAGAGAGAAAAAGGGTTTAGAGTCACTACCAAGAAGCTTTCTTTGAAGGAACTTGGGATGGAAAAAGAGATGATGGTGGTGGTGGTGCTCCTCCTCTTGGATCTTGGAAGAGGCTTGGTAGGTGAGTGTCTTTGATTCTCCAAGAGCAAGAAATGGTGGCTCGTGAAGAGTTTGTGAGTAGGATGAGGAGAGGAAAGGATGAGAGAAGTGGGAGAATTCTAGAGAGAAGTTGGAGAGTTTAGAGAGAAGGAGGAGAATTTGAAATTGAAGAGAGAGAGAAGAGAGCTTTGTGTGTGTGTTTGGGAGAGGAGTGAAAGAATGAAATGAGGGGAAAGAGAGGTGGGCTGATGGCGCACAAAGGGGAGGGAAAGAGTGATGTGACTTTGCTTCTTACAACAAGCAAGAGAGTGGCAAAACCTTGGGGTAAAAGGGTGAGTTGTTTTTCCTTGAGTCTTGGAGGCATTCTAATGCCCATTTTAAGCTTTTCTCTAGGGGTTAAAGGGGAGTACCACTCTTAGGATTTGGTTGCTTGTCTAAGACTCATCCAAGTGTCAAGATCTAATGGTGGATGACAAGGATCCTAGTCTTGGCTTTTGATCTAATGGTGTAGGATTAAAGAGTTTGAATGAAGGGTGAGATGTTGCTCCTCCTTGGTAGGTCTTTCTAGGCATATGCATGGAAGAACCTTTATCTCTAAATGTTATTAGAATTATTTAAATGTAGTTTAACTTAATTGGCTTAATTACCCATGAGTTAACTCTTGTCAATTACACCTTTTTTGATGTCTTGCATTACGGTTAAGCATATGCTTAATTTGGGGTTTAATTTTTCAAGAGTTGCCTTAATCATTATAAACTTAATTAGCAAGGTTAAATTGTCTTACTTTTGTTTTGGCACCTTCGAGTAATTAAGGATTAGATGATTAAGGTTTTATTAAAACGCTTAGGACATTATGATTAAATTGTTGGCTAGACTTAATTTACTAAGCTCTTGCTCTCGGGATTAATCGATTAGTTCTCAATTAATCGCTAATCCCTCTAATTAGCCGGAAACACCGAGCTAATTAGCTTAGGTAGAAATGGGGATGTTACATTACTCCCCTCCTTAAAAAGAATTTTGCCCACAAAATTCGTTACCTGTAAACAGGTGGGGAAAATCTCTTTGCATCTCTGCCTCGAGTTCCCACGTGTGCTCTTCCAAGTGTCCTCTTCCCCAAGCCACTTTCACTAGGGGCACAGACTTATTCCTCAGCTGCTTGACCTTCCTATCTATGATTCTCATAGGCGGTAGGTCAAAGGTCAGGTCTTCCCTTAATCAGACCCTTTTCTCGCTCAAGAAGGTGATTGGGGCCTGAGTTGTACTTTCTTAATCGGGAGACATGGAAGACATTGTGAAGGTTTGACAAATGAGGAGGTAAGGCTATCTGGTAGGCAACTGTTCCTACTCCTTTCAAGATTTCAAAAGGGCCAAGAAAACGAGGCCTCAACTTTTTGACTCTAAGGGCTCTAGCTATGCCTGTTGTAGGAGTGATTTTCAAGAATACGTGTTCTCCCTCTTGGAACTCGATTGGCTTCCTCCTTTTGTCCGCATAGCTCTTCTGACGACTTTGTGCTATGAGAATCTTTTCCCTTATCCTCTTAATTTGCTCGGTGGTTTCTCTAACCAGATCAGCCCTAAGAGGCTTTGCTCACCCTGTTCATACCAACAAAGCGGAGATCGGCACTTCCTACCATACAGAGCTTCATAAGGTGCCATCCCAATACTAGCATGAAAACTATTGTTGTAGGCGAACTCAATGAGGGGTAGGTGCTTGTCCCAACTTCCGGGTCGATCCATTACGCATGCCCTTAACATATCCTCTAGGGTTTGTATGGTTCTTTCTGATTGTCCATCAGTCTGGGGTGGTAGGTCAGACTTAAACAAAGTTTCGCCCCAAATGCCTTTGCAAGGCTCCCGTAACCTAGAGGTAAACCTTGGGTCTCTATCCGACACAATGGTTGCAGGTACTCCGTGCAATCTCACGATCTCTTGGATGTACAGCTGGGCCAGCTTATCCAAAGGATAATTCGCCCTTATGGGTAAGAAGTGGGCAGACTTTGTCAATCTATCCACAACGACCCATATGGCATCAAATCCACCTTGGGTTCGGGGCAAACCCATCACAAAATCCATAGAGATTCCATCCCATTTCCATTCAGGGATCTCCAATGGTTGCAGCATGCCTGAGGGTTTTTGGTGCTCAATCTTCACCTTTTGACAAACTAAGCACTTATCCACCACATCTGCTATGTCTCGTCTCATGCTTGGCCACCAAAACATCCTCTTGAGGTCTTGGTACATCTTCGTTATGCCAGGATGCATGGTGAAATGACCTTTGTGGGCTTCTTCTACAATTGTCCTCCTCAAGTCATCCTTAGCAGGCACGCATATCCTCCCTTGATACCTCCATACGCCATCAATGCCTTGAGTAAATTCTTTCAGCTTTCCCTCCTTCGCCTGAGCTACAATTCTCAAGAACTCTTCATCCTTTTCCTGAGCCTGCATAATTTGCCCTCTGAACTCACTTGTCACCTTGATCAGACTCAACCTTATGCTACGAGGGGTCAGGGTAACTCCGAGATTTAAGTCTCTAAAGCTCTCAATCAACTCCGCTTCCTTGACCATCAACCACGACACATGCAATGATTTGCGGCTCGCGCCCGCGCCACCACATTGGCCTTACCAGGGTGGTAGTTCAATCCGAAATCGTAGTCCTTCAGGAATTCCATCCACCGCCTCTGCCTCATGTTAAGCTCCTTCTGATCAAACAAGTATTTCAGACTCTTGTGATCCGAAAATACCTCAAACCTAACTCCATATAGATGGTGCCTCCATATCTTCAAGGCAAACACCACGGCCGCTAACTCCAGGTCATGGGTCGGGTAGTTGACTTCATGAGGTTTCAGTTGCCTAGAGGCGTACGCTACCACATTTCGATTTTGCATCAGAACACAACCTAACCCTCTTCCAGAGGCATCACAGTAGACCTCAAAGGCTCCCTTAGGGTCAAGCAGACCGCGATGCAGTGTAGAAGTCAACTTCGTCTTCAACTCTTGAAAACTTTTCTCACACTCTTCAGTCCACACAAACGCAGCATTCTTCCTAGTGAGCTTAGTCAAAGGTAGGGATATCTGAGAAAATCCCTTTATAAACCAGCGATAATATCCTGGCTAGGCCGAAAACTCCGAATCTCCGTCACCGCCGCCGGTCTCTCCCGATTCATCACAGCTTCCACCTTGCTCTGATCTACGGATATCCTCCCTTAGTCACGACGTGACCCAAGAACTTCACTTCTTCTAGCCAAAACTCACACTTCGATAGCCGCATAGAGCTTCTTATCCCTCAAGATTCCCAACACCATCCGAAGATGCTCTTCGTGTTCCTCCTTCGTCTTTGAATAGATGAGGATGTCATCTATAAAGACCACCACAAACTTATCCAAATACGGCCCAAAGATCCTGCTCATATAATCCATAAACACAGCCGGGCATTGGTTAATCCAAACGACATTACTCTAAACTCATAATGCCCATATCTTGTCCTAAAGGCCGCCTCGGGAATACGTTCCTCCTTTTCTCTAATTTGGTGGTATCCCGACCTTAAATCTATCTTTGAAAACACCCATCGCTCCTCCGAAGTTGGTCCATCAAGTCGCTCTATCCTTGGTAAGGGGTACTTGTTCTTCACTGTGACCTTGTTCACCTGCCGATAATCCACGCACAGCCTCATGCTTCCATCCTTCTTCTTGACAAACAAAGACCGGGCTCCCAAGGTGAGACACTCTGGTCGCACAAACTTCTTCTCCAACAATTCCTCCAATTGGGTCTTCACTCTTCCAACTCCAAAGGGGACATTCGGTAGGGTGCAATAGATATTGGTCCAGTCCCTGGCACCAATTCTATGGAGAATTCTATCTCTCTCCTGGGAAACTCCGAATATCCTCAGAAAGACCTCAGGTACTCATTCGCCACAGAATCTCCTCAAGAGCTTGCTCCAGTTCAACCTCACTAGCCGATAGGAGAACGTATTCTTGATTCTCGCCTTACAACAGTATAACACGATAGGTTTCAAGCTTAAACTAACAGATTTAGAGGGTAAGGAAGGGAATACGATTGTTTTGGCAGCACAATCTAACATAACATGGTTGGCTGGGAGCCAATCCATGCCTAAGATTAGATCTAAACCAGACAAAGGAAGGCAGATTAAATCGGACTCATAAGTCCTACCCTCAATATGAATTTGACACTTCAAACAACACAGACAAGTTCTAACTGGTTTCCCAGTGGGAGTAGAAACAAGCAACATATAAGGTAGTTCAGAAACAGACAACCCCAATCTACTTACGCAATCATGAGAAATAAAAGAATGCGTAGCGCCAGAGTCATATAGTAGAGTTAAGATGTTCGCATTTACTTCGCACTTACTCAATGAGATCACCAGACTCGTGGTCTCCTCGGCATTCATGGTGAAGACCCTCCCTTGGCGCTATGTTTGGGGGCAGATGTGTCCTTCGTGCAGTTCTTGGCAAAATGGCCGGGTTGTCCACATCGGAAGCAGACGTTTTGCCCGGCGTAGCAAACCCCTTTGTGTTGCTTCCCACACTTGGGGCAAACGGAATTGGTTGCAGGCTTGAGGTGGTGGCGGGTCTTGGAGGATTGGCAGAGGGTCTCGTGGTCGCTTGCCTCTAGAACCATCGCCACGGTAGGGCTTCTTTGTGTGGGGCTGTCTCGTGTTGCCCTTGAGATGCCTCGCCTCTCTTATGGGCTTCCGATCTCTGGATAGCCAGCTTGCGGTTGCAGTCCTCCACCACGCGACTCTTATTGACAAGGGCCGCATAGTTCCGAATCTCCAGCGGGGCCACTGATGCCAGGATGTCAGCCCTCAAACCTCCTTCGTACTTCATGCACTTCCAGTGCTCATCGGGGTTTCGCTGATATAGCGTGGAGAACTTACACAGCTCCTCAAACTTGTGTGCTACTCAAGAACGCCATACCTCCTGGTAGAGCCCCAGGACCTCCATCTCCTTTGCGTCCCTTACCGACATCGGGAAATACTTCTCGTAGAAAGCTGTCTTGAAGACGTCCCAAGTGATTTCCCTTTGGTCACTTTCCATCAAGCTCTTCGCCCTTCCACTGAATTCGCATCCGCTTCTTCAAAGATATAGGTAGCAAAGGCCACCTTTGGGTCTCCGAGCAAGTCGACCGAGTGTAGATCTTCTCGATCTCTTTAATCCACTCATCGCCTTCCTCGGGGTTGAAGGCCCCCTTGAACCGGGCGGGTTAGCCTTGCGAACTCCGCGAACTTCGATATTCCGCATTTGCCCCATTTCCGCCGACGGACTCTTCCGACCTCCGATTTAGCCGATCCATCATGTGTTCACCGTAACTTGAGCTTGCATGGCATTCGCCATCCGCTGAAAGGTCCTCATGAAATCGGCCGATGTTCGTGTTGTCGCTGGCTCAGTGGGCGGTCGTGCTCAAGGAAGTTGCCATTAGTTCCCGAACACACCAAAACAAAAATATCGAGTTGATCGTGCCCAATATCAAGCATAAGCATGGCAGCAACTAAAGGCAATCTCACATGACTGGCCATGCATTCTAAGTCCTACATCCCATCATCCGTGATAGGATCCATAGCACGACTTAACATAGCGCGACGAATTATGCTTGGAAGCATAGTCACCCAACCTCAGGCTTTAACAGATGAATCGCTCGATACCATAATGTAACACCCTAATAAATCCATATTACGCTAAGTCGTATTACGGCGTTTATTAGTTGTTACTTATGCTCGTGGAACACTAAACTTTACTTGAAATTAAATTACGCGGAAAATACAGTAAAATTTTACAATTTGAAATATGTCGTTGCGTTGGAAAAATAAAGCCTTGCGCGAGAAGATAGCAATAAACGAGCGTATCGCAGAGATTTCGATATAAATGGAAGGAACATGAGATAAATCACAAAGTCATACATTCAAATTATAACATCAACTACATAATATACTTAATCTCACAATATCCAACGAATACATATAAGGGCAACTCATGGACATGCCATGGCCCCAAATATCAAAGGTACACAAGTCTGATGAGATACAATACTAAATGAAATACAAGAGTTAGGGAGCACAAATCAAAATAAGCCCTCGTGAACATATGTCGCTTCTCTTCGCCTCTTCCATGCCCTCTTTGCATCGAACTCGGGTCCTCGAATCTTCGAGTCCTCCATGCTTCGCTACGGCCTCGGAACGAGGCGTGCAGGCGAATGATGCTTGAGGGTGCTGGCTTGATCACCTCTATACGACGGACGCGACGGCGGAACATAGCTGCCCGAAGAGCGTGCCTCGAGGGATCCTCCTCGACGCCGACAGCCGATACGGGGAGTGGCGGCGAAGGCTGCCTACGGCCCTGGGGTGGCCGTCGAACTCACCTCGACCACGGAACCTCTCAAGGCGGCATAGGCTCTCGGCTCACGGGTAGGCCCAGGGAGACATAGGCTCCATCTCGATCTCGGGCAATGGCTCGGGTGGGAAATCCCAAGGACCCAATTGCTATCCAAGGCGTGACGAAAATACGTCCATAGCCGCTGGCGCAATCTCTCGCTCCTCTTGTTCAAAAACTCGAGCCGGATAGAAGTAGGTGCGAACTACCGTGGTGGTCGTGGCCACGATAGCGTGGGCGTCCTCATCATAAACCCACTCATGGTGGGGAGGCTCCATGCTCCACGTCACGTGAGGCTCCATGAGTATCTGGTGACGAGACGGAAAAACAACTAGGATGAGAAATAAGATTTCTCAGTAGGACTCGACCCTGACACACCGGTGTCATCGTCATCGTCCCAGCCACTTCGGTTTTGAAACGAAAACTGTGGGCATACAATAGGTTCAATTATTTGATTTTCGAAAACGTTACTATCCGAAGTGGATCCCATTTTTAGTATTTATCCTTGTTGTATTAACATCATCAGGGCATACATGAAAGCTTATATGACTATTCATAACATATATAAACAGATCGAGAGTTATGTTCTTCACTTGGGTTGGACCGAAGTCCCTTTCTTTCCTTAACTTGACTCATCTTGAGTCCTTCTCTTTTCACCCACTAAACATAGGTGGTAATGAGCTCATACCGTGGCCGTCGCCACCATAAACTTTCGGTACTTACACTAGCTGGGTCATGCCATGCCTCATGTAAGCCCTATCCCCTATACTCACACTAGCTGGGTCATGCCATGCCTCATGTGAGTCGTGGGTGAGGGGAAACTTAACTTAGGTCACCTTCCCTTTTGAAGGATCACACTTTATCAAATTTTTCTTATTAACTTATGATGCAAAATGTTTCTAAGTCCATAATTTCTACAAAATTTCGGCAGCATAACGGCTAGACCGCAGCTTTCCAAAATTTTGCCGCATTGCAATACCAGTGTCATATCATCATATCATATCATCATCATATCATCATATCATATCATCATCATCATATCATCATATCATATCATCATTGTCATGGCACCATAATCACACCATCATCACATCATGTTTGCAACCTAAACATAGGCATATTCTCAAGCAAAGTCTTATGAGCTTAGCTTAGTAAATTAGATGCAAGCTTTTACATTGGCTTTCATTTTATTGATTTCCTCTTCTCATTTATTCTAACTTGACTTATATGATTTTCATATTTTAAATTTGGAAGAGTTATGGTTTAGGTTTTGCATTATAGTTTGATTAAAATCTTATGAACTTAATCTAGTACACTAACTACATTTACATTCGGTTTTTCGTTTTATTTGCTTCTTTTGTTAAGGATTAGGCAAGCTTGGTATTTTATTCCATCTAGTCTTCATTAAGTAAATTATGAAGTTTCATTACTTTAGGCTAAGGCCCTTTACCTTTTTAAGTCATTTATGCATAGTCTTACTTAAGGTTAAGTTTTGACAGTTTTACTTTTACCCTAGGCAGTAACTTTAAAAATTCACCATAAATTGGTATTTTATCATTTTAATGCGAAATTTTATATGCTTATAGGGTTCTGAGCCTAGTTTTTAACAAAACAAGTCCCACTCAAAAATTCATTTTCTAACTCCAGTTATGCATACTTTATTCTGACTTGTTCAGTTTCTAGGTTCACTCCCGGTACAGTGGATTGTGACCTCTCATTATAATTGCTCAGAAGGAATCTGAGAAAACTGTTTTAGGGGTTTGTTCCCTATGTCTTAGCTTTCATTTAAACTTGGTCTCACTCAAAAATCATTTTTGTAGCTCGAGTTATACACATTTTAGTGTAGACTGCCCAGACAGACACCAATCCGAGAACAGTCCACTTTGAAAAATCATATCTCACTCATTTTAACTCGGAATCTTATATATTTTATATGTATGGAAAGCTCTCTGAGTCTATTTTCGTATAAAATTAGTTCCACTAATTTCTGAGTTTTCTGGAAAAAGTTATACCGTTCGGTTTACAGGCTGTCAGAAAATCCAGATTTCACGTTTTGCTTTTTCTCATGTTTTCTCCAAAACACTCAACCTCACTTTCAAGAAACCATTCTCAAGTGGTAAAACACTCATATGCCATGAAAGATCAGTGAAAAACTAACATGTTGGAGTTCAAAAATATTGAGTTCAGTCATGCATCACACCAAACCGAAAAACATGTTTCAACAAACCACCATACTAGCAACAACATCTCATTTTATGACAAGAATGGCTATGATGCCCATAATCAATCTTTAAAACCACCTAGCTATGGAGAGCATAGGAGTTCTAAAGCTTGAAAAACAAGAGAGAAAAAGGGTTTAGAGTCACTACCAAGAAGCTTTCTTTGAAGGAACTTGGGATGGAAAAAGAGATGATGGTGGTGGTGGTGCTCCTCCTCTTGGATCTTGGAAGAGGCTTGGTAGGTGAGTGTCTTTGATTCTCCAAGAGCAAGAAATGGTGGCTCTTGAAGAGTTTGTGAGTAGGATGAGGAGAGGAAAGGATGAGAGAAGTGGGAGAATTCTAGAGAGAAGTTGGAGAGTTTAGAGAGAAGGAGGAGAATTTGAAATTGAAGAGAGAGAAGAGAGCTTTGGGTGTGTGTTTGGGAGAGGAGTGAAAGAATGAAATGAGGGGGAAAGAGAGGTGGGCTGATGGCGCACAAAGGGGAGGGAAAAGAGTGATGTGACTTTGCTTCTTACAACAAGCAAGAGAGTGGAAAAACCTTGGGGTAAAAGGGTGAGTTGTTTTTCCTTGAGTCTTGGAGGCATTCTAATGCCCATTTAAGCTTTTCTCTAGGGGTTAAAGGGAGTACCCTCTTAGGATTTGGTTGCTTGTCTAAGACTCATCCAAGTGTCAAGATCTAATGGTGGATGACAAGGATCCTAGTCTTGGCTTTTGATCTAATGGTGTAGGATTAAAGAGTTTGAATGAAGGGTGAGATGTTGCTCCTCCTTGGTAGGTCTTTCTAGGGCATATGCATGGAAGAACCTTTATCTCTAAATGTTATTAGAATTATTTAAATGTAGTTTAACTTAATTGGCTTAATTACCCATGAGTTAACTCTTGTCAATTACACCTTTTTTGATGTCTTGCATTACGGTTAAGCATATGCTTAATTTGGGGTTTAATTTTTCAAGAGTTGCCTTAATCATTATAAACTTAATTAGCAAGGTTAAATTGTCTTACTTTTGTTTTGGCACCTTCGAGTAATTAAGGATTAGATGATTAAGGTTTTATTAAAACGCTTAGGACATTATGATTAAATTGTTGGCTAGACTTAATTTACTAAGCTCTTGCTCTCGGGATTAATCGATTAGTTCTCAATTAATCGCTAATCCCTCTAATTAGCCGGAAACACCGAGCTAATTAGCTTAGGTAGAAATGGGGATGTTACACTTCTTACTTAGAGCATCAGCCACCACATTGACCTTTCCAGGATGATAGTTCAACCCAAGCTCGTAATCTTTCAAAAACTCCATCCATCTCCATTGCCTCATATTTAACTCCTTTTGATCAAAGAGATACTTCAAACTCTTATGATCAGAAAACACCTCAAACTTTACACCATACAGGTAATGTCTCCATATTTTCAAGGCAAACACTATAGTTGCTAACTCCAGATCATGGGTTAGGTAGTTCATTTTGTGAGGCTTCAACTGCCTAGAGGCACAAGCCACCACGTTCCTGTTCTACATCAAGACACAGCCTAAACCTCTCCCCGAGGCATCAATATAAACCTCAAATGGTCCACATGGGTTAGGCAAAACTAGCATTGGAGTTGAGGTTAACTTTCCCTTTAGCTCTTGAAAGCTTTTGTCACAGTCCACAGTCCACACAAATGGGGCATCCTTCCTTGTCAACTTGGTTAAGGGAAAAGATATCTGGGAAAATCCCTTTATAAACCAATGGTAATAACCGACTAAACCCAAGAAACTCTTTATCTCAGTTACCAAGGTTGGTCTCTCCCTGTTCATCACAACCTTAATCTTACTTAGATCCACGGTGATACCTCCTTGTGACACCACATGTCCTAAGAACTTTACTTCCTCCATCCAAAATCCACACTTATAGCAAGAACTTTTTAAACTAACCAATTCAGAATTATTAGATGTACTAGTACTAGCAATAGCAAGTGCATCTTTGATGCAGTCATCAATTCTCCCGAGAGGCTACAATTGCTGCAAATTATTTGCATTATATATATATATATATATATATATATATATATATATATATATAATTGAATTTATCTATTTCTAAAAATATAAAGAGATTTTGAATGATTTGAATTGAACAAGAGCCGCTTATACTTTTCCCTTAAGATTCCCAACACAACCCTCAAATGCTCTTTGTGTTCCTCCTTTGTTCTGGAATAGATGAGAATATCATCTATGAAAATAACTACAAACTTATCCAAGTAGGGTTTAAAGATTCTATTCATGTAATCCATAAAAACAGTAGGGGCATTAGTCAATCCAAATGACATCACCACAAACTCATAATGCCCATACCTTGTCCTAAAAGCCGTTTTGGGTATATCCTCCTCTTTCACCCTTATCTGATGATATCCGGATCTTAGATCAATCTTAGAGACCACAGCTACACCTCGCAATCGGTCCATGAGATCATCTATCCTAGGCAAAGGGTACTTGCTCTTAACAGTCAGTTTGTTCAATTGCCTATAGGTCACACATAGCCTCATGCTCCCATCTTTCTTTTTCACAAACAATACCGGGACTCCCCAAGGTGAGGCACTAGGTCTTACAAACTTCTTTTCCAATAACTCTTCCAACTGTCCCTTCAACTTTGATAACTCCATTAGGGACATCCTATAGGGCGCTATAGAGATTAGCCCCATTCCCGGCACCAACTCTATAGAAAACTCAATTTCCCTTTCCGGGGGAAACTCAGGTATATCGTTAGGAAACACATCTGGGTATTCCCTATCTACAGGGATCTCTTCCAGCACTTGCTTGAGTTCCACTTCACTTGCCATAAGGAGAACATATCCCTAATTACCAGACTCACTACTCCCTACCTTAACAGAATTCAAAAACAAACTAAGATTCAATAGGCTTAACAGGTATGGGAGGAAGAACAATAGATTTATTAAAACAATTTATCATAGCATGGTTAGCAAAGAGCCAATCCATGCCTAGAATCAAATCCAAACCAGACAAAGGCAAACAAATCAAATTTGCTATGAAAGACCTACCATCAATTTGGAACCGAGAATTCAAACAATAATGACAAGTCTTAACTGGTTTCCTAGCAAGAGTAGAAACAACAAAAATGTAAGGTAATTCAGACACAAACAATCCTAATCTATCTACACAATCATGAGAAATAAAGGAGTGTGTAGCTCCAGAATCATATAGTACCGTTAAGGTTCTACTATTAATCTTGTACTTACCTTGGATCAGATCGTTGGATTGAGTGGCCTCCTTAGCATTAAGGGCAAAGACCCTTTCTTGGTGTTGGGGCTTGTTGGCAGGGGATAACAGCTTGACAGTGCAGTCTCTAGCCATATGCCCAGGCTTTCTGCATCGAAAACACGCATTCTGGCCAATTAAACAAGGGCATCCTCCATGATGCTTGCCACGCTTAGGGTAAGCTTGACCATTCGCAGGCTTCTTCGGGGGTTGGGGCTTGAACTTCTGCCCTTGTGGTGCCAACTTCTTCTTGTAAGCTTCGGACCTTGCCACAGATAGCTTGCGGTTGTAATCCTCCACCAAACGGCACTTGTTGACCAGTGCAGCATAATCATGGATCTCCACAGGACCTATAGATGCCAGGATTTCCTCATGCAATCCTTCTTCAAACTTGACATAGTTCCAGCGCTCATCTAGGTTCCCTTGATAGATCATCGAGAACTTGCACAATTCCTCAAACTTGGTAGTATACTCCGCAATATTCATGGTCCCGTGACGTAGACTCATAAACTCTAACTCCTTCACGTTCCTCACAAATGTAGGAAAATACTTCTCATAGAAGTGTGACTTGAAAATCTCCCAGGTGATGTGGGTCTGAGCACCTTCCAATAGCCTCTTGGTGCCTACTCACCAAAACTCAGCATCAACATCCAACATGTAGGTAGCAAAGGCTACCTTCTGCTCCTCGGTGCAAGTCAGCACCGTGAAAATCTTCTCAATAGCTTTGATCCATTCGTTAGCTCGATCGGGCTTGTATGTCTTTCTAAAGCTTGACGAATTTGTCTTCCTAAACTTAGCAAACTTAAGGTATTCAAGATCTACCTTAGCCCCTCCATTGTGCCCTTCGAAATTCTCCTCATCCCTTTGCTCCATTCACTCCATCGTGTGATAGGCTGTAGGAGCTTGCTTCCTCATGGCAGCAGCCATTTCATGGAGCGTCCCTATAACTTCCTGGGCACCTTTCGGCTTATTACGAGGCCTACCACATCTCCTTGATGCCATTAGTTCCTGGTACACAAAACAGAGAGTTGATCTGGCTCAATATTTACGCTGAGTGAACCAGTAACTAACCACATTCAAAACAGATGATCATGCATGTCTAATACTTATGTCCCATCATATGGATGAGACTCGAAGCATGACTTAACTAACACGTATGCTTAGAAGCATAGTCGGTCTATCCCTAGGCTCTTCAAGGACGAACTGCTCTGATACTAAAATGTAACACCCTAATAGTTCCAGTCTATGCTTAAGTCATAGTATGGAATTACTAGTTGTTACTTTTGCTTGTGGAACTAATATTACCTTTTTCAAAGTACTTTACCTGAAAATAAGGGTAAATTTTTTTTTTTTTGAATAATAACAAGTAAACTTTTTTGAAAACCAAGAGCCATCAGCGCATCGTGAATGCATATAATAAACAATGTTGTCTCATGCATACCGTGCGAATAATAATAAACAGAAGCAACAAGAATAGCAATAACTTAGATAATCACCAAATTCATTCAACGGCCATTCATAAATAATATAACGCTCGAAATGTTACTAAAAGTCATACATATAGATAATGATGGGTCCGATACCTACTGTCAGTCCTACACATGAAACCTACCAGATACATGGTAAAAGAAAATATATCAGAAATCCTTACAACCCAAACATGCCATACAGTAAAATGATAATCCTGTAACTACAACCACAACGGGCTATCCTCGTGCTCGGCTCCATATGCAATCACCACATCACTCGTCAGGCAGGAGGAAACCATTCCTGAATGCCCTGGGAGTAACATCACCACGTTCTCCTCCTCGAGCATGCCCATGCACTCGAGGCACTGCACGAGTATGAATGAACTCGCGACCGCGAACTGGGGCTAGAGTGTGGCGAGGAAATGCTGAAGAAGAAGACAAGTCAGACGTCAGACATATCACAGATGGATAAGAAGGCTCAGATAGGTCGGTCTCCACATGATAGCTCGGGTGGGAAGGCTCTGAAGGTTCAGAACCCAAGGAAACAGTCGAAGTCAGATAGGTATCTGAGTTGGTCTCATCGTCAATAGGGTACCTCGGTGGCTAAAAGTAAGGACAGATGTCATCCAAGGTAACCTCGCCAAATGGCTGATGTGGTCGGAAAAATGGGCTCATCACAAGAGTCTAAAATAGATGGTCATGGAAGATGTAGACCTTCATTGCTGTGCTCGCAGACATTGTAACACCTTACTTATTTAATGTTATGCTTAAGTCATAGCATGAAATTAAGTAGACTGTGTTACTGTGTTGTTATTCTATTTACCTTTCAGAATTCATTTCACATTTCATTTTTTTTTTGTGTAAATAGAAGAAACAGCGCACTGCTATATAATGAGCATGAAAAATTTAATAAAATACCATAAAAGATAAGAATAAGTAATATAACATCAACTGTATACATGCATATATAGATTAGAAGCCAATGCTTCAGTTTATGTATAGATTTCAAGATAGGATACATAAGTGGGCCCGGTGTACCAAAAAGCCATAAGGCCCGTGTCGGTCATACGATCCCATGGGGGTCCTCAGAGGACATTTCAAACCTACTGCTAAGGCTACTGCTAAGTCTATGACCCAAAGCTACATGTTGTCAAAAGAGGGTCATGCTGTACAATGTCCTCTGCTGCTAACCTACTCAGTCAAATAGCCATTGGCCATGCTAGACCTAGCTGGAGAGTAGTTTGCATTGGGTCCCAAGGTCCATGGCGAGCTAGTGGCCTCAAAAAGGTAGCTCTCAGAATTGAGCGGAATGTCAGGTACCACCTGCGGGGGTGAATTTGGTGCAGGGTCAGCAGGGGCTGCAGGTGCAGGAGGTGGGTGTGCCATGTGCAGTGGGATCACAACGTATGGGGTAGCAGGGTCAAACGCAAGGTGAAATAAGGGGATGGCAAAATTCCTATTACTAAATAGGTAAAGATGGAAATGGTAGGAACTGGCTATATATAGTGAGTCTATGATGGGATCATGGTGAAGCTACAAGTTTGGAATCTCAATAAAGAGAATGGCCGTCGAGTTCATCGCCAGCGTCTAAGAATGATGCGGAAATACAACATGAGGTGAGAATTTAAGGAAATTCTCAGTAGGGTTCGCATATGGTGTTTATCTGACGTCACATTCATTCTCAGTTGTCTCGGTTTTTATTTAATGATAACAACATGTGTTCAAACTGGACTATCCATTTTAATGAGTTTAAGAAAACGTCTGGACCGAGGCTAGGTTCAGTTTTACTTTACACGGCATACGAATTAGGATAAACCAATAAATAGTGACACTCAGAACATTGAGCAAAGTAAACAAACATACAGCAGTAAATAAATATAACAAACGACTGTAAACATCTTGAAATAACTATTCCATGTAATCATACATTCCATGTAATCATGCAAACTTATTCTTGAACCTTTCTTAATAAATTTTTCCATTACTTGGTCCCCTGGGAGTTCTTGGCCATTTAGACTCCTGGGTAATAGTCTGCTTTTCAGGATCGAGCTCGTTCCTATACAGGAATGCCGGGTTTACTTTCCCTAGCCGTCCCACCGATCTATTCCCCTTAAGTTTTTATCCGGGGCTGGCCCAAGCATTATGGAATTTTCATTACATAACATAACTTTCATGACTTCTTTGAAAATGCACATGTATCAACATGTATATCATAACTCATGCATAGACTTTACCGAAACTTAGGCGGCATAACGGAACTTGTCCACTTTCCCATGAATAGTGCTAATACTCAGTACATCAACTCATCAAAGAAGTCATAACATTTTCATAATTCATTATTAACTTCATAAGGGCATTAATCACATTAAGACAGGGTTGCTGCCTTACCACAATCATTCAACCCGATTTTTATGATTCAGGCCATAATATTTATTTAACTTATTTGGACCTTAATTTTGTCTATGTTAAAGTGTTGTGTGTCTATTTTCTGATCTTTTTGATCCCATCTAATTCTGATGACTATGGCTCAGGTTATATAGGTTTTATCCCGGCCTGCCTTGTAGCAAACCAGAATCAGGCACTTAAAAGTAAAAATCCACTAAAAATTGAAAACTGATTCAAATCATACAAAAATGGTCCTATATTAAAGCTAGCAGGACAAACTTTCCTTTTCAAAAAGATCCATTCTATTTGACTTAGTAGGGCTCGAGCCCTGAAATTTGACCTTTTTGAACTGCCTTGATTTGGCCTAGTTTGGATATAGGGTAAATTCTTTGAACTACTGGGAGCATATGGAACCATAACAAACTCAGAATTTTATTGTGCAACATTCTCCTACGTGTAAGCTTTCTAACAAAGTTAGTTTCACTCAATTTGGGGTTGTGTAGAGTGAGTTACACCCTTCTCAATTCACACTGCTCGGATGAAAGTCCTGATTCCTAGGTCAAATTTCAAAAATTCATATCTCTCTCAATACTAATCCAATGGCCTTATATGATATATGTATGGAAAGCTCTGGATGTCTAGCTTCATATAAAAATGGTTGCATGAAATTTAATCGGCGGTAGGCAAAGCCGTACACTCCGCCGTACGGACTACCGAGAGTTTTTGGTTTTCCAACTCCTTACCTCTTCCTACTCTCATTCTTTCTTGCTTCCTATTCGATTTCAACATCATAACAACCCATAAATCAGTCAAATATCCTGATAGTCATTCAATCTTCACATCAAAACTTGAGAAAGATGAACCACCACTAGCCACCCACAATCAAAATCAGAATTAAACCTCTACCTCTTGTTATATATGATTTGGTTTGATCTTGGAGTTTGAATCAATAAAACTTGGTTGAACTTGAAGGTTTGATGGAGTTGGATGAGGGGAGAAGAGAAGAAGAGAGCTAAAGTGAGGGAGAAGGTAGTGCAGAAATGGGGCTGAATGAAAGAGGAGGAATGTGTTATAAAGTCTTGGTGTGATAGGTAAAATGAAGGCTTTTGATTGGTATAAAACACAAGGCTGAATTTTAGCCAACTTCCCCCAATTTTTATGGCCTTTCTTACACCACTTTCACAAGTTAAGTGGCTAGATTTCTTGTGGCTGATTTCCAGCCATACTTCCTTTTGTTTATGGTCTAATGCGGCTTAATTGTCCTCCACGAAAAAGGACAATTCGTTTGCACTTGGTCTGAACTCCGAACTCGTATCCATCTTGAGTGAAGTAGGAACTCTTGTCCATCTAATTCAAACTTGGAGATTAGTTTGGATATTAGAACTTGAGTCACTTGGAAATAGGTTATGATATCGAAAATCATGTTAGAAACATAAAATCTGAGATCGGAAATCACAGCAAACAATTTACCTTAAAATTGGCGGTCACGAACAAGACTATGAAATGTAAGAGACGTGAACTCGAAAGTCGGGGATGTTACATAGACTTGGAAGTTAGTATTAGGACATAAAACCTTAGGTACCTGGAAATCAGAACGCATCTAATCTTGGGAGTTTGTCACAAACTCAAACTCATGAATGTAAATGGAAATTAGAAAGCTCTTGAGTTAAGTTCAGATATCAGAACATAAATAAACTCAGACATTGGTAACCACATCCATTTGGTTTGGAGCAAAGGTTAAGTTGGAAATCGGAATTCGTGAAAATTTCACCTTTCATTTGAAACTTGAAGTTGGAAATCATGACTATTCCATTCAAAATGGGAGATAATGTTGGAAATCGGAAAATTTGTCCATTTCATTTGAGCCTTGAAAATAAGGTTGGAAGTCGGAGCTCGCGGCGGATGTTACAATTGCACCTTCCTTAAAAAAAAAAATTTTGTCCTCAAAATTTAGCGCATTAAAGGAGTTCAGGATACTCTTTCTTCATGTTCGCTTCGAGTTCCCAAGTATAGTCCTCTGCATCTTCTCTTCCCCATGCTACCTTTACTAACTGCACAGTTTTGTTTCGAAGTTGCTTGCTGCTCCTGTCTATGATCCGCAGTGGTTGTACATGGAAAGTCAAGTCCTCTTTCAGCTGTATGGACTCAGGTTCTAGAAAATGTGTAGGGTTAGGCTGATATTTTCTGAGCTGAGAAATATGGAAGATGTCGTGAAAGTTTGATAGATGGGGAGGTAAAGCAATTTGGTACGCAACTGATCCGATCTGTTTCAAAATTTGGAAAGGACCGATAAAGCGGGGACTTAGCTTCTTGACCTTAACTGCTCTACCTATCCCTATTGTAACGTAATCTTCAGAAATACGTGGTCTCCTTGAAATTCTAGAGGCTTTCTCCTAGTATCTGCGTAACTCTTCTAGCGGCTCTGAGCACCAAGCATCTTACTTTGAATTCTTTTGTTCTGTTTAGTGGTTTGCTCAACTAGATCAGGCCCCAATAAGGTTGATTCTCCTGTCTCATACTAACACAATGGAGATTGGCACTTTCGTCCATACAATACTTCGTAAGGAGCCATGCCGATACTAGCATGATAGCTATTGTTGTACGCAAATTCGGCTAGCGGTAAGTACCGATCCCAATTCCCGCGTTGCTCCAATATATAGGCCTACAACATGTCTTCTAAGGTTTGAATTGTCCTCTCCATCTGACCATCCGTTTGCGGGTGATACACAGTGCTTAGGCACAACTTAGCACCGAACGCTTTTTGTAAAGCCCCCCAAAACCGTGAGGTGAACCTTAGATCTCGATCAGAGATAATGGTTGATGGGGTCCTATGCAGTCTTATAATTTCTTGGATATACAATTGAGCTAGCCTTTCCAATGAATAGTTTGCTTGAATGGGTAGAAAGTGAGTAGATTTGGTTTACCTATCCATAACAACCCAAATAGCATCATATTGTGCTGGCGTTCTTGGTAATCCCATTATGAAATCCATGAAGATACTTTTCCACTTTCACTCAGGGATCTCCAAAGGTTGTAATATTCCGGAGGGTTTTTGATGTTTCGCTTTCACCTTTTGATAGGTCAAGCACTTACTTATGAAGCTCGCCACATCTGACTTCATGCCGGGCCACCAAAACATTTTTTTAAGGTCTTGATACATTTTAGTGATGCCAAGATGGACTGTGAATTCACCCTTGTGTGCTTCGTCCAGGATCCTTCCTCGAAGATCATTCCCTTCGGGTACACATACTCTGCTGTGATATCGCCATATGCCTTCTTTATCTTGAGCAAAACCTGTTAATTTCCCTGATTGTACAAGCCTGATTGTATGTTGAAAACTAGCATCCTACTGTTGTGCCTGCTGAATCTGCTCCTTGAAGTCACTAGCTATCTTAATTTGGTATAACTGAATAGTCTTAAGAGTCATGAGGATTCCCAAATTAGGATTTCGGAAGCTCTCAATAAGCTTTATCTTTTTTACCATCATCCAGGCTGTTGTCAGAGATTTTCTACTCAAAGCATCTGCCACAACGTTTGCCTTGCCTGGGTGGTATTTCAATTCAAATTTGTAGTCCTTAAGAAGTTCCATCCACCTTTGCTGCCTCATATTTAATTCCTTCTGATCAAAGAGGTACTTCAAACTCTTATGATCATAAAAGACCTCGAACCTTACTCCATACAGGTGATGTTGCCATATCTTCAAGGCAAATACTATTGCTGCTAATTCGAGATTATGTGTTGCATAATTCCTTTCATGTGGCTTTAATTGTCAAGTGGCGTAAGCTACTACTTTCCCTGTTTGCATCAACACGCATCCTAATCCTTGCTTGGAAGCATCACAATAGACCTCAAATGGTCCATAAGGGTTTGGCAAGGCTAACACTAGTGTCATGGTTAATCATCTTTTCAAGTCTTGAAAACTCTATTCGCACTCCGGCGTCCATTCAAACAGAACATTCTTCCTGGTTAGCTTGGTCATGGGCAAGGCTATTTGAGAAAAATCCTTAACGAATCGCCTGAAATATCTAGCTAAGCCCAGAAAACTCCTAACTTTAGTGATCATGATCGGCCTCTCCCAATCTAGTACTACTTCTACTTTGCTGGGGTCTACGGAAATCCCTTCTTGGGATAGCACATGGCTGAGAAATTTTACTTCTTGCATCCAAAATTCACTTTTACATAACTTAGCATAGAGTTTTCTTTCTCTTAAAATTTGCAGAACTAACTGCAAGTGTTCCATATGCTTCCGCTCCATGTTCGAATAGACAAGTATGTCGTCAATGAAAACCACTACAAACTTGTCCAAGTATGAGCGAAATATCCAATTCATGTAATCCATGAATATTGCTGGTGCATTTGTCAACCCAAACGACATTACGGTATACTCGTAATGTTTATAACGAGTTCGAAAGGCTGTCTTAGGGATATCTTATTCCTGGACTCGAATTTGATGGTATCAGGAATGCAAATCAATCTTGGAAAATACCATTGCACCCTGCAGTTGGTCCATAAGGTCATTAATCCTTGGCAGTGGATATTTATTCTTAATCGTTACCTTATTCAGCTATCGATAGTCCATGTATAAGCTCATGCTCCCATCTTTCTTCTTGACCAATAAGACTGGAGCTCCCCATGGCGAAGCACTTGGCCGTATGATCCTTTTCCCAAGAGTTCCTCGATTTATTTGTTTAGTTCTGTCAGCTCCAAAGGTGACATCCGATACGGAGCTATAGATATTAGTCCTGCACCTGGGACCAACTCGATAGCAAACTCAATTTTCTCTCTCAGGAGGGAATTCAGGAATATTTTTTGGGAAAACATCGGGATATTCCTTAACAACTGGGATCTCCTCCAGTTTTTGCTCAACTTCTGTCATATTAGCTGATAGGAGGATGTACCCTTGACTCTTTGACCTATTACAATTTACTAATAAAGAGTTCAGATAAAAGAATAGTGAGGCTTGGGATTTAAAAGATGAGACAGAGGGGAATACCACTGTCTTATCAGAGCAAGTGAGCATGATTCGATTAGCGAAAAGCCAGTCCATGCCCAGAATTATGTGAAGTCTAGATAGAGGGAGACAAATCAAATCAGCTGCAAAGGTTCTAACCTCAATTCGAAGAGGAACATTGATACAAATTTGACTCGTTTAACAGGGTCATTGGTAGGAGTAGAAACCAGTAGATCATAAGGTAATTTAGAAATTGGCAATCGCAAAACAGTCACACAGTCATGAGAAATAAATGAGTGAGAGGCACCCAAATCATATAGTATAGTTAGAGTCTCACTGTCCACTTCACAGGTACCTTGGATTAGTCCCCCGGACTTGTCAGCTTCCTCTGCATTCATCGTAAAGACTGGTCCTTGATGTTGGGGTCTGGATGGCTATGGTGGATTCTTGGTTGAAATCCAGGTGGACACTCATAAATTTTGTGGCCTAACTTGCCACACCCATAGCAGACATTTTGGCCTGCCAAACACGGTTGATCACCGTGGTTATTACCGCATTTTGTGCAAGCTGAATTCGTGAAGGGCTTCTACGGTTGCTTGCCTTTATTGCCTGTCATTTGAAATCTTCTCTGCTGTTGGAAATTGGGCTTGAATCTTGGGCCTTGCGGTGCCAACCCCTTCCTGAAGCTACCACCAGATGCCTTAGCTACAGTAAGTTTCAAGTTGCAATCTTCCACAAGTTGGCATCTATTTACCGATGTGGGGAAGTCTCTAATTTCCATTGGCCCTATGACGGTGAAAATATCTTCTCGTAGCCCTCCTTCGAATTTGACGCACTTCCACTTCATCAGGATTCCTCTAATAAATGGTAGAAAATTTACATAGCTCTTCAAACCTGGCAATATACTCGGATATCGTCCTGTTTCCTTGATGGAGCTGAATAAATTCTAGCTCCTTGGTGTTTCAAACCGATGCAGGAAAGTACTTCTGGTAGAAAACATCTATAAACACTATCCAGGTGACCGCCGTCTGAGATTCCTCAAGTAGCCTTCTTATACCATTCCACCAAAACTCTGCATCTGCTTCGAGCATGTAGGTGGCAAAGGCCATCTTTTGATGATCTAAACAATCTAGGACACAGAAAATCTTTTCCATGGCCTTGATCCATTCGTCGGCTCTATCAGGATCATACGCCCCTCAAAAGCTGGGCAAATTTGCCTTCCTGAACTCAGCAAACTTAAGGTAGTCCAAGGCAGCTCCTGGCCCATGTGGATTTCCTCCACAATTAGCCTCAAGTTGCCTGCCTAGCTGATCCATCATCTAGTGAGCTCCGCGGCCTGCTCCTGCATCGCATGAGCCCTTTCTTGCATCGTGTCCATGAGGTCAGCTTGGTTCTCTTGAACAAGTTCCGCGCGTGGTCTGCCTCGTCTTCCGGAAGCCATTAAATTCTGAACACACAAAACAAAAGTTATTGAGTTGATCAGACTCAATACTAAGTCTGATGTGCTAGTAAATAACAGCTCACATAGTTAGGCACTTTATACGCATGCACCTTTATGTATCAACTTCCAGGTAAGATTTAGTGCATGCTATCGTCATTTAAAAATATCAAATATGCGCAAAGCATAGTCAATCCAATCCTCAGGCCTTAGCTAGGACGAACTGCTCTGATACTAACAATGTAACACCCTACTTATTTAATGTTATGCTTAAGTCATAGCATGAAATTAAGTAGACTATCTTACTGTGTTGTTATTCTGTTTACCTTTTAGAATTCGTATCACATTTCATTTTTTTTTTTTTTTGTGTAAACAGAAGAAGCGGCAGACTGCTATATAATGAGCGTGATGAAATTTAATAAAATACTATAAAAGATAAGAATAATAATATAACATCAATTGTATACGTGCATACATAGATCAAAAGCCAATGCTTTAGTTTATGTACAAATTTCAAGATAGGATACATAAGTAGGGCCGGTGTACCAGAAAGACATAAGGCCCGTGTCAGTCAAACGGTCCCACAGGGGTCCTCAGAGGACATTTCAAACCTACTGCTAAGCCTATGACCAAAGGCGCTCTTTGTCAAAAAGAGGGTCATGTCAGCATAACGCCTGTCTTTGCTAACCTACTCAGTCAAGTAGCCATTGGCCATGCCAGGACTGGCTGAAAAGTAGTCTTCATTGGGTCCCGAGGAGTAGGATGGTGAGCTGGTGGCCTCAGAAGGGTCGCTCTCAGAACTGAGCGGAATGTCAGGTACCACCTGCGGGGGTGATTCTGGTGCATGGTTAGCAGGTGCTGCGGGTGCAGGAGGTGGGAGTGCCATGTGCAGTAGGATCGCAACGTATGGGGTAGCAGGGTCAAACGCAAGGTGAAATAAGGGGACGGCAAAATTCCTATTACTAAATAGGTAAAGACGGAAATGGCAAGAATCGGCTATATACAGTGAGTCTATGATAGGATCATGGTGAAGCTGCAAGTTTGGAATCTCAATAAAGAGAGTGGCCGTCGAGTCCATCGCCAGCGTCTGAGAATGATGCGGAAATACAACACGAGGTGAGAATATAAGGAAATTCTCAGTAGGGTTCGCATATGGTGTTTATCTGATGTCACATTCATTCTCAGTTGCCTCGATTTTTATTTAATTATAACAACATGTGTTCAAACTGGACTATCCATTTTAATGAGTTTAAGAAAATGTCTGGACCGAGGCAAGGTTCAGTTTTACTTTACACGGCATACGAATTAGGATAAACCAATAAATAATGACACTCAGAACATTGAGCAAAACAAACGAACATACAGCAGTAAATAAATATAACAAACAACTGTAAACATCTTGAAATAACTATTCCATGTAATCATGCAAACTTATTCTTGAACCTTTCTTCATAAACTTTTCCATTACTTGGTCCCCTAGGAGTTCTTGGCCATTTAGACTCCTGGGTAATAGTCTGCTTTTTAGGATCGAGCTCGTTCCTATACAGGAATGCCGGGTTTATTTTCCCTGACCTTTCCACCAATCTATTCCCCTTAACTTTTTATCCGGGGCTAGCCCAAGCATTATGGAACTTTCATCACATAACATAACTTTCATGACTTCCTTGAAAATGCACATGTATCAACATGTATATCATAACTCATGCATAGACTTTACCGAAACTTCGGCAGTATAATGGAACGTGTTCGCTTTCCCATGAATAGTGCAAGTACTCAACACACCAATTCATCAAAGAAGTCATAACATTGCATTCATAATTCATCATTAACTTCATAAGGGCATTAATCACATCAAGACAGGGTTGCTGCCTCAGCACAATCATTCAACCCGGTTTTTATGATTCAGGCCATAATATCTATTTAACTCACTTGGACCTCAATTATGGATATGTTAAAGTGTTGTGTGTCTATTTTCTAATCTCCTTGATCCCATCTGATTCTGATGGCTATAGCTTAAGTTATATAGGTTTTATCCCGACCTGCCTTGTAGCTAGCCAGAATCAGACACTTAAAAGTAAAAATCCACTAAAAATCGAAAACTAATTCAAATCATATGAAAATGGTCTTATATTAAAGCTAACAGGATTGACTTTCCTTTTCAAAAAGATCCATTCCGTTTGGCTTAGTATGCTCGAGTTATAAGCCCTGAAATTTGACCTCTCTAAACTACCCTGATTTGGCCTGGTTTGGACATAGGGTAAATTCTTTGAGCTACTGGGAGCATATGGAACCATAACAAACTCAAAATTTCATTGTGGGACATTCTCCTACATGTAAGCTTTCTAACAAAGTTAGTTTCACTCAATTTGGGGTTATGGAGAGTGAGTTACACCTTTCTCAAGTCACACTGCTTGGATGCAAGTCCTGATTCCTAGGTCAAATTTCAAAAATTTATATCTCTCTCAATACTAATCCAATGGCCTTATATATATATATGTATGGAAATCTCTAGATGTCTACTTTCATATAAAAATGGTTGCATGAAATTTAATTGGTGGTAGGCGGAACCATACACTCTGCCGTACGGACTGCTGAGGGTTTTTGGTTTTCCAACTCCTCACCTCTTCTTACTCTCATTCTTTCTTGCTTCCTATTCGATTTCAACATCATAACAGCCCACAAATCAGTCAAATATCCTTATATTCATTCAATCATCACATCAAAACTTGAGAAAGATGAACACCACCAGCCACCCATAATCAAAATCAATACAAGAATTAAACCTCTACCTCTTGTTGTAACATCTCCAATTTTCGATTTCCGACCTCATTAGTAGTCACAATTTCCGACTTCAACTCAAGGTCTTGTGGGCTGACAGGATTTTCCGATTTCCGACCTTAGTCTTCGAATGGATAAGAAATCTGATATCCGAGTTTAATTCAAGCGGGGTGGACACGAGATCAGATCTCTGAATTGGTCTACAAGTTTGAGTAAAAACTCCATGAGTTCTGATCTCGAGTTCATTACCAAGATCTTTTCTTTTCGTTCCCGAGTTCCGATATCGAGTTAGAGTGCCAGGTCCTATAAATTCTGAGCTCCTGGTACACAAGATTAATGTTTTGAATCCTGATATCCGGTGCTATGCTTAAAATCGATTCAAGTTTACATGATGACCCCGACTTTCGGGTTTGAATGTTTTGGCTTCACGTTCTGGCTCCGACTTTCACTTTTAAGGTGGCCGTGCCTTGCAATTTCCGGCTTACGACTTTACACTCAAATTTTGAATAAATAAGAAGAAAAATTCCAAGTTCCAACTTCGTCCGAATAAATATGCACGAATTCCAACTTTAAGAAGTTCACGAGTTCCGATGTCATGTTCAGATGCTCTGAAAGCAAGTTTCACTTCTCTGGCGACGTGGAGAGCAATTTTGACACAAAAGAAGGAGACATGGCTGAACCTGACCCACAAAATTTTATCCAATCAAAACCACTCATTCTAACTACCACTTCGAAGCTTTGTCTATATATATATCCTCCTCCTGCCTATTCAGCTCATATTTCTTACGTTGCCTCCCCTTCCTCACTTCAACTCCCTTTCCTCTTCTCAACTTTCCCAATCTGTCCAGCCTTCAAGTTCAGCCCAGCTCTATTTTCAAACTCAAGGCAAGAGGTAGGGGTTTTGATTTCTTGTCCTGGTTCTCTGATTCTGAATGATTATTGGTAGTTTAATTCTTCAATCCTGACATATTCGCTGAGCGATCATGATGAATTGTTGCTGGTTTATTGGCTGGTTGTGAAATTAAAATTGAATTGGAAATAAGAAAGAATGATGATAGGAAGAAGTTGAGAGGCTGGGAAACTCAAAACTCTCGGCAGTCCGTATGGCGGAGTATACGGCTCCGCCTCCCGCCGTTCAAACTTAATGAAACTATTTTTATGTGAAAATAGACATCTAGGGCTTTCTACACATATATCATATAAGGCCATTGGAGTACTATTGAGAGAGATATGAATTTTTGAAGTTCGACCTAGGAATCAGGACATCCACCCAGGCAGTATGGGTTGAGAAGGGTGTAACTCACCCTATACAACTCCATTTTGAGTGAAACTAATTTTGTTGGAAAGCTTACACATAGGAGGACATCCTATCCAGAAATTCCGAGGTTGTTACTATTGTAACATCCCCATTTTACCTAAGTTAATTAGCTCGGTGTTCCCGGCTAATTAGAGAGATTAGCGATTAATTGAGAACTAATCGGCTAATCTCAAAAGCAAGAGCAAGAGCTTAGTAAATTAAGTCTAGCCAACAATTTAATCATAATATCCTAAGCGTTTTAATAAAACCTTAATCGTCTAATCCTTAATTACTCGAAGGTGCCAAAACAAAAGTAAGACAACCTAACCTTACTAATTAAGTTTATAATGATTAAGACACTTGAGACAACTCTTGAAAAATTAAACCCCAAATTAAGCATATGCTTAACCGTAATGCAAGACCTCATAAAAAGTGATATTGACAAGAGTTAACTCATGGGTAATTAAGCCAATTAAGTTAAATTACATTTAAATAATTCTAATAACATTTAGAGATAAAAGTTCTTCCATGCATATGCCCTAAAAAGACATACCAAGGAGGAGCAACATCTCACCCTTCATTCAATCTCTTTAATCCTACACCATTAGATCAAAAGCCAAGACTAGGATCCTTGTCATCCACCATTAGATCTTGACACTTGGATGAGTCTTAGACAAGCAACCAAATCCTAAGAGGGGTACTCCCCTTTAACCCCTAGAGAAAAACATAAATTGGACATTAGAATGCCTCCAAGACTCAAGGAAAATACAACCCTCTCTTTTACCCCAAAGTTCTTAGCCTTCAACTTAGCTAAACTCACCCACTCCCCTTGCTTGTTAGAGAAGCAAGGGCAATCAGCCCCCTCCCCCCTTGTACGCCTCCCTCCCTCTCTCTTTCTCTCTTCATTTTCATTTCACTCATCCTCTTCTCTCTCCTCAATTTCAAAATTCTCCTCCTTCTCTCTAAACTCTCCAACTTCTCTCTAGAATCCTTCCACTTCTCTCATCCTTTCCTCTCCTCATCCCACTCACAAGCTCTTCAAGAGCCACCATTTTTGTTCTTGGAGAATCAAAGACAATCACATACCAAGCCTCTTCCAAGATCCAAGAGGAGGAATACCACCACCATCACCTTCTTCCATCACAAATTCCTTCAAAGAAAGCTTCTTGGTAGTGGCTCTAAACTCTTTTTCTCTCTTGTTTTTCAAGCTTTAGAACTCCTATGCTCTCCATAGCTAGGTGATTTTAAAGATTGATTATGGGCATCATAGCCATTCTTGTCATAAAATAAGATGTTGTTGCTTGTATGGTTGTTTGTTGAAAATATGTTTTCGGTTTGGTGTGATGCATGGCTGAACTCAATATTTTTGAACTCCAACATGTCAGTTTTTCACTAATCTTTCATGGTATATGAGTGTTTTATAACTTGAGAATGGTTTCTTGAAAGTGAGGTTGAGTGTTTTGGAGAAAACATGAGAAAAATCAAAACGTGAAATCTGGATTTTCTAGTAGTCTGTAAACTGAATAGTATAACTTTTTCCAGAAAACTCAGAAATTAGTGGAACTAATTTTATATGAAAATAAACTCAGAGAGCTTTCCATGCATATAAAATACATAAGATTCGGAGTTAAAATGAGTGAGATATGATTTTTCAAAGTGGACTGTTCTCGGATTGGTTTCTGTCTGGGCAGTCTACACTAAAATGTGTATAACTTGAGCTACAAAAATGATTTTTGAGTGAGACTAAGTTTAAATGAAAGCTAAGACATAGAGGAACAAACCCATAAAACAGTTTTCTCAGATTCTTTCTGAGAAATTATAATGAGAGGTAACAATCCACTGTACCGGGAGTGAACTTAGAAACTGAACAGTCAGAATGAAATATGCATAACTGGAGTTACACAACGAATTTTTGAGTGGGACTTATTTTGTTAAAAACTAGACTCAGAACCCTATAAGCATATAAAATTTCGCATTAAAATGATAAAATACCAAATTATGGTGAATTTTTAAAGTTACTGCCTAGGATAAAAGTAAAACTGTCAAAACTTAACCTTAAATAAGACTATGCATAAATGACTTAAAAAGGTAAAAGGCCTTAGCCTAAAGTAATGAAACTTCATAATTTACTTAATGAAGACTAGATAGAATAAAATACTAAGCTCACCTAATCCTTAACAAAAGAAGCGAATAAAATGAAAAACAGAATGTAAAAGTAGTTAATGTACTAGATTAAGTTCATAAGATTCTAATCAAACTATAATGCAAAACCTAAACTATAAATCTTCCAAATTAAAATATGAAAATCATATAAGTCAAGTTAGAATAATTGAGGAGAAGGAATCAATAAAACAAAAGCCAATGTAAAAGCTTGCACCTAATTTACTAAGCTAAGCTCATAAGACTTTGCTTGAGAATATGCCTCTGTTTATGTTGCAAGCATGATGTTATGATGATGATGTGATTATGATGCCATGATAATGATGATATGATATGATATTGTGATACTGGTATTCTGTTTGGCAAAATTTTGGGAAACTTCGGTCTAGCCGTTATGCTGCCGAAATTTTGTAGAAATTGTGGACTTAGAAATATTTTGCATCATAAGCTTTAATAAGAAGAGAAGGTAAACTAAGGGTGTGATCCTTCAAAAGGGAAGGTGACCCAAAGTAAGTTCCCCTCACCCACGACTCACATGAGGCATGGCATGACCCAGCTAGTGTGAGTATAGGGGATAGGGCTTACATGAGGCATGGCATGACCCAGCTAGTGTAAGTACCGAAATTTTATGGTGGCGACGGCCACGGTATGAGCTCATTACCACTTATGTTTAGTGGGTGAAAAGAGAAGGACTCAAGATGAGTCAAGTTAAGAAAAGAAAAGGACTTAAGATAAGTCAAGTTAAGAAAAGAAAAGAAAAGGGACTTCGGTCCAAACCTTTAAAGAGAAAAAGTTAAGAGAAGCTTATAGTACAGTCATGCATGCTTTATGTGCTTATACTTATACCCATGTATGTTATGATATAAATGATTAGAGAGTATGTTAAAATTGAATCCACTTCGGATACTCACATTTTCGAAAACCTAAGAACTGAACCTTATGCATGCCCATTGTTTTCATTATAAATCCGAAGTGGTTGGGACGATGACGATGACACCTCTGTGTCGGGTTTGAGTCCTACTGAGAAATCTTATTTCTCACTCTAGTTACTTTTCCGCATCGTCACCAGATTTTTGTTGGCACACCCAATGGAATGGAGCTTGGAGCCACCGCACTACAAGCGGACGTACGACGTGGAATGCCAGATGAAGCTATTTTGGGACTCATAGCGACTGTCACTCTACATCTTCGCATATTCTTTTTGAGAGGAGCTTTGTCATTGAAGTCTGTAGTAGTACGTAGTACTTAGGTCATGGCATGACCATGAGCTTTCTTCGATGTAATGTTTATATATATATATATATATATATATATATATATATATATTATGAACTCATTTGGATGTAATGATTAGTTAATTAATGCAATGTATTTGTGAATTTCTATTTATTTACCTTTCTCTTGTCTTATGATATTTGGGTATTTATTTTATGCGACACGCTCTTTCTCTATCTACCTTCTCGCTCAAGGCTTTACTCTCCAAAGCGATGACGTATTTCACAAAAAGAAAAATCTTACCGTATTTTCCGCGTAATTTAATTTCAAGTGAAGTTTAATTTTCCACGAGCATAAGTAACAACTAATAAAACGCCTTAATACGACTTAAGCGTAGTATGGGTTTATTAGGGTGTTACAACTATCCTATTTGTTCCCAGTGATTTGAAGAATCTAACCCATGTCCAAACCAAGCCAAAACAGAGCAGTTCAGGAAGGTTGAGTTTTGGGGCTTATAACTCGAGCCCTACTAAGTCAAATGGAATGAGACTTTTTGCAACTGAAAGATGGTTCTATCAGCTTTAATATGAGACCAATTTTGTATCAATTGACCCAGTTTTCGAATTTTAAGAGATTTTTACCTTTAAGTGAGCAGTTCTGGTTAGCCACAGGGCAGGCTAGGATAAAACGTGAATAACGTGAGTTATGATGATCAGAATCAAACGGGACTAAAGAGGTTAGAAAATAGACACACAACACTTTAACATATCCAAAATTGAGGCCCAAATGAGTTAAATGGAAATTATGGCATAATTTATAAAAACCAGGTTGAATGATTATATTGAGGCTATAACCTTGCCTTAAGGAGACTGATGCTTTTACGAGTTCCATGATAAATTGTGCATGCAGTATTGTGATTTCTATGAGAAATTAGCATTCTGATATATTGGCACTATTCATGAAAAACCAGACAAGTTCTGTTATGTCGCCAAAATTACGGCAAAGTATATGCATGAGTTATGAGATGCATGTAGATGCATGTGCATTTTCAAGCATGCTATGAAAGTTATGTTATGATGAACCCCAAAGAATATGTTATAATGAAAGTTCCATGATACTTGGGCCAGCCCCAGATAAGAAGTTAAGGGGAATAGATTGGTGGGAAGGTCGGGGAAAGTAAACCCGGCATTCCTGTATAGGAACAAGCTCGATCCTGATAAGCAGACTATTACCCAGGAGTCTAAAATGGCCAAGAACTCCAAGGGGACCAAGTAATGGAAAAAGTTTATGAGTAAAGGAAAAGTTTAAGAAAGAGGGTTAAAGAGCAAGCTTCGCATGAATGCATTAGTTGCATGATTACAAGTTATTTATAGTTTAACTATTTTACTTGTAGCATATGTCCACTTATTCTGCTCATTATACTGTGTATTATTGTTAGTAGTTTAGTCGGATTCTTACATTGTTTAAAGTAAAACTGGACCCTGCCTCGGACCAGACATTTTCTCAACCTTACACAAAAATGAATGGTTAAGTTTAATCTCATATTTTATAATTAAATAAAACCCGAGGCAGCTGAGAATGAACGCGATGTCAGTTAAACGTCACCCACGACCTTACTAAGAATTTTCTTAAATTCTCACCCCACTTTGCATTTCTGCCTCATTCTCAGACGTGGACGATGGACATATCAGCTACCCTCTTTATTGAGGTGCCCGACTTGCAGCTTCACCATGACCCTGCGGTAAGCTCACTGTACATAGCCGGCTCTTGCCAGTTCCGCATTTATCTTTTTAGTGATAGGGACTTTGCCGTCCTTTTGCACCATCCCGCTTTTGATCCTGCCTCCCCTTACATTGAGGTCCCACTACATGTGGCACACCCTCCGCCAAAGACCCTCGCACGGCAGCGCCTGTAGCTCACACCGATCCTGCGCCAGACTCACCTCCGCAGGTAGTACCCGACATCCCCCTTAGCTTCGAGAGCGACCCGTCAGAGGCCACCAGCTTGCCATCCTCCTTATCAGGACCCAGTATTGACTACTCACCAGCCGGCCCAGGTATGGCCAATGGCTACCTGACTGAGTAGATCAGCCGTAGGCGGTATTGTATAGCATGACCCTCTTTTATCAGTGAGCAGCCTTGGCTCATAGACCTAGTGGTAGGCTTTTTTGAAATGTCCCCTGAGGACCACATAGGATTAGACAGACTTACATGGGCCTTATGTCCTTTGGTACACAGTCCCTCTCATTTTGATGTGTTGTATATAAACTGAAGTAGAGGCTTTTGATATGTATATAAATATATACAACTATATATATAAACATGTATTCAGTAAAGTTATTGTACGATTCACATCTTTATGATATTCAGTTGAATTCGTTCCTTTTTGCATAGCAGTACATCGTTTCAAAAAAAAAAATGGAGCATTAACACAGTAACATAACCTACTAATTTGGTGCTATGACTTAAGCATAACATTAAATTAGTGGGATGTTACACTTGTTATGTGTGATTTGGTTTCATCTTGGAGTTTGAATCAATAAAACTTGGTTGAACTTGAAGGTTTGATGGAGTTGGGTGAAGGAAGAAGAGAAGAAGAGAGCTGAAGTGAGGGAGAAGGCAACGCAAAAATGGGGCTGAATGAAAGAGGAGGAATGTGTTATAAAGCCTTGGTGTGGTAGGTAAAATGAAGGCTTTTGATTAGTGTAAAACACAAGGCTGAATTACAGCCACCTTCCCCCAATTTTTGTGGCCTTTCTTGCTCCACTTTCATAGGTTAAGTGGTTGGATTTCTTGTGGCCAATTTCTCGCTATGCTTCCTTCTGTTTATGCTCTAATGTGGCTTAATTGTCCTCCATGAAAAAGGACAATTCGTTTGCACTTGGTCTAAACTCGGAACTCGTAGCCATCTTGAGTGAAGTCAGAACTCTTGTCCGTCTAATTCAAACTTGGAGATTAGTTTGGACATTGGAACTCGAGTCACTTGGAAATAGGTTATGATATCGGAAATCATGTTAGAAACATAAAATATGAGATCAGAAATCATAGCAAACAATTTAGCTTAAAATTGGTCGTCACGAACAAGACTATGAAACGTAAGAGACATGAACTCGGAATTCGAGGATGTTACATAGACTTGGAAGTTAGTATCAGGACATAAAACCTTAGGTACCCAGAAATCAGAATGTATCTAATCTCAAGAGTTGGTCACAAACTCAAACTCATGAATGTAAATGGAAATTAGAATGCTCTTGAATTAAGTTCGGATATCGGAACATAAATAAACTTGGATATTGGTATCCACGTCCATTTGGTTTGGAGCAAAGGTTAAGTTGGAAATCGGAATTCGTGAAAATTTCACCTTTCATCTGAAGCTTGAAGTCGGAAATCATGACTATTCCATTCGAAATAGGAGATTATGTCGGAAATCGAAAAATTTGTCCATTTCACTTGAACTTGGAAATAAGGTCGGAAGTCGGAGCTCGTGGCGGATGTTACAGACATCACTAAGGCATTCAACACAGGGTCGAAGCACCAACACCATACTAGAAACTCAATAAAGATCACCACCGTGCCCGACATCGACATCCTCTAAAGACGGCACGGAAACGTAGGAGTGAGAAATACTAGATTTCTCAATGGGATCGGGACTAGACAAACAACGTGTCATCGTCATTGTCCCAGCCACTTTAGGTTTAATTATAAAAATAGTGGACAGATATAAGTTCAATTTTAATGATTTTGAAAACTTAAACCTTGAAATGGGTTGCTTTCAAACTTAACATCATAACTAATCATACATACTAAAGCATAGAATAAACATTCATAATGCAAATGGACAATATAAACACATGCACAGACATGCATCATCATTGACTTAACCATGGTTATACTTGATTTTACTTTCGTTTTTAGCACGTGCTTAACATTCTTTACTTTCCTTTGAAATTGATTGCTTTTGGACATGAGCTCATTCCTTGACCTTCATCATGCAGTACTAAACCAAATCAGACTAAGTCGATATTGGTTACCCCTAAGTTGGTGGGTCCTCCATGACACCCTTGCCTCCCTCATAGAGGTTCCTTGAGTCTTTGTGGATCGCTGTCTCTCACTTCCCTTACCGAAGTGATTGAAGTGTCATGTTCCATTATCTCTTTCCTTATCATTATACTTTACATGCATATTTCTTCTTTGACTAGACATATACAATGATATGACTAAGTCCATAATTTTGACGGAAATCCGGCAACATAACGGCTTGACCAGAGCTTCCCCAAAATGCCAACCATTAACTTTCAACCAACAGTTCATCATATCTATATCACATCATCACACTTATCATTCAATCATGAGACAAAACTCAATCAAACTTGTCATTCATCATGCCGAATGACGTCATACATTCATACCCTAAAGGGGTTTATAGTTTTGTTAATCTTTGCGAAGAATCTTATCAATCATCACATGATTTCTCGTGGTTACCCATGAGAGAATCACATAGTTAAGATATATATATGTGGTCTTTTGGTTACTTAGTTCTCATATGAAATATTTCTTTACTTGAGTTCATGTCCTATGAAACACTTGTTCAAATTAATTAAGTTAAGTGATTGTTTCCTTTCCTTGAGATAGTGCACTTAGTGATTCCTAGGTTCAGGGTATGCTCAGAGGCCCTAATCATACTTCTATTCCCAAGGAGTTTGAGATCCCTCTAATCCTTGGGTCATGACAACATATAACCACATCATGAATCCAACAACACCATGTTCACTAAACGCTAAGGGTAATTTTTAACTTAACCGAGTTACAAAGTTTCAAGCTTTTATCACTAACATAACAAGATCTTACCTTAAGTATTATAAAAGTTATCATTCTTTATAAAATAGTCATAAAGTTTTATTCTTTATTAAAGCTGACACTTTTATTTACTCTAAGAGCATCAAGGTCTCAACTTTATGATTTAAAGTTGTCTTAATGTCTAAAAGATTCTTACTTTATGAACTAGTATAAACATTAGCTTTAGAGTTATAAAGTTTTGATCTTTACAAAGTTAACACTTTTATGACTCAAAAATGGTATTTTTGCTTAAAGCTTGGAACTTTACTAATGTATTCATCTCAAGATTCCACCTTTACAAGACTTAGTGTGCAAGCTTATAACTTTATGACTTAAAGTCATGATAACTCCCTTTGGTGAGTTATATTTTTAGTTAGTTTTTATTTAATTTAGGACATACCTGTTTAGTTTTGTGGCTATTTTATTTTATTTTAGTTAATTAGTTTAGATTAGGTGGTGTTCTTATTTTCTTTTATTTTCTTATATTTTGGATACTTATTTTGGGCTTGTTTTGACTGTCATTAGGTAGAAGCACTCAAGTTGGAACTTGGAGCCATAAGAGAGCTTATCTTGAACAAAAGCAAGACCTTTCAGCATTGGAAATTCAATATCTAGCTCTCTAGAAATTGAATTATGATGATTCAAGGTTCTTTGGAAAGAAGGAAAGAAGATCTTCAACTTTGCTTTTGGACACTTTTTCCAGTTCTCGAGTCTTCTAGGAGAAAAAGGCGAAACAAGATTGAAGCTTTATCTTGTCTCTGATGCTGTCAAGTCTGACCTTCCATCACTCTTTCACCTTTATCTTAGGCTATGGAACTCCGATTGAAGTGATTCTTATTGCGTTAGAAAGCTTACTTAAAGATCTACAATCTCTATTTCTACCTCCGAGGCAAATTCCAACTATTCTGACCGCTACAAAGCTTGGAGGTGTACAAACGGGATTAGCGCTGTCAGGCAAGCGCTGCAAAATTAGCGGACTCGGACTGAATTTCGAGAAAAGGGATCCATGGACTATAAAAGGCAACACTTAAGGTCAAAAACAGATCCTTAGACACTCCACAGACCTCCCAAGATATAAGACTTCTTCGAGAGAGATTGAAGGCAAAGATTCAAGGATTCTAGAGCTCAAGTTCAACACCGAGAGATCCACATTCTTCCGAATCTCTTGTTTCTAGCTTCAATACTTTATGGCTTTTGTTTCTTTTATCTTCTCATCTTCATACTCTTTCTTTGTTTTCTTTTCTTTAGTTATGAACTAGTTTTCTTTTGCTAGGGCGTTAATAAACCCTTTTTGTATGGCAAGTTTACTCATGGATTAATGTTAATCTTGTTTTCTATCTCTATTGCTTAGTGTTTTTGTTTGTTCTTAATGCTTTTAATTGCTTGATCACTAATTAATTGATTTGGGGATTTAAATAACTCGAGAGAGGGTTTGTGAATAGAGCCTCTCAACATAAACACCGTGAGTTAAGTGAAAATTAGAGATAAACAAACGCGGTTCGTGCAGTCAACATAGGAACCCATGGAGCTTCAACCATTACCTAGATTAGTTTGTGCTAAGAGATTAGGCAATCAGTTTAGGATAAAGAGTATTGCTTGACCTCGAGAGAGGCTAGGAATAAATTAAGGGGAATCGACCATGAGTCAATTAGGGTAGGAACTGATTAACAGAAATTCATAATAAATGTGTCTGCAATAGGTGAAATTAATTAGCCCTAGTATCCATCCCATTGCATTTATCCATATTGTAAGAATTTTTTGCATTAATATTTTTTTCCTATTTATTTTATTTTATTTTATTTTATTTAAATTTTAATTTCCTCATCAATAATTCCGTTTTGTCCAAATAGTTATTCCCTTAGACTATTCCGGTATTTGATCTATCCTCGTGGGAATGATACTTTACTTATCATTTTATTACTTGTACGATCCGGTATACTTGCCGGAGCCGCATCGAGTCACCTTCTTAATTAAAGTTTAAAACTTTATGAAAGGATTTGCTTCCAAGGATCAATCTTTGAAACATAAAGTGACAAGACATCATTTTTCTAGCTCAAAAAGGCTTATTATTCCAAAAAGCTTAAACTTTTACATGTAGTCTTGTCTTCAAAACAAAACAAAATAAGGCTTCTATGAAGACACCAAACTCAAGGCTTACTTTTATGCATCAAGAAGCAAACTTTTTAAAGCTTTAAGCTTTTAGGATGTTCATAATCTTATCACATCACGAAAAACATGTAAAGATGAAACTTTTCTAATCATAAACTCATCATAAGAAAAAGAGCAACTTTAAGGAAAATACCACCAAGAACATCAAGAATATTCAAGACGAAGAACAAGAACATATTTTTCTAAAAGTAGAAACATCAAGAACACTTGAAGAAGAACAAGAACATATTTTTCCAAAAGTAGAAACATCAAGAACACTTGAAGAAGAACAAGAACATATTTAACAAAAAATAGAAGCTTTTGCTTATGAAGAGCATGAAAGATTTCCTTAAGTTTTCACTTAAAGATCTTGGTCATAAGAAGAACCAAGCTTTAAGCTTTCTTGAGTAAACAAAATAAAAAGATGAAGATCACTACCTCTACTTGAAAATGGTGCTACAATAACAGAAGGAGAAGAAGATGATGATGGCTCCTCTTGATGATGATGGTGGCGGTTTGGCTTGGTGGAAGTGGAGGCTCTTGAGATCTTGTGAAAATGGAGGTTGTAATGTTTAGATCTTGTCTCCAAAGACCCGAAGATGAGGTCCTTGAAGAGCTAAGTGACAGGTTTTGGTGGTGGTGGTGGTGGTGGAGAAAGGAAGAAGAAGAAGATGAAGAAGATGAAGAGTGTTTAGAGAGAAATTGGAGGGTTTGATTTTAAGAGAGAGAATGAGATAAAATTGATGAGGGTGGGAGAGAGAGAAAGTGGCGTCCTCATCATAAAGGGAAGGAGGGAGATATTTTCTTAATTTTGTCTTAATTAAGGTTTAGGGCAATAAATTAGATGATGAGGGAACAAAGCATGTACCATCTCTTACAAAAAGCAACCTCGTCTTATGCTTTATGCTTTAATAACATCATTTTTTACTTTATTGTCTAGTCGACTAAATTTGAATTTAATCATGTGATTAAGTACTCTTGCAACTTAATTAAGATGATAACGCAAGGATTAGTGATTAACACACAAGAACGTGATTAAAAAAATTAATCTTGCGATTGAGCTTAATTAACCTTAATTAAACTTGATTAAGCTAATTAAGGGCAATTAGTGCTTAATTAAGCTATAAAGGCTTTAACTTGCTTAATTAGAGATTATCTAATCTCGATTAAGCATTCTCTTGACTTTTCTCAATCGAGTTAACTCATAAACTCTTTGTTAACCCCTTAATTAAGCCTTAATGACATAATTTCTCATTAAGTGTCCACTTACTCAAGGTTACTGAGGTAATTTAGCACGACAAGAAATTGAGGATGTTACAGATGGTTTCTTCCATAGCTTGAGTCTTCTTGTTGAACACCCTATAAGCTTTTGAAACAAAAGAATATCCTAGAAAAGTTCCAAGATCAGACTTTGGATCAAACTTTGAAAGTTTATCCTTGGTGTTAACTATAAAGCATTCAAATCCAAAGACACGAAAATAAGAAATGTTGGGTTTTCTTCCCTTCCATAATTCATATGGAGTTTTCTTGAGAATAGGCCTTAAGAAAATGCAGTTTTGAATATAGTAGTCAGTGTTAACTATTTCTGCCCAAAAGCCTTTTGATAAACCACTTTCAAAAAGCATAGTTCTGGCCATTTCTTGCAACAACCTGCTCTTCCTTTCCACTACTCCATTTTGCTGAGAAGTTCTAACAGAGTTATGAGAAATATCATTTTCATTATAAAAATTTTCAAAAGAATGATTTTCAAATTCTCCACCATGATCTAATCTGATGGAAGTGATGCAAAAACCTTCTTCATTTTGAATTCTTTTTGAGAAAGATTTGAAGGCTTCAAAAGCTTCATCCTTATGGATCAGGAATATAACCCATGTGAGTATTGAAAAATCATCCACAATAATCGAACCATATTTCTTATCACTGAGACTGTCAGTTCTAGTTGATCCAAAAAGATCAAGATGTAAAACCACAAATGGTCTAGTAGTAGAAACTATATTTTTACTATGAAAAGAGCTTTTGGTTTGTTCACTCTAAGACAAAGCTCACAAGAAGAGTCATTTTCAAAATTGATTTTAGGCAAACATTTTACTAGCTCCTTCTGAGAAATTTCAAAAATCAGTTTCATATGAGCATGATTAAATCTTCTATGCCATAGCCACTTTTCATCCACAAAGGAAGCTAAGCATTTTACACTTTGATCAAGAAGATCATCTAGATATAATACATACATATTATTATGCCTTCTAGTAGTAAGAATGATTTTATCTATAGTGGAATATTTAATTATACATTATAAAGGTTCAAACACAACTTTGTAGCCTTAGTCACAGAATTAACTAATGCTCAAAAGGTTATGAGTCAATCCTTCTACTAATATAATATCAGATATTAGGTTGGCATTGTTCTTACCAACATTATCTATACCAATGATTTTGGATTTGATTCCATCAGAAAACTTAACTATTTCACTGGTCTGAGGTTTCTGAACCAGGATTTCTTTCTAGTCATGTATCTAAAGCATCCATTATCCAGATATCACTTCTTTTCCCTTTGATGTAGTGATTTAAGACACACCTGCATCAAAGGAAATTTTAACTTTAGGTACCCATATCTTCTTAGGTCCTTTTGTGTTAGTAGAGTTTTTGAACTTTTTCACTTTCTGTTTAACTTTCCTTCTATAAAAGCATTTTTCAAAAAAGTGTCCCTTTTTAAAATAATATATGCATGCATGGATATGATATGAAGAATTTTTAGATGATTATTTGTCATCTTCCTTCTCAAAGCCTAGACCAGATTTGTCAAGATAAGGCTTCTCACCACCAAGCATCAAATCCAGATTTTTAGAGCCATTAACCATTTTCTCAAGATCTGATTTGAGAAGTTTTACAGTTTTCTGAAGCTCAGAAACATTAGAAGATGACTTAGAGCGAATTTTAGAAACTTCGATTTTCAGGGGTATTACATCACTCTAAAGAAGAATATTGGCATATTGCAATCTTTCTTTTTCGTGCCCAACCTTTTCTTTTTCAATCTTCAGTTTTTCAAATTCTAAAGATAATTTTCGAAAATCCTTATTCAAAGAGGCATAATGAGAAGCAAGAGACTTGGAATCATCCAAGAGTTCATCATACACTTTTTGAGAATTCTCAAAAGTGAGTTCAGATTCAAAATCATGTACCTTAGTTTCTTTATCTGAAACAATGTCAGCCATGAAACAGAGATTTGCTACAATTTCTTCTTCACTCTGTGATTCTGGATTTTCATACTCTTCATCCAGATCCTCCCAAGTAGCCATCATAGCTTTGTTCTTTGTAGTCTTCTTTTTCGAGGCTTTCTTTAGTTTGGGACATTCAGATGTGACATGTTCAGGTACCTTGCACTCAAAGCAGATGATCTCATCTTGCTTAACCTTGCCCTTTTTATCTTTCTTGGGAACAAGATTCTTCTTCTTCCTTTTTATCCATGCTCTTGAAATATTCTTTGCTAAGTGAGCAATTTCATCACTATCATCATTATCATCATCAAAAGAATCCTTTTCTTCTTCTTCAGATTCTTTTGATACTTCCAAGGCTTTGGGAGATTGAGTTCTGTTCTGAGTGGACTTCAAAGCAATGGATTTTCCTTTCTTGACAGCCACATCAGCGACTTTATTTAGCTCAATCTCATGAGTATTTAATGACCCAATGAGACAATCTAAGCTAAGTACGTTCAAGTCCTTAGCTTCTTAAATAGCCGTGACTTTTGGATGCCAAGCCTTTGAAAGACTTCTTACAATCTTTTTCACTATCTCTGCATTGGTGTACCTTTTGCTTAAGGCCTTCAGCTGATTTATGATATGCATGAATCTAGTTATCATTTCATCAGTATTCTCATGCTCTAGCATTTTGAACATTTCATATTGATGAACCAACATGCTGATCTTGGTTTCTTTGACCTGGTCCGTTCCTTCATGTAGCACTTGAAGTCTATCTCAAATTTTCTTAGTTGAGTCACAGGATATGATCTTGTCATATTCACTTTTGCCCAAGGCACATGTGAGAAGATACATTGCCTTGGCATTCATTTGGGTCTTGCTTTTGTGTTGATTAGTCCATTCATTTCTAGGGAAGGTTCTGATTTCAATAGGTGGAGGTTGTTTTGGATCAACAACTACATGAGGTCCTGGTTGCTCAACTATGGGTATATAGTCACCATTTTCTATAATCTCCCACATATCCAGACTTGTGGACTCTTTTAAGAGTCTTATTCTATCTTTCCAATAAGGATAATCTTCACTATTGAAGTACATAAGATGATTTATAGAGTGACTTTCTGTAATGTGATTTATCTGTTGAGCCATCTGATAGGTTCTTTGACCTTTGAAATCGTTAGGAAGCTCAACCCCAAAGTTAGGCTCTGTTACCAATTGTTGGATAGGACAGCACGAGAAAGGAGGTTGAATCGTGCTTTCAAGAATCTTTAGTATATGAAGAATTTAGTAAAGTTATCTATCTCAAGTTCAAAACTTGGATTGTGAAAGCAATTGTGTTAGTTTATAAAATAGTTTAGTTCTATATAAAATAGAAATAAACTTTTATTTCAGGTAAAGTTTAAACAAAGTTGAACCTATGTGGTAAAATCAAATAACAAGATCAAAGATAGAGATAATCACATAGGAGATTTTTATACTGGTTCGGCCAAACCACTTGACTACTTCTAGTTGCCAACTCTTCGTTGAGATTTTATATATTACGAGTATTCTTTGTCCAAGCTTCTCCAAGCTTCTTACATGCAAGTAGTCTTTTTCCAAGCCTATCCAAGCTTAATAAACAAGTAGTATCTTCCTAGCCTCTCCAAGCTTCTCATTGACTACTACTGGGTCTAGATACAAATAATGTGAATAATGTGTTTTGTTTGAACACTTACATTGACTTTCTCAACAGAGAATAGACTATGAAGTACTTTATGTGAGACTTCTCTAAATTCTCAAAGAGAGAATATTATCTATTACAGACTAGTAGAGAAGATTTTCTAATATCCTAAAGTTACGATAAGTAACTTTTTGGAAAATATTCAAACAGTTTAACTATTCTTTCTTCGATTTCCAGCCTTATATAGTCTTTGAAATATGACAATTGAAGCTTGCTGGTCTTGATCTTTGTGATCCTTTTGGTCTGCTGGTCTGCGACTGGATAGAGAAGAAATAGCCTTCCTTTTTCCTGGTCTTCAAAACTTACACAGAAGTAGAAAATTAGCAACTTGTTGGCTTGCCAACTATTTAGACTTATCAGCACCTCTTTTGCATTTTGTCAAATCACCTTTTTAACATTTTGAATTTGTCCATTAAAGCATGCAGAGAAAGCTTTGAAGGTGTAACACTTCATGAGAAGCATGTCTCTGGAGATTTTCCCTTCTAGATAAAGTCATCTTTCTGAATGAATAGTATTTGCTCTTGAGGCACCATTTTCCCTTCTGATATTACAGTTTCATCCTTCTAAACTTTCTTTCTTGTTTCTTTCATGATAACTCAAGAAGTATACAAACCATATATTCCATATCAAGTATATTCAATTTAAATTACTAATGGATAACATGACTTTGTTGATTCTCAAGCACATAATGCACATGATTAATAAAGAAACACTTCTAGAAAAAAATTTTCATGTGTATAGCAAGATTAGCTTAAACTCTGATTTGGTATTCATGAAAACCTTAATGCTCATTCTAGTTTACAACCACGAAATGGTTTTTGAAGGACATTGGAGTTAACAATCTCCCCATTTTTTATGATGGCAAATCGGTATTTAAGAAAAGTTCTCGTTAAAAAAATAACAAGCATGAATTGTTGTTCAAAGAAAATAACTTTATGAAGAGTAATGACACTCATACTATCAGAAAGATTGAATCCTTTTTGAAAAACAAATGGTTTTGATTTTATTCTAAGTAAAAGTGCATGGGATTCTTTTGTCATATAAAAGTTATCACTAAAGCATAATGACATTTCTAATCATATTAGAGAAACAGTTCAGATAGTTCAAATTAGATTCAAATAATCAGAAAGATTATGTAATAAGAAATTATATCCATACAGAGTATAATCTTTTAGCAGAATAATCTCAAAGTAACTTAGCAACTTTCATCTCAATCAGTTTAGATATCAGAGCAAGTATCAGAGCATTTAATAACTCACATATCAAATCCTATATTAGCTCACACATATTATAGTTGCAGTGAAAAAAAATTTGATCAAGAGATATGAAAGCATAAATGATAGAGAAATAAATTTAACTGAACTATAAACTTATGATAAAGTTTTCAAACATGAATAAAATAAAGAGATGTTTCTGGAAGGAAAATGATAAATAACTATTTCTAAGATGTGGAAAAGGAAAAAAAATGATTCCTAAAAGGCTAATGTATGCAAAGTAATGTATGCATGCTTCCCCTTAGCATATGCTCCCCCTCAGCTCAAACTTAGACTTTTCTAAAATAACTTCTCCCCTTTTGACATCATAAAAAAAAGGAGAATGTAAGATCATGGAAGAGCCATCACTGATTGTCTTTACCTTTCTGAAGAGTTTTCAGAATCTACAACATAAGACGCTCAATCTTATCCAGTCTTCCACCGAGTCTTGCTTGATGAGCTTGAAGTTCAGCATGATTGGCCATGATAGTATGCTAATTGGCCAAGAGTAAATCCATCTGGACTTCAGTAGCATTTAGAAGAACTTCAGCAGATGAAGCATCTCAAGCAAGCACTTTTTCAATATGCTAGCTATGACTAGCTAAGGATTGTTGATGCTCAAAAATAGCAAGAGTAGCTATTCTGTCATATATAGTTGTAGAGGTTAGCAGTAGCAATATCTGTGCAATGATAAGAGTAGCAGGAAATTCTTAAGAGGTTGTGGCAGTAGTAGGTTAGGGCATTGGAGTGCTCTGAGGTGTAATCTTAGATTCTGCTATAGCAGGTCCAGATTCTGGTTCTGCTACCAGAATAGGTGTCCTTTCTGGTGCAGGCTTAGTTGGTTGAACCAATAATCCTTCTTGATTTAAAAAAATCAAGGGTAAGCTTGAAGGTTGGATGGCAGGCTGTTCCGGTCTTCTTGCATACTCCTTTGAAGGCAAAACAACCCTTCTCATTCAGAGGGTGGATTGACATCATCAATAACAATGAAATCTTGTTCTACCTCCAGAGGACCAGATGAGCTTCTTATACCTCTGGCTGAGCCATCTATTTGAGTTGAAGAACTTTCTCCAGAAAGTAAATCCAGTTGGATGCAGAAATCTCAACATTTGATTTTTGCTTAAGAGAGAGGGAGGTACCAGACACAATGAATGTGAATGATTAAAAGCTAATCATGTTTCGAAGGTTTCTTATATGATAGAAATGATCTTCAGTTAAAGGTTTTGTGAAGATGTCAGCAATCTGACTTTCGGTGTTAATAAATCTTAGCTCAGTATCTCCTTTCTGAACATGATCTTTTATGAAATGATGCTTGATGTCAATCTGCTTAGATCTAGAATGTTGAATGGGATTCTTTGTGAGATTAATTGCACTAGTATTGTCACATAGGATAGGGATTTTGGTATACCTTAGATTGAAATCTTCTAGTTGTTGCTTAATCCATAGAATTTGAGTATTGCAATTGGCAGCAGACATATATTTAGCCTCTACAATTGAAAGAGCAATAATGTTCTGCTTCTTGCTTGACCAAGTTATCAACGACTTTCCAAGAAAGCAACAGCAGGCACTAGTACTTTTTCTTTCAACTTTGTCTCCAGCAAAATCAGCATCACAGTAGCTTGTAACAGTGCAAATAGTGCCTTTCTCGTACCAAAGACCAAGATTAGTAGTACCAACTAAATATCTTAGAATTCTCTTGACAGCATTCAGGTGTGATTGTTTGGGATTAAATTGAAATCTAGCATAAATTTCGACACTTAATTGCAAGTCAGGTCTACCAGCAGTAAGATATAGTAGAGATCTCATCATACCTCTGTAAAGAGTTTTAGAGACTTTCTCAGTATCTTCATCAGCTTCTAGAACTTGAGAAGGATGCATAGGAGTACTGATGTTCTTGGCCTTGTCCATGTCAAACTTTTTGACCATGTCTTTAGCATATTTTTCTCAACAAATCAGAATTCCATCCTTCTGTTGTTTGATTTGTAGTCCAAGAAAGAATTTAAACTCTCCCATCATACTCATCTCAAATTCTCACTGCATAAGCTCAAAGAAATTCTTCCATAAATTTTGATTAGTTGCACCAAAAATAATATCATCAACATAAATCTGAATAATTAGAAAATCATTTTTGTCATGAGGAATAAAAAAAGTAGTATCAACTTTTCCTCTTATAAAAACATTTTTTATTAGAAAAGAGCTGATTCTATCATACCAAACTCTAGGAGCTTGCTTTAAACCATATAAGGCTTTTGAAAGCTTAAAGACATGGTAAGGAAAATTTTCATTTTCAAAACCAAGAGGTTGATTTACATAAACTTCCTTAGATATGAAACCATTTAAAAAAGAGGATTTTACATCCATTTGAAATAACATAAAACCTTTATATGAGGTATAAGCAAGTAGCATTCTGATTGCTTCCAATCTTGCTACGGGGGCAAAGGTTTCATCATAGTCACTGCCTTCTTGCTAATTATAACCTTATGCCACCAGTCTTGCTTTATTTCTAATAACTTTTCCATTTTTATCAAGCTTGTTTCTGAATGCCCATTTAGTCCTAATAGTAGAATGTCCTTTTGGCAAAGGGACAAGTGTAACATCCCCAATTTTTGTCTAAGCTAATTAGCTCCGTGATCATGGCTAATTAGAGAGGTTAACGATTAATTGAAAATTAATCGGCTAATCTCGATGAGCAAGAGCTTAGTAAATTGAGTCGAGTCAATAATTGAATTATAATACACTAAATGTTTTAATTAAAACATAATTATTTGAACCTCATTAATTCGTAACTTAGAAATATAATTAAGTTAATCCAACCCTATTAATTAAGTATAAGACAATTGTTTTACCTTAATCGATTGAGATGGATTAATCCTTACACCCTAATTACATAATTCATAAGGTCAATTCTTTTAGAGGAAAAAGTCTTAAAAGTGTGATTAACCGAAATCGATCAAAGAGCAATTTAACTAATTAAATTGAATTAACAACTTAGGTGATTCTAATAGCTTTGAAGATTTAAAATTTTCTCCTAATTGATGCACCAAATCTTGGCTAAGGACAAGAGCAAAATCCAACCATTCAATTGCCTTCTCATCATACACCACTAGATCAAGAGCCCATGTTAGTAGAACCCTTAAGTCATGACAAGAGTTGTACTCTCCTCCAATCAAGATTGTGACACTTGGAGTGATCGCAATCATCCAATGTCAATCCTAAGATAGCTCATGCTTTTAACCATTTGACAAAGATACTACAAAGCCTTTTACCCAAACACCAAGACTCAAGAGAAACACAACTCATCCTTTTACCCCATGGTTCCTAGCCTCCTTGCTTGCAAAAGAAGCAAAATCACATCACTCTTTTCCCTCCCCTTTTTGCACCATCAGCCCACCTTTCTCCCCCCTCATTTCATTTTTTCACTTCCTCTCTCAAGACCCACATAAAGCTCTCTCCTCTCTCCAAGTCTCATACTCTCTTCTTCTTCCTCCAAGCTTCATTGTTTTTCTTCCAACCTTCTTACTACTTCCTACCTCATCTCCATCACCACACTCACAATCCCTTCAAGGACTACCATTTTTGGTCCTAGGAGAAACAAGACCACTCATACACAAGCCCCATTTTCAAGCTTACAAGAAGGAAGGCTCACTTCAACTATCACCTCATCCCAAATCCTTCAAGAAAACTCTTTTTGGTAGTGACTATATCCTTCTTCTCCATGTGTTTTTTTCAAGTTTTAGAACCCCTAATCTTTTTGTAGTTAGGTGGTTATAAAGCTTGCTCCAAGGTCTCATGATCATAAATTTTCCCTATGGGTTTTCTTGTCTTGTTTGAAAGTGTTGTTTTGAAATGAGATTATGTGGCATGATGGTTTTATGTATCTTGCTCTATTTTGTGGTAAAATACTGATTTGGTGACTGAAACTTTGGATATGGTAATGAGATAAAACATAAAAATGGTGATTTAAAGTGGTATAGCAACATTCCCACAAGTTTATTATGTAAAACTTAAAAACGGGTTAATCTGGAATTCTGGCAGTCTGTAAGGCATTCAGTATATTTATTTCTACAAAACTCAAAATGCAATGAAACTAATTTTCTGAAAGTAGACTCAAAGAGCTTTTCATACATATAAAATATGCGAGATTTGGCCTTAAGATGAAAGAGATATGAATTTTTAAAGTCTGCTATTCCTGGATGGGTTTCTGTCCGGGCAGTGGGTAATAAAACGTGTATAACTCAAGCTATACATAACATTTTTGAGTGGGACCAAGTTTGTTGGAAAGCTAAGACATAGAGGAACACCCCCACAAAACAGTTTTGTCAGATTCCTTGTGAGGAGTTCACAGTAAATGTTAAAAGTCACTAACCCGAGATGAACTTTCAAATCTGAACAGTCAGAATAAAATATGTATAACTCAAGCTACAAAATGAATTTTTGAGTGGGGTTTCTTTTGTTTAAAAATAGATTCAGAGAAGTGTAAGCATACCAAAATTCGAAACAAAAGAGTAAAAGATGAAATTATGGTGAATTTTTGAAGTTACTATCTCACTGTAAAAGTAAAACTGGTTAGGGTAAAAGTTAAAGGTTAATGAAGAATAAGCTTTAAGACATTAATACCCTTACATTAAGTATTGGAAAATCTTCATAATTCAACATAAAAAGTTTTAAACAGGATAATAGATAAGATTGGCCCTAGGCCTAATAAAAGAATTTATACAAGAGGCAACCCCAATTAAAAGCTTGCACCAAATTTACTAAGCTAAGCTCATAAGACTTTGTGTGATGTGTATGCCTTCATGTATTAATATGATGACAATTATATGATGATGATGATCATGATATGATGATAGTATGCTATGATAATGATGATGGCATGATAATGATAATGATGATATGATATGATGATTATGATAGTGATATGATGGTGGTATGATAATGATACAAATATGATATGTTAATGATATACATGAAAGGATTAATAAATATGAACACCCTGGGGACGGCGATACGTAACGCCCAGAGGCGATTGATAAAGAAACCACATTTGCGGACGGCGATACGTAACGCCTAAATGTGGAAAAAGAATCAGATTAACTTTGCATCATAAGCTTTAATAAGAAGATAATGAACTAAGGGTATGATCCTTCAAAAGGGAAGGTGACCTAATTTAAGTTCCCCTCACCCACGACTCATATGAGGCATGGCATGACCCAGCTAGTGTGAGTATAGGGGATAGGGCTTACATGAGGCATGGCATGACCCAGCTAGTGTAAGTACCGAAATTTTATGGTGGCGACGACCACCGTATGAGCTCATTACCACTTATGTTTAGTGGGTGGAAAGAAAGGACTTAAGATAAGTCAAGTTAAGAAAAGAAAGGAAAAGGGACTTCGGTCCAAACCCTTAAAGAGAAAAAGTTAAGAGAAGCTTATATCACAGTCATGCACGTTTTATGTGATTATACTTATGCCCATGTATGTTATGATATAAATGATTAGAGAGTATGTTAAAATTGAATCCACTTCGGATATCCATGTTTTCGAAAACCTAAGAACTGAACCTTATGAATGCTCACTGTTTTCATTAATAAAACCGAAGTGGCTGGGACGATGACGATGACACCTCTGTGTCAGGTTCGAGTCCTACTAAGAAATCTTATTTCTCACTCTAGTTACTTTTCTGCATCGTCACCAGATTTTTGTTGGCACATCCAATGGAGTGGAGCTTGGAGCCACCGCACTACGAGCGGACGTACGACGTGGAATGCCAGACGAAGCTATTTTGGGACTCATAGCGACCGTCACTCTACATCTTCGCATATTCTTTTTGAGAGGAGCTTTGTCATTGAAGTCTGTAGTAGTACCTAGTACTTAGGTCATGGCACGACCATGAGCTTTCTTCGATGTAATGCTTATATATATATATATATATTATGAACTCATATGGATGTAATGATCAGTTAATTAATGCAATATATTTGTGAATTTCTATTTATTTACCTTTCTCTTGTCTTATGATATTTGGGTATTTATTTTATGTGACACGCTCTTTCTCTATCTACCTTCTCGCTCAAGGCTTTACTTTCCAAAGCGATGATGTATTTCAAAAAAGAAAAAATCTTACTGTATTTTCCGCGTAATTTAATTTCAAGTGAAGTTTAATTTTCCACGAGCATAAATAACAACTAATAAAATGCCGTAATATAACTTAAGCGTAGTATGGGTTTATTAGGGTGTTACAACAAGGGTCCAAACTTTGCTCTTCTCAAATTGAGATAGCTTTTCTTTCATTGCTTCAATCCAATTTTGATCCATCAAAGCTTCATCAATACTTTCTGGTTGAACTTCAGAGATAAGAGCAAGATTTGATTTGCTTCTGAGTAAAGATCTTGTTCTGATTCCTTGAGAGGGTTCACCAATAATTTGGTTTTAAGAGATAGCACCCAAGTCTCTTATACCAGTGTATCTTCACTTCGGAGGCATTGTAACACCTTACTAGACAAAATACTATGCTTAAGTTATAATATATTCCCTGATAAGTGATTACATATGGTTGACTAATTAAATTTCATTTTTGACTCATGGTTAATTACCCATATAGAGTTAACTATTCATTTATTCATTTCCGTTGGCAGTAAAATAAATAATGGCTTAATGTTGTAACAGAAATAATAAATAAAAAAATCTACGGAATAGACAGAACTATCTAACTGCATCATATATATGTACATAGATGTCTGTTTTTAGAGTTTTCAAAAGAGGACTCGTAAATAGTACAGGGTATAGAAAATGAGCCCGCTAAAGCAAAATATATCCGGCCTGTCTCTATGAAACAAAACCCTATGTGGTCCCCACGGGATATTTCATGTACAACCCCTAACCACTATCCATCTGCCTATGGCCCAGACTACCAAAAGAGGGTCACTCTATACACCTCCTGCTGCTACTGCACGTACGCTACCTACATGGATTCCGAGGAAAGGAATCCATTGGCCATGCCAGCATCTGTCGGGGCATAGCAGCCACTGGGTGCAGAGGATGATGACGGTGAACTCGCTGCCTCAGAGGGGTCCTCCTCCACAAACAACGAGATGGAAGGAGCCTGTGGAGGTGACGCCGCGGTGGTCTTTGTAGGAGTTCTTCTTTGCCATCTTTGGAGGTGGGAAAGGGTGTGCCATATAGAGAGGAATGACAATATAAGGTATGGAGGGGTCAAAAAGTGGGTGAGCCAGCCGAACAGCAAAGTCTCTACGGAAAAAGAAGTAAAAATGAAACTGACAACTACCGAACATATATATAGAATCTAAAAACAGGTCCAAGTGGATATGCAGCTCGGGGAACTCAATATAGAGGATGCTGGTCGCCGCGTTTGCCATGATCTAAGAATGACACGGAAACATACAATAGGGTGAGAAATAAAATTTTCTCAGTAGGAATCCTAATACTATACACATCTATCATTGCCGTCATTCCCAGTTGTTTCGATTTTTCTTAATTTTAAATAGTACAACATAATGGTAATATGCAACTTAAATTTATATTATAGAAAACATAACCCGAAACACACTAAATCTTATGTTGGTGAAATGAAAATATAGTTAAACAGATATGCTAATATAACTAAGACAGTAACCGTAAATAAATGGTAACATATCATGAGAAATAAAATAGGCAACTTTGACAATCAACTAAGAATTTTCATACAGTGCAAATAAATGTAGAAACAGGAAGATGCATCTTATCTTTGAGGGATTTTGCCTTCTATAACTTATATTTTCCATTCTTGGTCCCTTGGGAGTTATTGGCCACATACTCCTGGGCAATAATCTACTTTTCAGGACAGAGCTCGTTCCCATACAAGATTGTTGGGTTTTCTTTCCCCAACTTTCCCACTAATCTATTCCCCTTAAACTTATTTAGGGGCTGGCCCAAGTGATATGGAATCCTTTGAAATTTTCATACATTGCATGCACACTAAAATTATCTTACTTAAACATCATGTATTCTTGCAAATGATCCCATATAGTATGTGAATTATTTGCCGAAATTTCGGCAGCATAATGGATCGAGTCCACTTACCTGTGAATAGTGCTAGGCTACCAGTAAAAATCAATCAAGCATTCATAGCAATATGGGATAGCAATCATGTAATCACAATATCAATCATTAAGGTCAATACAAAAATCAACAGAGTTTTCTGCTTACTTCATCCTCTTCTATCCGAATTTTGTAAAATTCACCTTTACTCCTGTTTAACTCATTTAAACTTGAATTTTTAATATGCTATAGCTCTATATATCTAGTTTCTTAGTGGCATCTCATTTTGATTTGTATAGCTCAAGTTATTTGTATGTTACCTCAGACTGCCCTACAATTATCCAAAATTTCACCCTTATAAGTGAAAATACACTAAAAATAGGAATCTGAGTGAAATTATACGAAATTTATACCAAATTAAAGATAACAGAACAAGCTTTTAAATGAAAATTTTTTTTATCATTTGCATAAGTATATCTTGAGATATAAGCCCCGTAACTTGACTTTATTGGATTACCTTGTTCCATGCTAGTTTGAACTTAAGGTAACTTCATTGATGTGCTGGGAATAATTGGAAATGAATCTGACTCTAAAATTTTTATGGAATGTTTATTTATATGTTAGCTTTCAAATAGCATTGGTTGCACCCAATTTAGGTTGTGTAGGGTGACTTACACCCTTCTCAACTCATACTACCCAGATGAGCATCCAGATTTCTAGGTCAAACTTCAAAAATTCATAACTTATTCTATACTAATCCAATGTCTTATATTTTCCATGGTTAGAAAGCTCTAGATGTATAGTTTCATATAAAAATATATTCATTAAGTTTTGATGGATATATTATTGTCTGTATAGGATCGACATATGGACGGCATAGGGTTTTCACCCACCAGCTCCTTGGTTCTTCCTATCTTTGAGTCCTTTCATTCCAATTTCAATTCCAATGACAACATAAATGTAAAATCAACTCTAATTCATCATCATCACTCAAGATCATATCAAAATCACTAGAGAAATAGAAGCCCCACATAGCACCAAACCAAGGGAGACAAGAAGAAAAGTTGAATTCCTACCTCCTTTAGGTGAAATCTTGTTGATTTGGTGTCTTGAATTGAAGAAATTCTTGACGAAGCTTGAAGAGGTGATGAAGATGGAGTGAAGATAAGTGTGAATAGAAAAGATATGATGAGAGCTCAGCAACTACATTGGCCAAAAATTCAAGGGGAAAAAGAGGGGATTAAGTGCTTCATATGTTCGGTGGATTCCTCCTCATATTTCAATTTACTATAGCTGCCCACTTTTGGGCTGATTAGTAGCGCCACATGCATGGATGAATTGGCTAAATCTTGGCCATTCATCCTAGGGTTCTCACAGTATAATTTCTATTAGTTTGGTTTCGACAATTTAAAATACCGAAATCTTACCAATTTCTTTTAAATCAGTAAACGGTTTTAGAAAATTCCTATAAGGTTTCCTATGTTCCTAATCTAATTCCATCAAAGTTAATCCTTCTAAATGTTACTTAATTGGCTTTGGGTAAATACTTAATCAAATTCCAATTAATCCCAATTATTCGCTAAAAATCGAATATCTCGGTTGAAAATGATAAAATTTTTTGGGCGTTACATTACTATCCCCCTAAAAAGAAAATTTTGTCCTCAAAATTTAGTATCTGAGAACAATTCAAGATACTGTTGTCTCATATCTGACTCTAATTCCTATGTACAGTCTACTGAGTCCTCATTTCCTCATGCTACCTTCACTAACTGTACGACTTTGTTTTGAAGGTGTTTGGTACTCCTGTCCACTATTCGTGCTGGGGGTACGTGAAAAGTTAAGTCATCCCTTAACTGGACTAATTTAGGCTCCAAGAAGTGAGTGGGGTCAGGCTGGTATTTTTTGAGTTGAGCAACATGGAAAACATCATAAAGGTTTAACAGATGTGGAGGTAAAGCAACCTGATATGCAATTGGCTCGATTTGTTTCAGGATTTGAAAAGGACCTATAAAGCGAAGGCTTAGCATTCTAACTTTAATAGCTCTACCTACTCCAGTTATGGGTGTGATCTTCAGGAACACATGATCTGCTTCTTGAAACACCAAGGGCTTTCTTCTAACATCCGCGTAGCTCTCCTGACGGCTCTAGGCTGCGAGTATCTTGCTATGGATCATTTTGATTTGCTCTGTAGTTTACTTGATTAACTCCAGTCCTAGCAGACTTTGCTCCCCTGATTCGTAGCAACATAGTGGAGATTGGCATTTCTATCCATATAATGCTTCGTACCAAGCCATGCCGATACTCACATGATAACTAATGTTGTATGCAAATTCGACCAGTGGTAAATATCTATCCCAGCTCCCGCGTTTTTCCAAGATGTACACTTGCAGCATATCTTCCAAAGTCTGAATAGTTCACTCGGTCTAACCATCTATTTGCCGATGGTATGCAGTGCCTAAATAGAGTCTGGTGTCGAATGCTTTCTGGAACGCTCCCCAAAATCATGAGGTAAATCTTTGATCTCGATTTGAGATGATTGTTGAAGGAATACCATGTAGCCGCATCACTTCTTGAATGTACAATTGAGCCAACTTCTCCAGAGGATAATTCACTCGAATGGGTAAAAAGAGAGCAGACTTGGTCAGTCTATCCACTATGAGCCATATAGCATCATATCCCGAGGGTGTCATTGGTAAGCCTATAATGAAGTCAATAGAAATGCTCTCCCACTTCCATTCTGGAATCCCTAAGGGCTATAATGTCCCTGCTAATTTCTGATGCTCTATTTTTACTTTCTGACAGGTTAGACATTTATTCACAAGACTCGCCACATCCTTCTTAAGGCATGGCCACCAAAACATCTTCTTGAAGTCTTGATACATCTTGTTAATGCCAGTATGTATAGCAAAATCGCTCCTATGGGCTTCCTCCAAGATTCTTTGCCTAAGGTTGTCCTTTTCAGGAATGCATATTCTCCCCTAATATCGCCATATTCCTTCTGTATCCCGAATAAATCCTATTAGCTTTCCAGATTGCATCAGTTGCACTCTATGCTGAAAGTTGTCATTCCTTTGTTGTGCCTGTCAGATTTGGTCTTTGAAATCTTTGGTTATCTTAAGTTGGTTTAGCTGAACAGTAGTGGGGGTTGTAGAGATTCCCAAGTTGAAGTCACGGAAACTTTCTATGAGTTTTGTCTCCTTGATCATCATCCATGCCACAGTTAAAGACTTTTTACTCAGGGCGTCTGCCACCACGTTTGCCTTGCCTAGATGGTACTTTAGCTCAAACTCGTAATCTTTAAGAAACTCCATCCATCTTCGCTGCCTTATGTTTAGTTTTTTCTAGTCAAAAAGGTATTTCAGGCTTTTGTGATTAGAAAATACTTCAAAGTTCACTCCGTAGAGGTAGTGTCTCCATATCTTCAGGGCAAACACTACTGCCGTTAACTTGAGGTCATGCGTCAGATAATTCCTTTCATGAGTTTTCAATTGACTAGAAGCATACATGATGACATTCCTATTCTGTATTAACACGCACCCTAATCCTTTCTTAGAAGCATCATAGTAAACTTCAAATGGTCCATGAGGGTTTGGTAGAGTAAGCACTAGGGCTGTCGTCAACTTTTCTTTTAATTCTTGGAAACTCTGCTCGCACTCAGGTGGCCATTCGAATGAGGCATTCTTCCTGGTTAACTTTGTTAGGGCCAAAGCTATCTGAGAGAAGTTCTTGACAAATCTCCTGTAATATCCTGCCAGATCCAGGAAACTCCTGATTTCCATAACTGTCGTTGGTCGTTCCCAGCTTAATACTGCTTCCACCTTACTAGGATCCACAAAGATTCCCCCATGGGATACCACATGGCCAAGAAATTTTATTTCCTTCATCCAAAATTCACATTTGGATAACTTGATGTAAAGTTTCTTCCTTCTTAGAATTTGCAGAACCAATTGCAAATGTTCTGCATGCTCCTGTTTCATTTTCGAGTAAACAAGTATGTCGTCAATGAACACCACCACAAATTTGTTAAGATATGGTCAGAATATCTGATTCATATAATCCATGAATATTGCTAGTGCATTTGTCAACCTGAAAGACATCACAGTGTATTCGTAATGTCCATAACGAGTTCGAAACACCGTCTTCGGAATATCTGCTTCACGAACCCGAATCTAGTGATATCCCGACCATAAGTCAATCTTGGAAAATACAGTAGCCCCTTGTAGTTGATCCATGAAGTCATCAATCCTTGACAACAGATACTTACTCTTGATCGTCACCTTATTTAGCTGCCTATAATCCACACACAATTGCATGCCCATGTCTTTCTTTTTAACTAACGGCACTGGCGCTCCCCCATGGCAATGCACTTGGTCTAATAAATTTCTTTTCCAAAAGTTCTTCAATCTACTTTTTGAGTTCGGTCAGCTCTAAGGGTGACATTCGATATGGCGCTATAGATATCGGCTCTGCTCCTAGTATCAATTCAATGGCGAACTCAATTTCCCTTTTGGGAGGAAAATCAGGGATATCCTCAGGGAACACATCAGGGTATTCCCTAACAACTGGAATATCATCTAACTTCTATCAACCTTCGTTATATTAGTTGATAAAAGAATGTACCCTTGACCCTTATCCCCATGGTGGTGTATTGTTAAAGAGCTTAAATAAAGGTTTACAGGCATTATTGGTTCAAGGGACGATATAGAAGGAAACACAATGACTTTGTCAGAACAGAGCACCATTGGCAGAGAGCCGATCCATACCCAGAATAATGTCAAGTTCGAACAAGGGAAGACAAATTAGATTGGCTGAAAAAGTCCAACCTCCTATCTGAAGGGAGACATTCACACAAATATGATTGGTCTTAACGGGTCCACTTGTAGGAGTAGAAACTAGCAAGTCATAGGGTAATTCGGAAATCGGTAATTGCAAGGATGACATGCAATCATGAGAAATGAAAGAGTGAGATGCACCTGAATCATATAAAACAATCAAGGTCTTACCATTCACTTCACATGTATCTTGAATCAAATCTTTTGACTTGTCGACTTCCTGTGCATCCATGGTGAAAACTCTTACATGGCGTTGCGGCCTAGGAATTGACTGAGGGTTCTTGGCTGGGCATTCATAGATCTTGTGACCTGGCTTGCCACATCCAAAACAAACATTTTGACCTGCTAGGTGTAACACCCTAATAAACCCATACTACGCTTAAGTCGTATTACGGCGTTTTATTAGTTGTTACTTATGCTCGTGGAAAATTAAACTTCACTTGAAATTAAGTTACGCAGAAAATACAGTAAAATTTTTTTTTGAAATACGTCGTCACTTTGGAAAGTAAAGCCTTGAGCGAGAAGGTAGATAGAGAAAGAGCGTGTCGCATAAGATAAATACCCAAATATCATAAAACAAGAGAAAGGTAAATAATAGAAATTCACAAATACATTGCATTAATTACTAATCATTACATCCATATGAGTTCATAATGTATATATATATATATATATAAACATTACATCGAAGAAAGCTCATGGTCGTGCCATGACCCAAGTACTAGGTACTAACTACCGACTTCAATGACAAAGCTCCTTTCAAAAGAATCTGCGAAGATGTAGAGTGACAGTCGCTATGAGTCCCAAGATAGCTTCGTCTGGCATCCCACGTCGTATGTCCACTCATAGTGCAGTGGCTCCAGGCTCCACTCCATTGGATGTGTCAACAAAATCTGGTGACGATGCGGAAGAGTAACTAGAGTGAGAAATAAGAATTTCTCAGTAGGACTCGAACCCGACACGGAGGTGTCATTGTCATCGTCCCAGCCACTTCGGTTTTATTAATGAAAACAGTGAGCATTCATAAGGTTCAGTTCTTAGGTTTTCGAAAACATGAATATCCGAAGTGGATTCAATTTTAGCATACTCCCTAATCATTTATATCATAACATACTTGAGCATAAATAAAATCACATAAAACATGCATGACTGTGCTGTGAGCTTCTCTTAACCTTTTCTCTTTAAGGGTTTGGACCGAAGTCCCTTTTCTTTTCTTAACTTGACTTTCTCTTAAATCCTTTTCTTTCCTTAACTTGACTTATCTTAAGTCCTTTCTTTCCATCCACTAAACATAAGTGGTAATGAGCTCATATCGTGGTCGTCGCCACCATAAAATTTCGGTACTTACACTAGCTGGGTCATGCCATGCCTCATGTAAGCCCTATCCCCTATACTCACACTAGCTGGGTCTTGCCATGCCTCATGTGAGTCGTGGGTGAGGGGAACTTACTTTGGGTCACCTTCCCTTTTGAAGGATCACACCCTTAGTTTACTTTCTCTTCTTATTAAAGCTTATGATGCAAAATATTTCTAAGTCCACAATTTCTACAAAATTTCAAGAAGATAATCTGGCTAGACCAAGCTTCCCAAAATTTTGCCAAACAGAAACCAAGATCACAAAGATCATATCATATCATCATTATCAATATCATGCTATCATCATCATCATAGCATACTATCATCATATCATAATCATCATCATATCATCATTATCATATCATCATCATCATATCATCATTATCATAACATCATGCTTGTAACATCAACATAGGCATATTCTCAAGCAAAGTTTTATGAGCTTAGCTTAGTAAATTTGGTGCAAGCTTTTAATTGAGGTTGCCTCTTGTATAAATTCTTTTATTAGGCCTAGGGCCAATCTTATCTATTGTCCTCTTTAAGAATTTTTATGTTGAATTATGAAGGTTTTCCAATACTTAATGTAAGGGTATTAATGTCTTAAAGCTTATTCTTTATTAATCTTTAACTTTTACCCTAACCAGTTTTACTTTTACAGTGGGGCAGTAACTTCAAAAATTCACCATAGTTTCATCTTTTACTCTTTTATTTCTAATTTTGGTATTCTTGTACTTCTCTGAGTCTATTTTTAAACAAAAGAAACCCCACTCAAAAATTCATTTTGTAGCTTGAGTTATACACATTTTATTCTGACTGTTCAGATTTGAAAGTTCATCTCGGGTCAGTGACTTTTAACATCTACTGTGAACTCCTCACAAAGAATCTGACAAAACTGTTTTTTGTGGATGTTCCTATATGTCTTAGCTTTCCAACAAACTTGGTCCCACTCAAAAATGTTATGTATAGCTTGAGTTATACACGTTTTATTACCTACTGCCCGGACAGAAACCCATCCAGGAACAGCAGATTTTAAAAATTCATATCTCTCTCATTTTAAAACCAAATCTCGCATATTTTATATGTGTGAAAAGCTCTTTGAGTCTACTTTCACATAAAATTAGTTTCGTTGCGTTTTGAGTTTTGTAGCAATAAACATACCGCACGCTTTACAGGCTGCCAGAATTTCCAGATTTGCTAGTTTTTAAGTTTTTCACTTCAAGCTTATGGAGAAATTGTTATATCACTTTAAAATACCATTTTCATGTTTTATCTCAACATTATCATCAATGTTTTAGTTACCAAATCAGTATTTTGAAACAAAATAAAGCAAGACACATAAAACCATCATGCCACAAGACTTTCTTTCAAAACAACACTTTTCAACAAGACAAGAAAGCTCATAGAACAAGGAATGGTCATGAGACCTTGAAGCAAGTCCTAAAACCACCTAGCTATGAAGAGCTTAGGGGTTCTAGTTCTTGAAAAATATATGGAGAGGAAGGGTTAGAGTCACTACCAAAGAGTTTCTCTTGAAGGCTTGAAGGATGAAGATGGTTGGAGATGGCCTCCTCTTCCTTGAGCTTGATATTGGGGCTAGGTGAGTGTTTGTTTTACTTCTCCAAGAACCAAAGAGGGTGGTCCTTGAAGGGCTTGTGAGAATGGTGATGGAGATGAGGTAGGAAGTAGTGAGAAGGTTGGAAGAAGAACAAGAAAGATGGAAGGAACAAAAGAGTAGGATGAGACTTGGAGAGAGGAGAGAGCTTTTGGTGTTTTGGTGAGAGGAATGGAAAATGAAATGAGGGGGGGGGAAAAGGGGGCTGATTGGGGCGCAAAAAGAGGGGAGGAGATTGATGTGATTTTTGCTTCTTACACAAGCTAGGGAGTGGGAAAAACCTTGGGGCAAAAGAGAGTGTTGTGTTTCCTTTGAGTCTTGGTACTTGGGTAAAAGGCTTTATGGTGTTTTTGTCAATTGGTTAAAAGCATGAACTACCTTTGGATTGGCATTGGATGATTGTGATCACTCCAAGTGTCACAATCTTGATGAAGGAGAGTACAACTCTTGTCATGACTTAAGGGTTCTACTAACATGGACTCTTGATCTAGTGGTGTATGATGAGAAGGCAATTGAATGGTTAGATGTGGCTCTTGCTTTGACCAAACTTTTAAACAATAATTAAAGGGAAGTTTCTATATCTTTATAATTGTTATACTCATCTAAATGTTAATTAATTCGATTAGTTTGGTTACACATTAGCACATTCTCAATGAAAGGATTTTCCTAATTAATTATGTAAAGAAGATGTGAGGGTTAATGTGATTAAGGTGTGATACTTATATGCTCTAAGTTAATTAGGCTAGATCACCTTGATTTTATGTTCTAAGTCACGAATTAATAAGGATTGGGCAATTAGGCTTTTAAGTATAATCTTTAATACATTATGCTTCAATTGTTGAACTTTCTAATTAATCGATGACTTGCGCTTATCTTATTGACTTGCCTTTAATTTACTAAGCCCTTGCTCCCGAGATTAATCGATTAATTTTCCAATTAATCGTTAACCTCTCTAATTAGCCAGGATCACAGAGCTAATTAGCTTAGACAAAAATTGGGGATGTTACACTAGGCATGGGTGGTTGCCATGATTCTTGCTGCACTAGCTGCAAGTCTAGTTTCGAAAAGGCCTCTAGGGTTGCTTGCCCTTATTACCTACTGGTTGAAACTTTCTCTATAGCTGAAAGTTAGGTTTAAACCTTGAGCCTTGCGGTGCCAATCCTTTCTTGAAGTTGCTGCCAGCTAGTAGCGGTTAACTTCTTGTTACAATCCTCCACCAATCGGCACTTGTTAACTAAAGTGGGAAAATCTCTAATCTCCATCGACCCTATGGTGCTAAGGATATCTTTTGCAGTCCACCCTCAAATTTCACGCATTTCTAAACCTCATCAAGGTTCCATTGATAGATTATGGAAAATTTACACAACTCCTCAAATTTAGCAATATACTCCGATATGCTACTATTCCCTTGACGGAGGTGCATAAACTCTAGCTCCTTAGCATTGTGGACAGAGGCAGGGAAGTACTTCTGATATAATGTGTCTCTGAATACATCCCAAGTAATCTCTGTTTCGGATCCCTCTAATAACTGTCGTGCACCATTCCACCAGAACTCTGCATCTGCTTCCAATATATAGGTGGCAAAGGTCACCTTCTTACGGTCTATGTAGTCTAAAATAGAGAAGACTTTCTCCACAGCTTTAACCCACTCATCTGCCTTATCTGGGTCAAAGGTTCCTCTGAAGTTGGGCAAGTTAGCTTTTCGGAACTCGGCAAATTTAAGGTATTCTAGCTCCACTCCTGGACCATTAGATTCCCTCCATGACCAACCTCAGGCTGGCTACCTAGTTGGCCCATGATCTGAGTTGCTACAGCTGCTTGTTCTCACATGGCATATGCCATCTCCTGCATCATGTCTATAAACTCGGTAGATTCCTCCTAGGCTGAATCCATTTGTGGCCTACCCCGCCTTCCGAAAGCCATCAAGTTCTAAACACACAAAAAAAAAGTTATTGAGCTGATCAGGCTCAATACTAAGTTCAGTGTGCTAGTAAATAACAGCATACAGTTAGGCAATTCCCTCACATGCATCCTATCCAGATGGACAAGACTCAGTACATGATAATACCTAAGGAACACAGAGACTAGGTGAAGCATAGTTAGTCCAATCCTCAGACCTATACTAGGACGAACTGCTCTGATAACAAAAATATAACACCTTACTAAACAAAATACTATACTTAAGTCATAATATATTACATGATAAGTGATTATGTGTGGCTAACTAATTAAATTTCATTTTTGACACATGGTTAATTACCTATATAGAGTTAACTGTTCATTTATTCATTACCGTTGGTAGTAAAATAAATAATGGCTTAACGTTGTAACAGAAATAATAAATAAAAAAAACTATGGAATAGACAGAACTATCTAACTGCATCATATATATGTACATAGATCTCTGCTTTCAGAGTTTACAAAAGAGGACTCGCAAACAGTACAAGGTATAGAAAATGAGGCTGCTAAAGCAAAATAAATCCAGCCTATCTCTATGAAACAAAACCCTATATGGTCCCCACAGGACATTTCATGTACAACCCTTAATCACTACCAATCTGCCCATGGCCTAGACTGCCAAAAGGGGGCCACTCTATGCACCTCCTACTGCTACTGCATGTATGCTATGTAGATGGATTTCGAGGAAAGGAATCCATTGGCCATGCCGGCATCTACCGAGGCATAGCCGCAGTTGGGTGTAGAGGATGATGACGGTGAACTAGCCGCCTTAGAAGGGTCCTCCTCCTCAGAGAATAAGATGGAAGGAGTCTATGGAGGTGACACTGCTGGTGGTGTTGCAGGAGCTGCAGCTGTGGCTGCTGCTGGAGGTGGGAAGGGGTGTGCTGTAACATCCACCGAAATTTTTCTTATCATTTTCGCCTAATTATTCAATTAATTGAAGTTAATTAAAATTCGATTAAATATTTATTTAGAATCAATTCATTAGCAATTAATTGAGTTTAGATATTAGGTGATTAGGTTAGAAGCATAGGGGATTTCATAAAAATTTTCTCAACTAATTTACCGATTTAAAGAAAATCGGTAAGATTACGGTATTTTAAACTGTCAGAACCGAATCAATAGGATTGTATACCCAAAACCCTATGACTCAAGGCTGATTACTCAGCCACTCCATCCCTCCTTGGTGGCACCACAAAGGCCACAAGATGAAGAGAGTTGGCTGAAATTAAGCCTTAAGCTCTCAACCAATCAAATTGCAAGTTTCCAATAACCTCATTAAGCCTTAAGAACATATTCCTTCCCTTTCTCCTTCAGCTGATTGCACCTCCTCCTCTCCTAGTTCCAACCTTCTTCTTCTCTTTTTCTCTCAAGTTACTTCATCAAACCTTCAAGCATGATAAGGTTCCATCAATCCAAACTCCAAAATCTAGCAAGAACACATACAAGAAGGTAGGATTCTTCAACTTCTTCAATTATTGGTACTATTGTGGCTGAGTAGAATTCCTATTCATTCCATTAGTTTGACAATAAATGGTGTTTATATGAATTCTCATGGCTGGATTAATTTATAAATGTTGAGTTTCGATGAGAACTTGGGTGACAATTCAAAAAGGGACGCAAAACAGAAGCTGGAACCTTGGAAACCTTACGGCGTCCGTATTGGCAGAGCATCAAAACTTGATGAAACTATTTTTATGTGAAACTAGACATTCAGGGCTTTCCATACATATATACTACAAGGCCATTGGATTAGTATTGAGGGAGATATGAATTTTGGAATTTTGACCTAGGTTTTTGAGTTTGATTCTAGGAAGACTAGGTTGTTTAGGGCAAAACTTGTTCCATACAACTTGGAATTGAATGAAACAAACTTTGTTAGAAAGGTTAACATAGGAGAACTTCCCATAAAAATTTCAGAGTTAGATTCAATCCCGTTTGTTCCTAGTGGTTCAAAGAATTTTCCCTATGTCCAAATCGGGTCAAAATAGGGCAGTTCAGGAAGGTTAAGTTTCGGGGCTTATATCTCGAGTGATACTCATTCAAATAATGTGCAACTTGTTTTATTAGAAAGCTGGTTCTTTTAGCTTTAAATTGATATGAAATTCGCATAATTTCACCTAGATTTCTATTTTTGGTGAATTTTCTCTTAGAAGAGTACAATTTTGGCTAGAGACATGTATGAAAACTAGATCAAGTTTAGTTAATACTGGAACTCGGAATTTAGCAAATAGAAAGCTAGATCGAGTATCCTTAATGTTGAACTCAGAACTTAGTAAATAGGAAACTAGAACAAGTATACTTAATGTTGAAATTGAAACTCAGTAGAAAACTAGATCAGGTATAGTTAATGTCGAAACTTGGGACTTAGGAAACACATTCATAAAAGTCTTGGAAGGACAATTATGGATTAATGTTGGAAATCGGAATCATAAGTACATAAAACACATTGAAATCGGAAGTCAAGGACAAGAATATAAGACCTAAAATACTTAAATCTAGAAGTCGGGAATTCTCAACATAAACTTGGAAGTCAGTATGAGAATAAAAAACCTTATACCCGAATCTTGGAAGTCGAGAAAACTAGGATGCTTTAAAACTTTTATACACACAGCTCCAAAACTCAATCCAGAATCAATCTCAGAGATTGATTCTAAGCATAGCCCCGGAAGTCAGGAATCAAAATATTAACCTTATGTACATAACCTCGGAAGTTAGAACTTATATAATCTCAGAAGTCAGTCCTAAGCCAAACTCGAGAACATTAATAAAAGTCTAAAACTTGCAAGATAGATTAAGACTTTGTTGTGTGTGACAACTAATGAAGATATGATGATCTATATGGGGTTTGCTATTTGATTAAAATCTCCTAGTTGTCTAGCACTATTCATGGGGAAGCGGACACAATCTGTTATGCTGTCGAATTTCCAGCAGAAAGTACAAGATTAATGGATTGATGGTTTTTACCAGTCAAGTTGATTATTTATGAATTTAAAGTTATGAGTAAGTATATGTGGTGACTATGATAATCATGCATACAAATATGATTAAAGTATAATGTGAGTCATGTACAAGAATGTAGAGCATTCACATGCATGATCGAAGGTGAACAGCTATACAATTACGAATGATATGATCATGAATTATTCTTATGAAAGCATGCATATGTGCATATGAATGAACGAAGAATATATGAGATCCCTTCACTTGGAGGCAGTTATTTGGGTCCCTCCAGGTGAAGGCAGTTAAAAGATAAAGAAGCGGGTCCCTTCACTCGGAGGCAGTTGCACATTGGGCCCTTCCCTATGAAGGCAGCTAAAACTTTTAGATCCCTCTACCTTGGAGGCACGTGGTCAGATGAGATCCCTCTACATTGAAAGCAAGTGGTCAGCTGAGATCCCTCTATTCTTGAGGCATGTGACTAGGAGAGACCCCTTCAATTTAGAGGCACATGGCCAAAATGAAATCCCTCCAAGACTAAAGGCACGTGGATCCCCTTTTAGGTTAGTTCTGTGTAACGATGGTAACGAGTTGAGCTCACTCCTAGATTAGACTACCCAAGGGCAGTAAAAACTAAAGATTAAAACATATGCAAGCACCTTAGGGACGACGATATGTAACACCTAGGTGTGCCAAGAAAAGAAAGCAAAGAAAGTTAAAGAAAAGCACTAGTTAGAAAAGAAAGCAAAGAAAGTTAAAGGAAAGCACCAGTGTATTTGCATGAATTCAAATATGAGTATTTGTATAATTATATCCTATGTTTTATTGATGTTGAAACTGTTCTATCTATTTATGCGGTGATTGTTATTCTAAATATAAAGATTCTATGATGAAAGATATAATGATGAGTCCATATTCTTAAGGAACGTGGCATGGCGATCACACTCTGATGATGTATGACATGGTGATCATACTCTGGAATGTGGCATAATGATCCCACATCCTAAGGAATGTGACGTGGTGATCACATCCCAATGGAGTATGACAAGACGATCATACTCTGGGACATGGCAGGAAGGACATATTCCTAAGGAGTGTGACATGGTGATCACACCCTAATGGAGTATGACATGGTAATCATACTCTGGAATATGTGTGACAAGCAAAGGAAGATAAAGGAAGAAAAGAAGATTATGTGTATTTGAATAAATTCAAGTGCAAGTAAAGGAATGTGTTATGTCTTCAGTATATTGGTGCTATTATGTTTTGATACGTTTCAGTTATTATTCATAGCATAATTCATGAATTGATTTTGTGTTGGCTCACCCAAATAACAGGTGTATAAATAAAATGAACTTTGCTTCAGATAACATGTTTTTGAATTATAAAACCAAACAATTTTTATAACATGTTCACCTTTTTCATAATAAACCAAAGCAACTGGAGATAACAACGATGACATTATGTATAATAGTTAAAGAATCCTAATGAGAATTTAAAATTCTCATTCCTATTTCCATATTATCTCCAGATAGTTTGAGAAGTTGCAAAGACGGCTGAAGTTGCTGTCAGTTAAGGTCCGCTCAGGTAACAGTAACAACTCCTGAGAATGGTACTATAACTTAAGCATAGTATTGTATAGAGGGGGATGTTACACGTGCCATATAGAGAGGAATGGCAATATAAGGTATGGAGGGGTCGAAGAGTGGGTGAGCCAGCAAAATAGCAAAGACTCTACAGAAGAAAAGGTAAAAATGAAATTGACAACTACCAGATATATATATATATATATATATATATATATATATATATATATATATAGAATCTAAAAATGGGTCCAGGTGGATATGCAGCTAAGGGAACTCAATATAGAGGATGCCAGTCACCGCGTTCGCCATGATCTGAGAATGACACAGAAACATACAGTAGGGTGAGAAATAAAAATTTCTCAGTAGGAATCATAATGCTATACACATATGTCATCGCCATCATTCCCAATTGTTTCGGTTTTCCTTAATTTTAAATAGTACAACATAATGGTAATATTCAACTTAAATTTATATTATAGAAAACATAACCCGAAACAAACTAAATCTTATGTTAGTGCAATGAAAATATAGTTAAACAGATATGCTAATATAACTAAGACAACAACCGTAAATAAATGGTAACATATCATAAGAAATAAAACAGGCAACTATGATAATCAACTAAGAATTTTCATACAATGCATATAAATGTACAAACTGGAAGATGCATCTTATCTTTGAGGGATTTCACCTTCTATAAGTTATATTTTCCATCCTTGGTCCCCCAGGAGTTATTGGCCATATAATTCGGGGTAATAGTCTACTTTTCAGGACCGAGTTCGTTCCTATACAGGATTGTCGGGTTTGCTTTTCCCAACTTTACCACTGATCTATTCCCCTTTAACTTATTCAGGAGCTAGCCCAAGTAATATGGAATCCTTTAAAATTTTCATACATTGCATGCACACTAACATTTCTTACTTAAACATCATGTATTCATGCAAATGATCCCGTATAGTATGTGATTTCTTTGCCGAAATTTCGACAGCATAACGGATCGAGTTCGCTTCCCCATGAATAGTGCCAGGCTGCCAGTAAAAATCAATCAAGCATTCATAGTAATATGGGATAGCAATCATATAATCACAATATCAATCATTAAGGTCAATACAAATATCAACAGAGTTTTCTGCTTACTTCATCCTCTTCTACTCGATTTTGTAAAATTCACCTTTTCTCCTATTCAACTCATTTAAACCTGAATTTTGGATATGGATATGTTATAGCTCTATGTATCTAGTTTCCAACCCTTTTGGTTCCATCTCATTTTGATTTGTGTAGCTCAAGTTATTTGTATTTTACCTCAGACTGCCCTATACTTAGCCAAAATTGCACCCTTATAAGTGAAAATTCACTAAAAATAGGAATCTAGGTGAAATCATACAAAATTTATACTACTTTTAAATGAAAGAAGTTGCATATCATTTGCATAAGTATATCTTGAGATATAAGCCTGTAACTTAACCCTACTAGACTACCTTATTCCAGCTCGGTTTGAACTTAAGGTAACTTCATTGATATGTTGGGAATAATTGGCAATGAATCTGACTCTTAAATTTTTATGGGATGTTTACTTACATGTTAGCTTTCAAACAGAGTTGGTTGCACTCAATTTAGAGTTGTGTAGGGTGAGTTACACCTTTTTCAACTCATACTGCCTAGATGAGAATCCAAATTTCTAGGCCAAACTTCAAAAATTCATAACTAATTCTATACTAATCTAATGGCCTTATGTTTTATATGGTTGGAAAGCCCTAGATGTCTAGTTTCATATAAAAATAGATTTATCAAGTTTTGCTGGCTAGATTTTTGTCCGTATAGGATGGACATACGGACACCATAGGGTTTTAACCCAATAGCTCCTTGGTTCTTCCTATCTTCAAGTCGTTTCATTCCAATTTCAATTCCAATCATAACATACATGTAAAATCAACTCTAATTCATCATCATCACTCAAAATCACATCAGAATCACTAGAGAAATAGAAGCCCTACACAACCCCAAACCAAGTAAGATAAGAAGAAAAGTTGAATTCCTACCTTCTTTAGGTGAAATCTTGTTAGTTTGGTGTCTTGAATTGAAGAAATTCTTAATGAAGATTGAAGAGGTGATGAAGATGGAGTGAAGATGAGTGTGAATAGAAGAGAAATGATGAGAGCTCAGCAGCTATATTGGCTGAAAACTCAAGGGGAGAAAGAGGCGATTAAGTGAAAACTTTTGAAGCAAGTCTTTATATGATTGGTGGATTCCTCCTCATCTTTCAATTTACTATAGTTGCCCACTTTTGGGCTGATTAGTGGTGCCACATGCATGGATGAGTTGGCTAAATCTTGGCCATCCATCCTAGGGTTCTTATAGTATAGTTTCTATTGGTCCGGTTTCGACAATTTAAAATACCGAAATCTTACCGATTTCTTTTAAATTAGTAAACTGGTTTTAGAAAATTCCTATGAGATTTCCTATGTTCCTAATCTAATTCCATCAAAGTTAATCCTTCCAGTTAATCCCAATTATTCACTAAAAATCGAACATCTTGGTTAAAAACGATAAAATTTTTCGAACATTACAAGTATGCCTTCTAGTTCTTCAGAAAGATCATCAGAAACATGTTGATGAGAAGGAAGTTCAGAAATATCATCCTCATTATTACTAGTGACAATCTGAATGTTTTGCTGATTCTAGGACGTATCATTTAATAACATATTTTCCATTTCTTCTTCTAGATGTCCAACCTTTTTCATTATGGTCATTCTTCTTTTCCATGAAGCTTATATAGATGGTTTCTTCCACAGCTTGAGTCTTTTTGTTGAACACCCTATAAGCTTTTGAAACAGAAGAATATCCTAGGAAAATTCTAAGATCAGACTTTAGATCAAAATTTGAAAGTTTGTCCTTGGTGTTAAGTATAAAGCATTCATATCCGAAGACATGAAAATAAGAAATGTTGGGTTTCTTCCTTTTCATAGTTTATATGGAGTTTTCTTGAGAATAGGCCTTAAGAAAATACGGTTTCGAATATAGTAGGCAGTGTTAACTGCTTTTGCCCAAAAACCTTTTGATGAACCACTTTCAAGAAGCATAGTTCTTGTCATTTCTTGCAATGACATGTTTTTCCTTTGCACTAGTCCATTTTGTTGAGGAGTTCTAGGAGAAGAAAATTTAATGCCATTTTCATTACAAAAGTTTTCAAAAGAATGATTTTCAAATTCTCCACATGATCTGATCTGATGGAAGTGATGCAAAAACCTTTTTCATTTTGAATTCTTTTTGAGAAAAGTTTAAAGGCCTCACAAGCTTCATCCTTATGGAGCAGGAATATAACCCATGTGAATTTTGAAAAATCATTCACAATGATTGAACCATATTTATTACCACCAAGATTAGCAGTTCTGGTTGGTCCAAAAAGATCAAGATGTAAAAGCTCAAGTGGTTTGGTAATAGAAACTACATGTTTACTATGAAAAGAACTTTTTGCCTATTTGCCTCTAAGACAAAACTCACAAGAAGAGTCATTTTCAAAATTGATTTTAGGCAAACCTTTTACTAGCTCCTTCTAAGAAATTTCATAAATCAGTTTCATATGAGCATGATGAAACTTTCTGTGCCATAGCCACTTTTTGTCCACGAAGGAAGCTAAGCATTTTACACTTTGACCAATAAGATCATCTAGATATAATACATAGTATTATTATGCCTTCTAGCAGTAAGAATGATTTTATCAATAGTGGAATCATTAATTATACACTGTGAAGGTTCAAACACAACTTTGTAACCTTGGTCACAGAATTGACAAATGCTTAGAAGGTTGAGTTAATCCTTCTACTAACATGACATCAGATAATAGGTTGGAATTGTTCTTACCAACATTACCTATACCAATGACTTTGGATTTGATTCTATCGGCAAACTTAATTATTCCACCGTCCTTGGATCTAAGGTTTCTGAACTAGGATTTATTTCTAGTCATATGTCTGGAGCATCTACTGTCCAGATACCACTTCTTTTTCGCTTTGATGTACTGATTTGAGACACACCTACATCAAAGGAAATTTTAACTTTAGGTACCCATATCTTCTTGGGTCCTTTTGTGTTAGTAGAGTTTTTGGGCTTTTTCACTTTCTGTTTGGCTTTCCTTCTAGAAAAGTATCTTTTAGAAGATTGTTGCTTTTTAAAACAATATATGCATGCAAGAATCTAATATGAGGAATCTTTAGATGATTGTTTGTAGTCTTCCTTCTCAAAGCCTAGACGAAATTTGTCAAGATAAGGCTTTTGGCCACCAAGCATCAAATCCAAATTTTTAAAGCCGTTAATCATTTTTTCAACATCTAATTTGAGAAGTTTTACAGTTTTTCTAAAGCTTAGAAATATTAGAAGATGACTTAGAGCTAGTTTCGGAAACTTTGGTTTTTAGGGCTATTACATCATTCTAAAGAAGAATATTGGCAGATTGCAATCTTTCCTTTTCGTGCCCAACCTTTTCTTTTTCAACCTTGAGTTTTTCAAATTCTAAAGATAATTTTCGAAAATCCTTATTCAAAGAGGCATAATAAGAAGCAAGAGACTTGGAATCATCTAAGAGTTCATCATACACTTTTTGACGATTCTCAAAAGTGAGTTCAGGTTCAAAATCATATACCTCAGTTTCTTCATTTGAAACAATGTCAGCCATGAAACAGAGATTTGCTTCAATATCTTCTTCACTCTGTGATTCTACATTTTCATATTCTTCATCCAGATCCTCCCAAGTAGCCATCATAGCTTTCTTCTTTGTAGCCGTCTTTTTCGAGGCTTTCTTTAGTTTGGGACATTTAGATCTGAAATGTCCAAGTTCCTTGCACTCACAGCAGATGATCTCATCTTGCTTAACCTTGCCTTTTTTGTCATTCTTGGGAACAAGGTTCTTCTTCTTCCTTTTTATCCATGCTCTTAAAATCTTCCTTGCTAAGTGAGCAATTTCATCACTATCATCATCATCATCATCAAAAGAATCTTCTTTTTCTTCTTCAGATTCTTCAGAGACTGTCAAAGCTTTGGGAGATTGAGTCCTTTTTTGAGTGAACTTCAAAGCAATAGATTTTCCTTTCTTGACAAATTTCATCGCTGACTTCATTTAGCTTAATCTCACGAGTTTTTAATGACCCAATGAGAGCATCTAAGCTTAGTATGTTCAAGTCCTTAGCTTCTTAAATAGCCGTGACTTTGGGACGCTAAGCCTTTGAAAGACTTCTCAGAATCTTTCTCACCATCTTTGCATTGGTGTACATTTTGCCTAAGGCCATTAACTGATTTATGATAATGCATGAATCTAGTTATCATTTCATCAATATTATCATGCTCTAAAATGTTGAACAATTCATATTAATGAACCAATACGCTGATCCTAGTTTCTTTGACTAGGTCCATTCCTTCATGCAGCACTTAAAGTCTATCCCAGATTTCCCTAGCTGAGTCGCAGGATATGATCTTATCATAATCACTTTTGCTCAAGGCACATGTGAGAAGATATTTTTCCTTGGCATTCATTTGGAGCTCGATTTTGTGTTGATCAATCCATTCATTTCTAAGGATGGTTCTGACTACAACAAGTGGAGGTTGTTTTGGATTAGCAGCTACTTGAGGTGCTGGTTGCTCAATTGTGGGTATATAGTCACCATTATCTATAATCTTCTACATATCTAGACTTATGGACTCTATGAAGAGTCTTATTCTATCCTTCCAATAAGGATAATCTTCACCATTGAAGTACGAAGGACGATTTATAAAGCAACTATAACACCCTCTATTATATAAGCTATGCTCGAGCCATGGAGTTATATTGAGAGGTTGTCACTATACTAAGGAAATCTTTAAAATATGGAAAATCTAATACATGGCCCTTTAACTGCTCACTTTATTACTGACTAATAATCTATGATACATAGAGAATAAAATAATTACACTAAAAAAAAAATTGTAACTGACATAGTATACAGCATTTACATTTGACTAGTCGTTATCTAGCTTCAATAGTTTCTTAGTCTGGTTTACGCCCGATCCTTGCTCAATGGGAGGCTCAGTACTCCACCTCGCACTTGATTTCCAACTTGGGTGCTGGAATGTTTACGGAAAAGAAAAACGTACAAGCAGGCAGTGAGAACCTAAGGTTTCCAGTAGGTAAACTCAAACCAATCTTACAACGTCATCATAAACATTCCAGCCGCTTCGGTTTATTATGAAAATATGGGCACATATAAACAAAAAGTGGTTCAATTTTAAGTTGAAAACACCTTACTCGAAGTGGGATATGGTTTAACAGCCACTTGCCATTTCATATAACAGACATAGAAACATGAATAGAGTAATACGCTTCCACAAGAATCATAACAATATCATAACATAATGAGACAATTAGAAATGCACACGTAGACGCTTGTATTTGATTGTATGCAAGTGCACTTAACTTAACTTATCTCTTTCTTTAACTTGCAACTTGACCTTGCTCTTTTCTGTACTTGGTCCCCCGGAGGTGAATGGCCTCTCTCACCCCTGAATAATAGCCTGCTTTTCAGGTCTGAGCTCGTACCTATACATGAGTGACGGGTTTACTTTCCCCGACCCTCACACCGGTCTATTCCCCTTAAATCTGGTCGAGGGCTGACCCAAGTCTTAGACAGTACTGCTCTAGCCCACGCTAGCTGGGTCTATGCCATGCCTCACGTGGTAGCTTGGTACGTCTTTCTTGCAAGTTCTTATTATCTTTTCCTTTTCATATCTTGTCATGCATGCGGATGCTTGGTGGATTCATGAGTATGTATCATAGCTTTTTTATCATATCATGTTCTAAATGTATAATTGCATGCATCATGTACATGAATATGACATGTAAATGTAATTATATTCAAAACATAATAATTCATAGCATAAGTTCTCATAAATTCCTGAAAATTCAAAGATAACGGATCGAGTCCGCTTCCCTATGAATAGTGCCAGACAACCAGTACAATCTTTCAAACTTACAATTCAATATGGATCAGCAATTATACATATATTTATAGCATCATTCATCAAATCCAATTCAAGCATCTATAGGGTTTTCGGTTTATTTCCTCCTATTCTGCCCGATTTTTTATAATCCACTCTTTGCTCAATTTGACTCATCTAAGTCTAGGTTTTGGATATGTCATAGCCTTATGTGTCTAGTTTCCAACCCTTTTAGTCCCATCTCATTTTGATTTGTATAACTTTAGATATAAACAATTTACCTCAGACTGTCCTATTCTTAGCCAGAATTGGGTTCTTATAAGTAAAAATTCACTAAAAATAGAAAACTAGGTGAATTCATACGAAATTTATATCAAGCTAAAGCTATCAGAACAAGCTTTCAAATAGATTAAGTTTCATGTCATTTGCATAAGTATACTTCGACTTATGAGTCCCGAAACTTGGCCCTACTAAACTACCCTGGTTCAGCCCGGTTTAAACTTAAGTCAACTTCATCGGTGTGCTGGGAACAAATGGCAATGAATCTTGTTCTAAAATTGTTATGGGATGTTCTGTTACATGTTGTCTTTCAAAAAACCTTGGGTTCACTCAATTTGTAGTTGTGTAGGGTGAGTTATGCCCTTCTCAACTCATACTGCCCGAGTAAGAATCCAGGTTTCTAGGTTAAACTTCAAAAATTCTTAACTAATTCTATACTAATCCAATGGCCTTATATTTTATATGTATGGAAAGCCCTAAATGTCTAGTTTCATATAAAAATATAATCATCCACTTTCTATGGCTGTAGACAGAGCCGTACACTCCGCCAGTACGGACGCCGTAGGGTTTTCTCACAACATAGATTCTGCCTAGCTCCCTTTTGAGTTTTTGATGAATTCCTCAACTTAAACCAAGTTTCCTCACCTCAAAACATTAGAAGAACATCAAAGCACCATCATAAAAGTATGGCATAAGAGGAACATAGCAGCCACATAGTCACATAATACATCAAACAACTAAGGATTTGAGCTACCTACCTTGAAATCCTTGAAGCTATGGAAGCAAGGAGGCCAAGAACCAACTCCTAGCCTACTTCCTTCATCATGGCAGCAGCTCATATGAATGGGGGGAGGCTCTATTTGATGCTTAATCATGAAATTGTTAGAGGGGTTTTGTAGAGAAGGAGGTGAGGATCAATTTTCATAAAAGGAGCAAGAGGATTTGAGGTCAAGAGGGCTTCCAATCTTGAGCTTGAAGTTCTTGGTCATGGAGACAAGGAAAGAAAGGAAGAAGAAGAAGAAAGAATGGGAGAGGGCTGAAGCATGATGGAGGCGCAAAAATGAAGGGAGTTGGGTGAGATTTTTTCTAAGTTTTATGACCTAGATAAGGATGACTTTAGATATTTAGCTTCAATGGTCATGATTTGGCCAAATCTTCCCATCATAGGGCTGCCATATGGCGCCATCTATGGTGGTGGAGGTGGCTGAATTTCAGCCATTCAACCTAAGGTTATCAATGTGGAATTCTACTGATTCGGCTCTGGCAGTTTAGAACATCGAATATTTACCGATTTCCTCTAAACCGGTCAAACGTTACTTGATGGTTTAAGATATCTACATGTTCATTTTAATTTATCTCAAGCCTAATCTCCCTAACTAATATCTAATTAGCTCTTGATTAATATCTAGTTAACTTCTAATTGTCCTTACATAACTATTGAAACCGAATAAGTGAATTAACGGAGTAAATTAGCCATTTTCATAAATCCGGAGCCTTTCTGTTTCCTATTTTTTGTAACTAATGGTATTTTCGTAATTTTGAGCAAGTCCGGGGGCACCCCACGTCATTTCACACCAAGCTGCCTCCATGGCCCAATCGGCAGAGATTTAAACTTCTACGGTTTCGCCACGTGATTCTGCTCCGCTTAAAACCCCATTTTGCTAATTCTACCGATGTGGGGACATAAATGTTATTTTATAAAAAGTTTTAGGGTTATTGTGGAAATAATTCTTTAGGGTCAAAAATATAATTTCTAAAAATCATGGGTATTATTGTAATTAACAAAAGTTTATAGGGGCACTTTTGTCATTTCTTAATTCTTAACATATGGCAGTGCCGTATTTTCAACGGCAGTGTTACACTACCCTATAATTCCAAGTGTGAGAATCATCATGGCATAGTGCTGCCTGAGAAATTCTCACACTGCCTAAGGGGAATAATTCAGGGTTTCCATCACGTTCCATTTGCTAAAGTGGGGATGTTACAGTGACCTTCTACAATGTGATTTATCTGTTGAACCATCTGATAGGATCTTTGATCTTTGCAACCGTTAGGAAGCTCAACCCTAGAGTTAGGCTCTGATACCAATTTTTGGATTGGATAGCACGAGAAGGGTGGTTGAATCGTGCTTTCAAGAATCTTTAGTATATGAAAACTTTAGTAAAGTTATCTATCTCAAGTTCAAAACTTGGATTGTAGAAGCGATTGTGTTAGTTTATAAAATAGTTTAGTTCTATATAAAATAGGAATAAACTTTTGTTTTAGATAAAGTTTAAACAGAGTTGAACTTATGTGGTAAAATCAAATAACAAAATCAGAGATAGAAAAAATCACACAGGAGAATTTTATACTGGTTCAGCCAAATCACTTGAATACTTCTAGTCCCCAACTCTTCATTAAGATTTTATATACTACGAGTCCTTTTTGTCCATGTTTCTCCAAGCTTTTTACCTGCGAGTAGTCCTTTTCCAAGTCTCTCCAAGCTTAACAAACGAGTAGTATTTTCCTAACCTCTCCCAGCTTTACAAATGAGTAGTATTTTTCTAACCTCTCACTGACCACTACAGGGTCCAGATGCAAATGATGTGAATAATGTGTGAACACTCGCTCTGACTTTCTCAATAGAGAATGGACTACGGAGTACTTTGTGTGAGACTTCTCTAAATTCTTAAAGAGAGAATATTATCTATTATAGACTAGTAGAGAAGATTTTCTTATATTCCAAAGTTACAATAAGTAACTTTCTGGTGCTTTAGACACTTGAGAAAGATAAAGAAAGGAAGCTCTTTTTGCATCAAAAATATTTAAATAGTCTAACTATTCTTTCCTCAATTTCCAGCCTTATATAGACTTTGAAATATGACCGTTAAAGCTTGCAAGCCTTGATCCTTGTGATCCTTTTGGTCTGCTGGTCTACGACTGGATAGAGAAGAAATAGCCTTCTTTTTTCCTGTTCTTCAAAACTTGCACAGAAGTAGAAAAGTAGCTGTTTGTTGATTTGCCAACTATTCAGACTTGTCAATGCCTCTTCTGCATCTTGTCAAATTACCTTTTTGACTTTTTGAATTTGTCTATTGAAGCGTGTAGAGGAAGCTTTGAAGGTGTAACACTTCATGAAAGCATGTCTTTGGAGATTTCCTTCTAGATAAAGTCATGTTTCTAAAAGAATAGTGTTATCTCTTAAGGCATTGTTTTCCCTTCTGATGTTGCAATTTCATCTTACTGAACTTTCTTTCTTGTTTCTTTCGTGATAACTCAAGAAGTATATAAAGCATGTATTCCATGTCAAGTATATTCAATTTAAAGTACTAATGGATAACATAACTTTGTTGATTCTCAAGCATATAATGCACATGAGTGATAAAGAAACACTTCTAGAAACAATTCGTTCATATGCATAGCAAGATTAGCTTAAACTTTGATTTGATATTCATCAAAACCTTAATGCTTACTCTGGTTTACAACCACAGAACGGTTTCTAAAGGGCATTGGAGTTAACACTTTATTAGGCAAGAGAGCTATAATTATGATTCAGTTTAGGGAGCGGGCTTTAATCTCTCAAGCTGAACTTATATTTGCCTTGTTTTGATTCTTTGCTGCAAGACTTTGAGAATGTTTTACCCAATGAGATGTCGAGTGGATGACCACCATTGATAGGGATTGAGCACCGGATTGATTTCATGCCTGGAGTTAGCATTCTAAATAAACCAGCCAATAGAAGTAATCCTGAGGAGACAAAGGAACTTCAAAGGCAAGTGGATGGACTTCTAACTAAAGGATCCATAAGAGAGAGCATAAGCTTGTGTACAGTGCCAATTTTGTTGGTCCAAAAGAAAAATGGCACCTAGAGGATGTGTATGGATTGCCGTGTAGTCAACAAGATAGCGGTAAAGTATCGCCATCCTATTCTTATGTCAAATGATGTGCTTGATGAGTTACATGGGGTGTGCATATTCACTAAAATTTATTTGAAAAGTGGATATCACCAAATTAGGATGAAATCAAGGGATGAGTCGAAGACTACATTTAAAACAAAATATGGTTTATATGGGTGGCTAGTTATGCCTTCTGGGTTAACTAATGCACCTAGCATTTTCATGTGTTTAATGAATCATGTTTTGTGGGATTTCTTAGGTGTTAGCACCCAATTTTTGGCTGAGTTTTAAATGAAAAAAAAAACTTTCCTCTTTATTTTATTTTTTAGCCTTCATTATAAATACCGTGATTTAAAAAAAAATCCTTTTGATGCAATTTAAATTTTAATCTCCCATTTGATTTTTATTTCATCTCTTCTCTTAATTCGCTTCTTTTTATTTATGCTCTATTTATTTTCCATTCTTTTATTATCATTCTTTTTTATAAAAATATGTATGCTAAAAAAATGAAAAACATAAAAAATAAATGAAAAAATCTTTAACAAAAAAATAAAACAAAAAGAAAAATTTGGATAAAAACTCAATTAGCTCAAAGCCATAATCTATTTTGCCAAAAAAAAATTGTGTTTCATCCCAATCCAAATCTCAATAATCCAAGTCTCATGACTAAAAGTAAAAAATAAAATAAATAAAATAATCAGCAAGTTGAGCAACTTTCCTTACAAAAGGGGAACTACTTTGAGCAAAAAAGGATAGAGCTAGAAAAAGAGGTAGAGAAGCGAACAACAGAGTGTGTGGAGTTTCCAACTAAGGAGGAAGATCACAAGAAAAGAAGCAGAATTGGAGTCAAAGAACAACCACTCACTCAACAGGTATAAAAATCAGTCATTTCTTATTTCAAAATTTAGAAATCATGCGCTTTTTACATCCTGTCATAGTTCATACCATTTCGATAACTTGTTCTAAATTCAAAACAAAGAATGCAATAGCAACATTAGTGGATCGATATTCAAACAGTCACTCCCACACACATAAGACAAGTGCATTTGCACACACAACACACCTCAATTTTTTGATTTCTCAATATCTACAAATCTAAAATAAATAAATAAACAAAAGAGAAAAAGAATCAAAGCTAAAACTAGAGCATATTGCCCACCAAATACAACCTAGAAACCATAATTTTAAGCAAAACTACTAAGCAAATTGTTGCAAGCCAGCCACCCATGGTCGAACTTCTAAACTAACAAATTAAAAGCCAAAAAAGGCTTAAACTTAAAACCTAGAAGCCAATCTGCTATCACCAAGACCCATAAGCTGCCGCTGTCTCCACCATGGGTGGCCCTTCCTCGCTGTTGTTCTCTGCTACACTAGCCGTGTCATGCTCTCCCCCGCCATCGTTTGCTGCCACCATCGCAGAGAACCCTGGCGCTAGCTCTTTTCCCTACAATGACACCATTGTCTTCATCCCTTCTCCCTCAGGTTGCGATTTCGATGCTGTGAGACCTCGTCGCGTTGCTCACCACCTCTACTCCACCATGGCTGCCGACCCATGTTCCTCAAACCCAAGTTGCCGTTTTGCAAAACCAGCCAACCAAGCCCTAATCTATTCTCGTTCCCCTCTTCTTTTGATGCGCCATTCTCGTTCCTCATTTATGCTTCCTTGTATTTGTTTTTTTTTTTTAATTCATTTTGATTTTGAAGACGTTAAGCTGATGGGTCATGGTCTTTAGTGCTTGTGTTTCTTTTTGGACCCTTAGCCTTTTAGTTTTCTTTGATTTTTGGCAGCTTGTCAATCTGTTGTTCTACTCTTATTTTTATTCATTTTTATTTTATGTTCTCGTTTCATTATGTTGGTTTGTTATTTTATTTTTCTGTCAACTAGCGTAAGTTTGCTTACTTACTTATTTACTCATTTGTTCATACTTGTTTATTTATGTTAACATACTTATTTATTTATCATTTTAATTTGTTGCTTTTCTTCTATTATTTTTTTCCTATATATTTAATCTATTAATTTTTTTTGGCCTTAATTCTTAGTTCCATTGCACAAAAAGAAATAATAATAAAATAACTAGATAAACAAAATAAAAATAATTTCTTTTAATCTTTGACTTGAAATTTTGTATCAATAAAATAATTTGAAATTGGCCGGCGATAGAAAATCATGTGAGAATCGGAGTATCGATTAACTAAACTCTTCCTAATATTCTTGAGACTTTCTATTAGATTTTACCAGGAGCGCTGATAGGATTTAACTTTAATTACATAATAAAATAAAAATATGTTTTCAATTATATAAAAAGAAATAAATGAGAATAATAAACAAATTTGTTAAATCTAGATGTTATAATCAGAATTTTTTTTAAAAAAAAATTACTAATTTAAGGAAATGACTATAATAATTTATCTTGATTTATCGTTCCATTTAAAATAACACAATTTGAAACTAGCTGACGACAAAAATATCCAGAGAGGATTTGAGTACTAATCAATTAAGTTCTTCTTGAAACTCTTGAGACCTCGTTAGGTTTTGCCAAGAGCGCTGGTAGGATTCCACGTTAATAATAAATAAAAATAAAAAATATATATTTCTTTTCATTTTAAAAAAATATTGTTATTAATTTATATAAAAAAACACGCCTGTATAAATAAAATCAATCAACACAAAATTATTTTTAAAGAATTACGTGGCTTTGAATTTCTCATTACACCAGAGGATACGTAGAATCAAAAGTCAAATTAAAATTAAGGGTTAATTACACTTTACCCCCTATATTATAGGTCATGTGTACTTTACCCTCTACATTTTAAAAATTATATCCCAACTACCTGTATTTTTTGCAAATGTGCACTTTGATCCTTCTATTGATTTTTTCATCAATTATGAACAAAAATATTACATATTCAAGTGTTGGATTGCACATTTAGGAAAGCTCTAAGAGTAAATTTGCATATAACCCAAAATTCAAGGGATTATAATGCACTTATTTGGGATAAAGTGCATATTTACAAAAATGCAGGTAGTTTGGATGCATATTTTTAAAATGTAGGGGGTAAAGTGCACATGACTTATAATACAGGGGAGTAAACTATAATTAACTCTAAAATTAATTTTTCTCAATTTCTTTATTCCATTTGCTAATAACTACTGTATCCTTATTTGTCCTAAAAATAAAATAAAATATTTTTTTCGAATTAAAATGTATCCCTTTCTAAAGAGTAAAAAAAAAAAATAATAATAATAACAAATAAAGTTTATTTTTATGAATAATCAATTACTATCAATCTTGTGTTTAGTGAGTAAAATAAATATTATCAGAGCTATTAGCTTACACAACTTACTTAAGGTAATTGTCTAAAGGATGAATATATCAGGGGTATAGTAGAATTAAGTTCCAAACTTTTTCTATACATAATCAACTCCTAAACTCAAATCTAGTTCTTGAAGGCCATATTTCCTTTTTATAAAAATAATAAAAAAGGTTTTTCCAATATTTTTCTATTTTTAAAATAAATATTGTTGGTGACTCCGTCGAACTATTTCTCATTAACTTAATCCCCATTACCCATTTTCCATTTTACATCATTTTCCATTCATTAATTTCCATTTTCATTATTTATTTTTTTCTCTTTTTCGTTTTGCTGTCCTGTCACCATCCTGATTGTGACATTAGGTAAGCTTGTGGTTGTTTATTTTGATGATATTTTGGTTTACAACTATTGTTTGGATGATCATATATTACATGTTAGGGATATTTTAGAAGTGCTTATGAAAGAGAGGTTGTTTACCAACCTTAAGAAGCGCACATTTGTCATTGATAAAATTGTGTTTCTTGGTTTTGTTACGAGCATGTCATATTGTGGTTGATAAGGAGAAGGTGAAAGTGATACATGCTCTAGAGGACAAATTGGACATTCTAGCACAATAGGGCAAGATGGAGATTTTAGCATGCTTGTAGGACCAATCACACGAGCAAGAGCAAAGAGGTTAAGAGAAGACTTTGGAAACTTGGCTAAAGCAATTGTGGAAGAGATGTATCAAGAATGGGCCAAGAAGATGCCAACTCATACTAATGGACAACTCAAGATCTTGTTATTTGCTGCGAATTGGGCTTAGAAGCTTATTCTGGCCATATTGGGCTATTATTCTATTTTGGTCTTGTTTAGTTTAGTTAGTTTAAGTATTTTGGACATCTAAGCTTTTAGTTATTTTATTTAGCCCATATTTTATGTTTTATGTTTTATCTAGCCCAATTGATATTATTTAGCATCAAAACACTTCTTATTGGGCTTGGACTTAGTTTAAGTGTTTAACCTAGTGTAAGAGGTTATAAATACCTCAAGGAACACATTGTTTATTAGTTTTTGATTAATTGAAATTCTGTTTTGTTTTCTTTCAAGAAAATAGTGCTTTGTGTGCAAGTGAGGTGAGTGATTTGCTTTGCTTGTGGCATCAAGAAATTGAGAGAATTCATCCTAAGGTAAGTTCGTTGTGATATTCAATCAATTTATATTCTATCTTTTCCTTGTTATCTATGTTTCCAAGGACAGGTTTCTTGGAGGTTTAGTAGGGAGGGTCTTTATCCTAAATCTTGTTTATTATCAAAGTGTGTGCCTGGGGTTTCTGGATCTTTATATCCACGGGGTTCTCCTCATCATTTGGTATTCAGAGCAAGGTCTAGATAAATTCCTATTTATCTATCTGTGTCTTTTACGTTTATCTTTTGTCTTCTTTCTTTGTCCGTTTGCGTTCTTATTTTTTTGTGTTTTTGCATTTTATCCTTTTGTGTTGCGATCATATCTTTGTTCCATCTTTGTGTTTCTCTTGTTTTGCTATCAATCTTTGTTGCTAGTTCAAATTTAAAAAAAAAAAAAAAGATGAAAAAAAGACGAAAAAAAAGCCAAAAAAAAGGGAGGACGAAAAAAAAAAGCCAGAAAAAAAGGAGGACGAAAAAAAAAGAAAAGGAGGGAAAATTAGAAAAGATTGAAAGGATTATATTAAGATTTAGTTTTGATTCACATCAGATTGCATTATCTTTTGTTTCAAATTCAAAAAGATTATGTTTAGATTCAGTTTTGATTCAAATCAGATTACATATCTTGTCTTTCCTTGTAATTTAAATTTTGATTTTAAATCTGATTTATATCAGATTTAGTTGAGCTACACCAGATTTTGTGTTATCTTGAGTTCCTTGGAGTTTAAGTAATCCTTAGTTGTGTGTCTTTTGTATCTTTTTTTTTTCCTTGCAAATTAAGTAATCCATTCTGAGTCTTAAACTTGAGTTTCTCTTGGTAGTCCTTGGCATCAAATTCTGATCATAATATTACTTGTGGATTTGCCTTGCTTGATTTCATTTAATTTCTAAAGTGCAACATTCTAAAGTGATCAAGACTGGTAAAAGGCAAGAGTGGTGAGCACAAAAGCAGGTAAAAGCCAAGAATTGAGTGAAAACACGAGTTTACCCAATTTTGAGTGCAAACACGTGAGAGAGTGCTTTGGTCCTTTTCTTTTATTAACATTTTGTGGTTGCTCAATGGCTAACAACTCAAGGAAAGAAGGAAAAGAAAATTATGAAGAGGAACCTGGTATGATAATTGACATGAAGCTCATGTACAAAGCTTTCACTAATCAATTTCAGAAGTTGAATAGTAGACTTAATGAGATGGATGAATAGAGAAAGGAGATGACACAAAGCATGTCCAGAGATAGTAGATGGGTTGATCTGAGGAATCGACGTCACCATGATTCTAACCATGAGCTTTTTGGGGAGGAGTCTGACAAAGTTGATTCAGCTAGAAATAGGAGAACTGGAAACAGAGCTTGGGATAGCAAGATTAACGCTATCAAGATGCAGATACCACCATTCAAGGGTAGAAATAATGCTGAAGCTTATTTAGAGTGGGAAAGAAAGGTGGAGATGATTTTTGCTTGTCATAGTTACTCTGAAGAGAAGAAGGTTAGATTGGCTGCTGTGGAATTTTTTGATTATGCTCTAATTTGGTGGGATGAGCTAGTTAAGTCCAGAAGGAGGAATGGGGAATACCCCATAGAAACTTGGGATGAAATGAAGAAGATAATGAAGAAAAGATTTGTTCCTTCCCACTACTATAGGGAAGTGTACCAAAAGTTGCATAGGCTCATTCAAGGCTCCAAGTAAGTAGAAGATTACCACAAGGAGATGGAAATACTCATGGTTAAAGCCAACATTGAGGAGGACATGGAAGTAACTATGGCTTGATTTTATAGGTGTTTTAAACAAGGAGATTGCAGATGTGGTAGAATTATACCATTATGTGGAGATGGAGGATTTGGTTGGCATGGCAATGAAGACGGAGAAACAGCAAAATCAAAGAACGGCAGCTAAGGCATTTTCGAATTCCAACTCGAAGTGGGGTTCAAAATGATCTAAGTATGAGGACACAAAGAAGAATAAGGACTTAAATCCCAAGGAGAAGGGACTGGACATAGCCAAGAAGAAAGTTACTTCTAATTCATCTTCTTCTACTGCTACTTTAGGACATAGAGATGTTACATGCTTCAAGTGCCATGGCTTGGGCCATTATGCATCTAATTGCCAGAACAAGAGAATAATGGTCATTAGGGGAGGTGAAGTTGTATCTGAATCTGATGATAATGGTAAGTCTGATGGTAATGATGATATGCCACCATTAGAGGACTGTTCTAATAATGATGAGAATGTTGAATATGTTGTGCATGTGGTGAGCCTCTTATTGCTAGACATGCTTCGAATATGCATGTTAAGGAGGATGGCCTAGAGCAAAGAGAGAACATTTTTCACACTAGATGTTTGGTGGTTGGAAAGGTTTGCAGTTTGACTATTGATGGTGGAAGTTGCACCAATGTTGCTAGTACCACCTTAGTGGAGAAGTTGGGATTGAAGCATGATAAGCATCCTAATCCATATAAGTTGCAATGGTTGAATAATAGTGGGGAAGTGAAAGTTACTAGACAAGTTGTGGTTGCATTCTCCGTTGGGAAATATAATGATGAAGTAGTGTGTGATGTAGTACCCATGCAGGCTAGTCATTTGCTGTTGGGGAGACCATGACAATTTGATAAGCGTGTGCTACATGATGGGTACAAGAATAGGTATTCCTTTGAATATAATGGCCAGAAGATCACTCTTGCACCATTATTGCCCAAGGAGGTGTATCTTGATCAAATGAAGCTTCAACAAACTTTTATAGGGAATTTGGGAAGTAAGGAAAAAGAAAAAGACAGAAAAGAGGCCATGAGAAAAAAGAGTACAGAACAAGGCCTAATGGTGAGAGGTGAGAAAAATGCAAAGAAAGAAAAAGAGTGAAAAGAAAGAAAAGAGTGAGAAAAATGAAAAGAGTGAGAGGAAATCATATTTTTATGCAAAAGAGAGAGATTTGAAAAGTGTTTTGTTAGGCAAGAAAGCTTTTATTATGATTCAGTTTAAGAAGGTTTTACTCTATGAAACTGAACTTAACCCAAATTTGCCTAGTTGTTTTCTTTCTTTATTGCAGGAGTTTGAGGACGTGTTCCCTAGTGAGGTGCCAAGTGGATTACCACCATTGAGAGGGATTGAGCACCAAATTGATTTGTGCTTGGAGCTAGTATTCCAAATAGACCAGCCTATAGAAGTAATCCTGAGGAGACAATGGAGCTTCAAAGATAAGTGGATGCTCTGCTGGCTAAAGGGTATTTGAGGGAAAGCATGAGTCGATGTGCTGTTCTAGTTTTGTTGGTTCCAAAGAAAGATGGCACTTGGAGGATGTGTGTGGATTGTCGTGCAGTCAACAAGATAACGGTAAAGTATCGCCATCCTATCCCGAGGTTAGATGGCATGCTTGATGAGTTAAATGGTGCATGTATATTCACTAAAATTGATTTGAAAAGTGGGTATCACCAAGAATAAAACCAGGGGATGAATGGAAGACTGCATTTAAAACAAAATATGGTCTTTATAAGTGGTTGGTTATGCCTTTTGGATTAACTAATATACCTAATACTTTCATGCGTTTAATGAACCATGTTTTGAGGGAATTTTTGGGGAAATTTGTGGTTGTTTTTTTTTTTTTATAATATTTTGATTTACAGCCAGTGTTTGGATGATCATGTATCACATGTTAGGGCTATTTTAGATGTGCTTAGGAAGGAAAAGTTATTTGCCAACCTTAAAAAGTGCACCTTTTGCATTGATAAAGTTGTTTTCCTTGGTTTTATTGTGAGTGTCCATGGTATTGAGGTTGATGAGGAGAAAGTGAAGGCTATTCAAGAATGGCCAACACCTAAAAGTGCTTTTGAGATAAGGAGTTTTCATGGTTTAGCTGGATTTTATAGAAGATTTCTGAAAAACTTCTCTACTATTACTGCTCCATTGACTAAAATTATTAAAAAGGATGTTGGGTTTAAATAGGGAAAGGTATAAGAACTTGCTTTAAATATTTTGAAAGATAAATTGTGTTCTACTCTTATTCTTGTTTTGCTCAATTTTGATAAGACCTTTGAAATAGAATGTGATGCTTCTGGGATTGGTATAGATGCAGTTTTGATGCAGGAAAAACGTCCCATTGTATTCTTTAGTGAGAAGTTGAATGGAGCTCAACTCAAGTACTCAACCTATGATAAGAAGCTATATGCTTTAGTTCGGGCCTTAGAGGTGTGGCAACACTACTTGCTATCCAAAGAGTTCGTGATTCACACTGATCATGAATCTCTCAAGCACTTAAAAGGACAAGGTAATCTAAATAAAAGGCACGCTAAATGGGTTGAGTTTATTGAGACTTTTCCATATGTGATCTCTTATAAGCAAGGGAAAGAGAATGTGGTTGTTGATGCTTTATCTATAAGGTATGCTTTAATCACTACATTTACCACTAAGTTGTTAGGATTTGAGCATTTGAAAGAATTGTATGCTACTGATTCTGATTTCTCTGATATTTATGCTGCATGTGAACATGGTGCATTTAACAAATTCTATAGGCATGAAGGTTTTCTGTTTCATGGTAATAGGATTTGTGTGCTTGTTTGCTCTGTTAGAGAGTTGCTTGTTAGAGAATCACATAGTGGTGGTTTAATGGGTCATTTTGGTGTGCATAAGACTTTAGATGTGTTATCTGAGCATTTTTATTGGCCACACATGCGAAAAGATGTTGAAAGAATTTGTGCTAAATGTATTGCATGTAAACAGACTAAATCTAAGCCTATGCTACATGGTTTATACACACCCTTGCCTATTCTTACTCATCCATGGGTTGATATATGTATGGATTTTGTGCTTGGATTGCCTAGAGTGAGGAAAGGTAGAGATAGCATTTTTGTTGTAGTGGATAGATTTAGTAAAATGGCTCACTTTATTGCATGCCATAAAACTGATGATGCAACAAACATTGCTGATTTATTCTTTAGAGAAGTTGTGCGATTACATGGTGTCCCTAGGACCATTGTTTCTGACTGTGATGTGAAGTTCTTGAGTCATTTTTGGAAAGTGTTGTTGGGTAAATTAGGAACTAAATTGTTATATTCTACTACTTGTCACCCACAAATTGATGGTCAAACTGAAGTGGTGAATAGGACTTTAGGGACTTTATTGCATGCAGTTGTTGGTAAGAATTTGAAAACTTGGGAAGATTGTTTGCCTTTCATTGAGTTTGCATATAATAGAACCATTCATTCTTCTACAAGGTTTTCTCCTTTTGAGCTTGTGTATGGCTTTAATCCTTTAACTGTTTTAGACTTGATGCCTTTGCTTTTGAGTGATCTTGTTAGCTTAGATGGTGATGAAAAGGTTGAGAAGGTTAAAGCAATGCACTTGAAGGCACGTGAGTTGATTGAAAAGAAAAACAAGGTGACGGCTCAAAGAGTTAACAAAGGCCGCAAACAAGTTGTCTTTGAACTTAGTGATTGGGTTTGGGTTCATTTAAGGAAGGAGAGGTTTCCTACTCAGAGGAAATCTAAACTTGACTCAAGGGGTGATGGTCCATTTCAAGTGTTGGAGAGGATCAATGATAATGCTTATAAGATTGACCTTCCGGGTGAGTATAATGTTTCAGCTACTTTTAATGTTTTTGACCTTTCTCCTTTTGATACAGATGCAGATTCGAGGACGAATATTTTTGAGGAGGGAGGGAATGATACATGCTTTGGAGGACAAATTGGACATTCTAGCATAATTGGGTAAGATGGAGATTTTAGCAGGCCTGTAGGACCAATCACATGAACAAGAGCAAAGTGGTTAAGAGAAGACTTTGGGAACTTGGCTAAAGCAATTGTGGAAGAGATGTATCAAGAATGGGCCAAGAAGATGCCAACTCATACTAATGGACAACCTAAGATCTTGTTATTTGCTGCAAATTGGGCTTAGAAGCTTATTTCGGCCATATTGGGCCATTATCCTATTTTGGTCTTGTTTAGTTTAGTTAGTTTAAGTATTTAAGATATCTAAACTTTTAGTTATTTTGTTTAGCCCATATTTTATGTTTTATGTTTTATCCAGCCCAATTCATATTATTTAGTATCAAAACACTTCTTATTGGGCTTGGACTTAGTTTAAGTGTTTAACCTAGTGTAAGAGATTATAAATACCTCAAGGAACACATTATTTATCAGTTTTTGATTAATTGAAATTCTATTTTGTTTTCTTTCAACAAAACAGTGCTTTTGTGTGCAAGTGAAGTGAGTGATTTGCTTTGCTTATTGCATCAAGAAATTAAGAGAATTCATCCTAAGGTAAGTTCCTTGTGATATTCAATCAATTTCCGTTCTATCTTTTCCCTGTTATATACATTTCCAAAGACAGGTTTCTTGGGGGTTTAGTAGGGAGGGTCTTTATCCTAAATCTTGTTTGCTATCAAAGTGTGTACCTGGGATTTTTGGATCTTTATATCCACGGGGTCCTCCTCCTCATTAGAAAGCTATCTGAGAATGGCCAACACCAAAGAGTGTCCCTAAGGTGAGAACTTTTTCATGGTTTAGTTGGTTTTATAGGATATTGGTGAAAATATTTTCTATCAATGTTGTTCTTTTGACTGAAATTATAGAAATGGATGTTGGGTTTAAACAGGGACAAGAATAAGAACTTGCTTTTAACACTTTGAAAGAAAAATTGTGTTGTGCTCATATTCTTGTTTTGCCTAATTTTGATAAGACCTTTGAAATTGAATGTGATACTTCTAGATTGATATAAGTGTTGTTTTGATGCAGAAAAAACATCTCATTGCATTCTTAAGTGAGAAGTTGAATGAAGCTCAACCCAAGTATTCTATCTATGACAATGAGTTGTATGCTTTGGATTGAGCTTTGGAGGTTTCGCAACATTATTTGCTACCCAAAGAGTTTGTCATACACACTGATCATGAATCTTCGAAGCACCTAAAAGGGCAAGGTAAGTTGAACAAGAGGCATGCTAAATAGTTCAAGTACATTGAGACTTTTCCATATAAGATTTGCTATAAGCAAGGGAAAGAAAATGTGATTGTTAATGCTTTATCTAGGACGTATGCTTTCATCACTACATTTACTTGTTAGGATTTGAGCATTTGAAAAAATTACATGCAACTGATTATGATTTCTCTGATATTTATGCTTCATGTGAACACGGTGCATTTAACGAATTTTATAGGCATGAACGTTATTTGTTTCTTGATAATAGGATTTGTGTGCCTGGTTTTTTTATTAGGGAATTAATCATTCGAGAGTCACATAGTGGCGATTTAACAGGTCATTTTGGTGTGCATGGGACTTTGGATTTGTTATCTAAGCATTTTTATTGGCCCTACATGCAAAAGGATGTTGAAAAGATTTGTGCTAAATTTATTGCATATAAACATGCTAAATCTAAGTCTATCCCACATAGTTTGTATACACCTTTGCCTATTCCTACACATTTGTGGGTTGATGTATCTATGGATTTTGTGTTTGGTTTGCCTAAGACTAGGAAAGGTAGAGATAGCATATTTGTTATGGTGGATAGATTTAGTAAAATGGCTATTGCATGCCAAAAAACTGATGATGCAACAAACATTACTGTTTTCTTTGGAGAAATTGTGCCTTTGCATGGTGTCCCTAGGATTATTGGTTCCAACTGTCGTGTAAATTTCTTAAGTCATTTTTGCAAAGTATTATGGGCTAAGTTAGGCATTAAATTGTTATATTCTACTACCTATCACTGACAAGTTGACCGTCAAACTAAAGTAGTGAATAGAACTTTAGGGACTTTGTTGCATGCTATTGTGGTTAGAATTTGAAAACTTGGGAAGATCGTTTGCCTTTTATTGACTTCACTTGTAATAGGACTATTCATTCTTCTACAAGTTTTTTACCATTTAAGATTGTGTATGGTTTTAATTCTTTAACTATGTTGAACATGATACCTTTGCCTTTGAGTGATCTTGTTAGCTTAGATGGTGAGAGCATGACTGAGAAAGTTAAAACAATATACATGAAGGCATGTAAGTTGATCGAGAAGAAAAGCATGTTAATAGACCAAAGAGTGAATAATGGGAAAAAATAAGTGGTGTTTGAACCTGGTGATTAGGTTTGGATTCATTTAAGGAAGGAACATCTTCCTGTTCAAAGGAAACCTAAGCATGATGCTAGGGTAGATGGTCCATTTCAAGTACTAGAAATGATCAATGACAATACTTATTAGATTGACCTTCCAATTGAGTATAATGTTTCATTTAGTTTTAATGTTTTTGACCTTTCTGTTATGATATGGATGCAAATTCAAGGACGAATCCTTTCTTGGAGAGAGGAAATGGTATGAGCCTCAGAATATTGGACATTCCAACACTAGAGGGTAAGAGGGAGATTTTAACATGTCCATGGGACTTATTGTAACACCTTACCAGACAAAGTACTATGCTTAAATCATAATAAATTATCTGATAAATGATTACGTGTAGTGAGCTGATTAAATTCTGCTTTCTATCTCATTATTAATTACCCACATAGAGATGACTATTAATGTACTTGAGTTTTTTTCTCTGACAATGTAGATAAATGCTAGTTAATAGTTGTACCGTAAATAACGTAACACAAATCAGAATGCAATATAGGCAAAACTATTGCGAAATACATCATAAATATATTCATGGGTATCTGTTCTCAAAGTTTGTCAAAATGATATATAAAACGGCACAAGGTAACAAAAAATGAGGCCGCTAACACAAAATAAATTAGTCGGTCCCTATGAACAGTACCCTAGTTGGTCCCCATAGGATATTTCATGTACAACTCCTAATTCCTACCCATCTGCCCAAGACCCAGATTGCCAAAATAGGGCCATCCTGTACATCTACTATTGCTACAGCATACACACTACCTAAATGGAATCTGAAGAAAGAAATCCATTTGCCATGCTGGCGTCTGCAGGAGGGTGGTCCACGCTCGGAGCACGGGACGAGGAACAAGAACTCGCCGCCTCAGACGGATCCTCCTCAGACATCGAGACTGAGGGCGTCTGCTATGATGGTGAGGCAGGAGGGGCCATAGAAGCTAGAGCTGCTACTGTTGTTGGTGCTGCTGCTGGTAGAGGTGGAAATGGATGGGCCATGTAGAGGGGAATGGCGATATAAGAGGCGGCCGAGGGGTCAAAAAGTGGATGCATGGCGGTCTGGCAAAAAATCTCTGCGGAAGAAAAAATAAAAGCGCTGGCCCAGGCATCTACCAGAAAATATACTCAGAGTCCAAGAATGGGTGAAAACGAGCGAGAAGTAAAGCAGGAACTCAATGAACGAGAACTCCGATTGTTGCGTTCTCCATGATCACGAGAATGACGCGGAAATATACTATAGGGTGAGAAATAAAATTTCTCAGTAGGAATTCCTAGTTTCTAAATATCTGTCATCATTTGTCATTCTCAATTGTTTAGATTCTTTCCATAATTTAAAATAGAATGACACAATAGTAATATTTGCTTGAATACTTATTTATAAAACATGTACCGAAACAATCTCAATTTTAGATAACAATTATGCTAATGCAATTAGCACAACAACTATAAGTAAACAATAATATATTAAAAACATTGAACAGGTAATTAGAACAATCAATTGAGGAGTATAATGTTGTAATATTAATGTGCAATTGGGAAATGCATCTTATCCTTGAAAGCTTTCGCCTCTTAAAACTTGTTTCCATCCTTGGTCCCTTGGGAGTTATTGGCCATATACTCTTGGGTAATAGTTCGCTTTTTAGGACAGAGCTCGTTCCTATACAGGATTGCCGGGTTTACTTTTCCTGACCTTCCCACTGATCTATTCCCCTTGAATTTGTTCAAGGGCTGGCCCAAGTAATATGGAATCCTTTGCAATATCCATGAATTGCATGCACAACTAACTTTATTCCTTCAAACATCAAGTGTTCATGCTATTGTAATTTTACACAACATGTGAAATCTAGCCGAAATTTCGGTAGCATAACCGATCGAGTCTACTTCCCTATGAATAGTTCCAGACAACCAGTACAATTGTACAAACTTGCAATTCAACATGGACCAACAAATATATATATTCATAGCATCATGTATCAATTTCAATTCAAGTATCAATAGGGTTTTCGATTTATACTCCCCTATTCTGCCCGAGTTTGGTATACTCTACCCTTAGCACAATTCAACTCATTTAAATCTAATTTTTGGATATGTCATAGCCTCATGTGTCTAGTTTCCAACCCTTTTAGTCCCATCTTATTTTGATTTGTATAACTCAAGTTACAAGTATTTTACCTCAGACTGCCCAGTTCTTAGCTAGAATTGTACTCTTATAAGTGAAAATTTACTAAAAATAGAAATCTAGGTGAAATCATATAAAATTAGTATTAAATTAAAGCTAACAAAAACAAGCTTTCAAATGAAATAAGTTTCATGTCATTTGCATGAGTATATCCTGGGTTATGAGTCCCGAAACTTGACCTTACTAGACTACCCTATTCCAGCCTAGTTTAAATTTAAGTCAAGTTCATTAGTGTACTGGGAACAAATGGCAATGAATCTGATTCTGAAATTTTTATGGGATGTTCCCTTACATGTTAAATTTCAAAAAAATTTAGATTCACTCAATTTGGAGTTGCATACGATGTGTTATACCCTTCTCAACTCATACTACCTGGATAAGAATCCAGATTTCTAGGTTAAACTTCAAAAATTCATAACTAATTCTATACTAATCCAATGGCCTTATATTTTGTATATACGGAAATCCTTGAATGTTTATTTTCATATAAAAATGGGTTCATCAAATTTAATCTGCTGTAGCCGAGGCCGTACACTCCACCGTACGGACCGCCGGGGAAAACCCTACCAGCTTCTTAAATTGTTCTCTATTCTTCAAGCTATTTGCTATCAAATTCAATTTTAATCACAACATACATGTAAAATTAATCATAAAACATCATCATCACTCTACATGACATCAATATCATAGATTATATATGGCCCCCATGCAGCCCCAAACCAAAGAAAGTAAGAAGAGAAGTAGGATTTCCTACCTTGCCCAGTTGAAATTGAGTTGATTTAGTATCTTTGATGGAAGCAACTTTTGATGAGACTTGAAGAAGGAGTGGAAATGAAGTGAAGATGAGAGTGAGGAGAAGAGAAATGGAAGGAGCTTCAGCAAATGGGGTGGCCGAAATTTACAAAAAGAGAAGGCAAGAAAAAGTGAAGATTTTTGGAAGCAAGGTTCATGGTGATTGGTGGATTTCACCTCATCTTCCAATTTAGCTTGGCTTCCCATCCTCAATGGTTGATCAAGGCGCCACATGAGGGAATGGTTTGGCTGAATATTAGCTATCCATCCTAGGGTACTCATAGAAAAATTTCTATTGGTTTGGTTTCGACAGTTTAAAATACTGAAATCTTACCGATTTCTCTTAAATCGGTAAACCGGTTTTAAAAATTTCTGTGAGGTTTCCTATGCTCTTAATCTAATTTCATCAAGCCTACTCTTTTTAAATCACGCTTAATTGGTTTTAAGTAAATGTTTAATCAAATTCTGATTAAGCCCACTTATTCGATAAAAACCGAACAACTCAATTGTTAACGATAAAATTTTTTTCGGATGTTACACCTATCACAAGGGCAAGAGCAAAGAGGCTGAAAGAAGTCTTTGGAAATTTGACTAAACTATTTGTGGAAGAGATGCATTAAGAATTGACCAAGAAAAAGAAGACAAAGCCAAATAGGATAGCTATTGAAAACAAGTGGCCTAAGAGCTTATTTATATTGAATTGGCATTAGAAGCTGATAACTCCTTTATGTAAGTTATATTTTTATTAGTTTTTTGTTTATTTTAGGATGTAGTTATTTAGTTTAGCTAATATTTTGTCTTATTTTTGTTTAGTAATTTAGATTAGGTGTTATTTTATGCTCGGTTCTTTTCTTATATTTTGGATACTCATTTTGGGTTTATTTTGACTATTGCTAGGTTTAAGCGGGCTTGGAGGAAGTTGCACTTGCCACAAAGAGGAATTCAGATTCAGGGGCTTGCATTACAGCATTCTACCGTAGAAGGAAAAAATGGCTAAGTTTCGTGTTGTACTATAGCGCAACCGAGCGCTACCATTTCATTAATTGCCCAAGTTTTGTGTTGCGTGTGCTCCCATTTTCGGAGACCAGTCCATAGAAATTAATGGCTCATGTTGTATTTTAAAATAAAAGGGTCCACACACTATAAAAGCCAACACTTATATCGGAAAAAGGATCCCTAGACACACCTGCCCACTTTTGAAGACAGAAGACTTCTTCCAGAGAGATTGAAGGTAAAGATTCAAGGATTCCAAAGCTCAAACTCATCATGGAGATATCCACATTCTTCCGAATCTCTTGTCTCTAGCCTACATTCTTTATGGCATTTTTTCTTTTGTCTTTGCATCTCCATACTCTTTTGTTGTTTACTTTTCTTTAGTCATAAATTAATTTATTTTTGCTAAGGCGTTAATGGACCCTTTTTGTTTGATAATTTTATTTATGAATTAATGTTAACCTTGTTTCTATCTCACTTACTTAGTGTTTTTGTGTGTGCTTAATGCCTTTAATTGCTTGATCACCAATTAATTGATTTGGGGATTTACAATAACTTGAGAAAGGGTTTGTGAATAAAGCCTCTTAACATAAACACTGTGAGCTGAGCGAAAACTAGATATAGACAAATGCGGTACATGCAGTCATCATAGAAACCCATAGAGCTTCAACCTTTATCTAGATTAGCTTGTACTAAGAGATTAGTTAATCAGTTTAGGATAAAGAGTATTACTTGACCTCGAGAGAGGCTAGGAATAAATTGAGGGGAATTGACCATGAGCCAATTAGGATAGGAATTGATTAATGGAAATTCATAGTAAATGCATCTACAATAGGTGAAATTAATTAGCCCTAATATCTATGCCATTGCGTTCATCTACTGCATTAGAATCCATTTATATTACCATTTTTCTTGTTTATTTTATTTAATTCTTATTTTAATTTTCTACATCCGTTAATTCATTTCATCCAAATAGTTATCCCTTAGGCTATCCGAGACTTGAGCCATCCTCATGGGAACTGTAACACCCCCCAAAATAATATTATGCTTAAGTCATAATATTATATTAGAAGTTATTACCATAAGTTAAATGGATCTTAATTGATTGTCTCGCACCTCAAGTTCTGAGAAAAATACAACCTTTCTTTACATCATGCTATAAATAGTTATATTACAACATCACGCTTCTCTTGGGTACATAAGCAGCAAGACTATTAGAAAGTTTCAGCTAATAAAACAACTTGTTAGCCATACTAGTATATAAGGATGTGTTCGCTTAAAGTGTCTTTGATATACTTAGTTCAGCTATAGTTGAATTACTGTTGAGTGAGGCCCTCATTGAGCTCAGCTTGAGATTCTCTGCAAGAGATGACCACCAGATAATACACGTAGAGCATGAGAATTTTTATTCTCGATAGGAGTCCTAAATTACACCTTAATTCATATGTCATCATGTGGCTCACCATCTCTATGCTACTTGGTTTATTTAAAAATTGGTTTCATGTATAGATATACAAAATTCATTTGTTAAGTTTAGAAAAACTTGTTTTCCCAAGGCAAATTTCTTTTAACAATCAATAGTGGTTTTCTAAATGCTGAGATATTAAAAATAGTAATAGATAAACTAAAGCGAGATATAAAAAATGCTACTATTAGATAACTACTTGTAACATCCCCGTTTTAGTAAGCGGAACGTAATGGAAACTTTGAATTATTAAAAGCCGCTCAGGCGGTGAGAGAATTTCTCAGAGGCGTGACATGCCCATGACTTCATCCTGCACACTTGGAATTATAAGGTAAGTGTAACACTGGCTTGGGTTGAAATCACTGGCACTATCATATATGTTAAAAATCGGGAAACTAAATAAAAGTGCCCTATCAACTTTTGATAATTTCACTTTCTTGCCCAAAAGTTTTAGAAATTGTACTTTAACCACTTTGAAGTGGATATTTCTACAATAACCCTAGAACTTTTCATGAAGAAATGACCTTTATGTCCCTAATAACTATAAGATATTAAAGCGGTAATGGGATTTTAAGCTTGAGCGAGAATCTGCATTAAGTGAAAGCTGTAGAAAGTTTAAATTCTCTGCCGAATTGGGCCATGGAGGCGATGCGGTGTGGAAATGACTTGGGAGTTCAGCCTTTGGAACTTTTGCTCAAAACATTATGAAAATGCCATTAATTCTGAAACGCAAGAGACAATTGGAAATAGAAAGACTCAAGAGTTTGCTGAAAATGTTTAATTTACTCCATTGAATTCACTTATTCGGTTTTAAATTAGTTATGTAAGGGCAATTAGAGGTTAATTAAATATTAATCAGAGTTAACTAGATATTAGTTAAGAGAGATTAGAAACTTAAGATAAATTAAAAATGAATATGTAGACATCTTCAAAACTATTAAAGCTCAACATTTAGTGGTTTGGAGAAAATCACATTGAAGATTGATGTTTAAACCACGAGCCAGAACCAAAATAGAATTTTCTATTTGGAATCCCTCACTTAAGTGGCTGAAATTCAGCCTCTCCTTACCATATATGGTGGCAGCCAAGTGTATGCTCAAAGATGGAGTGCGAAAAACTTGGCTTTGTAGAGGGGACCTTCATCCAGTTTTTGCTCGTTTAAGCTAGTTATTCGGGTTTATCAACTACTTAAGATTTAATTAGCATTCGATTAAATTTTTACTTAGAGCCAATTAAGAAGTATCGATTTAGAGAAATTAGATATGAGAGGAATTAGATTGAAAGCATAGGAAATCTTTGTAGCAGGATTTTCCAAAACCAGATCTTTACTAATTTAAAAAGAAATGTCGATAAGATTTCGGTACTTTGAATTGTCTGGAGATCGCCCAATGGAAATTATACTATGAAAGCCTAGGATCAATGGCTAAGATTTAGCCAAGCAGCAACCCCCTCAAGTGTTCAGCGCCTTGATCAGCCCTTGATGATGGGAAGCCAAGCTAAATTGGAGAAGCCGGTGAAATCCACCAATTACGCATGCATCCTAGCTTCCAAATATCTCTAACTTTCCCTGTCCTTCCCTTATCATTTTCGTCTTCCACTATCTAGCTACTGAAGGTCATCTCCTTCTCTTCTCTTTACTCTCGTTTCCACTCCAGTTCTCATCCATTTTCAAGTCTCATCACAAGTTGCTTTCATCAAAGACACAAAAATCACCCAAGCTTCAACTAGAGCAAGGTAGGAGAATTCTACTTCTCTTCTCACTTTCTCTGGTTTGGGGCTACATAGTGATTATGTATACCTTGAGATATTGATGTTATGTTGGAGTGATGATGATGTGGTTTATACGTTAATTTTTATGTGTGTTGTGGTTAAAATTAGTGGGATTGAGAGCAAATAATAGCTTGAGAGGAGGGAGATAAATCTAGAGGCTGCTGAGGATTTTCCTCGGCCCGGTCTGTGCAGTAGTGTATAATCCACCTAATATCCGTTTAAATTGGATGAAACCATTTTTATATGGGACTAAACATCCTAGGGCTTTCCATACATATATCATATAAGGCCATTGGTTAAGTATAAAACTAGTTATGAATTTTTGAATTTTGCCTGGAAATTTAGATTCTTATCCAGACATTATGAGTTGAGGAAGAATTATAACTCACCCTACACAACTCCAAATTGAATGAACTTAAGGTTTTTGAAAGATAACATGGCGAGCACTTGCCATAAAATTTTCAGAACCAGAATCATAATACATTTGATCTTAAGAACGCAATAGATTTGACTTAAGTTCAAACCGGACTGAAGCAGAGGTGGTCCAGTAGGGTCAAGTTTCGAGACTCCATAACTCAAAATATACGCTTGCCAATGGTATGAAACTTATTTCATTTGAAATCTTGTTCTGTGTATCTTTAATTTGATATAAATTTCGTAGGATTGCACTTAGAATTCTATTTACGAAGTGAATTTTCACTTAAAAGGGTACATAGACAGCAAAAATAAGAACTCAGTCGATATGAAATAAATTACTAATAATTTGAGTTATACAAATTAAAATGAGATGGAACCAAAAGGGTTGGAAACTAGACACATAAGGCTATGACATATCCAAAATTTATGGAGCTGGAATGGGTTGAATTGGGCAAAGAGTGCATTATAACAAAAATCGGGCAGAATAGGTGAAATGGCGAGGCTTAGCCCATAGATGCTTGGTGGGCTTGATAAATGATGCTACTTGGAATATCTATACAATAGCTGATCCATATTGAATTGCAAGTTTGAAAGATTGTACTAGTTATTTGGCAGGTGCTATTCTTAGGAAGCGGACTACGATGCATTATGCTCTACGAATTACAGTAGAGATTTATGAGAACTTATGCACCATGGGTGATTATGTTTTGAATATATTTGTTTATATATCATGTTCATGTACATCATGTTATTAAGTAATAATTAGAATATGACCTGAGACATATTAGCCATGAATGCACTTAAGCGTTCATGCAGGACAAGATATGAAAAAGGAAAAGATAATAAAAATTTGCACGAAAGGCGTACCAAACTCTGAGGCGAAGCGTGGCATAGACCCGGCTAGCGTGGGCGAGGAGAAGCGTCTTGTCTAAGAGCTTGAAATTTGGCTAGCCCTTGGCCCGAATTTAGGGGATGGACCGGGGTGGCAGTGGGGAAAATGGCTTGGTAAACCCGTCAGCCATGTATAGGTGCGAGCTCAGGATCTGAAGCGAGGCTGTACCCAGGGGTGAGAGAGGCCATTCACGTTGTGGGGACCGTCTGGGAGAAGCGAGAATCAGGTTGCAAAGTGAAGAAAGACATGAATTAAGTCAAGTGCACTTGCATGTGAACAAGCTATAAACATCTTTATGTGCATATTCAATTATCGCATTGGATACATAATGCTTTTATGGTTCTTGTTGAAGCGCCATTACTCTTTATTAAATGTTATATATGCATCGTATGAAATGGCGAAGTGGCTGTTAAAATATATTAAACTTAGTGAGTGTTTTCAACCTAAGAAATTGAACCTTTATTTGTTTATATGTACTCGTATTTTAGCAATAAGCGGAAATATTTGGAATGTTTATGATGACCCTGTATGGGTGGTTTGAGTTTACCTCTGAGAACCTTAGGTTCTCACTACTTTAACTGTATCTTTTTCTTTTAAAGTAAACATTCCCGACACCCAAGAGTTAGCAATCAAATGCGAGGTGGAGTATTGAGCCTTTCATTGAGCAAGGATCGGGCATAGCAACCGAGTCAGAGAAACTGTGAAGCTAGCTAGCGACTAGTCAGGATGTAAACGCTGCTATGTGCTATATCGTTACAGTTTTTTCTTTTAAGTGTAATTATTTTATTATCAATGTATCAAAGATTATTAGATAGCAATAAAATATATTAGGGTTGTTCCAGGGAATCTGCGTATTTTATTCTCCATATTTTGGAGATTTTTCTTAGCATGTGACAACCTTTTAATATCCATTCCATGACTTGGGTATGACTTATATGATAGGACTATTTACATTTTTAATACTCAGGAAGCAGTTCATCTGTATAGGCCCATTAGATGGACTAATTATGCTTCTAATGCATGCTCTGAGAGTCTAGATGCACCATGCTTTAGGCCCTCACATGAAAGGAAGGGCATAGAAGCAATATGCATGGTGGTCTTGTTGTGTGATGTTGTGGACTACGTGCTTTTGGTGAATATTGAGTTTGATCACCTCGATAGAAGGTTTTGTGTAAGTAGGAATCACTGTGACACCTGCATGACATTAGAGAATCTTCTAAACATAAAGATTAGGACGAGACTCCCATGACAATAGCAAGGGCAATGAAAGATTCAGAAAATCAGGCGATTGAGTTTGGCAA